>JASFXZ010000019.1:13275819-14475819 GCA_032209605.1 Mactromeris polynyma | reverse complement strand
ACTGTTGATAACCTGCCCTACATCATTGAAATACTGTTGACAAACTGCCCTACGTCATTGAAATACTGTTGACAAACTACCATACATCATTGAAATACTGTTGACAAACTACCATACATCATTGAAATACTGTTGACAAACTACCAAACATCACTGAAATACTGTTGACAACCTGCCCTACATCATTGAGATACTGTTGACAAACTGTCCTACATCACTGAAATACTGTTGACAAACTGTCCTACATCATTGAAATACTGTTGACAAACTGTCCTACATCACTGAAATACTGTTGACAACCTGCCCTTCATCATTGAGATACTGTTGACAAACTACCATACATCATTGAAATACTGTTGACAACCTGCCCTTCATCATTGAGATACTGTTGACAAACTGTCATACATCACTGAAATACTGTTGACAAACTGTCCTACATCATTGAAATACTGTTGACAACCTGCCCTTCATCATTGAGATACTGTTGACAAACTGTCCTACATCACTGAAATACTGTTGACAACCTGCCCTTCATCATTGAGATACTGTTGACAAACTGTCCTACATCACTGAAATACTGTTGACAACCTGCCCTTCATCATTGAGATACTGTTGACAAACTGTCCTACATCATTGTACTACTGTTGACAAACTGTCCTACATCATTGAAATACTGTTGACAAACTGCCCTACATCATTGAAATACTGTTGACAACCTGCCCTTCATCATTGAGATACTGTTGACAAACTGTCCTTCATCATTGAGATACTGTTGACAAACTGTCCTACATCACTGAAATACTGTTGACAACCTGCCCTTCATCATTGAGATACTGTTGACAAACTGTCCTACATCACTGAAATACTGTTGACAACCTGCCCTTCATCATTGAGATACTGTTGACAAACTGTCCTACATCACTGAAATACTGTTGACAAACTGTCCTTCATCATTGAGATACTGTTGACAAACTACCATACATCATTGAAATACTGTTGACAACCTGCCCTTCATCATTGAGATACTGTTGACAACCTGCCCTTCATCATTGAGATACTGTTGGCAAACTGTCCTACATCACTGAAATACTGTTGACAACCTGCCCTTCATCATTGAGATACTGTTGACAAACTGTCCTACATCATTGAAATATGTTGACAACCTGCCCTTCATCATTGAGATACTGTTGACAAACTGTCCTACATCACTGAAATACTGTTGACAACCTGCCCTTCATCATTGAGATACTGTTGACAAACTGTCCTACATCACTGAAATACTGTTGACAACCTGCCCTTAATCATTGAGATACTGTTGACAAACTACCATACATCATTGAAATACTGTTGACAACCTGCCCTTCATCATTGAGATACTGTTGACAAACTGTCCTACATCACTGAAATACTGTTGACAACCTGCCCTTCATCATTGAGATACTGTTGACAAACTGTCCTACATCACTGAAATACTGTTGACAACCTGCCCTTCATCATTGAGATACTGTTGACAAACTACCATACATCATTGAAATACTGTTGACAACCTGCCCTTCATCATTGAGATACTGTTGACAAACTGTCCTACATCACTGAAATACTGTTGACAACCTGCCCTTCATCATTGAGATACTGTTGACAAACTACCATACATCATTGAAATACTGTTGACAAACTGCCCTTCATCATTGAGATACTGTTGACAAACTGTCCTACATCACTGAAATACTGTTGACAACCTGCCCTTCATCATTGAGATACTGTTGACAAACTGTCCTACATCATTGAAATACTGTTGACAACCTGCCCTTCATCATTGAGATACTGTTGACAAACTGTCCTACATCATTGAAATATTGTTGACAAACTGTCCTACATCACTGAGATACTGTTGACAAACTACCAAACATCACTGAAATACTGTTGACAACCTGCCCTTCATCATTGAGATACTGTTGACAAACTGTCCTACATCACTGAAATATTGTTGACAACATGCCCTACATCATTGAAATATTGTTGACAACATGCCATTACCATTGAGATACTGTTGACAAACTGCCCTACATCATTCAACTACTGTTGACAACCTGCCCTACATCATTCAACTACTGTTGACAACCTGCCCTACATCATTCAACTACTGTTGACAACCTGCCCTACATCATTGAAATACTGTTGACGAACTACCACACATCATTCAACTACTGTTGACAACCTGCCCTACATCATTCAACTACTGTTGACAACCTGCCCTACATCATTCAACTACTGTTGACAACCTGCCCTACATCATTCAACTACTGTTGACAACCTGCCCTACATCATTGAAATACTGTTGACAAACTGCCCTACATCATTCAACTACTGTTGACAACCTGCCCTACATCATTCAACTACTGTTGACAACCTGCCCTACATCATTCAACTACTGTTGACAACCTGCCCTACATCATTCAACTACTGTTGACAAACTGCCCTACATCATTCAACTACTGTTGACAACCTGCCCTACATCATTCAACTACTGTTGACAAACTGCCCTACATCATTCAACTACTGTTGACAACCTGCCCTACATCATTGAAATACTGTTGACGAACTACCACACATCACTGAAATACTGTTGCCAAACTACCCTGGACACAGCTAGCGAAACAATTTAAACAGAGTTTGTTATCTATGCAGCTTGTGTAAGATAAAATCTTAGGTTTACCTTGTCCTCAGAAATAGTCTTATTCAAGTAGAAATCACGATCTGGCAATCCGAGACCACCTTGATCTAACTGTAACACAAAATTGGATAAAGTCATGTTGATAATCATACAATAATATAATGTTTTAACAAGCTAGTTGTTATGGCCCAGCATCACCAACTTTGAAGAATGTAAACCACACACCTTTAAATTAGGGATGTCAACGAATGGCAATTTTGGTATTTGAATATTCGGTCAACCTTCCGAACGAATATTTGAATATTCGAGAATTTGACCTTCTTATTTAACAATTTTGTGGTTTAAACTTATCACTCAAACACAAAGAAATCCCCGTTGATTACTTATACTTTCAGGGTCTAAGTGTCATCACCAGAGTCTCCAAATATACAATATGACATGTCAATTAACACCTGTAGATATTATTTTCACGCATAAAAAGCCATTAAATGCGATAATGCCCATCAGTAAAATTTAAAACTTTTGCATTCAGCTTTTATATTGAAAACATATTTTTTTATCGAATATTCAAATGCCAAATCAGTATTCGAATATTCGGACGTACAAATGAATATTCGAATATCCGAATATTCGTTGACATCCCTACTTTAAATTCATGTTTCAGTGTCAAAAATTCAAAAAGAATAATCCCATCCCCACATTACCAATTGAATAAGACAGCTTTAAATTATGAGGACAGAATAAGACGTAATCGGTAATTCTCTAAAATTGGGTTTTACCTGGAGAACGAACAAAATTAATTTTAAAACTATAAAAGTTCAGTCAGACGTTAAATCCAGCCTTTGTTTCCATAGCGATCGGAGCACGGCGATAACAGTATATTGTTGTTTGTACCACAGGATTAGAGGAAAACCCCATGTTTATACGAATCCAGAGTATACCTATTGTCAATCAACATTCTACCCCTTTCAGGGCTGTCCTTCTACTTTTGGGGAATAGTGCCGGGGCCGTGAGAAAGGGGAATTTTGAGTCGATTTTACTGAAAAGGGGAAATATTGACAAGCTCAAAGAATCAATACCACAAAAAAAACCAAACCACTAATATGTCAATTTCACATTTCCACAATAGCAATTTCAGATTCCAAAATGTATCTGAAAGTCAAGAGCTCTATTTCTCATGTTTTCAATCAGACAAACACAATTAGTTCAGTAGCTGATATAGATTGTTACAGGGGTTCTAACAGCTGAATGTTCTCAATCTTGAAGATTTGCCCGGGGGGGGGGGGGTCAATCACTCAGCTGCTCTGATCAAAGCTTCAATGACCCAGCATAATCAGATGCAGACTTCTGATGATCTAGACTATTGAAACGCATTTGTACACAAAACGTTTTGTACCAGTCGTGCTTCAGCCCCAACCCCCCCCCCTAAAAAATGATCAGATTTACATCAATCTAAAAGTGACCCTGGAGCCCCTAAATCCAGATTTCCGGATTAATCCGGAATTTTAGAACCCCTGTTGTTAAGGTAACCATCAGCTCCTATGAACAAATGAACTGGATTAAAGATTTTTTCAATTCTAAGGTAGCGAGAATTACCTGGAGAATGTTCAGTGACGAATTCTTGTCATCCTCTCCGATGTAGTACGAGAAAAACATTCCAAACACGTTCATTCTTTCCAGCGCACTCTGAAATGTCCAGTGTGATTCGTCCCAAACACCCGTCTTATTCGACACAGGCCAACCTCCAAGGGACCGGACAAGGTCCTCCAAGGGTTTGGCCCCCAACTCTGATATTGTCTTATTTTTATCAAGACAAGACTGATAGTACAGTTTAGCTTTTACTTCAGCATCACTTTGACTAGAGTTGATTGGTCTTTCTGTTAAAATAGTAAATGTGAGGCCTAATATGATACATATCCTGTAATATAGTGGTATTAATCAAGTGATTTCGTATTTGTCTTGTTATTTGGCCAAGCTTAATTACTAGGACTGTCGTATTGGCCCATAGCCGAAGGCCGAGGGCAAATACAACTGTCTGAGGCCAAATAACAAGGCCATAATTTATTAATTAACTATACAATATTATGTTGTTGTCGTATTCTTTGCCAGATGTGTTCACCCAGATAGTTTTAAGTCATATAATTACATAAGGTTACAACACACCAAATTAAATACACTGTAGGGACAAGGCCTTGCCCCTGGCAGCCATGTTATTTGATGGAATTTGGTACTTTTTATAATCTTGTAAGAGGACTACAAGACAATGCCACACACCAAATATCAATGCCAAAAATATTATCAAAATATCAAATAGCAAAAATATTATCAAAATTAACAAAGTTTTGAAAATCTATTTCTAGCTCCTGTGACCTAATCACGCAGCAGACTAAAACGATTCATGTAACTTCATCTAATCATTTCTGTGAAGTTTGAACAAAATCCATTCAGTAGTGCAGTTTGGGAGATATTGTTTAAAGAAAGTGTTGACAAAAGACGCACGACAATGGAAGACCGACAGCCAACGATCCTAATAGATCACCATGAGAACTTCGTGCCGAGGTGAACTAAAATTTTGATACAGGATTATAGAATTAAGATGATGAATTGTAGAAAGAATCAATAAATATTTACCGATTACTCTCTTCATCACTTCCTGATTGGACTTCCAGAGTTTACGAAATGTACTCCATCTAGAATGACCCGATGGTATCACATGTGTATTAACCCAGCCACCGCAAGCAAAGTTATAAAAATCATCACATGGGTCCACAGACAAATCTACAGAGTTTATCAGCATACTTGACACAGTCACACAAGACGGAGTTAAACAGTACTCTGAAAAGAGGAGGAAAATCAGAGAATTATTGAAGTGTATAGCCTCCAAATTATTAGGCGACATGCCTAGCACTCCGTCAACTAAGCGACCGCTATATCAACCTTCTATATCGTATACAGAACCATCCATGAAGTTCATGTGGTCCAAGTAAGATAAACAGACTCAAGGCATTGTCTATAGGAATATGTAACTATCATATAGACATTGCCACTCCTTTATCCTATACCTAAATCTGCAGACACCCCGGTGTTACAATATGCTCACCTTACGATAGATGACACATATTGTAACACTACCATCATGGGCTGCAACACCTTACAATAGATGACACATATTGTAACACTACCATCATGGGCTGCAACACCTTACGATAGATGACACATATTGTAACACTACCATCATGGGCTGCAACACCTTACGATAGATGACACATATTGTAACACTACCATCATGGGCTGCAACACCTTACGATAGATGACACATATTGTAACACTACCATCATGGGCTGCAACACCTTACGATAGATGACACATATTGTAACACTACCATCATGGGCTGCAACACCTTACGATATATGACACATATTGTAACACTACCATCATGGGCTGCAACACCTTACGATATATGACACATATTGTAACACTACCATCATGGGCTGCAACACCTTACGATATATGACACATTGTAACACTACCATCATGGGCTGCAACACCTTACGATATATGACACATATTGTAACACTACCATCATGGGCTGCAACTATGTCATAACAGCAAACCTTAGGGTATGGCAGCCTTATAAGCATGGAATAAATACATTTGCTCACAATAAGCACTAGTCACAACAGGATCATGGAAATTGCCAGCTGTCTTGACTTGTCCTGTGATCTTTTCCATCCATTAATTCCCCCCAGTTTATCCTCTTTGATTCTCCTACTTATTCCTTATGGTCTGCCAGGCCATTCTTTGCGCCTCTGTTCCCTAACGTATGTGCCCTTTAACCTCATTAAGTGTTTTATGGATTGTTGTTTTCCTGGCAGTCTGTGTGGGAAGGCACTGTCTTATGTATGTGGCGTTCCCTGTAGCAACTCATTCTCTCTTATTTTTCATATCCCATAGTTATGACAAGCTGATATAAACATTGATTCTACTGTATTCGTGTAATAATCAGACATGAGAATTTTCCGGGGATTGATATGACGCTCGCAAGGGCCGTTTTTGAGACAATTTAAACCGTCTTAGATGCTTAAAGCCAGTAGCTTCAGCGGCCCCCCTGGACCCCTTGCCGAATTTTCAGCTGATTTGAAATTTTGCATTCTCATGAATAAACACTTATACTTAAAAATGTATATACTATAATCAAAAATTTCTCTGAAGCGATCAAGAATTTATGACAGTTGCAACATTCAGTTGTTTATTGTAAACAAATCTAAAATGCATTATGAGGGTGCGTTCTTCAAAAAGTAAGCAATTTGTTGATGGTTATGCAGTACATATGTATTATATGAAATGCATAAAATTGTTTCAGATTTTAATCTTTAAAGTTGTTAAGCATTGGTCTGGTGAATTTTATTACATGAACGTAATCATATAACTATGTAACAAAGAACAGCTAGACATGAACAGATCGTAAAATTTTAAATTGTTGTTGATGTGCCGACAAATAGTGTAAGGTGTGGGAAAGCACCCATATTAAGCAACATTTTACGATACAATAATAACCATGAGGTTGATTAAACACATAAGTATGTACACATATAAATTAGATTTGAAATATCACCTCCTATATGCATCTAGCGTGTCGAATTTAAAGCTACGAACATTTAATGGTATGCGGTTTTAAGTACATGTCACTTATTACTATATAGATGATATTTGTTTTTACAGGCAATTGAACATCTTCGTTGTCATAATTGGATTAAAAACTCATATAATACTGAAAACTTTATTAACTGTTGAAAGATAAATGCTTAGTTCAACCTCCGACAATTTATTTCAAACTAAATTGTGTAATATATGACTTATTCCCATGTATTTTTATTGTTGTTCAATAACACTTAGTAAGTAACTTTCACGTTGACAAAATGTATATAAACATGTATGTGTTGTGCACGATTTACATTGTACAAGTATTAATAAAATGTCTGTTCTGTTCTGTTCATATAATGTTGTTTGCTTAAAGACTAATTTTATTTTCCCCCAACATGACGATAGCACTTTAATGTATGGTAATTTATTTGTGAAAAAAATGTATTACAATTCCTATTCTTCATGATTTTAACTTAAACTTCTTGATTATATTTTATGTGAAAGATATGTATAATAGTATGTAAATTGTAGTATTAGTACTTAACATTCCAATATAACATAATATAATATTTTATTTACATTTACCAATTTCATTATTTTTCTATTGAAAAATTATGTCTCAATACAAGGTGTGAAATGTGATACATTTCAACCAACTGTTTGTCATCCATGTGTATTTTCACACATTTGTGTTAAGTAATTGACTTACATCAAAGGTGTAAAGATAACTTGTCAATTACTTCCAAATACTTTTATTTATCAGTCATAATATCGTGTTGTTAATTTCTTGTATCCTAAAAGTCAGTCAATGAAAATATAAAGATCCCATATCGTGCGTTATTACATGTACTGAGTACTAAAATGTCAATATATATTATTGATTAAAACGTATACTGAAGAAAACAGTTTTGTTTGCAAATATATTATGATACATGTAATATTCGAAAGCAAAATATACACAACTACATACATACTGATACATCAAGATAAATGCTACAGCCCTTGGCAATTTCATCATGCTGGCTAATTCAGTCGCGAATGATAATGATTATGAGACGTTAAAGTGGCATATATATAATCGGTTATAGCATGGAGCCAATATCGATCAGATCTGGGGAATCATGCGATGAGCCAGAAAGTTGGACATGAGTGTGCCTGTGACACGCATATCAACATTCAATTTTGGTCTTGAGTTGGACCCGTTTTATCAATATTCGTACGAACGAGCGTTCGTACGATACAAAATGTTTTATCAAAATGTGTCCGTATACATGTATGACTGCGATCTTACGAATAAGAATGTTCGTGCGCACAGTAAATCAGTACACGCTCTTCTTGGGGATGTCAAACTAGACGTATCTCACGTCGTCTCTCAGTCGTCTGTTGAGAAACAAAAATATAACCGCCTGTCCATCTGTTGTCAGTAGGCAAACAAACTTCTCAGAGGAAGACGGGCAAACTTCGGTGGATAGCTGCTTAAAAGTACTGGTACAATGTAACAGAACACTGAACAGTATTCAGTAAGATATGTCGGCGGATATGCCTACCCACTAAAAGCATATTTATTAAAGAGGAGGTTTGCTATTTCATGTCTGATGACTAAGATGCGAATAAACAGGGGCTGGTCATAAGAGGTTCGAACTGAAATATGAAAGTACTGTAGTGGTGTGGCGCTTGATGAGGTGTTCGAACTCACGCCACCCCCCTCTACCCCTGCATGACGCTCTACAAACAGTAGTAACCAGTTGGCTGTATCATCCCACACCGATGCTCTCCTCCCACTTACGTCACTACACTTTTGCTACCTTCATATAAATGCAGGTGGATGTGCACCCAGTGTTGGGTTCGACCCCACCCCAACTCTCGCAAGGTGCTCTACCGTTTCGTAACACTCCACTACACAGCTTAAGAAACAGTATATTGAGTGGTATTCTATGCTCAGAAGGATGAAAACTTGCTTAAATAGTTTATTATTTTCTTGAATTTTCACGATCTTGAAGATCTAATTTATTGACGATTTAATACTTAATTGTAAGTCAAATATCATTGAGGATGTCATTCAGCTGGTGATGTTAATGATGCAGACTATTATTAAAGAAATGTGAAATGCTGCTTACAGTCATAACCACAGTAATTCTAATGGTTTATAAGAGTTCATAATTAATCTGTCTTGATATATAAAGTCATCAATTTCATGTCGTAACAGTTTAAAATTAGGCTTAGCAATAACCAAATAATAGTATTAAATTTTAAAGTTGTATGACATAGTTGATACTGTACTTTAAATGTAAACCATACATTTATATTCCATGTACAATTCCACATACACACTATTCTTATTCCATCTTCAAATTACCTTTTAATTGTTAGAAGTTTTACTTTGTTCGATTGACTACTGTATCAGCTAGTATGTATGGAATCATCTTTATAAGATAACAATATATACTTATTAATGTATCCCCCCCCCCAGTAATGCCAGACAATTTCGTGGAAATATGATATCCATTGATCGTCTCCAAACAGTGAAAGTCAATCCGATCAAAACATGTATGTCATACCATTTCAATCACATTCATTGAGAAATATTTAATTTATTACAATGAAATAAGCATTTTAGTCACAAAATCAATCTTCCAACCCCGCTTCGTAAATACTGACAAGCGTTTATCAGGTAGATCGAGCAAGAATAGTCGCCCCTGACAAATGTTGTACTAGGGCATCAATGGAAATATACGTAGAACGATAAAAAAACAGTCATTGTATATGCTGGAACTTCTTTTAAACAAAATACAAGCAGCAGATTGTAGATATCGAAAATACTAGCATTTTCCTTATATTTAAGATAAAAGTTAAGACTGCTAAGAGGTACCTTACAGATTAAGGAGAAAAATAAACAATATCTTAAGATAATATGCTTTGTGAATACCACTTAAGATTTTTCTTGAAATCTAAGGAAGAAATGCAACAAAAATCTTAAATTTAATGGAAATCTTAGGATTTAAGATAAATTTTCAACTTAAGATATATATTGAATACGGGCCCAGGCCAAGATGACAATGCTTGGTAAACATGAACGTTGTATCGATCTTTTCATAAATACTAAAGCATGATACACTTAAAGTATAGATTACGTTGATAAATGCACAAATCGATTTACAAGTATATATTACATACATTCCATTAAAGCGATTTTGACGATGTGTACATATTAAGTACAAAGTGATTTTATTGATTTGCAGCCATTTCTGCAAAACGTCTGGAATCAGGAATTCGTAATTTATTATTTTCCCCACTTATACAGAAGCATGTTTACAACTACCAATGTAAAATTATTGTTTTCCTCAACTTACACAATGTTTACATCATTCATCAGGCCGTTGTCTTCCTAACAACTCTATTATTTTATTTGAGTTTTCAACAGTTTATATGCATAAAGCCAAAAAAGAAATAAGGCTGTTTCCCTGTTGAAAAACATTGGAATCTGTAATAGGGATTTTATTTTTATTAATTTATTTCTTTTTCGTACATTTGCATACAGGGACAGATATTGGAATACAGTAAAACTTCGAACAGTTTTGGCTCGAACAGAGTCGATACCTCGAAGAGGTTCTTTAGTCCCGGCGAAATCCCTTCTTATTATCTAACAGTAGATGACTTGAACATCTAACATCTAACACCAACATCCACACTGTCAAAACTAACACATTGAAGCGTGTTTTTGAAATGGAATTCCACTTAGGGAAAGAAGCAGTGCCGTTTCCTAGACGTATGAAAAGTAGTCCATAGATAGCTTGAGCTGACAGTGCTAGCTTTACTAAAAAAAATGGCGTTCATGTCAAACAATGTTGTCTGGTCTCATGGACACCATTATGTTGCAAGCAAAGCGTCCAAGTGTTTTACAGACACCTACATTATCTAATTTAACTAACTTATCTTGCTTGCCTACCCTACCTCTAAACAAAGCCCTCACACTGAGTCCACTTATCTTGCTTGCCTACCCTACCTCTAAACAATGCCCTCACACTGAGTCCTCTTATCTTGCTTGCCTACCCTACCTCTAAACAATGCCCTCACACTGAGTCCACTTATCTTGCTTGCCTACCCTACATCTAAACAATGCCCTCACACTGAGTCCACTTATCTTGCTTGCCTACCCTACATCTAAACAAAGCCCTCACACCGTGTCCACTTATCTTGCTTGCCTACCCTACATCTAAACAATGCCCTCACACTGAGTCCACTTATCTTGCTTGCCTACCCTACATCTAAACAACGCCCTCACACTGAGTCCACTTATCTTGCTTGCCTACCCTACATCTAAACAAAGCCCTCACACTGAGTCCACTTATCTTGCTTGCCTACCCTACATCTAAACAACGCCCTCACACTGAGTCCACTTATCTTGCTTGCCTACCCTACATCTAAACAATGCCCTCACACTGAGTCCACTTATCTTGCTTGCCTACCCTACCTCTAAACAACGCCCTCACACCGAGTCCTCTTATCTTGCTTGCCTACCCTACATCTAAACAACGCCCTCACACTGAGTCCTCTTATCTTGCTTGCCTACCCTACATCTAAACAACGCCCTCACACCGAGTCCACTTATCTTGCTTGCCTACCCTACATCTAAACAAAGCCCTCACACTGAGTCCTCTTATCTTGCTTGCCTACCCTACATCTAAACAATGCCCTCACACTGAGTCCACTTATCTTGCTTGCCTACCCTACATCTAAACAATGCCCTCACACTGAGTCCACTTATCTTGCTTGCCTACCCTACATCTAAACAATGCCCTCACACTGAGTCCACTTATCTTGCTTGCCTACCCTACATCTAAACAATGCCCTCACACTGAGTCCACTTATCTTGCTTGCCTACCCTACCTCTAAACAATGCCCTCACACTGAGTCCTCTTATCTTGCTTGCCTACCCTACATCTAAACAAAGCCCTCACACTGAGTCCTCTTATCTTGCTTGCCTACCCTACCTCTAATCAAAGCCCTCACACTGAGTCCACTTATCTTGCTTGCCTACCCTACATCTAAACAATGCCCTCACACTGAGTCCACTTATCTTGCTTGCCTACCCTACCTCTAAACAATGCCCTCACACTGAGTCCTCTTATCTTGCTTGCCTACCCTACCTCTAAACAATGCCCTCACACTGAGTCTACTTATCTTGCTTGCCTACCCTACATCTAAACAAAGCCCTCACACTGAGTCCTCTTATCTTGCTTGCCTACCCTACCTCTAAACAAAGCCCTCACACTGAGTCCACTTATCTTGCTTGCCTACACTACCTCTAAACAATGCCCTCACACTGAGTCCACTTATCTTGCTTGCCTACCCTACCTCTAAACAAAGCCCTCACACTGAGTCCTCTTATCTTGCTTGCCTACCCTACCTCTAAACAATGCCCTCACACTGAGTCCACTTATCTTGCTTGCCTACCCTACCTCTAAACAAAGCCCTCACACTGAGTCCACTTATCTTGCTTGCCTACCCTACATCTAAACAACGCCCTCACACCGAGTCCACTTATCTTGCTTGCCTACCCTACCTCTAAACAATGCCCTCACACTGAGTCCTCTTATCTTGCTTGCCTACCCTACATCTAAACAAAGCCCTCACACTGAGTCCTCTTATCTTGCTTGCCTACCCTACCTCTAAACAATGCCCTCACACTGAGTCCACTTATCTTGCTTGCCTACCCTACCTCTAAACAATGCCCTCACACTGAGTCCACTTATCTTGCTTGCCTACCCTACCTCTAAACAAAGCCCTCACACTGAGTCCACTTATCTTGCTTGCCTACCCTACATCTAAACAATGCCCTCACACTGAGTCCTCTTATCTTGCTTGCCTACCCTACCTCTAAACAATGCCCTCACACTGAGTCCACTTATCTTGCTTGCCTACCCTACATCTAAACAATGCCCTCACACTGAGTCCACTTATCTTGCTTGCCTACCCTACCTCTAAACAATGCCCTCACACTGAGTCCACTTATCTTGCTTGCCTACCCTACATCTAAACAATGCCCTCACACTGAGTCCACTTATCTTGCTTGCCTACCCTACATCTAAACAATGCCCTCACACTGAGTCCACTTATCTTGCTTGCCTACCCTACATCTAAACAATGCCCTCACACTGAGTCCACTTATCTTGCTTGCCTACCCTACATCTAAACAAAGCCCTCAAAATAAGTCCACTTATCTTGCTTGCCTACCCTACCTCTAAACAATGCCCTCACACTGAGTCCACTTATCTTGCTTGCCTACCCTACCTCTAAACAATGCCCTCACACTGAGTCCTCTTATCTTGCTTGCCTACCCTACATCTAAACAATGCCCTCACACTAAGTCCTCTTATCTTGCTTGCCTACCCTACCTCTAAACAAAGCCCTCACACTGAGTCCTCTTATCTTGCTTGCCTACCCTACATCTAAACAAAGCCCTCACACTGAGTCCACTTATCTTGCTTGCCTACCCTACCTCTAAACAAAGCCCTCACACTGAGTCCTCTTATCTTGCTTGCCTACCCTACCTCTAAACAATGCCCTCACACTGAGTCCTCTTATCTTGCTTGCCTACCCTACCTCTAAACAAAGCCCTCACACTGAGTCCACTTATCTTGCTTGCCTACCCTACCTCTAAACAATGCCCTCACACTGAGTCCACTTATCTTGCTTGCCTACGCTACCTCTAAACAATGCCCTCACACTGAGTCCACTTATCTTGCTTGCCTACCCTACCTCTAAACAAAGCCCTCACACTGAGTCCACTTATCTTGCTTGCCTACCCTACATCTAAACAATGCCCTCACACTGAGTCCACTTATCTTGCTTGCCTACCCTACATCTAAACAATGCCCTCACACTGAGTCCTCTTATCTTGCTTGCCTACCCTACCTCTAAACAATGCCCTCACACTGAGTCCACTTATCTTGCTTGCCTACCCTACATCTAAACAAAGCCCTCACACTGAGTCCTCTTATCTTGCTTGCATACCCTACCTCTAAACAAAGCCCTCACACTGAGTCCACTTATCTTGCTTGCCTACCCTACATCTAAACAACGCCCTCACACTGAGTCCTCTTATCTTGCTTGCCTACCCTACATCTTAACAAAGCCCTCACACTGAGTCCACTTATCTTGCTTGCCTACCCTACATCTAAACAATGCCCTCACACTGAGTCCACTTATCTTGCTTGCCTACCCTACATCTAAACAATGCCCTCACACTGAGTCCACTTATCTTGCTTGCCTACCCTACATCTTAACAAAGCCCTCACACTGAGTCCACTTATCTTGCTTGCCTACCCTACATCTAAACAATGCCCTCACACTGAGTCCTCTTATCTTGCTTGCCTACCCTACATCTAAACAATGCCCTCACACTGAGTCCTCTTATCTTGCTTGCCTACCCTACCTCTAAACAATGCCCTCGCACTGAGTCCACTTATCTTGCTTGCCTACCCTACCTCTAAACAATGCCCTCACACTGAGTCCACTTATCTTGCTTGCCTACCCTACCTCTAAACAATGCCCTCACACTGAGTCCTCTTATCTTGCTTGCCTACCCTACATCTAAACAATGCCCTCACACTGAGTCCACTTATCTTGCTTGCCTACCCTACATCTAAACAACGCCCTCACACTGAGTCCACTTATCTTGCTTGCATACCCTACATCTAAACAATGCCCTCACACTGAGTCCACTTATCTTGCTTGCCTACCCTACCTCTAAACAAAGCCCTCACACTAAGTCCACTTATCTTGCTTGCCTACCCTACATCTAAACAAAGCCCTCACACTGAGTCCTCTTATCTTGCTTGCCTACCCTACATCTAAACAATGCCCTCACACTGAGTCCACTTATCTTGCTTGCCTACCCTACATCTAAACAAAGCCCTCACACTGAGTCCACTTATCTTGCTTGCCTACCCTACATCTAAACAAAGCCCTCACACTGAGTCCACTTATCTTGCTTGCCTACCCTACATCTAAACAAAGCCCTCACACTGAGTCCACTTATCTTGCTTGCCTACCCTACATCTAAACAAAGCCCTCACACTGAGTCCACTTATCTTGCTTGCCTACCCTACATCTAAACAACGCCCTCACACTGAGTCCACTTATCTTGCTTGCCTACCCTACCTCTAAACAATGCCCTCACACTGAGTCCACTTATCTTGCTTGCCTACCCTACATCTAAACAATGCCCTCACACTGAGTCCTCTTATCTTGCTTGCCTACCCTACCTCTAAACAATGCCCTCACACTGAGTCCACTTATCTTGCTTGCCTACCCTACATCTAAACAATGCCCTCACACTGAGTCCTCTTATCTTGCTTGCCTACCCTACCTCTAAAATGCCCTCACACTGAGTCCTCTTATCTTGCTTGCCTACCCTACCTCTAAACAAAGCCCTCACACTGAGTCCACTTATCTTGCTTGCCTACCCTACATCTAAACAAAGCCCTCACACTGAGTCCTCTTATCTTGCTTGCCTACCCTACATCTAAACAATGCCCTCACACTGAGTCCTCTTATCTTGCTTGCCTACCCTACATCTAAACAAAGCCCTCACACTGAGTCCTCTTATCTTGCTTGCCTACCCTACCTCTAAACAATGCCCTCACACTGAGTCCACTTATCTTGCTTGCCTACCCTACCTCTAAACAATGCCCTCACACTGAGTCCTCTTATCTTGCTTGCCTACCCTACATCTAAACAATGCCCTCACACTGAGTCCTCTTATCTTGCTTGCCTACCCTACATCTAAACAATGCCCTCACACTGAGTCCTCTTATCTTGCTTGCCTACCCTACCTCTAAACAATGCCCTCACACTGAGTCCACTTATCTTGCTTGCCTACCCTACCTCTAAACAATGCCCTCACACTGAGTCCTCTTATCTTGCTTGCCTACCCTACCTCTAAACAATGCCCTCACACTGAGTCCACTTATCTTGCTTGCCTACCCTACCTCTAAACAACGCCCTCACACTGAGTCCTCTTATCTTGCTTGCCTACCCTACATCTAAACAATGCCCTCACACTGGGTCCACTTATCTTGCTTGCCTACCCTACCTCTAAACAATGCCCTCACACTGAGTCCTCTTATCTTGCTTGCCTACCCTACATCTAAACAATGCCCTCACACTGAGTCCTCTTATCTTGCTTGCCTACCCTACATCTAAACAAAGCCCTCACACTGAGTCCTCTTATCTTGCTTGCCTACCCTACATCTAAACAATGCCCTCACACTGAGTCCACTTATCTTGCTTGCCTACCCTACCTCTAAACAATGCCCTCACACTGAGTCCTCTTATCTTGCTTGCCTACCCTACATCTAAACAAAGCCCTCACACTGAGTCCTCTTATCTTGCTTGCCTACCCTACATCTAAACAATGCCCTCACACTGAGTCCTCTTATCTTGCTTGCCTACCCTACATCTAAACAATGCCCTCACACTGAGTCCTCTTAAAATCAATCATCAAATGAGTCACAAATATTAAGACAATCAATGTCAACTTGTCAAAAGAAACATGATCAAAATGAACCTTTATACATGGTTTGTAACCTTTTACATGAGTCTTGGTTCACACACAAGGTGGTCTATGTCCTTCATTTCCCTGTATTTCTCAGTGTCACTTTTATATGATTTTGTATCATAGTCTACATGACAAACTTCCTTATTTTTTGTTTCAATTTCAGACCTAAAACCTTCTGTTTTGTAATTAATCATACTTTTGTTTATCTTCACCACAAACAAACAAGAAACATTTAAATGATGGGCAGCCTGCAAAGATTAATACAGTTGTCATTACAATACATTTATACCATTCACATCAAAGAACAATAACAAACAATATCACAGTATGTTTTCAACAAAATATTTATTGTTATTGGAAAAAAAGAACAATAGTTATATTTATGTTTATTGGAGACACAAAAAAACTGAAATTAGTAATTTTTATCAATAAAGATATCCGAAAAAGATCTTATGCATTGACATGTTGGTAATTTAAGTTGTAATGAACTCATTTATTTTGACCCTTAATGTTAATATCAATATGAGATTTTTATCAGCGAAAATCATCAATTAATTGTATTGTTTGTTTCATGAAGTTTATATATACTTTTTTCTTACATCTAGTCTGACATTTAGCTAATAAAAGTATCTAAATCTGTTTTATTTAAATTTAGTTGCGACTTTGTTGAGTTCATCAACAGGAGAATGCGACAATTTCTTGTATTGCTTAAGTGTTACACTTAATTATATCATTAGCACCAGGCCCGTAGCTGGGCATACGCACGTACGCCCGTGCGTATCATCATTTTCAAAAGTCGAAAAACTAAAGACTTTAAATCAGCATTAAAAATCGAAGGCTGAGGGGGATGAAGGGTTACAGCGCAGCTATTGAACTATACGTGCATATATTGACATTAACCAAGTACATACAACATCTCCATTATTTTAGATATGGAATATAACTGCTTCTTAAACGTTTAATCATATACATGTAATATGCTATTCTGTTATACTGGACTGGAACTTCATGAGTACAAATAGAAGAGAGCATTTTATCAGTAAAACACTAAACTTAAAGTAATGACTCCTTATCATGCAGATGTAAAGTTAAATTTAGTCCAGAACTACATTATTTGTATCATACGAACATTAGCATTTCCAGGAATATAATAGTTAATGTATTAATATATTTGACCGTTGTTGTTTGCATACGCTTTTTTATCACCAACGGACGGACAAACTGACGGGATCCTTTCAGACAAATAATTATATGTTTAGTATGCTGATAATTAAATGGCAGGTGGTGTGTGAAATTCATGCCTCGTGTGCATCTGATGTGACCAACGACATTGACCAGTTCTGCACCGACATACGTCGATGGCAAAGACGCTGCCAGACGGTAATGGAGGACCCAATCGACTGCCTATTGGAAGCGTTGGGTCAGGCAATAAGGACCTCTACCCAAATGTCCGTGCCTGTCTATATTGTTATCAATGCCTGTGTCAACAGCGACAGCAGAACGGTGCTTTTAGCACGATGAGACCTATTAAGACCTATTTGCGAAGTACGACGTGTTTAAATCATTATTTTAACTTATCCTTAGATGGGAATTCAACGTTTCAAGCAGCTTATTTTAGGACAAATTATGCTTGTTCAAACGATGCCAATTGATGTAATTTATTATGAACAAAATGGGGGAATTTAGAGAACGTTTCAATGTGAAGATTGTTTCCGTGTTATCACGGAAATTCACGAAGATCAGCGAGTGATACCGATTCGGTTAGTCTCTCTTGTGACAAGTTTAATCTCCACATGTGGTCTCTTAAAATATTATCTTAATATAACTATTCACTGGACCACGGACATATAAACCATATGTCTATATGTCCGTGACTGGATCATGGTTTATGGTGGTAAAGTGTAGACTGCATTTATAGTGTAAAGCTTCATGAAATTAATTTCTTCTAGGAGACCATATCGCGACTCTTGTGTCGTATTTTCTTTAGCAGCAGCTTAATTTCAATTGTGATAAACATTTTGTTTTATTCTGCGCAAAGATATATAGAGGTAGTGGTCACACAATTGAACATAATATATTACAGTACAGAACATCGTTTTAAAATGTATGTGGTGTATAATTGATATTCCATAAATACCATGAACTAATATAATTCCTTTAATGTCATCATACAGAAGGATTTATAAATCTGTTTGAATAATTCGTAATAGCAATATAAAATGGTTTATATGTCCGTGGTAACAAATACAAATACAAATACATGACATTTATATAGCGCAAACATTATAAAAATATTCTATTGCGCTTCACACATAAAGATCATTTACATTAACATGATTCTAGAACTTAGATTAAGACACAGTTAATCATGACACATGTATATAATACCACTCTCGTGTTCATTTATCCTTTAACACCCATGAAACATACTGAACAAATGGGTTTTCAGTTTAGATCTAAATCCGGCTTCAGTTTGAATTTCTTTTACATAACTAGGTAAATTGTTCCACCATTTTGGACCAATAACAGTCATTGATCTGTCGGCTAGTTTTGTTCGCCGTCTTGGTATGTGAAAGCTTATGTCACTTTGTGAACGTAGTCTGTACCGTTGCCCGGAAGGTACAAACATCTTCCTCAGATATAGGGGAGCTGTACCTTTGATGACTCTAAATACTATCACTAGAACTTTGAACATTATCCTTGCTTTAACCGGAAGCCAATGTAATTTCTTCAGAAGATCAGCACTTGGTGTGTCATATGGAACATTCATGACAACTCTGGCGGCATGATTTTGGACGCGCTGGAGTTTATTGATTTGGTAGGCTGGAATTTCGGTAAATAAACCATTGCAGAAGTCAATGTGTGAATGGACTAATCCATGCACTAATAATTCAGTTGATTTTTTTGTGAGATGATTACGTATAGCTCTTAGATTTCGTAACTGCACATGAGCTATCTGACACTTTTTCTGAATGTGATGGTCAAAATTGAGTGTATTGGTCATTATAACACCCAGGTCTCTGACATGATCCACACATTTTACGTCGCACCCACCGACATTAACACTTGTGATGTTCAGTTTAGCTAACTGTTGTCTGGTTCCATACATAATTATTTCAGTTTTAGATTGATTCATTTTCAGTTTAAAGGTGGTCATCCACTGTATGATTTCATTGAGGCAGCTGTTAAGTAGTTGAACAACAGCTATCTCATTTTGAGAATTACCCGCTTGAATTTTCATAGCAATCTTATGGTCATCAGCGTATCCATAGAGATCTGCAGGATATTTCTGCACCACTTTGTTGAGAGCCGCTATATACAGAGTAAAGATCACAGGTCCAGCACAAGAACCTTGTGGAACACCAAACCTCAATGGCTCAGTGTCAGATGCTGACTGTTCAACCAAGACTTTCATAGTTCTGTTGGTGAGATAGGATTCAATCCATTCCAGGGGAGTGCTATGAATACCAAATTCCTCTTGAAGGATTTGAATAAGTATCGGGATATCAATGGTGTCAAACGCTGCACTCAAGTCGATCATGACAACAATTGTAACTTGATTTTTATCGATGGTTTCTAAAAGATCATTATACATTTTGACCATTGCTGTTTCAACGCCATAATATTTTCGATAAGCACTTTGGTACGCAGGAAGGAGGTTGTTGCCTTCAATATGCGCATTAATTTGGTTTAATGCAGATTTTTCAAGTATTTTGGATAGGAATGTTAAATTTGACACTGGACGATAGAATTAAACTAGAGCTATCACTGAAGGTGATTAATACCCCCACAATACCGCTTTGTCAGACATATTTTTGATAAATTCAAAGATGGCCGCCAGTCAAGACAATGAAATTATCTATCACTATCTATCACTACAGGACCACAATCAGAATGTGCCGACAATATACACAACTAGGCTTGGTAGAAATAATTCATGGAAAACCATGTTATGTGACATGACGGAACAAGTGGTGATTCCCATATAGCCCCCATTGCATATTTTGAAGTGGGGTTATAATAAGAATTGTGTACATTTTAATATTTCGGAGGTGATATGAATACCACAGTATGGGAGTCAGGTCAAAATCAATAAAATAGAAAAAATGAACAGTAATATATAGCACTTTGTCACAAAGAAATATAATGATACATTCGACTAGAGTATGAACTAGTAACACCAATATATTTGATTTTAACTCCCAAGATCTGAACATTTTGCATTCAAATTCGAACAAATATAGCAACAAAGCGTATTAAATTGATACAATTTATATTCGCAATCAAGACATTTTGTTCCATTGTCCTTGACTGCAGTTTCACAGATTTAATCAAATAATCAAACTACCTGGATATAACATTATATTATGCCTTATTTCAATGGATTTTAAAAGAAATCCCGTTATTTTCACTGAAAGGCGAGTCTTCAACAACAAAAACAAACCATTTGCTAGTATCTGAATGTAATAAACCAAAAATGCTGCCAACAGAACAGTAAGAACTAATCAACAGTTCCTGTGAAATAAAAAACTGAACTTGTATAGAATTGCTCACAAAAAGCTGGGCAAAATGGAACTAAATCAATGCAAAATATATCAAACAATATGCTAGAAATAACAGTTATTTTCACAGAAAGATAAGTCGTTTACAACTAAAAACAAACCATTTGCTAGTAAGTGAAAGTAAGAGAAACTATTTTTAGTAACAGTGACCTTGACCTTGGCCCCACCAGCCCCAATATCGAACTTGACCTGTATCTTCTGATGTTACACCTGTGTACCAAAAATTTTTCAAATCTGTCTAGCCTTTCATGAGTTATCGTCCAGAAACCATGAAAACCGACAGACCGACCGACCGACAGACCGACCGACCGACCGACCGACCGACCGACCGACCGACCGACCGACCGACAAGCTCACTCCTATATACCCCCTCAAACTTCGTTTGTGGGGGTATAATAAGTGAATTTATAAATTACACTCCGTGAGAGTTTACTGTGCGACTTATTTATAAAAACGTTTGCATTCCCGGAATAAGTGTACCCACTCACAGTTTTAAATAATCAAAAAGAAAAGAGAATTAAAAAAATAAAACTCTTATGTTTGACTTTCTGTGAGATTCTTAACCTCATAAAATATCCCGAAATATGATTTTCCAAACATATGAAAATGGAGGACCGAAAATGCTAGATATCGATTTATTCTTAAATTCAGTCAAGGTCAGCTCGGTCAAAAGAATCATACCAGAAATAATGCTAAATGCAAAATAATTCATAACATTTATATAAATATTTTTAAATACGTATAATACATGTAAAACAGATAAACTGAAATTTAATTTTACATTTCTCTGCATCCTGGTGCTCAATAAAACAAATTCAATAAGCAACTTTCCTAAATAAATTATATGGACTAGTTCAACCATAAAAAAACAAACAAATGAAAATTTGTTTCTACATAAAAATTGGTTGGAAAGAGATAGGTTATACATCGTACATTTTTTGACTTCTTAACTAAATATTTCTTAACTTTTGAACAAATGCAGAACGTATTTCATTTAAATTTATTGAGCACTAAGCATGTGCTTAATAACCCGGATAGATACCAATCGCAATTATGGGTACTTATTTCTTAATTTATGTTTAAGTCAAGTATATAAATGAGTTTGACACTCATCGTTCTGCAACAATGATTAAAGAAAAGCAACGTCTTTAAAGGCAAGGGTATTACTGGTTCAATGATATAGTACTTTTTATATGTAACTCTTTAGTAAAGGGGGGGAAGAAAAATTGTATATACCAGGGCGTAGCTATGCTGAGGCGCACCGAGGCAGCTGCGTTGGTTAAAATTTCCAAACAATTGTGGAGGACTATAGTCTTAATGGTTTGGCACTTTGTTTGGTTTGTTTTGTACACAAAAACATGCCAATCGACTACTTGGACATTTTTCAGCTGTGGGCCGCTCCGGGACATCAAAAATTGCCATTGCTTTCGATTCGTACGATTACAATAAAACAAAATTGCACTTGATAAATCACTTCACTGGTACATTAAATAAACAGAAAACGCAGGTGAACCCTTCTGTACGCATCCCCCCTGGGGGAGGACACTCCCAGACCCCGCATTCATTGCCTCGGTTAAATCAGTTTTGCCTCAAGCTATAGGCCTGTATATATATATATATATACATGCGTAAAATATATAATATAATATACCAACACTAAGTCTTGGTTGATTCGCGCCTTTTTTCTACGTTCATAAATCTACTCTGTTCTGAAATATAAACCTAGCATCATCCATAAAAACATAATAACAATATTTCATGTAGGACTTTAGAGTCTAGTTTTATTTTAGATTTTTCTACCGATTACGTCGTAAACTATACTAATGCCTGGTACTGACATTTTAAGGATTGTATAATATCATTTCAAATACTGAGCAAAGCAATTTTATATATATTAATATAACTAGTAATAATTATGAAGTCATCAACACAAAGTTTTGCAAAAAATCGAGCTTCGCTCTCTTACGTTGAAGATACGATATTGAAGCGAATTGTATACTTTGAGTATTACGTGCCTGTGCATTATTCATGGAATGATTTATAAAAAAATATATAAAACTTATAAAATGAATATCAATTTTAATGCTTTTCAATTTATTTTATATAAGTTATACAGGTGATTTGTCTAAACAATTGCAACATCCGTATTACATTAGAAATAGCATTAATATAATACTTTAAAAACAATTAAATAATGTCAACGCAAAAAATATATTTATTGTACATGCAAGGTGTCCTGTAGATAGTTTTTTGCGTCAATGAAGAAACTTTACCACCGTACTGATTGTGACCATTGGAACAGCTACAAAATGTTGTCTGCCACAAATGTAGCAGTCAGATACCCAGCATGGCAATAGCGTGATTGGAAAGCATTTCTTGCACCAATCTTCAAACCAATTCGTGGAATAAGGTACTTTTAGGTTATTTGTTTTACCATTGGGATTACGATTAAACCTTAATTCACAAAATCGAACTCCAAATGTTTTTTTCTTTATGATAATAATACATAATGTTTTAACCGTTTATCGGATAAATAGATCTAAGAAAGCCGAGGCTATATGTTACTGTGTTATACCAGTGATCAACGGAAAATTTACGATCACTTACGGATCTGCATCGAATGGATTTATCTGATAAGCGATATTATTGGGTATGGTACCCCCGCTATACAAACGAGGGGGACACCCCGTCCTTGTACCTCCCCAGTCGTGCGTATCATCAAAAACAGCCCAGCTACGGCCCTGAGCACAGTTTAATTTTAGAAGACATTTTACCCATGCGTGAAAATGTGGATTTTAATTTACATTTCAAAAATAACATGGATATAGCAAAGGAAAGATGAATTATTTTAATCATCAATAAACATGCAAAGCAAAAATGCAATAATTATAGAATAAGCATTTTTGAAGTTAAGGATAAAGAGTTTGGAAATATGAATATTAATTGAATCCACTGGTGATGCAAAACAACCATACCATGACTTTACAGGGGCAATATGTGAAGCAGAGATGCTGGAGAAAGAAATGGAATATACTTAAAGTGTCATTCCTTGTACTGTTTCTATTAATGTATGTTGTGCAGTTCAAATTTACTCAGCAAAGCAAATTACAAAAGGCATCAACAATATTCAGCAACACAATAAATAGATTTCAGAATTTAGCCGCAAACTTTTTGTTAACAGTGGACAGAACTGAGACAAACATAAGTGCAGCTGATGTGAATTCTAATCAACAAAATGACGATGGGATAAATTTTAAACAGCAAAAGGATGTTAGTTCAAATTCCAAGCGACGGACTTCAGGTTTGGCTCATGATGGTGTAAGGGACACTACATGTGAGCATTGCTTTGAACATAATTTCAATATAATATTAAACAATGAAGATATATGCACGAAAGGCAACAGCAGTGTAGATCTTGTAATAGTGATATTTACACAACATAAAAATGTGGCAGCCCGGAATGCACTTAGACATACTTGGTTAACAATATCACAGAATAACACAGGTCATATCAGGTATGTGTTTATTTTAGGTCAAACTGACAATGAACGATATCATATGGACATAGTGAAAGAGAATGAAAAATATCAGGATATAATAAAGGAGGATTTTATTGACACTTACAGAAATCTTACATATAAAACAGTCATGGGATTAAAATGGGTGAGCAAGTATTGCACCAATGCTAAATTCTTCATGAAAACGGATGACGATATGTTTATAAATCTGCCTCACTTAATGGAATACCTGAACACTGAAGGTAAAGCACTTGATAACAGTATAGGTGGATCTTGTAAAAACATTGCACGACCAAATAGAAACAGTCATTCGAAATGGTACACTTCGTTGGAATCCTATAAGGAGAAAAAGTTCCCAGGATTTTGCTCAGGAACAGCGTATGTGATGAGTGTAAACCTAGCTATACAACTGCTTGCTGTTTCACCATCAACACCTTTTTTTCATTTAGAGGATATCTACATTGGTTTGTGTTTAAGACGACTTGGTGGTCATGTGATTAAGTTGCAAGGTTTCAACCGTTCTCGACCACGTACACTGGATGCATGTCTGTTCAAGGGAAGTAACTTATATACTGCACACCATATGACACCCGACAAGCTTACCTCTATATGGAGAAAGCAATGCAAAACAGCAAACAAGCGGGGAACCATGACATAGAAACACAGTCATGCTTAAGTTATAGTATATGCTGTTTCCCCTTCCACTACATGCCTTAAACATTTGAACCAATTCAAAGCATTTTATCATAAATAGGAAAGAAAAATCATTTTGTATCAGGACTTTGATTCATAGTCAAAAGGAATCCCATTACTTCAGTTCTATCAATTTAAATCAAAGTGACATTGCCCGATACTCAGGTACGTACGTAATACAGATTTGTGTCATTATAAAAATATCCAGACAAACACTGCCTTTGTTAAACAATATAGTAATAAATGCAATCAAAATTGAACAAAAAAATTTCTTCAGATTTATTGGGAATTGTTACATTCAAATTGGGAAATATATATATACTTTTTGGCATTGGGAAAATTCCTGAAAAACAAGAACAACTGTGTCAAAAATAACGAACTATTTTCCTAACTAAGAAAATGGCATTTGAAGGTAGCTAACCCTGCTAGCATTTTACTACCTATCACCCCCGCTAGCATTTTCACTAAGCTACAAGATAACACTTATTTTGAAGGCTTTCATTTGTCCCCCCACATTTATTGAATACATACAGAACTTCAATACCTACAAAACTCATTTATTTTAATTCTCCCAGAGGCACTCTTCAGAAAAGTCATTACTACAAATTCACAACAAACAGAAATGATTTTGCCAAATAGAGCTCTGTAAAATTCACAGAAACAATTTGTTTTCATTAACAACAATCTACCGGCACCCACACAATCACCATGGTAACCTAGAATCACACAAAGAGACAATAAAATATCTTAGTCATTAGAAATTATTTGACAAATGTTGGCAAACTTTTCTAAAGGAACGAACATTAGCAGCACTACATAATATATTCAGAATTCTGTATTCAAAGTCTCTTGAACATTTTTCAACCTACAAATGTCACAATTTACCCTACATTTCCATCTTATACTCAAAAAGAGGTCACAGTGACTGCACTAAGAAAATTAAAGCAGTTTCACTCGCTACCATTTCACATTAAAGTACCAATTAAAGGACTACTTTTCTTCATTCAACTTACAGAACTTGTGTAGCATATACTTGTTCTAAATTTGTTTCCCCTGAATAAACCCAATATTTTTGCAAGAACTTTATTTCCGCTATTTTTATGATTCCTTAAATATCTCGGAAAATAAAATGGCTCAACTGTTTCCATTTTTTTTAGTACTGAATGCTATGTGATCAATGATACAATGTATTTAAGACTAATTTTAATTGATTAACAGTTTCATAGAGTTTTTTAAAATACAGATATTAGCTAATTTTCTATGTGCACAATCATGTAATATGAAATTCTGTATTTTATACCTGTATATTGTTATTATAAATATTTAATTGCTGTTTCATTTTTGGTTACATGATGGCCTTACTGAAATTAAGTTTGCTTGTATACAGTTTTATATATTGTACACTTTGCAAGTTACCTTCAATAAATAAAGATTATTATTATTTTATTATTATTATTGATGCCCTTTCAAGTACAATAATGATAACCAGTATTACAGAACAGTATTAAACAGGCACTCACAAATCTTGGCTACTCTCGTAACGGACAACAGCCGGTCTCCTCCCGCAGGCACGTGATAATTACAATTAGATTATGGTGACATATCTGTAATATTGATCAAGCCTTACTTATCACAAAGACAAAATACTACAGACTGCATGACCTTGAACCTTGACCCTAAAATTCATTCCGCAACGTTACAGCCCCAAATATCCAACCCTACTTGAGTACTAGGGCAGACAATGAAGATCTACGGATTGACCAACATGAATAATAAACATGAAGTATATTGTATCAACCTTTGGGTTTGATAAGAGATGGGGTGTCAGGCGCAGGTTTGCTCTTCTTGTCCGTTGTATCCACAACTTTCTGTGACGTCGTTAGACGACTTATCTGTTTGTCTCTTGATGCCAGCAATGCCGCTAAAACAATGATGATTACCACGGCGATTCCAGCCAGTCCAAGTAATATTGCTTCGAGCCATGTTCTCTTACCCCTGAAAAATATACACAGAGGAATGCACAGTAACATCACATAATCACCGCCTCGAAATTAAAACCACCTCATTTCATAAGACCATTATTATCATTTACCAGTTTTCAATTTTTCTTCCATATTTTAATTCAATAATCAGACCACACCTAGCTACAGACCAACAGGATGGAAGATCTGCAGCAGACAATATTGAAATGCCCCTTATTCATTGAAGACATTGTAAAACTGTTGATTTACAACAGCAGTTAAACGTGCGTTGCACTCCAAAGTCAATATATTCCTGTCTCCACAGCATAGGGTTCAGCCAGACAAATTGATACAGAAGAGTTAGACATCACATTTAATCATTTTGTTACTGCATGGCCAGACACTTTTCCCTAGGGCTCATTTACACAATATTCAAACATGTTTTTGTCTTTGAAATAGACAGGACCTTTCAAGCTTAAGGTGATAATTTCATCTTTGTACATATATGTATCACCACTGACAGTTGTACTGTATCACCACTGACAGTTGTACCGTATCACCACTGACAGTTGTACTGTATCACCACTGACAGTTGTACTGTATCACCACTGACAGTTGTACTGTATCACCACTGACAGTTGTACTGTATCACCACTGACAGTTGTACTGTATCACCACTGACAGTTGTACTGTATCACCACTGACAGTTGTACTGTATCACCACTGACAGTTGTACTGTATCACCTCTGACAGTTGTACTGTATCACCACTGACAGTTGTACTGTATCACCACTGACAGTTGTGCTGTATCACCACTGACAGTTGTACTGTATCACCACTAACAGTTGTACTGTATCACCACTAACAGTTGTGCCGTATCACCACTGAGTTGTACTGTATCACCACTGAAAGTTGTACTGTATCACCACTGACAGTTGTACTGTATCACCACTGTATAATAATAATGCATTTATGCAGAATATCAAATTCTAAGATGAAAATTTGCTTTTCTACTTAAATGCATCATTATTTATAACACTGGTATTTCTCCGTGAATTCAGATACACTCCTTGTAAATACTTCTATCCAAGAGAAGGCATCCACCTCTTGACAATAACACTGTCATTAGTACTAAAGATCATTTATTCTCAACTAGTAACATGGTTAGGAACAGAAAATCTACAGAATGTAAAAATATAAAATCATGTTTTGAGGAACACGAAAAATCGGTCAATGGTGCTATCGGGATTTGAACCCGGGTCTCTGGATTGCCAGTCCGTTATGCTAACCACTACACCACAGCGACCTAACACCATTTAACAGCATTAGACAATAATGAAAAATCAACGTAAAAGAAAGCCAGCTTACCTAGCAGCCCCCTTATACACGACTGTGGTGTTGAACTCACCAGGTGGAGGGGTTCCTGCCCCTGACGTCTCATCTTCCTCAAAATTGGTTCGTTTGTATTTTTGACCAGACATCTGAAAATGTAAAATGAAACTATGGATATGTGTGAATCAGCCATCAACAATTACCTCCTTTGTCAATGCATTATAGAAATCTACCGTAAAACCCCTATTTAACGCCCCCAGGCGTTAATTTCTGAAACGGGGGCATTTATTACAGGCCATATGGTAGTGAAATCGATCATTATTTCTTCTTTATGTCATGTTTTGAAGCAGACAATTTTAGGTTGCATTTTTAATGGCTTTAAGTATATTTGAGGACAGCCTTACTTAGCAATCAATGATCATTACAGGTTTGACTATAAAACACAATACTATGTGCTTATGAAATGGCAGACAATCATATATAACTCTTACTTTCTCCACCAGACAGATTTATATTGTCGACTCCACTATAGCAATTCGTAGCTATTTAAGTCCTTTAAGGTTAACGATAAACTTGTATTCTCTGGCTATATAGGGATCACTTGTAAGGTTTTAACTGCTTGTACCAAATTTAGTCCCAACAATCTTAGCCAGTTAGATCACATTATGAGAAGTTTCACACAATGTAACAACAAAGCCACGACCTAGTGGAATTTAGCACATGTCAGTATATAGTAAACATTGTATATTCACGGCTACATTTCCGCTCTTTGTGCATCAACTTGTAATCTCTCATTCTAATACTTGAAAATCCCCTTTTCATAAAACCTTTCTGTTTGTATTTCTTCCTGAATCATGGATTTCCCTGACGCAGAAATCTTAAGACGCCGACTCCCTTTCCATTCTAGCAACCTCCATTTTCCCATAGAGCCAAACATTATGGCTATGCCGTGCCATATAAATCAAGTAAAATATGTGACCTCTGGTGTGTTAACAAGGTTTTACTATAATTGGACCTAGTGAACCACTTTTTGACCCCATATGACCCAGCTTCAAACTTGGCCTAGATTTTATTGAGACAAACATTCTGCCCATGTCTCACATAAGTCAAGTAAAAAATTTGACCTCTGGAGTGTTAACAAGGTATTACTATAATTGGACATAGTGACCTACTTTTTGAGCCCAGATGACCCAGTTTCGAACTTGGTCAAGACTGCATTGAGACAAACATTCTGACTAAGTTTCATGCAGATCAGGTAAAAGATGTTACCTCTGGAGTGTTAACAATCTAAATTGTTGACGATGACAGACACAAGGCGATCCCACTTCGTGCTCAGGCAAGCTAAAAACCAAAGGCGAAATAGTGAATGCCAAATGTATGCTCCAATCAACAACTGGGTGTAAACACCATTAATTTGTTCTACAGACAAACTGAGCTAAGTGGGTGACCTCTACTACCCCTACACCAGGTCACTCCATCTGTACGGCATACAGGCATACCCCTACACCAGGTCACTCCATCTGTATGGCATACAGGCATACCCCTACACCAGGTCACTCCATCTGTACGGCATACAGGCATACCCCTACACCAGGTCACTCCATCTGTACGGCATACAGGCATACCCCTACACCAGGTCACTCCATCTGTACGGCATACACGGAAAAAAAGTGCCACTGCGATGGCAATATTCGACCAATTATTCCAACAAGTGTGTTTTATAACAAAGCAAATGTGATATAATTGATAAATGGAACCTTTCAGCCGACCGTACCTTTTCCTAGAAATCACTTCTTCACAAATGAATTATTTTCTCCTATTTTTCCAAAATAATCACAACATCCGATGTTTCAGACATACTTCCACACAGCATGAAGAAGTTGGAAATACTTAATTAAGGAAGACATCCAGATATCACCACATACGGACAAAATGACACACACTTGTCGGAATTCAATTTAATCCATAGAACAATCAGGCAGTCATGCAATGCTTAATAGAGTTTAACACATCTATGGAATTCTCCTAGACTTCTCACTAAAGCCGGTATGATAACAGATAATAAGCTTTTTTCTCCTGTGTAGTCAGAATCTATAGCGACTGGCAACAACCAAACAAATCAATAACGATGCACAGAACATAATTTAAAATCTGTGAAATTTACCCTCACAAGCCTAGAGAGATAATGGTCCAGCGATAATGGTCCAGCGTTAATGGTTGAGAGATAATGGTCGGTTCAGATCAGTTATCACACGGAGGTAAATAAACTCTAATTCACATTTAATACAGTGATAGGACAAACAAAGGGCACAAAATGCAAAAAGGGGATTGTCTCATGTATCCAAGGAGACAATGACATTCCTTCACATTGTAAGCATTCACAGGTTTGTTACTAATTTAAGTTTTCACTACAATAATGTCACACATTACCAGCATACTGCAAATTTAATCATAATGCTTGCAATGTCTGCAAATATTTAACCCGTTAATAAAAACAGGAGGAAGGTCAATGTACAAGATTCGGGGACACTTCTGGCACAAGCACAACAGTATCACCTGTACAAGATTCGGGGACACTTCTGGCACAAGCACAACTGTATCATCTGTACAAGATTCGGGGACACTTCTGGCACAAGCACAACTGTATCATCTGTACAAGATTCGGGGACACTTCTGGCACAAGCACAACTGTATCATCTGTACAAGATTCGGGGACTCTTCTGGCACAAGCACAACTGTATCATCTGTACAAGATTCGGGGACTCTTCTGGCACAAGCACAACTGTATCATCTGTACAAGATTCGGGGACTCTTCTGGCACAAGCACAACAGTATCATCTGTACAAGATTCGGGGACACTTCTGGCACAAGCACAACTGTATCATCTGTACAAGATACGTGGACACTTCTGGCACAAGCACAACTGTATCATCTGTACAAGATTCGGGGACACTTCTGGCACAAGCACAACAGTATCACCTGTACAAGATTCGGGGACACTTCTGGCACAAGCACAACTGTATCTTACAATATTCGGGGACACTTCTAGCGCAAGCACAACTGTATCATACAAGATTCGGGGACACTTCTGGCACAAGCACAACTGTATCATACAAGATTCGGGGACACTTCTGGCACAAGCACAACTGTATCATACAAGATTCGGGGACACTTCTGGCACAAGCACAACTGTATCATACAAGATTCGGGGACACTTCTGGCACAAGCACAACTGTATCATACAAGATTCGGGGACACTTCTGGCACAAGCACAACTGTATCATCTGTACAAGATTCGGGGACACTTCTGGCACAAGCACAACAGTATCATCTGTACAAGATTCGGGGACACTTCTGGCACAAGCACAACAGTATCATACAAGATTCCGGACACTTCTGGCACAAGCACAACTGTATCATACAAGATTCGGGGACACTTCTGGCACAAGCACAACTGTATCATACAAGATTCGGGGACACTTCTGGCACAAGCACAACTGTATCATACAAGATTCAAGCGACACTTCTGGCACAAGCACAACTGTATCATACAAGATTCGGGGACACTTCTGGCACAAGCACAACTGTATCATACAAGATTCGGGGACACTTCTGGCACAAGCACAACTGTATCATACAAGATTCAAGGGACACTTCTGGCACAAGCACAACTGTATCATACAAGATTCCGGACACTTCTGGCACAAGCACAACTGTATCATACAAGATTCGGGGACACTTCTGGCACAAGCACAACTGTATCATACAAGATTCGGGGACACTTCTGGCACAAGCACAACAGTATCATCTGTACAAGATTCGGGGACACTTCTGGCACAAGCACAACAGTATCATCTGTACAAGATTCGGGGACACTTCTGGCACAAGCACAACTGTATCATACAAGATTCGGGGACACTTCTGGCGCAAGCACAACTGTATCATACAAGATTCGGGGACACTTCTGGCACAAGCACAACTGTATCATACAAGATTTGGGGACACTTCTGGCACAAGCACAACTGTATCATTGTTTAAATTATTACATTAATTAGTATTTGATATCAGAATGTCTTAACACCAGACACAAAATATACAAAGACATTCATTGGCGAAGCTGTAATATCAATTATCATTCTTGTTTAGTAAAAACATCCCTCACTGCCAGTACAGAGGTTTGGATAAATTACAGGAAATCATTTTACATCGCATGTCACAATCCAGCAACATTCCGGTAACCTCGGCCAACTCCGTCCCGTGCCTCGGATGTTCGTAAGGCACTACTTTCGGAAATACCATTCGAATATCATGTAAACAATATGGCGGTGTGAACGCTGAAGTGCTGATGAAACGGGATTATAATCAAATATTTCAGCTATATGAAGACTGAAATGTGCAAGTTTTTAACTGAGAAATGACAACGATAATCTATTTCTTTAAATTTATGTGAATTTATCAAAGTTATTGAAGTTCAATTCGTTTTACAACAACTATTCTTTAACCGTACAAAATGTTGAACTTTGCCACAAAGTGCTCAGTCTGACATACATTATAGAGGATATTCGTAGAGTAACAAAGTGGTACAGAAATATCCGAGAGCTGTCAAGAATGAATCCAGCACAAGGAGTGTTTAAATTTTATAGTTGCAGACATATTTGTATTCAACACAACTGATTAAAGTCCAAGCTGACGTCTGTACCTGCAGGCAACCAAGATGGAGATAAAGAAGAACAAATACATTATTTATTGCTCATCTCCTGACTTGGAGAAGTGTGAGGCATTGCTTGCAGTACCAGCCTATGGGCTCCATGTAAATGTCTTATAAATGTATTAAATTACAGACCAGACACTAGCGTGGGTTGAGAAGTTGACAAGCAGGTGGTGGTGGATTGATTGGTACAGATGTACGGAGTCCATGATATCATGTTCTTGCTAATGAAATCTACCTTCAAATTTCCTGAGCACATTATCTTAAGCAGACTGATTATATACTTGTAAGTAAGTTCTGTTGCTCAATGATATAAAGTTTCAAGGATATAGGGGTGTCACTAACTTTTGAATTAGCAGGGAAATCGTCGAGGCAGGGGAGTCTGGGGGGTACCCAGAAAACTTAGAAAAAAAATCCTAATCAGAAGCACCTATGAAAAATCGTAAACTGGAGCAACCTGGTATCTCATGAAGCTCTTTGAATAACTCTGGCCATTATTGTCCCTTGTGTCATAAATGTTTGTGCACATTTTGTGTGTCTTTTCGACAGTTGATATAAGAAACGAAGATTAGAATGCTTGTTTATATAAAATTAAGATATGAAAAGCTTGTTCTTTTAACTACGAAAATTCCCAAAATTGGACTTGAAGTGATTAATGTTTTCCAAAATTGGCAAATTTTACAACACAAATTTATCTAGGGTCTTTTTCCCAAAATCAGTCATGGCGAATACCCATCGGACAGTTGGACCAGACGGACAAAAATGGCCAGGTCCGTTGCAGAAGGTCTGTGCACTTCAGTATGTCCGATACGGTACGGACGGGTTTTATAACATATCCGTTGCTGTTTACACAATGCGATCTTCTTTCGTGCACCGATTGTCATCTAATTCACTTGTCTTTCGGACATTTAAACTTTGATTGTGTCGTCAAAAAGGCATGTCAGTAGTGAATGTTGAAGTTAATCATAATTTTTAAAGGTCATTTATCGAAATACGCCAAAGATTTGCCCTTTGTTCAAAGAAGCCATTTTACTAATGAAGGGCTGTAACTCTTACACTGTGTTCAAAGAAGCCATTTTACTAATGAAGGGCTGTAACTCTTACACTGTGTTCAAAGAAACCGTTTTATTAATCAAGAACTATAGCTCTTACACTGTGTTCAAAGAAACCATTTTATTAATCAAGAACTATAACTCTTACACTGTGTTCAAAGAAACCATGATATTAATCAAGAACTATAACTCTTACATTGTGTTCAAAGAAACCATTTTATTAATCAAGAACTAAAACTCTTACACTGTGTTCAAAGAAGCCATTTTATTGATCAAGAACTGTAACTCTTACACTGCGTTCAAAGAAACCATAATATTAATCAAGAACTATAACTCTTCCACTGTGTTCAAAGAAACCATAATATTAATCAAGAACTATAACTCTTACACTGTGTTCAAAGAAACCATAATATTAATCAAGAACTATAACTCTTACACTGTGTTCAAAGAAACCATCTTATTAATCAAGAACTATAACTCTTACAAGTTGTGTTCAAAGAAACCATTTTATTAATCAAGAACTATAACTCTGCACTGTGTTCAAAGAAGTCATTTTACTAATCAAGGGCTGTAACTCTTGCACTGTGTTCAAAGAAGCCATTTTACTAATCAAGGGCTATAACTCTTGCACTGTGTTCAAAGAAGCCAATTTTACTTATGAAGGGCTATAACCCTTGCACTGTGTTCAAAGAAGCCAATTTTACTAATCAAGGGCTATAACTCTTGCACTGTGTTATAAGAAACCGTTTTATTAATCAAGAACTATAACTCTTACACTGTGTTCAAAGAAACCATAATATTAATCAAGAACTATAACTCTTACATTGTGTTCAAAGAAACCATTTTATTAATCAAGAACTAAAACTCTTACACTGTGTTCAAAGAAGCCATTTTATTGATCAAGAACTGTAACTCTTACACTGCGTTCAAAGAAACCATAATATTAATCAAGAACTATAACTCTTCCACTGTGTTCAAAGAAACCATTTTATTAATCAAGAACTATAACTCTTACACTGTGTTCAAAGAAACCATAATATTAATCAAGAACTATAACTCTTACACTGTGTTCAAAGAAACCATAATATTAATCAAGAACTATAACTCTTACACTGTGTTCAAAGAAACCATCTTATTAATCAAGAACTATAACTCTTACAAGTTGTGTTCAAAGAAACCATTTTATTAATCAAGAACTATAACTCTGCACTGTGTTCAAAGAAGTCATTTTACTAATCAAGGGCTGTAACTCTTGCACTGTGTTCAAAGAAGCCATTTTACTAATCAAGGGCTATAACTCTTGCACTGTGTTCAAAGAAGCCAATTTTACTTATGAAGGGCTATAACCCTTGCACTGTGTTCAAAGAAGCCAATTTTACTAATCAAGGGCTATAACTCTTGCACTGTGTTATAAGAAGCCAATTTTACTAATCAAGGGCTATAACTCCTGCACTGTGTTCAAAGAAGCCAATTTTACTAATCAAGGGCTATAACTCTTGCACTGTGTTCAAAGAAGCCAATTTTACTAATCAAGGGCTATAACTCTTGCACTGTGTTCAAAGAAGCCAATTTTACTAATCAAGGGCTATAACTCTTGCACTGTGTTCAAAGAAGCCATTTTTACTAAGACATTGGCCATAACTCTCACTCTGATTTAATGTGAGGACAAAACCACAGGTACACAAATTTATGTGCCGACCTTTCTGCTCAATACATTTCGAATATTGATCCCATAATACAAGTCCCTGTGGATACGCATCTTAAACATACCACAAGTTTCAGTAAGCACGAAACAAAGAACTAATCTGAAAAATCAATGATAGAAAATTGTCATCATCCAAGCGTTGTAAATACAACACTGAGAGTCACGTCCCCAGAACCAATCCAATACAGTAAGCAAGCTTCAATAATTGTCAGTAATATGATAAAAATTAGTTTAATTAAAAAGAAAAGTTTGTTAGCCGCTTTGTTAGTTCTGAATTGTTATAAGTTCTGAAAAATTGATAGTAAAATCAGAAGGAATTAGAAACTTTGGAGAAGCATCTGATGTCATCTTGAACTAACAGTTTTATACCATCATGTAGGTGTGATTGCTGTATCGTGTTCATGGCTATATATATGCCTAGCTAGAGTAGTGTTACCAGACTTCATGTCATAAAATCAAGATGTTGATCTCTAACTTTATATAGTCATGCAATGAAAATTGTACAATTACTTCCTTGGCAAACACATAAAGGAGCACTATGTGAGGATTATCAACATAAATGAATCATAAAATTGACATCAGTAAAGATATTGACCTATACTGGAAAAGGATTAGGGGAGTACAAAACTGTTATTCATTTCTTGGTCGAACTGACTGTCTTTGCTTTTGCTACATTCCAAGTACTTCATAGACTGACCAGGCAGATAAACCAGTAGAAACACATGTCTAACATACTTCATAGACTGACCAGACAGATCAACCAGTAGAAGACATGTCTAACAAAGTAAAGGTCTCAAGTTTGAACCCAGACAAGATATGTTTGTCAGATAATTTGACTGAAGATACCAGTAACACAATGTCCAATGTCATTTCCCCCCCAACTCAGATACATGACAGGAGGCCTTTTTCCGTCCATTTTGGGAAAAAAGACCCTAGATAAATTAGGAAAATTTGTGTCATAAAATTTGCATTTTTTGGAAAACTTCAATCCAAAACTATTTTAAGATCTTACAAGGCAAAATGTACTCGTTCCTTGTTCCATTTTTCAAGAAAACCAAGAATTGTTCAACTTGCCTTATACCGAAGTCAAGCAAGGGAAACTAAGTGAAAATTCTAGTCACAATGGAAGTTTATGCAAAGTTCACCAGCCAATTTCAATTTGCATTGTAAATGAGTTCTTATCAGAAAGTAACTTCAATATAATGGCCCAATGTGGGTCACTCAGCTTGCCTACAGATACTCTTATCTAATTATGCAAAACTGGAGTTGATTTCAATATCTTCAATCAATGAGGCAAAGTGAACCCAGAGGTATTGTTAATCAGACAGGATGTCAGACTTAACTATCTGACCCACACGTTATACAGACAAAATCCCAAATTCCGTCCATACAAAATCCCCTTAGCTCAATTTTACACAAGGCGGACAAAACCGCCTTCATGAATTTTACAAGTAGGACATAACACATTCTGATATTTCAAAATAATAACAATTGTCTTCCAAAATCCAAGCTACAAGAAGCTATATTGCAACAATAACAAAGGCAAAGATAAAAGGGATGTTTGTAATCCATTATGCCCCCTTGTGACCTTGACCTTTGACCCAAAAATCACTAGGGTTCCTCTGCTACCCAAGATGAACATGTGGACCAAGTTTGAGGATGATAGGTCAAGGGATTCTCGAGTTATTGATCGGAAACGAAAAGGTTACGGACTGACCGACCAACCGACAGACATGTGCAAGGGGGGCATAATAAATGATCCTGAATATAGCTTAATGTTGAAATAAAAGAATGAAACAATTGATTTTTGATGGCACACACATATTTGCATGTACATAAAATCTAGATTTATTACAATTTTGGAACAAAACAAATTTAATCAATAACTGTACAATTTGCATCAAACAGCAGAAGACAATGAAATGATCCCAAGAAACTCATGAATGTATCAGGAGAGTGAGAGTCTGAGACATCATGTGTATAAATCAACAGAACAATCTGACACAAACCTGGTTCATAGTGAAATAGAAGGAATAATTTGCTACAGGAAACGCTACATACATAAGACAGTGCCTCCCCACACAGACCTCCGGGTACAGGCAACGCTACATACATAAGACAGTGCCTCCCCACACAGACTTCCGGGTACAGGGAACGCCACATACATAAGACAGTGCCTCCCCACACAGACCTCCGGGTACAGGGAACGCCACATACATAAGACAGTGCCTCCCCACACAGACCTCCGGGTACAGGGAACGCTACATACATAAGACAGTGCCTCCCCACACAGACCTCCGGGTACAGGGAACGCTACATACATAAGACAGTGCCTCCCCACACAGACCTCCGGGTACAGGGAATGCTACATACATAAGACAGTGCCTCCCCCACACAGACCTCCGGGTACAGGGAACGCTACATACATAAGACAGTGCCTCCCCACACAGACCTCCGGGTACAGGGAACGCCACATACATAAGACAGTGCCTCCCCACACAGACCTCCGGGTACAGGGAACGCTACATACATAAGACAGAGCCTCCCCACACAGACCCCCCCCCCCCGGGCAAAACAACAATCCATAAAACAAAAGGCACTTGATGAGGTTAAAGGGTACATACGTTAGGGAACAGAGGTGCAAGGAATGGCCTGGCAGACCATAAGGAATAAGTAGGAGACAGCTGGCAACAAAAGGCTGAAACTGGGTAGAAAATAACCTGAACACTATAAACACAAAAAGAAATAATAACCATACAGCTAATTACAGCCTTGGAACTGTCAGTAGAAATACTGGGGGTTTAAACCTTTCATCTTCCTTGCAGTACAACTCTGTAAGCTGCTTTAAACTCTTCATCAAAATACAAGCATTTCAATCCGTGTCAAATTCTGACAGGATTTCAGATTGCTAGCCATGATAAGGTAAGATTTACACCATATCAGTGGGCAACCTGACTTCATGATAAAATATATACATACATTTCGTGACTTTTCCATAAAACATTCACATGTAATGCATACAGCACAGACCCTTTTCATGATTGTATAACATGTTCACACACTTTCCAGTAATAATTCACATGCTTTCTCAGTAACTGCATTACTCAGAAGTATGTATTTTATACTAAGCATGCAATCATGATTTAACCATAGATGAAAATTACTGACTCAAGTTTTTGTCCTAGTTGAATGAAGGTAAAATGACCGAAAAACTGATAAAAGATTTTCAAGAGATCAAAGTATGCAGCATTTAGGCCATATTTAAATTTTCGTTTGGCACACTCCAGACAATTCCCCCCCTAAAAATATTCTTAACTGGGGAATGTTTTTCAGTTTAGACGTACTAACATGGTTTTGCTATTTGCATATCAGCCTTTTGTAAACCAATCAAATCTAACGTTAACTACAAAGGCAATTTCCCTTCAACCTCACAACGTTTGTAACAATGATGCGGATTGGTTAACCTTTCGATAAAAGGTACGTTACTTTACCGAAATCCACTGAATTACTGTGAATTTACCGAAATCCATTTTGGATCTTCAGCAACCAGCAATCATAATATCTCAGCAAATCTTAAGCTTCAAATTGCGCCGACCATCTTTTTTCAAGATATTTCTTGTTATGACTGTATAGCTATTAATTGTCGAAAAGTTGTTTGATTGAAGTGAAATTGTCTTGGTGGTTAACGTAAGACTTGATTTGTGTACACAACACTGATATGCAAATAGCAAAACCATGTTAGTACGACTGCCCCGAATAACAACAACGAGAGTGGACTATATAACACAATCACACTATCGACATAACGAGAGTGGACTGTATAACACAATCACACTATCGACATAACAAGAGTGGACTGTATAACACAATCACACTATCGACATAACGAGAGTGGACTGTATAACACAATCACACTATCGACATAACAAGAGTGGACTGTATAACACAATCACACTATCGACATAACGAGAGTGGACTGTATAACACAATCACACTATCGACATAACAAGAGTGGACTGTATAACACAATCACACTATCGACATAACGAGAGTGGACTGTATAACACAATCACACTATCGACATAACGAGAGTGGACTGTATAACACAATCTCACTATCGACATAACGAGAGTGGACTGTATAACACAATCACACTATCTACATAACGAGAGTGGACTGTATAACACAATCACACTATCTACATAACGAGAGTGGACTGTATAACACAATCACACTATCTACATAACGAGAGTGGACTGTATAACACAATCACACTATCGACATAACGAGAGTGGACTGTATAACACAATCACACTATCCACATAACGAGAGTGGACTGTATAACACAATCACACTATCTACATAACGAGAGTGGACTGTATAACACAATCACACTATCGACATAACGAGAGTGGACTGTATAACACAATCACACTATCGACATAACGAGAGTGGACTGTATAACACAATCACACTATCGACATAACGAGAGTGGACTGTATAACACAATCACACTATCGACATAACGAGAGTGGACTGTATAACACAATCACACTATCCACATAACGAGAGTGGACTGTATAACACAATCACACTATCCACATAACAAGAGTGGACTGTATAACACAATCCCACTATCAACATAACGAGAGTGGACTGTATAACACAATCACACTATCCACATAACGAGAGTGGACTGTATAACACAATCACACTATCCACATAACGAGAGTGGACTGTATAACACAATCACACTATCGACATAACGAGAGTGGACTGTATAACACAATCACACTATCCACATAACGAGAGTGGACTGTATAACACAATCACACTATCTACATAACGAGAGTGAACTGTATAACACAATCACACTATCCACATAACGAGAGAGGACTATATAACACAATCACACTATCCACATAACGAGAGAGGACTATATAACACAATCACACTATCGACATAACGAGAGAGGACTATATAACACAATCACACTATCCACATAACGAGAGTGGACTGTATAACACAATCACACTATCCACATAACGAGAGTGGACTGTATAACACAATCACACTATCCACATAACGAGAGTGGACTGTATAACACAATCACACTATCCACATAACGAGAGTGGACTGTATAACACAATCACACTATCGACATAACGAGAGTGGACTGTATAACACAATCACACTATCCACATAACGAGAGTGGACTGTATAACACAATCACACTATCCACATAACGAGAGTGGACTGTATAACACAATCACACTATCCACATAACGAGAGTGGACTGTATAACACAATCTCACTATCGACATAACGAGAGTGGACTGTATAACACAATCACACTATCGACATAACGAGAGTGGACTGTATAACACAATCACACTATCTACATAACGAGAGTGGACTGTATAACACAATCACACTATCCACATAACGAGAGTGGACTGTATAACACAATCACACTATCTACATAACGAGAGTGGACTGTATAACACAATCACACTATCCACATAACGAGAGTGGACTGTATAACACAATCACACTATCCACATAACGAGAGTGGACTGTATAACACAATCACACTATCCACATAACGAGAGTGGACTGTATAACACAATCACACTATCCACATAACGAGAGTGGACTGTATAACACAATCACACTATCAACATAACGAGAGTGGACTGTATAACACAATCACACTATCGACATAACGAGAGTGGACTGTATAACACAATCACACTATCAACATAACGAGAGTGGATTGTATAACACAATCACACTATCCACATAACGAGAGTGGACTGTATAACACAATCACACTATCCACATAACAAGAGTGGACTGTATAACACAATCACACTATCGACATAACGAGAGTGGACTGTATAACACAATCACACTATCAACATAACAAGAGTGGACTGTATAACACAATCTCACTATCGACATAACGAGAGTGGACTGTATAACACAATCACACTATCCACATAACGAGAGTGGACTGTATAACACAATCACACTATCCACATAACGAGAGTGGACTGTATAACACAATCACACTATCCACATAACGAGAGTGGACTGTATAACACAATCACACTATCGGCATAAAGAGAGTGGACTGTATAACACAATCACACTATCAACATAACGAGAGTGAACTGTATAACACAATCTCACTATCGACATAACGAGAGTGGACTGTATAACACAATCACACTATCTACATAACGAGAGTGGACTGTATAACACAATCACACTATCTACATAACGAGAGTGGACTGTATAACACAATCACACTATCTACATAACGAGAGTGGACTGTATAACACAATCTCACTATCGACATAACGAGAGTGGACTGTATAACACAATCACACTATCTACATAACGAGAGTGGACTGTATAACACAATCACACTATTGATATAAAGAGAGTGGACTGTATAACACGATCACACTATCGACATAAAGAGAGTGGACTGTATAACACAATCACACTATCGACATAACGAGAGTGGACTGTATAACACAATCACACTATCGACATAACAAGAGTGGACTATATAACACAATCACACTATCGACATAACGAGAGTAAACTATATATCACGATCACACTATCGACATAACGAGAGTGGACTGTATAACACAATCACACTATCGACATAACGAGAGTGGACTGTATAACACAATCACACTATCGACATAATGAGAGAGGACTATATAACACAATCACACTATCGACATAACGAGAGTGGACTGTATAACACAATCACACTATCGACATAAAGAGAGTGGACTGTATAACACAATCACACTATCCACATAACGAGAGTGGACTGTATAACATGATCACACTATAGGCATAACGAGAGTCGACTGTATAAGTTATAACACAATCACACACTCGGCATAACGAGAGTCGACTGTATAAGTTATAACACAATCACACTATCGGCATAACGAGAGTCGACTGTATAAGTTATAACACAATCACACTATCCACATACCAGAGTCGACTGTATAACATGATCACACTATAGGCATAACGAGAGTCGACTGTATAAGTTATAACACAATCACACTATCAGCATAACGAGAGTCGACTGTATAAGTTATAACACAATCACACTATAGGCATAACGAGAGTCGACTGTATAACATGATCACACTATCGACATAACGAGAGTAGACTGTATAACATGATCACACTATAGGCATAACGAGAGTCGACTGTATAACATGATCACACTATTGACATAACGAGAGTCGACTGTATAACATGATCACACTATCGACATAACGAGAGTCGACTGTATAACATGATCACACTATCAACATAACGAGAGTGGACTGTATAACATGATCACACTATAGGCATAACGAGAGTCGACTGTATAAGTTATAACACAATCACACACTCGGCATAACGAGAGTCGACTGTATAAGTTATAACACAATCACACTATCGGCATAACGAGAGTCGACTGTATAAGTTATAACACAATCACACTATCCACATAACGAGAGTCGACTGTATAACATGATCACACTATAGGCATAACGAGAGTCGACTGTATAAGTTATAACACAATCACACTATCGGCATAACGAGAGTCGACTGTATAAGTTATAACACAATCACACTATCCACATAACGAGAGTCGACTGTATAACATGATCACACTATAGGCATAACGAGAGTCGACTGTATAACATGATCACACTATAGGCATAACGAGAGTCGACTGTATAACATGATCACACTATAGGCATAACGAGAGTCGACTGTATAAGTTATAACACAATCACACTATAGGCATAACGGGAGTCGACTGTATAACATGATCACACTATCGACATAACGAGAGTAGACTGTATAACATGATCACACTATAGGCATAACGAGAGTCGACTGTATAACATGATCACACTATCGACATAACGAGAGTCGACTGTATAACATGATCACACTATCGACATAACGAGAGTCGACTGTATAACATGATCACACTATCGACATAACGAGAGTCGACTGTATAACATGATCACACTATAGGCATAACGAGAGTCGACTGTATAAGTTATAACACAATCACACTATCGGCATAACGAGAGTCGACTGTATAAGTTATAACACAATTACACTATCCACATAACGAGAGTGGACTGTATAACATGATCACACTATAGGCATAACGAGAGTCGACTGTATAAGTTATAACACAATCACACTATCGGCATAACGAGAGGCGACTGTATAACACGATCACAATATCGACTTCCCTAACTTGGAAAACAAATTCAAAACCTTGTCTAATTATCAGCTCTAGTACATGATTAATCCAATTTTAACAGATATCATATTAAATAATTCAAGTCATATTGCTGCGGTAATTTGTTTTAGCCAGTAATCAATGTGTAATTGGTATTACATGCACTACCCACACATTCTGACACTCAATATATAGCAACAGGCCTTTTATACTCACTGGTATGCAACCATGACAATGCGTGATGCAGTTCTAAACGACGACACGTCATTGATTCGCAACGAAAAATGTAATCGCTTCTCTCCGCTAATGAGGACATGCAGACCATTTCGCTGGATGGTAAGTCCACAACAAATCTTAAGCTTCAAATTGCGCCGACCATCATTTTTCAAGATATTTCTTGTTTCAACAGAATTCCTGTTCTGTTTCTATTCAAAATGACTATAAAGTACTCCTGTACTTCCAATTGTTAAATGCTTCATATTCATCTATTGTATAATCACTATGATTATGTAGAACATCCAGGGCTTGTTCTATAGTTCCCACGGGTCAGACTATCTGATCCATTCCCTAGGCAAATACATGTACATGGGTTTTTCCCAATTAGAAAAAAATTCCCAATTAGAATTAGCACCTACAAATAATCATCTTCTGGAGCGACCTGCTATCTCTTGAAGCTCTTTGAATAACTCTGGCCATTATTGTCCCTTGTGTGATAAATGTTTGTGGACATTTTGTGTGTCTTTTTGACAGTTGATATAAGAAACGTAGAATAGAATGCTTGTTTGTATAAAATTTAGATATAAAAATCCTGTTCTTTTAACTATGAATATTCCCAAAATTTGAGTTGAAGCGATCAAAGTTTTCCCAAATTGGCAAATTTTACAAAGCTAATTTTCCCAAATGATCTAGGGTCTTTTTCCCAATATTGACAGATAAAGGCCTGACATCTGCCTTGATCTGGGTACAGAACTCATCACCTCAATATATACAGTTGTAAACTCTACCAATCCAATCATAAGAGTGGACATTATGAATGTAATTGGAATGCAGAATGGTGATTCCCATAAAAGTCTTAATTCTACTGTTTCTACTCAGCCAGTGTGTTTAATTTTTACAATCGTATAAATGCCAACAACTTAATAGTACCATGACAATTATGTTTGCCATAAATCAATTCCTTGGCATTCAGGTCGTGATGCAGAAAATCAACATTTCAATCAGGATACCCCAGTCAGCCCCTTAAAAAAAATACGAAACAAAACATGGCTACTTACCATAATAAATTCCATATTGAATAACAAATGTACATAAAAAAGCGTGATAATTATCCAATCAATGGTTTATATCCAGTCATATCTTCACTGTGTGTGATCAAATATATATTGCACATGATGTTCACACAGAAGGTATACTGTTGTTTAAAACTTCACACTTATAACCCGAAAGCAGACCTTGAAAATGTTTGGTTCTCCGAATCTTTGTCTCTAACGTTGTCTCAGAATAATCATCTCATTTCCTGGTGACATGTTCTGATTAAATGTCTCATATAAATTGCTACAAGAAATTGATCTTATTCTAGTCTCGAGAATGACAGAAACCAGCATTTATTAACCAATGAAATAAAATGACACAATATTAAAGATTTGAAAATCTTTGTATTATAATTAAAGTATTTAACAATTTGTGCTTAAAATGTCAAAATAATATTAGAATCTATCCTTAATTTTACCATGTTCAACTTGGAGTAATGCTGTCTATATTTATGACCAGGGTAACCGACATGAAATCATGAAAAAAATCACGATGAAAGGTCTGTCCACCACTGGGTCAATGCACGACCGGTAAGCATAGCGAGGTTGTCAACAAATCATCACCTGGCCAGAGGTTATTGTCCAATACCAGGTGAGTCTACAAGAACCAGACGTCAATTAGCCTCAGCTAAATTTAAAGACTGGAGTCAGATACTGGACTAAACAGGCCAGCTCGAAGGCATACCTTATTCCCTTACTAAAACAGAACCCACATGAACAAGAATTGAAGAAAAGATGTTGAAGAGATGTTACATGAAAACAAGGGTGAAACAATGGGACTAGATGATAATTGCTACATGAAAACATCGACTGATGAATAAAATTGTTAAAATCAATATCTCTAGTAATCAGAATTCACAATTTGTGTTCAAATGCTTCAAGGAAACACGTAATTACTAGGAATAGAGGATGAGTTGTTAGGTGACACAAGCCTCCCGGCAATTACATGCAATGGTTTTTTATGGCAGTCAAGTTTTAGTAGAACTTTATGGAATAATAGTATTCTTCACTTACTCAATCGTTTACCATCAAATGATGTAAGAAATTATAATCATTACTAATTATCGTTGCATGTACATGTATATCCCTACAAAAATGTCATAAATTACTAATTATCGTTGCATGTACATGTATATCCCTACAAAAATGTCATAAATTACTGATTATCGTTGCATGTACATGTATATCTCTACAAAAATGTAATTAATTACTGATTATCATTGCATGTACATGTATATCCCTACAAAAATGTCATTAATTACTGATTATTGTTGCATGTACATGTATATCCCTACAAAAATGTCATTAATTACTGATTATCATTGCATGTACATGTATATCCCTACAAAAATGTCATTAATTACTGATTATTGTTGCATGTACATGTATATCCCTACAAAAATGTCATTAATTACTGATTATCATTGCATGTACATGTATATCCCTACAAAAATGTAATTAATTACTGATTATTGTTGCATGTACATGTATATCTCTACAAAAATGTCATTAATTACTTATTATTGTTACATGTACATGTATATCCCTACAAAAATGTCATTAATTACTTATTATCGTTGCATGTACGTGTATATCCCTACAAAAATGTCATTAATTACTTATTATCGTTGCATGTACATGTATATCTCTACAAAAATGTCATTAATTACTTATTATCATTGCATGTACATGTATATCTCTACAAAAATGTCATTAATTACTTATTATCGTTGCATGTACGTGTATATCCCTACAAAAATGTCATTAATTACTTATTATTGTTACATGTACATGTATATCTCTACAAAAATGTCATTAATTACTGATTATTGTTACATAATTATACATGTTTCATCTTCAACTACAATTATCCTCAGTTAATCCATCTATTTATAAAAAGATAATTTTACTTGCCAATGTTTGTAAAATGTTAGATGAATTCAGCACAAATTACGTTCTTTTCCTTTATCAAGAATTGCAGTTCTATTATTACAGAACTGATATAAGCGAATAAATGCACGAGGACCTAAGTCATGATGAAAACAAATTTCTTACTCATACTTCACAACAGATACACAATTTTCAACAATAAATACTCATTGTTTGATAAATCAACGATCTGTCATTTCTTATTTATCCTCATATCTACAGTGTTCCCTACTTCCAGACAGAGCATCTAATGTCTCAGACCTGCAATACACCAATATAACTCCAAGAATAAAAAATCACAATTTAGCTGTAACATCGATTTCTATCCATATTACCCCAGAAAAAAAAGCAACATAAGAGAACCTACGTCTAAGACATGTCATACACACACACACACAGAACAACACAGTCTCTCTGTACATCAACACCAGCGTACCTTACATTGAAACCCAATACTGCCACACGATCGATCAATACACCAGTGGACAGAAACACAGAAATAACTTCTCCTCAAGCGAGCAACTTTGGATAAATCAATTAGCAATCACATAAAACAGAGGAATTTTTGTACAGAGACTGCGTGACTAAATCAGAACATTAAATTGATAAATTAGTCATAGGGAATTTAATTCTGGTTAGTTTCTATGAACTAATTTAGTACAGATGAACACATGGAGTCATACCTTTCAAGGAAAAGCCGGAGATGCATTAGGTTTAAGTGTTTTCAATCAGTTCTGACCTAGTTGTTTCGTGAACAAAATTTAGAGGTTCAGTTTTTAATAGATTGAATACCTTGTAGCATGTTTATTTAAACAAATTGGACTCTTAAACATTTAAGAACTATATGTGTTAATTATAGGACACTTATCTCCCTCTATATACAGGCTTTTCAAGAATTACTGATCAGAAACCAATTTTTAAGTAAAAAAGGGCCATTTAACTCCTCCTAAAATAAGTGGATTTTCATCTAAATCGAACTCAACCTGTATTTTATTATCCATATAATGCTTACATGCCCAATATGAATTGAATCCATCAATCCATCCATCAAAGAGTTATTGGTCGGAAACCAAATTTTCAGTAAAAAAACTCATCCAAAAATCAGTGGATTGTATCCGAAATTGAACTCTACATGTATTTATTTATCTTTTGCTTATATTCCCAATTATGAATTGAACCAATCCATCTTTAGTTATTGATCTGAAACCAAATTTTCTTGTAGAAAAAGGCCCATAACTCCTCCAAACATAAGGGGATTGTGACTACAATCAACATTGACCTGCATGTTATTATCCTATGCATAATCGCCCAATATGAATTGAATCCATTCATCCTAAATTAATAATCGAGGGTTTGGTGGAAGACTATTGTAACTCATAGGAAGACTATTGTAACTCATAGGAAGACTATTGTAACTCATAGGAAGACTATTGTAACTCATAGGAAGACTATTGTAACTCATAGGAAGACTATTGTAACTCATAGGAAGACTATTGTAACTCATAGGAAGACTATTGTAACTCATAGGAAGACTATTGTAACTCATAGGAAGACTATTGCAACTCATATGAAGACTATTGTAACTCATAGGAAGACTATTGTAACTCATAGGAAGACTATTGTAACTCATAGGAAGACTACTGTAACTCATAGTCTTCCTACGAGTTACAATAGTCTTCCACCAAACCCTCGATTGGAAACGATCTTTTCAAATGGACAGGTTGAATTAAATGTATATGAAAAAAAAGATGAGTACACATTTGTATTTAATTAACACAGTTTTTCATCTATTAGGAGTTAATTACTCACAATTAGGGCTGTGGATTGTCTGGCTATGCTTCCTCTAGCTCTACATGTGTCATGTGACCTACTTTTCAATACATACCAATGTGTCAGAGGCGTACCTGGACGGTTTTGGGAGTGTTAGCCAAGTGTGAGCATCATAGGTGCGAAACGAGCAGCAAGTCTGCGAAGGGGGATGTAGGTGTGGGTCCCCTTTCCCACCAGTGGGGGTTTGAGGGGTCTCCAGCAAGCGTTTGAAAGTTAGGAGGCAAACGGTGCTATATTTCCATAACCCCATCCCCCTCAGTCTTCAGTTTTTATTGCATTTTTGGAACTTTTATTTTTTCACTTTTTCTTACGAATTGTATGCATTGATGTACTGTGTGCGTATGTCTGGATATGGTGTTTATGGAATTATCTATTGATGAAAATGAAATGGTGAACATGGATTAATTTGTCTAAAAGTATTTTACATGTTTAGATAATACGAAGGCTGACCATTGTAGGAGGTGATTTTGTGAATGATGCACATTTAATAAGTGTTAAATTGGCATGTTTTATGACAGGGACGTAATAAATACAACCGGGCATGATGCAAAAACTACAGGTCATAGCGCGCTTCACGTGAATGATCCAATCAACAGTGTTAGCCAACCGACTAATCTTCTGTTCTGGAGCATGTCGGATTAATATTATAACAGGCATGAAAATATAATTATTAAATTATGCGCAAGGAGAAGCCTACTGGCTATTTAGAAAGACCAGGCAACCGTTTTGCACCTGTTTCATGATGCTTTCTGCCGACGGAACTGGTTAACTGTGAAATGGCTTATGGAGACAAAAACAATCAGATGTTTTGGAATGACCGAGGTATTACATTCTAAAAAATGGTTGTGGTGCGTTATATTGAGTGGAAGCGTTTAATAGGACATGCACGGTAGTAATGTTAGCTCTTCAGGGAGAAGACTTGTCTTATGTAATAACTTTACTCCTCTAGAGTTATGATAGCCTCATATTGTTAGTATTACAACATAATTACTATAAAACATAAATTCCAAACATAAGAAACAAAAGACAATTTGATTACTTCACGACAAGAACCATCCATTTTTCTTTGACTATTGTCCTGAATATTGCTATTTATCTTAAATGTCAGAATGTGAGTTTTTGACGAAGGCACTTTCGTCACTCAAGAGGACAAAAAGCATTATTCAGGTACTTCAAACATACATGAGAACAACGCTTGAAGAACTCACAGACAGAGATGTGCCTAAAGTCTCCAGTGTCGACATCCCTGTGTAATTACATTGGATAACATAATGAAATCTGAGATTAAATTCACTAACTTGGTGTATCAGAAGAAATTCAAACAAGAGAGCTCTACATTGTGCATTATATGCACATTTGATAAGCATTTTTCTGGACAAAACAATTTTGGAAGTTATTCCCTCTTTACAGTTAAACTTCGATTTCTCAAACTAGCGACAACTCAAGAACCCCGGATTTGTCGAGGAAATGGCAGGGCCCGGACATTTTTCTTCTATTTTCATAAAAATATATCGCCGATAACTCAAGCAGAAATAAGTTGAGAGCTCGAGCACACTTGCCGGTCCCCAGTACACAAACTATACACAATATCTAACTAGTAACTCCAAATAAACAAACAATGAAAAGGGTGTTAAAATTTTCGCAGCGAGTTGTACAACTTGCAAAATCACGGTCGAAAGGACAACAAGTATTGAGGAGTAAAAAACGATTATCGCAGTTTTCACAAAGCATACAGATATCAATTAAAAAGGACAATTGAGACGATAATGATGAGAAAATAATGATGAGATCTTAATTATGAGATCGTTGTTGAGTACATGTGTAATACAATAACATTTCAACTAAAGAGCGATTTTCACGACGCATCAATATAACGGTGCAAGCGTGAAGCAAACATCTGGATTGAACACATATATTCATGAACTTTATTTCGTCAGTAAAACAACAATAAGTACTACAAGTACATTCTATAAACTGTACAACTCTTATTAAGAATTTGTCTTTACTTTTATTTTAATGAGGAAATATTATAAGTGAATAGAAATATGATACTATGAAACAAATATGAAACAACTGGTACAAGTAGTGAAAAACTATGAAAATAAACATTTCATAAAAAAACACTGAAGGGACATGAAGGAAACTCTGTGTACCTCGAAACACCTATTAACTCGAGCTTTTCGGACGGACCCCATTTTTACCTAATTTACAAAATCTAATTTTAATACCAATACCCCTGTTTCACAGCTTTGACACTGTACAAGGTAAAAGTCAGAAGCGTATCGAGTGAAACAAAGAATTACCTAACCTCAATTGCAAGTAAAACTGACACGCTACACTAAAAATTGAAAGAAAATGCTGTTATTTTAAATTTGTCAGTATGACATGGTTTCTTCGTTCTTTGATTTTCTAAAACAACATTTCATTTGAAAATTTACAATCTAAATTTTCAAAACAAATACAATTTAATATATTTGATGTAACCATGAACATTGAACATTGAATCAATTGTTAACATAATCACATATAATCCATGAAAATGGGGAATGTAGGGCCTTTTGAAACCCTTAATTATCTGTGTACTAATGCTAGTGTCTATACTTGTGTCATTCAATACGTCCAATATACCGTAGTTATATTCTCATTTTGTAAATATTTGTTCCATACCTTGAACATTAAGGCTGCATTCTTCAATCATGTGCAGACCATTTTCATCTAGAGCTACCTTATCCCTACTTAGAGCAAACGAATATAAACCAGTGATGTGATTTAAGAACCAGCATTTCATAAGATTTCAGAGCTAATACACTATACTGTTTTACAATCTGTTGTATTCAGAAAAAAAATCGACACTTCCCCTAAATCATTTTTCTTTTTATAGTTTAACTATAAGTTATTGTTATACTTTGGCTGAAAAATTGTACATATAGGCATACATATTATGGTGTGTATGTCAGCAATTTTATTATAAATGTTTCATGGATTGGAAACTGGCTTAATTATATTGGTGAAACGATAAGAAATAATTTACACACAAACCTTAGCGCATGTTCGATTAAGTTTCTAGAATTTCCACCATTTTATTGATCCGTGATAGTCAGCAATCTCTGTTCATTTCAGTCCGCTTAAATGTCCGTGTAATTACCTATAGATCTGTGTAATTCTTAATTGTCTTAATTTAGTAATTTAAAAATGTGTCACAAGTATAGTTCAAACTTCCCCTTTTTACACTGAAAGACACAAAATTCCTTCATTTGGAGGTAAATGTGCCTCTTCCAAAAAAGCAGTCTATGTGTCCTGAATAATGTAGATTCAATTTGAAAACGTAATGACTAAATGAGCCTCAAGCATTTTAATTATACAAAAATGTGAAATAGTTTTAACTTCTGCTATTAACATAGCCTGATAATTCAATATTGCAAAACGATTGTGTTAATTGATCGAAGGTCACGTGTCTACGACATCTCTCGCGCACAATTCACGTGAAACACCTGCCTTCAATCACAGGACGCGCACTTAAATCACGTGACGCGTAAAGCACGTGACACAGTGACAGCAATTAACACATTACAAATGACAATAGAATAACGACAAAGTCGCATATCGCGTGCTGATAATCGCGGGGATAAATAGAGAAGACAAACTCAGTACTACGTTAACTCTCATATTCAAGTTGAAAAGCACACGAATCACTTACCAAGTCAGGCAGATATTTCGTCGGCTGATAAAGGGGATCGGCTAAATTGAGTTATTTATGGTCTGGTGCTGAAAAGTTCTTATTTCCTAGAACAGGTCAATGGCGTTCAGTGACATTAATCGAGGAAGTTGACAGCAATTACGATCAAATCTCTGCGTACAAAATTGCTTATGGCCCGAAGTTTACCCGCCATCTGTCATTATCATAATGTGTTAACGGTACGGCTTATAATAGAGATATGCGTCCCCGAATTCTCACTGGCACCAGAGCTGGAACTCACTATATACGGTCCCTGACCAGAGAGACAACATTAGCTTCTATAGAAGTTGTCTACACTACAACACTCTATCAAGTTTGTACCACAAAATACACACATTTATGTTGCGCGTTTCGTTTAGTACAACATACACTGCCCTCCAAAAGTTCCTTCACACTTTGACAATTTCCCATTGCAATTAATGTATTTTCATATTTTGTTTCACATGCAATAAAGCGAAAATGCTTTTTAAAACAGCGACACTTTTCCGTAGAAGTATTTATAAATTTGTACCTGGGACCAATATAATTTATATATTTGTCCCAGTTTGTACTGAAACAAATTATCTTATTTTCTGTGTCAGATCAACTAGTTACACACTTATTGGTTTCGGATGCAAACCGATTGATGCTGCTGCCGACGTGCAACATTTTAATTCTTAACTGTCCATCACAGAAGTGGGATGAATAATTTTACTTCATGGTCATACGTGTTTTATTTGAAATTCTGTACGAAAAAGTAACGAAATTCAAAATATTCAAATGTGAAGAAACTTTTGGATGGCAGTGTAATGGAGACCATGGGTTTATATGTACAATAGACATTAATAAACAGTAAATATCATTTGGTGTGTATTTTGTGAAAACTTAATGATAGTGTTGACATTTCTGTATACAGTTATTGTGCTACTAGATCTAGTGCAAGTACTTCTTCTGTTAAAAATGTATATGGATGCCTAGTGCGAAATGCCACTTGCAACTCGCCTTTATGACCACCTCAAACGAATACGAAGAGACATTAAAAATACAAAACCACATTGGTAAATGGACAAAGGACACAAGCATAAATCAATGATGGTCGAAATTAGGAGTACCGCCTTAATTGGAACAGTGCGTGACAAAAACACCACTTGGTGTTAAGGGTGCACCTAAACATGTAAAACACAGATACATATGAAACTATAGACCCGTGTAGCCATTCAAATATGTACTAGGTTATTATTTATGTTTGTGTTTTGAATGTACGAGTGTGTTATATTTCCCTTCCCCCTGTGCAATTATTTCACTAAGATAGTGTTCAGGTTATTTTCTGCCCAGTTTCGGCCTATTGTTACCAGCTGTCTTGACTTGTCCTGTGATATTTTCCACTCATTCATTCATCCCCCCCCCTTCACTGTTTGTCCTCTTGGTTTCTTCTAGTTATTCCTTATGATCTGCCGGCAATTCCTTGCACCACTGTTCCCTTACATGCGTACCCTTTAACCTCCTCAAGTGCCTTATGTGTTATGGAGTGTTGTTTTCCCGGAGGTCAATGTGGAGAGGCGCTGTCTTATTTTTGTGTCGTTCCCTGTAACAACTTATTCCTTCACTCTTTTATCAAAAAGAAGTACAACTGAGTGACAGATATAAGGGAAAATACAAACAGCTGGTTTATCTTTATGAAGAAAGTTAATGTTCTCTGATAAATCACTTTATAGAACGACTCGTGAATACGAAATTTAAGCACCATAAGCTAAAGCAGATGAAACATTGGTTAGAAACAAGCATAAAACGACACTTTGCCAAACCAGGTAAATTCTAAATGAAAAGAATGAGATCTATTTATACATGTGCGATGAACATGAAAATGCATATTACGGGCATGATATTATATACGAGGGGAGATAAATCATGAAAGAGTTACATTTACCACAAACCAATCTCCTACTCAGTGGCCTCCCTTTACTAGGTACACACTTGAAGTGTCATGAGAAGTTTGAGAAGAAAAGAACGGCTTTTTAGAATACGACAAACTCCTAAGCTCTGTTACTTCCCCTTATCGGTAAATAACGAATGATGAATAATATGAATACAGTAAAACCTCACTTAAAGACCATCATTCTCAATAATAATACCACATCAAAATTATGAACGCAAATTGCAATTCCTTTTTTACTATTTTGTTCTTCATTCAACCTCAATATAAAGACCAGTTTGAAAGGCTCCCTAGGCTGGTCGTATTATTGATGTGTTACTGTTAAAGCTGATGGAGGCTTTGTGTTGTCTCGTGGGGAAAAACATTAATGAGTGAACCTGAAAACTGGGACCAATATATACATATATATTGGTCCCAGCTGAAAACAAGATATACCAAGTGTTCTCTATCATTTTTAAAGTGTTGACATTTGTACAAACTATAGAGCATTGCCTTTCTAGCAATATAAATTAGAAAACAATTGATGGGGGCGTGTTATTCGAACAGAAAGATCTCTGAGAAATTTGTACTGAAAAAATCACCCATCATTAAACTGGAAGAAATATATTAAAACATTACGGATTTTGAAAAATAAAATTCTAAAACTACAGCACAATACCATTAATTTTAAATCAAAACCATTAACATTTGATCACAAAAATAATAATAGTAGGGGTGTCGTATTTCCCTAAAATTTAACGAGGCGCCGTGCTATATATACATCCCTTCTTTTTCAACCACTAAACACGTAATCCAAAAAAGTTATTAGAAGTAGGCGGGGCTTAAAATACCGGTGTGGAAGTACTTTTGAACATAGCGTTAAAATAAGAAAATCTTTGCAGCTGTCACCTCATCAATCATTTATGTGGCATCACGGACCTATATAGGTCCGTGGTGGCATACACACGCATTGACTCCATTCCAGACGATTGTATCTTGTTGATTGAATATTACATGTACCATTCCGGTCTGCGAAAGGCATATATAATTGCAGACCAACAAACTCGTTAGTCGCAGAAAAATGCATGAAATTATCACGGACATGTCCGTGAAATTATGTAATCTTGTCTGGTTGCAAATTGCCAGAAAGTAGTTTTCTTTGTCATGATCATTCATGCCGTGTCTTCATAAATTAAGTATCGTACCAGGTAAGTGCATGGGGAAAGAGATTTAGTTGTAGGGAACGCTAACTACATAAGCCGACTATGCCTTCCCACACAGACCCCCGGGAAAACAAAACATTAGGTACGGAGGAGACGCAAGGGCAAAGACGCATTGAAAAGGGGGCAGGGACTATAAATAACCACTAAGGATAATTTAGAGGGACAACAATGGGGGGGATTTAATTGATTGAATACAACACGGATAAAGTCAAGAAAGTCAGTAATAATTAGCCGAAACGGGGTGGAGAAAATGATATTATAATAATATTATATCAAATTAAGTGAGAGGATTGCACACGGGGAAAGGGAAACATCACTTATACATCTAAAACATAAACAGAAACAATATTTAACCATACAGCGATTTACAGCCTTGGAACTGTCGGTAAAAATACTGGGGAATAAATCGAAATAACAGCTAGCTAACCTCACGCTTTTAAAACCGCAATATGTTCATTGATTTCCAACATCAAAGACAACATCAAATTTCTTTGCCAACATATACACATATATTGACTAAATAGGCAGTAACTAATTAGTAAAAGCAATTAACCATTAAAGATACATGTATACAATAACACCTTGGACCAATATATATACATTGGTCCCAGATAACACCAGGGACCGTATATGAGTTATAGTATGTCCCAGATAACACCAGGGACCGTATATGAGTTATAGTATGTCCCAGATAACACCAGGGACCGTATATGAGTTATAGTATGTCCCAGATAACACCAGGGACCGTATATGAGTTATAGTATGTCCCAGATAACACCAGGGACCGTATATGAGTTATAGTATGTCCCAGATAACACCAGGGACCGTATATGAGTTATAGTATGTTCCAGATAACACATACCCTGTATATCTATAGCATTTTCCTTCTGAAGGGTATGACTAAAAAGATATGGATGGACAAGCGTTATATTGATATTAAGATCTCAATATAGGATAAAATCAAGTAATGATTAATGAAATAGTAATTAATATCGTGTTATAGTGTACGGTCCATTAACATTATGTTTGCCATGTTGAACTAAACAACAGTGTCAGAATCTATCAAGTATTTTATATGAATATATCTAGATCTTTGTTTCTGACAGACATATTCTTTTTCCATTTCACTGATATCACGATATATATGTCCGTACTGAAATATAGGAGCCAATGTTGTCGTTCTCATAATGCATTTTGACTAATATAAATTCGTCGTCACTTCTAGTTTTGATAAGCGTGTCATTCTTATACCGACACCGGTTTACAAAGCTCCGCCTATTTGCTTTATCGATTTTCAGCGACTTGGATTGTGAAATAGGGTTGGGAGTAAACAAAACCTAAACACAATAGGAAATTTATATTACCTGTATCAGGTAGGAATCGGTTGATGTTTTATATTTTATACTAACTTTTTAATTTATAATTCACCCGACTTTCAACGTCGATTGTTTTGTTTTTCATATTATTTGCGAAAATCTTGCAATTTAATCCCGTTTGTCGATAATGTTTGAGATTGCTACATGTATATATTCAACTTTCAAATTCAAGTCGCGTGATTATGACAATCCGTATTTTGAAATGACATTAACTTATTCTTTTTGAAATTCTTTCATCACCTTGATGTGAAGTTACGTATGCTGGTGCCACATCAGCAATCAGTTGAATACAGGTGAATATCTAGTACACAATATAAGATATGTAGTACATGCTCATTTTACCTTCAAGTTAAACATATATATTATAGATCTACTCCTTTTTTGTTTATTATATTCTTTGTTTATTTGTTTACCTTTAACAAACATGAACAAGAAATATGTTTACAAAAAGATAAAACGGCGTAGATAGAATGATGTCTTTGGTATGCTATATGACATAATCATAATAATGTTTTGGCAACATGTTGAAAAATAAATCTTTCAAAAATTAACTCATGGGACCTGTCTTAGGCCAAACAAAAAATTGTGTGGTTAGGGTTACATCTGTTCCAAAAACAGGTAGGGTAGGTAGGAATTTTTATTTTTTTTATTAGGCGTTTTGTTGGAACGTTATTATTGTCATCATCGGCATAAAAGTTATATAAAGTAGAAAGTTTTTTAACTACATACTAAACAACATAATTATTTTTGTCTAACTACTGCACTAATAATTTCGTTCTTTTTTTTTTTAACCGATGGACTTTAAAAAACGGTATGGTCGGCGCCTATTTCGTAGGTAGGGTCGGGTAACCCCAACCTAAAGTATTATTTTTTCCCAAAAAGTGTCTTCCTCCCCCAAAGTGTCTTTTTCCCCAAAAAAGTAAAAACAAATTGTTTATTGACTTTTTTAACCATCCTGAAAAGAGTACTTTGTGATGATTCATAACCATGCTCTTATTTCCCCAAATTTTGGACTTTTCCCACATATTTTCCCGATTGAAAAGGCACAGGCAGTATAAAAATATGTTTTTTTAAATCGCTGAATCTATTATTTATTTCTTGCAGACTTGACACTTGTGTATAATATTATCATGGCACAACAACCTCCTGCCTATGGTAAGTAAACATCATTTTATGGCATTCATCTACCTTGGGCCAAAAAAAAAAATATTTCGGGTAACCCACCCCTTCCTGTCGAAAACCCCGACCCTAGAGTTTTTTATGACCCTGGAGAATTTTTTTTTCAATTTTTAATTGTTTTTGAAAAAAAAAAGTTGTCCCTACCCTACCTAGCATTTTTGAGACCGTTTCCCTAAACACAGATATTTTTTTTTTGGCCTTGTTAATAATTTAATTTGACCTAAATTTTGTTAGTGACTGGTTCAGTCATTGGTATGCCATCGTGCCAATCCTCTTTTATGTCTATGAGATATTCTCTAAACTTGTCCAAACAAAACTTAAGTGATTGTGTGTGCAAACATGAATAGAAGTGACAATCCTTTGTTACTGTTCTACTAAACAGATGTCCATAAAAATTCTGACTGAAGAGTAAATTTTTCTATAAATTATAGGTTATTTGGCTATAAAATGGTATAAACTATAATCCAGTCAAATAACCTATAAATTATAATTTATAGATAAATTGACCCTTCTTCAGATTTGTTACGGTCAATATGTGGCTTTTCGGAAATTCCAGGGGTGAAACGGTCAACTCCAGGGTCAAATGGAAGTCCTGATCCCTTGGATGACCTTGTTTTTAACTAATGTATTTAATTAATCCATGAAGTTTTGCATCAAATTGGTTTATGTTTACTTCACAGGCCAAAACATTATTAACAAAAAATCAGCATTACATAGCACAGATGTTGTATATGAAGTGGATTTAGGTAATGGAAAATGGATTTCGATAAAATTAACTACTTGATTTCGGTAATTTTACCGAAATACGTTTTCCAGTGGATTTCGGTAAGGTAACACCCCCTGAATTTTGGATGTTTCCCCTAGCAAAAAAGCTTCCATTTCCCCAAAAAAAGTAAAAACAACTTTTTTATATCTATTGTGACCATTTGTTAATTGGGGCCTGGTAAATTACAAGTGTGCTAGTTTTGATCTCAGCTAATATATATTGTTGTAAAGTACTTTGTATGTGTATCAGTAATTTGATATCTAGAAAATTATGGTTTGTATTGAACCATTAATAAATGTAAAAACATTATATGGGTATTGATTAGTTGTAAATGGAAACAACCTGACACACCTTTTATAGTCAATATTTCAGAGTTGAATAGAGTTATTTTTACTCTAGGGATGTCAACATATGGACATTTTGAGATACAAATATTCGATCAACTTTCCGACAGGTCTCACTGTATGATATAAATGTAACACCCAACTCCCTAGGCAGTAGTGTTTGTATTGTCAATAAAAATTATGTAAATTTAGATGATGAATTCTGTTTATGTGAATATTTAGGCTAGTCGAAAAGTTCATCAGATTTTGCAGGCAGAAATGTTTGCATATCACCGAAATGAATTGTTTTCAGTTTTTGGGGAAGCATGGCGGGTTCTTTTGATAGGGGAAATTTGCATCATAAATCACCAAATTTGGTATTTATAAGGCTAAAATTATACAGTAAAACTTAACTGTCCACTTTGATTCTCCTAGTTATTCCTTGTGGTCTGCTGGGCCATTCCTTGTGCCTCAGTACCTTAATATGTGTACCGTTTGACCTCCTTTAGTGCCTTATGTTTTGTGGATTGTTGTTTTTCCGGAGGTCTGCATGGGGAGGCATTGTCTTGTGTATGTGGCTTTCCCTGTAGTTACGTATTCTCTCTCTTTTTGTATCACTATAATGTTATTTTATTCTCCTACTAAGTGGAAAATGTTCCATTCTTAATTTAGTTATAATTGAAAGTGTTTGAATGTTTACGCATGGTATTTAATCATAGATTATTTCAATACAAGTGGCATGTGCGATCTGATCACCAGATATCTAATCATGTATCTCCCTCATCAACAGTTATCAGTGTCCCACTTAGAAAGTCAGGATATTGGTGAAGTGTATCATCTGATGTAGGTGACAGATAGATGTTAAATATACTGGTAGCTTACACTACTTCAACAATGATTATTACATTTACGTAGGTTGAACTATTGTGATTTCCTTTGATAACATTGCTACATAATTATTTGGATAAAATAAACCATTCTTGCCATTATGTTAATTGTGTTATCAAATGAAGATCAAATATCAATAACCCAGTTTAAAAATACACTTCTGTACTTTGCATGTAGATAGGCCTAGGTAAAGGACAAACTTGTGTTATGTAATAGACTTGGTATCCCAATGGTTAAAGTCGCTGTCCTCCATTACTTCAGAAACCGCAGGTGTTTTTTTAAGGAGTTATGGCCTCATTTTGACATAAAAAATGTTTCCGATCAATAACTGTTGAAAGAATGTATGGAACTAATTCATATTAAACACATAAGGGTAGGATGATAAAATACAAGACAAGTCTGATTTTGGTTATTATTCACCAATATTTAGAGACTTTATGGCCCTTTTTTATGAAAATCTTTTTGGTTTCCATTCAACAACTCTCTCAAGTTCGATTTCTGTTACAATCAGCCAATTTTATGGCCCTTTTTTTACTTGAACATTTATTTCAGATCAGTACATCTAGAAAGGATAGATGGAACTAACTGATATTGGACACATAAGCATATAGGATAATAAAGTACAGGTCAAATTTGATTTTGGATACAATCAACCAATTTTAGGATGAGTTATGGCCCTTTTTTGACTTAAAAATGCTTAGAAGGGTGGATAAATTTAATTCAAATTGCTTCATAATGATATAGCCTTTACAAACCAAATATTGGCATATTTCTACTGAAAGCCTGTAGTGGGGGCATCTGTGTCCTATTGTAATGTATCTAGTGATCTATAAGTCTCTTTATTAATTTACACTTTATTGATTATATTATTGATTGGCCTATTTCTGTCCAGTCAATAGATTTGAATATCAGATTCTGTCCATACTGTGTTATGTGATATTTTTGTTGCATTACCTAGCTGATATTACCTGTGTGACCTTGACATGGAAATCAATATCCTTGTATACCAATGTTAAATGATTAAAACAAGATGTAAAACTAACGAACTCAAGAAATTTATCAATATATTGAGTAAATAGTTCTACAGGTTTAATTTAGTGCTTTTTATGTTAATATGTTGTGTTGGATTCCCCAGTAATCTCTTGTAACACAGATCAAAATATTATTTCACTATCCCAAAGTAATGATTCATGTTTTAAAGAGATTTTTGCGGCACAGCCATACTAACCTGGCTTTGCTATTTGCATATCAGTGCTGTGTAAACCAATCAAATCTTACGTTATTAAACCACTTCTCTTCAACCGAACAACGTTTGTAATCTTGATGCGGATTGGTTAATCTTTCGATAAGGGGTATGTTAATTTTTGTGACAGCTTGGATAAAAGCTAGTCGGACTGGACCATGAACACGACTTGCCCGTTTGGGCAGACGAAATGGATTTTTTACTTGTCTAACGGTAATTTTACTTGTCTCGGGCAAGTGGATTATCATGAAGACTGTAATGGCAAACTTTTAATTAGTGGTAAATCAGCTTTAAGTAATGGGAAAATGTAATATCCTTTTAACTTTTGTCGAGGAGTATACATGATTGTGTATTCTACTATTCAGAATGTCCGTGTGGTTATGTTTTCCTTTGTTCCCTTGAAATAGATTGGTTTTGTCCCTTTGGAGTTCAGCTTATATATCCATTTACAGATTAGATAGATAGTGCAGTTGGAAATATATGAATAATTATTATCTGGATCTTTACATTTCAAAATAGATGTATTGAAATGTTCACGTTTGTCTGTAAGCGTGGCCGAGAAAAGCCTGAGTGATAGCTTTATACACTAGAGTATTTTCTTACCTAAATGTGCATGGACCGGTCCTGAAAGTTCATACACCTGTTTGCTGTCAAATTAACACCTCTATATACTAGGGGCCATCCTTATTGTTTGTTTGAAGTTACGCAACCGACTCCTGAACAAATGCAGCGACTCAATTTTTGGCTTATCAATGAAATAGTTTTTTGGGTCTTTTAGCCATTGCAGTGCTAAACTCCATAACCTTCCTACCTACTCACTGGTAAAATTCCGGGTCACATCACCACAAAAAAAAACATCTTAAGGATGGCCCAAGTGCCCCAATGATGATGGATACTATGCTGAGTATCAACAACTGAGTTGATATTTGGTTCGGGTCCAAATCATATGTTAAAAAATCTCCATGCAAAATGATCTGCTCGTAGAATTTGTAACAAAATAACAAAATGTCAAGCTTCCATTAGACGTGTTCTACTAAAACTTAGCGTCAGGATTGTGACATGGTTTTCCAAGGTTCATGACTATGCTGATGGAAATGTTTTTGAGGTCATAGATTGATTTTTCCATCAGGTTGTTCTTAATGTAGGCCTGCTCATATTACTGTATATGGCTCTTTTGGGATTAGGACTATAATTCTGGCCATAGGTGGCCGGTGAGTGGCCATGACATGCGGGTTGTAAATGTCATGGCCACTCACCGGCCACTTATGATTCTAGCTACATGGAGAAATTCATTGACCAGTACACGGTTCATTTAGGATAATCATACTGTAATGTTACTTAGCATTTTGTAACTTATTACATATTAATTTCTTTCGAACAAATGCAGGATAAATAGTTGAATGTTTTCAATGTCTGTTACATGTATTATCAATCTCATTGAAATCAGCCCCCAACTTTAGCTCCATTACTTTCCGCTGTTAGGATCTGACTCAGAGGTAAGAGGTCACGTTCATATAACCTCTCTAAAAATAGATATGCATAAACAGATGCTCATTTGTGATCCAATGAAATTTCTCCTTAAAAAAAACGTGTTTGTCGTCTTTCTCAAAATGGCTTTATCGTTTATTTGGAGTTTCAAGGTTATGTCCAAGGGCTCAGCCATATTGCAATTGACGAACAATTACATACGTAATCAGAACGTCTTGGTGATCTATGCTCAAATAGAATTTACGGAGCTCGCCGGTGATTGACGAATATTCATACTCTATACCAAAGCATTTTGCAGCCGACTATTTGATTGGCTACACAAAGGTCACAAGAACGTGACCTGTATTGTGCAGTCATCAGATCCAGTTAGCGTATAGTATAGGAGCGTGCGACTGGAGCTGATTTTAATGAGATTGATGTATTATATACCTAGGGTCAAAATCCGGAGCGGTTGTGGTTTAGGAGTAAAAGCACCTGTTTTCGGATCGCTCAGGTTGTGGATTCGAAACTAGCTTTAGGCATGGTTGAACCAATCCTTGGTACCCAGGCTATTCATAACATATATGATACCCTGTGAAAATGGCTAGTGAAATTTTGTGATGCATGAATATTCATTCATATTTCTCGACCAATGAAATGGACGGTAACAAAAATAAATCTCTTTTGTGAAGAGCTGTCAGCGAATTGGACAAAATGGCAGTGACCATTGAAAACAAATGTATAATTTGAAAGCCTCAATCTCATTGGATCACTCAGAACCACGATTTCATACGTAACTGCTCGGCAATCTCCGTATTGCATGAGGTGGGTGTCATTTTTGCATGAGGTGTGTGTCATGCGGCCGATCAAGCGGCTGGATTTCACCTCATTAATTATTCATGAGTACGAGATTTTTACAGTCGGTTTGCCCAGGGTATTACATATGTTATGAATAGCCTGGGTAACGAGGATGGGTTGAACCCCAAACTTAGGATTCCTTGATATAGGTACAATTACTGGAGAAACCACAGATGAATTTTTCTCAGCATTCTTTTGATCCTTATGTATAAAGATAGATTTCTCTCATTGATGGTTTGGTTTGGTGATGATCATTGTGTAGTGGTTAGCATAACAGACCGGCAATCCGGAGACCTGGGTTCGTATCCCGGTAGCACCATTGACCGATTTTTCGTGTTCCTCAAACATGATTTTATATTTATAGATGTGGAGTGGTCATTGTTCATATTAATTTCTATTTTTTTTTTCAGGGGCTCCTCAGCAGCCTGCTTATGGTCAACCAGCTTATGGTCAGCCGCAGCCTGGTTATGGTACTCAACAGCCTGGTTATGGTCAACAACAGCCTGGTTATGGTCAACAACAGCCTGGTTATGGACAACCTCCATATGGTCAGCAAGGTTTGTGAACATAAATTTTATATATGTTGTATGGTTTCCACATTCCTGAGTTTTTTGTGCCCACACACTATTGTTGAGGGGGGCACTTAGATTTACTCCTGTCCATCTGTCAGTCGGTCCATCCAATAAAACTTGTGTTGTTCATATCTCAGGACACGTTGGAGCTGTATCAGTGTTCAAACTTTATAGGAATGAATATCAGCAAATTAAGTCTATGCTTGTTTGTTTATCGTCTTACACTGTTTGATTGAGGTAAATACAAGTTGTTGTAGTTTATCAACACTCCGTCAGCTTTAACAGAATCGAGGTCAAATTATATGTGTCATTATTATTGTTGTATTGGGAGTTCAGCTTTAGGGGCTGGTGATAGGATTAGGTATAAGGCTTTCATTATCAAGTTATCCATTATATTGGTATAGGGTGGGAAGGTTGTGTAAATCATAATTTCAGATATGAACGGATGAGTAAATGCTGTAAAGAGGATATATCACACCCCTATAATCGATATTTAGGTAAACACGATTATGAAATTCTAAAATTCTAAAATTCCAAGAGTGACCAGAGGAACTAGACCATAGATGAACTTGACTCAGTTTTAGCATCCAACCATAGTCACCATAGTTGGTAATCCAAGTGTCTTCATCAAAGAAATGCACTGAATTCTAAGCATGAATAATTGATCTTTCTAACAACACTTACTTCAGGGAAATTCATTAAGAATTGATACGACAGTATGCACTAGTGGATCTAGGGGGGGGGGGGGGAGGGGGGCACCCTGCACGCGGATCTTAGGGCACAATGCTCCCCCTAAACTTCCCCTACCTTACATGTATGTCTGAGAATAAATACTAAAACATACAGAGATCTTTAATTGTAAGATTTTCAAACAAGTGATTCTGATTTATTGTAGCATTACCATTTATGTTCAATAACTTAAAAACACTGAGCCAGATAGATATTCACTTAAAAGTAGGTCTGTTCAATCTACTATAACATTAATAATAAGGTATGACATAGTTACTGTGAGGTTGTAACATTAAATATCTGTCCTATTGTATCCATGGCGATGAAAAAGAAGTACTCTGTTGTGTTGTTGAGATATTTGGGTACAGTTTTTCATTACGTTGTAACTTGATAATTAGATTTAAATTGGACCACCGTTTTGAAGCGGTATTCTGATGGAAGTTAATTCTATGGATGTCCCTTTTTACGCTCACCTGAGCGCAAGCATTGTGTTCACCCAATGCCTTTCTTCAACAAATGAACATTTGACTCTCTTATTTCTTAAGGGTCAAATTTAGGCCCAATCTCGATCAAGGCCTGTGTTCACAAAGACTGAATCTGAAAATTGCAACAGTTAGATTTACAAGCATTTCATTTTTCATTATATTTAAATAGATAGATTTTGCCTGAATATTTCTTGTTACTCATGTTGCCATGTTTTATCAAAATATATTGTGTAATAATAACGTAGGAACAAAATGAACATTTACCATTTTAAAGTCTCAGTCTTACCACACTGTTTGCCTCTATAAAATCTTAAACAGTTGTGATGTTGGGTTATCTACGATGAAAAACATCACTGGATCAAATCATATAGTTCCTTATTTGAACTAGACGCCACCCAATTTGCATGATTTTTGGCCACTCTTCCTTATAAAATCTAGGTCAAGCAATTGATACCTTAAGGATGGCAAAGTGAAGTAGGTTTACGTCATTGAAAAAACCCTTGTAGACATTCTAGATGCTACATTTTGTACCTAGTCTACATGTCGGAATCTAGGACAATTTTAAAACTTGGTTATATGGTAAAATTATGAGAGAACCTTGTTAACACTCCAAATTAAGGTCGCCTTTTCCCCCTGTCTACAAGAACTCGGCCCAAAATGTTTGTCTTTGGGTTAAACAAATCATGTTTGAAACCATGTTAACTGGAAGCAATAAATAGGTTGTCAGGTCAAAAGAAAACAAGCTCTATCTTGAAAAAAGATGGTTGGTGCAATTTGAAGGATAAGATTTGTTGTGCAACATAAATAATGCCGAGATGTTACGATTGCTGGTCAATACGATTGCTGGTCAATCCAGATCCAAATTGGATTTCGGTAAATTCCGTTAGGTAACATAACCTTTATCGAAAGGTTAACCAATCCACTTCAAGGTTACAAACACTGTTCGGTTGAAGTGAAATTGCCTTGATGGTTAACGTAAGATTTGATTGGTTTACACAACACTGATATGCAAAAAGCAAAACTATGTTAGTATGGCTGTGCCGAAAAAAATGGTAAAATAAAGCTAACCAAATCTTCATGTAACTTAGTCAGAATATAGTTCCTAATGATCGCAATTCTTAAGGCCACATTACTGTTAAGTTTCTCAGACTAGCGACACAGGATAATAATGGACCTATTATTTCGGTTAACTTTCATAGTGGCGATTTTCATTCGTTATTCCCTTATTATGATCAATTAAATCAGAGACAAATGTCTGCATTCTCATGTAGTACTCTTGTTTTCCAAGTAGCTTATTGATTAGATAAGAATGTACAAGGCAATAAATTTGAAATCGCTCACTATGAGAATTAAGTTATCTGTGTTAACTGGAAGTAAATGCACACATTTTCATGTATACAAGAGATAAGAATTCTCATTTTTTTGTGAAATCAATATTGTGTGTTGAGTTTTATATAATTATGTCGGTTTATCTTAAAGCTTATATTCGTCAGGTACTTATCTGCGTATGTCATACTGTATGTTTTATCTTAAAGCTAGATAGTCTTATAACATATGTTTGTCAAAATATGTTATTTTTAGAAATAATTTTGAGAAAATTGCATTTTAATACTTTCATTCAGACAGCATTGTAACTTTTCTTTGAAGTTTCACGGAATTGCTAAACACAAGACTGATAAAGGTGTTTCATTGCAATGTTAGCGCTAACTCCGCATGTAGGTCAAGATTCGTATTCGGTCTGTATCTATTCATAGTTAATGTTAAAACTTTTTGTACCAATGCCGACCTAAAACAAAAATGTGTATCTTTGTATCTTGTAAGATAGACAAATTCTGCATCATACCATGATGTATTTGTGAGGTTTTGGGAAAAATATAAAATAAATGACAATCTGTAATTATAATTTATATGAAGGCATTTAACACTTATTTTCTTATATTTATGTCTAAGCATATTTCGATAAAAAGACAACCTACCTTTAATCATAAATGAATTGTGAAAGTTAATGAATTTTTATACTAAAACGACAGAAAGCTTATGATATGGTGGTTTCAAAACACGAGAATTGTATTTCATTTCACAAAACAACTTTCACTTGGTGAGATATCAATTCGTTCGGAAATGAAAACTGTCTTGTTTTTTCTTAATACCGGTATGTCAAATTCAGTGAATGGTTTTGTTGCTAGGGATGTTAAGTTCTTATCAAATATGTAAAACAGTTTTTTGTACGTGCATTAATTTCACAATGTAGTGCTACTTGAGAACTAAGTTTTCCTGCAAACATTTTTTAATTTTTAGCTTTACTGGCGAAAGACCAGAGAGCTTACTTATGTCATGGCCAATTGTCTGTTGTGTGTGTCCGTCTGTCAGTCTGTTAACTTTTCATCCAAAGGACTTCTCATCCTAAATCACTCGGTCAATTTTGACCAAACTGCACTAGTATATTCCTTGTGTGGTTCTCTTTCAAAGCTGGCTGTTCCCCTATCACAATTGTTCATATCATTTCCCTTGGGTCATTATTGGCCCCACCCCAGGGGTTACTTGTTTTACATAGACTTAGATACAGTTTTGATAGTTTGTATGTAGCCTTATCTCGTGGTCCTCTATCAAGATTGTTCAACTTTGTAAAGAATATTCTTTTCCGAAACTGAGCTGCCCAGGGTTTCGATATTCAATCAGTTCAAAATCTTATATTATTTCTTATATGAATATTTTGTGGTTTCCTTTGCCACATGATACTGTATATATATATATATTCAAGCTTTCACTGATTAGTACAATATTTGCATGAAATAAACATCTCTACAGGATATAAAAAAATAATCTTAAATCTGAGTCAGAAAATGATCAGGTAAATGCTGACAGAGAACATTATTACAGCGTCGACCTCAGTTTGATATTGCTTTCTTCTCCTCCCTATGTGTGCCTCCCTCGGCTTTACTGTCTAGGGAAGTTCTGATATGTGAATATGACCTTTACTGCTGTGCATTTTATTTCACTTTCATCCAGGTATTGATGTCTGGTAAGGTTTTGTGTACAAGCTACCAGTAGCCAATTGTATAAAAATAGGCTAAATCCGGTAGCGCCATTGACCCATTTTTCGTGTTCCTCAAAACATGATTTTAAAACTTTAACCTGAGTTTACTTGTAATTTCAATCAATTTGATTGGCTCATTACTTGGCCAAACCACATTTCAACCAATCAAATTGAGTTATTGTTATATTTTAGCCAAACCAAATGCAGCTATTTACTCTATGTTTATGTCACATTTCAGGTGTGCCCATGCAAGGCCAGCCACCGGCCCAGGCACAATGGATGGCAAGACCAGCTGGTGTTCCAGGTTGTCCTCCTGGTCTTGAATATCTCTGTCAAATAGATCAGTTACTTGTTAAACAACAAGTGGAACTTCTTGAAGGTTAGTAAAGTTAGTACAGTCGGACCTCGAGTGCATTGGGTCCGAAATATATATTTATTATATTTCGAATAATGCATGGCTTCCAATAGCCCATTTCAAATCAACGGTCCTATTCAGAGACATCTGGACCTGCTATTTATTTGGATGACCAAGTATTTGGATAGAAGGTTGTCAATTAAACGAGGTCTGACTGTATTGCATGTACTAAACCCTATATTCCCTAGACTTGTGGTAATCAGATGGTTAAGTGTGAGGTTAATAGACTATCCAGCTCACTAAAGCATGCAGTATTTTTACTGGCTATTCCAAGGTGATCCTATGACCCAAATCATCCTGTTGTTCTGTAAGTGTGTATAAAATATCGATTGCCAGATTAAAATTGTAGATATATCGATATCAATTGTATCAATGACATACTGACCTAACTGTGATATTATATAAGTTGTTGTGCTTATTTCTCTCATAATTTCAGCATTTACTGGTTGGGAGACAAGCAATAAGTACAAGGTACAGAATTCTATGGGACAACAAGTCTACTTTGCTGCTGAGGGTTTGTATTACTTCTTATCTCCTCATGTAAATATGTCTTTTTACCTCATCTAAGCACGAAGTTCTCATGATGAGCTTTTAGGAGCCTTGGATGTCTGGCATTGTGAATCGAGTGATAACATTTTTTTTAAACAACATCTCCTCCTATACTACTGAATGGATTTTGTCCAAACTTCACAGGAATGATCCTTGGATGGACCTCTTTCAAAGTTGCATAAATCTTTCCGGTCTGCTGCATAAGTAGGTCACAGGAGATAAAAATAGATTTTAAAAGTCCAAAACCCTAAGATCTAAAGCTTTGATATTTGGTGTATAGCATTGCCTAGTGGTCCTCCTACAAGATTGCATAAATTGATAAAATCTGTCGAAAAACATGGCCTTGTTTCCTATATGTATAAAGTGGAAACTATAAACGCCATCTCCACTTAAACCCCTGAATGGATTTTGATCAAACTTGACAGGAATGGTCCTTAGGTGGTCCTCTTCCAAAGTTACATAAATAATTTTGGACTGTTCATAGATAGGTCATAGATTTTAGAAGTGAAAATTTTCTTGTGCAAAAACCATAAGGTCTAGAGCTTTGATATTTGGTGTGTAGCATTGTCTAGTGGTTCTAGTTGAAAGATTGCATAAATTATTAAGTTCGAAAAAAAACATGGCAGTGTAATTGATTGCCACATTAGTCTGATTCAGTTAGAATGGCAGAGTATTCAGGTGAGCGATATAGGGCCATCATGCCCCCTTTTTTTTTATTTCTTCCTACTTTTTGGTACAAAATTCCTGAAATTTCCTACTTTTGGGGGTCAAATTTTGTACTTCAGAGAGACCTTATATTAATCAGTAGAAAATAGTAGTACATTTGTAGGATCTGTTCAATTGGGAGTGCATAGAAGACTGGAATCATCTTGATGAGACTGTACAGACTGGAGGGGTGGGGGGTGCAGACTGTGGGCCTGTGACTGCTTACTTAATGATCATGCCAAGGTGAAAGATGTATAAGAGTCAAAAGACCTGTCTATGCAGTCTCGTCAAGATGTATTCTAGTTAGCAATTTAAGTCTGTGAGTAATGCAAAGTTCTGCACAGATGTATAATGTAAAACATCCTACTTTTTTAGTACAAATTCCTTGTTTTTCCTACTTTTCTCCTACTTCTTGAAAGAAGTCGACTTGACAGCTTGCTTTGTATCTTGCAGAGTCTGATATGTGCCAGAGGCAGTGTTGTGGTCCTCAGCGGTCATTTACCATGCATATCACAGATAATGCTGGACAAGAAATTATTCGTGTGAACAGAGAGTTTAAATGTGGCGCCGGATGTCCATGGTTTGCGTGCTCACGTGGTTTTGCTCATGAAATCAGTGTTGAAGCCCCTGTTGGGCAAGTTGTGGGATATGTGCAGCAAACGTGAGTATAGGGTTTTCAAAGAATAGTCCAAAGTGTATAATTATATCAATAAGTGGTGAACTACCATTCAAATTGTTAGCCACGAGGAAAATAGAGATATATCCCCTTCAAAAAAAAATTGTTAACCATGTGTATGTCAGTTGGTGTAATGCTCAATATACAGTAGACATTGTATTAAGAGACCACCCAAGGGACATCCAAAAAGTGGTCGCTTAATAAAGTGGTCTCTTGATAAATATATATATTACCATCTAACTAACCTGGTGTCTTTTAATTCCATCCGTCTGTCTGTCTGTACTAACTAATACTGAGGTGGTGCTAGAAACAATAGGTATCTCTGATTCCATTCATTCAGTAAGCTCTTACTTGGCTAAATTTTCTCTCTGATAGAGCAACAGGGGTAACAGTGAAGTAGCCACAAATGTCACTCATTTAGACTTCTGTCTGTCCCTTTCACTTCATTCCTCCACCTTATCAATCATGTTTGCAGTTTTGACTTGTGTAATCTGTATAAGTACTGTATATATGAGCGCTGTTGTACAATTTCCATCCTCTTCTGTAAGTAACGTCATTTCCAGAAAACGTCACATGTGACGTCACCATGTACTGACGGTGAGCAATATTTGCCCAATATGTGAATATGAAAACAAAGTGACCATTCTGTTTCCTGCTTTCACATATTGACATCACATGTTGCGTTTTCTTGAAATGACGTCACTTACAGTAGAGGTTGTAAATCCCACAGCAGTTCTTATATAAATATACCGTATATGTAGAAAATGTGAGAGATCACAAATATTATGAAAATAAAGAAGAATGCTACAAAGAACGCCTTTTAAGTTTACATAAATTTGTTCATTAAATGTTACATGAAAATCTCTGCAATGCGTTCTTCAAAGGGTTTCACCATTGTGGATCATCAGGAAAGTGATGGTAACATTGTACATGTATAAATATTTTATTCGCAGGCAAAGTTGTATAGAGCCGAGATATTCAATCATGAATGCTGAACGTGAACAAATATTGTCAATCACGGGACCTGTGTGTATTATATCTGGGCCCTGTTGTACGCAGGATCAGGAGTTTATCGTAAGTGTAGTCCGCAAATCAGGCCAACAAATACATTGTATCTGATTCCTGCAGTATGCTGAAATTGTCCTATTGACACATCTAGTTTCGTCTCCCTTTCTCCGAGATGAAGTTTGTCCGCGCTTCATCTCAAATACGGCTGGTTCGATTTCAACCAAACGGCACAGGATGGATTAGCATCAAGTGTCGTTGTACATCCTTGTCGTTTTGTTCCACTCAGATAATCTTTCACTGAGTTATGGCCCTTTGATGTTTTTATACATATACAGTGCATGATGAACTTATCAAAGAAAGGTCACATGACTATATTTCTTGTTTGATCGATATTTTATACTAACATCCTGTATCAGTATTACAATTACTGACTATTTGTTATTGGGGGACATATTTTTTTGTTAAAAAAACAACCATCTAGTTTATCTTGTTTTCATCCATTTATATGACCAACGTAATTGATGGGTATACCCACATTCTCTTTGTCAGATTATAGCCCTCGATGTTATGGCCTAGTAATGTATCTGTAGTGCTTCCGTCTGATATCCGACGAAACTTGTTGTTTGAAATTCTGAGATTTCTGATATAAGTGATGGCGCGATCATCGAAAATAATCGAAAAATCGTCGTTAGGCACCCGACATCGGCGACAATCGATTATGAAATACAATAATCGATTATAATTGGAAATTTTGACTGAAGTGTTATTTAAGTAATATGATATTATATATGTTCCAATTTTAAAGTTATAAACCCGGATATACTTTCAAATCTTAAATCTAGTACTAATCATTAGTAGTCAAATATTTATTGAATGATAAAATGTTCTTATGATATAAGAGCAATGTAAAACTCCATTGATGTTAAATGTAGCTAAAAAAGGGATAAATAAATTTGTATAAATGAATTAAACTGTCAGCATTAATACTTATGCTAAAAAGCTAAATATTTCGATTATTTCCGATTCGATTATCCATTATGAGTTTTCAAACTGATCCGATAATTGATTATGAAATGTGTCTGAATATCCATCTCTATCTGATATCAGATGAAAAATTGTTGTCTGAAATTTTGAAATGTCTGATAGTATTAATCCAGTAGTTGTTGACAATTCATATATTGTATTCTAGGTACATTCGAAGGATGGATCTACAGAAGTTGGTAAGATCAGTAAACAATGGAGTGGATATGTGAGGGAAATGTTTACAGATGCTGACAACTTTGGTGTTTCATGTAAGTTAGCTATACAGCAGCCCTTTTTCTATAGTTCCCAGGGGTCAGATAGTTCCCACGGGTCAGACTATCTGACCCATTTCCCAAAGCCAAATATATGTTTTTTTCCCAATCAGAAAACAATTCCCATTCAGAAGCACCTTAGAAGAAAAATCGTCTACTGGATCGACCTGGTATATCTTTGAAATAACTCTGGCCATTATTGTCCCTTGTGTCATAAATGTTTTGACAGTTGACATAAGAAATGTAGACTAGAATGCTTGTTTATATAAAATTTAGATACAAAAAGTCAGTTCTTTTAACTATGAAAATTCCCAAAATTGGAGTTGAAGCGATTAAAGTTTTTCCAAATTGGCTAATTTTAAGAGGCAAATTTTTACCAATTTATCTTGGGTCTTTTTCCCAAAATGGACAGAAAAGGGCCTGTAGAGTGCAACCTCTCCCTAAACAAGTTTTCTGCACGATAAGAACATTGTTAGTAAATATTGTAGATGTGAGAACTATCTATTGCACAAAAAATCGCAATGGCCGAGTTATCTGTGTGATTATTGATCTGATATAACTCGATATTTGTTATTATTTTCCAGTTCCCATGGATCTTGATGTTAAAATGAAGGCGGTGATGTTAGGAGCTGTTTTCCTTATTGTAAGTTTGCCTCTCCTCTTGATCTCAATTATGGGTTCTTGTCTGTAGTCACATGGTAGGAACAAGTACCCGGCACAGTGGTGAAGTGGTGGAACATCCGGCAAGGGTGCTAACGGTTGTGGGTCTGATGTCCTGTTGTGACATACTGAGGTTGTCAACAACTTGTGCTAATAGCTCCATTGCCTAAGCTCAGTATGGTAATGAGCTGGTCCAGTGTATCACGTGTCCCGTAGTGATAGCTCAGTATGATACGGAGTACTGGGACTGGCTGGTCCAGTGTATCATGTGTCCCGTAGTGATAGCTCAGTATGATACGGAGTACTGGGACTGGCTGGTTCAGTGTAACACATGGCCCGTAGTGATAGCTCAGTATGGTAAGGAGTACTGGGACTAGCTGGTCCAGTGTAACATGTGGCCCGTAGTGATAGCTCAGTATGGTAAGGAGTACTGGGACTAGCTGGTCCAGTGTAACACGTGGCCCGTAGTGATAGCTCAGTATGATACAGAGTACTGGGACTGGCTGGTCCAGTGATTGAAACTAAAAAGGTGTCAATTGACAGTGAAGAGGTTAACACTTTTATCTAGACCTTTTGTTTGTGCCGCAAATTAATTCATTCACAGTTTGTAAAACTGATTGATAAATATAACATGGTAGTTTGCAATGTAAGTCATAAGTGTCGCAGCGAATATTTACCAATTTCAGTACATCTGATAAATTCAGCCACTTGTGACTTAGTTTTTCATATGACAAACAATCATTGATAGATAACGACACATATAGCAGATGACATTTTAGCCCTTACCTATTGAACACAGGAGTGGTCTCCCTTAATGTCAGCACTGAAAATGGCGATGCTTATATTTAGCGACGATTATATTTGGCGGCATTTAGAATTGGCGCATTTGATGTTGACCGCCAATATAGCCAAAATAAAACCATCGCCAATAAATCAACGTATACAGTACATACTATAGTATAGTGCGATTTAATTAAGGCGAACGTATGAATATATGACCTGGACCATTGTATTTCAAAATAGATGTATTGAAATGTTTGTGTTTGTCCGTAAGCTTGACAGAGAAAAAGCTGCGGTTGTGTTTTGTTAGAAAAGTAATCCAAACAGCAGTTATAGCTTTACGCACTAGAGCATTTCCTCACCTTAACTGGCATGGATCGGTCCTGAAAGTCAATACACCTGTTTGCGGTCAATCTAACGGCACTATAGTTGTCATAAGTTTAATGTGTGCTGTATATTTTTTCTTCAGGATTTCATGTTCTTTGAGAAGCAGCAAAACAACAACAGCAATAATGGCATGTAAACTGTATGTGACATCATCATCAGAAGATTTTATTGCTGACAATGACAAAATCCAGACTTGTGTCTTACTGAAGTGTTGAGGTCATATTTTACAAAGTTTGAAATGACAAAAAATGAAATTTGAGTAGAGCTGTTATTGATAAAAATAATAGTGATATATCATTGATATTTTTCCGTCGATTGATTATCGATACATGTTTAGAATAATTATACTTTTTAATAACAAAAACATGCATGAAAACGATGACCATATACGAAATCTGGTGTGCTGTCAAAATGCTTTGTCTTAAACTTTGCCTTTCCTATCAAATGTGTTCAAGGGAAAATAGATGAAATATAGATTATTAAAGTTGATATGGATTTTGCTGAATCAACAACAGCTCGAATTTTAGTAGAAGGAAAAATAGATAAAATATTGATAATGTTGATATGCATTTTTGCTGAATCAACGACTCCTCAAATTTTTTGTAACAAGAGAATGTAACAGAATTTTTATGAAAGTTTTTACTAAACATGCGTCAATCATATGATTGATGTTAGATGCATATTGGTAGCTGAAATGAATGATATGCAAATTTAATGGTGTGTGGTTTTGTTACATTTGAGTATTGACAACTTTCCAGCTTACTTTTACTTCTTTATGATTTGAACTAACATATTCGGATCAGTTTGTAGGAATTTTATGTTACATTAATATCTTTTATCATGCATTTACATACTAGGATCATAACTGAACTGGTGAATTACTCTATTTTTCCGGCACAGCCGTACTAACATGGTATTGCTATTTGCATATCAGTGTTCTGTAAACCAATCAAATCTTTCGTTAACCACCAAGGCAATTTCTCATCAACAGAACGACGTTTGTAACCTTGAAGCGGATTGGTAACTTTTAACTTTTTGATAAAGGGTGCATTACTGTACCCAAATCCACTGAATTTCAGTAAATTTACCGAAATCCATTTTGGATCTGGAGTGACCAAAAATTGTAACATCTCAGCATTTTTTATTTGACTTGATATCAAAGTTCTTTGTTTGGTTTTGTGTAACATATGTGCAATTATATTCTGTTGCCACAATCTCTTATCTTACACAAATCATTGAAAATTGAAGTTGTTAATATGCTTTTACTGATGTTATGAAAATCTAATATATATGAATAATTGTTAGTGATATTGATATCTGTTGTAACTAGGGTAAAATACAAATGCTTCACTTAGAATTATACAATATGCCTTTTAGATTGTAGTCCGTGTAATGTCAGTAGAGTATGTGTGATCATGTATTATAATTCATTATGTGTCATGCGCGTGCTTCAAGTGGTAGAATGACTTGTGTTACACTGTTTTAGACAGAGTGAAGGCCGTGGTCCAGTGGTTTAGGGCGCTGGACTTGTAACCCGGCGATCCGGGTTCGATTCCCAGTCGCGGCAGGTCATACCCTTCCATGAAAATTCGATAAAAATGTCGATTTTCCTCCTCATGTGGAGAAGTTGCCAGCTCCTTGTGGAAGGGTAAGTTAGTACTGGTTATATTTCAGTCCAGGAAAAACTGGTTAGGTGAACCGGCCGCCGTATATAACTGAAATATCGTTGAGAAACGGCGTTAAACCCGATGAAACAAACAAACATTTAGACAGAGTGACTCGCAACATTACGCATTAATTTGCAAATTTATCTCATACGAGTGTCAATCATTATGTGATGTTTTATGTTTCAGATTTTCCCGGTCTATATAATTATGAATGGTTATGTTATAATAACTTTTTTATCTTCATGTTTATTATCCATGTACAATGTATATATTTTTATATTGAATATCAGCATTATGTTAAGTCTGTGGATTGTATTTTTCCCTATGTTTTCATCCATTAGAAAAACATGGTAAAATACTTAATTTTAATTCAATTTTCATTTTTAGTAAATATTTTTCTTTTATATAATCACCATATTAAACCTCAGGCAGCTGTTAATCAAAACAAGAATATAATAAAAACATGTGTTTACCAGAGTTATGGCCTCTACAGCATCAATACATTTTATCACTGTAATATTAATTGTATGGACTGATGGCAACTGTTTCATATCATATTTATTTCTTCTGCTTCTTTCATTTTCAACTATTTATGTGTTGAAATCATACACCATCATTCATCCATTAAAATAGTGCTAAATCCAGCATCCCAGTTTCATTTCATTACTTAAAAAGAAAGAAAAGTAAGGATGATTATTCACACAGTAACAGTCAGTAACGTTAAAGCCAGCTTGAGGTAACTGCTCGGAATTCATGGCATTTATCAGCAATTTTCTGGAATGTTAGCTGGAAACTTTTTCTCAAATAGTTTGGTCGCTTTAAAATTAATTAAATAATGGTTATCTATGACTTGATTCAAGGCACATTTTATTTCACACTACCATGTGCAAGTAGTATTACCCTGTGCAAGTAGTATTACCCTGTGCAAGTAGTATTACCCTGTGCAAGTAGTATTACCCTGTGCAAGTAGTACTACCCTGTGCTATGTCCGCGATATGTCGAACACTCGAACATGATTTGCAGTCCCTTGCTACAGATTTATTCATTTTTTTACCATAGATAGGTCGAACAATACCGTACTTAACACAACAATTTATCGTCTTTGTCTTTATAATTTTCTTATACAGAAGTGCAACTTCATTCAGTAAATTCTGTCGAAAGGCTCAAAATTGGTATAAATTCGACTCGAAATTTATTATCTTAATCATTTTTCATAATGCATAGTACACTTATATCGGGAACAGTCAGTTCATACATACACATGTATACCATAGATGCATCGAACAATAGCGAACTAACTGCTTGATCCGACGACAGTTCGAGGTTTTGAAGTTTAACTGTATTGATAAGTATGGATGTAACATAGTGACTGATGAATTATGTATACTTTATAATCTTTCTTTGCATTCATTATTTTATATGTACTGTGTGTTTACACTGTGGCAAAGTATTTTCTCATTTATATAGATCCTCTGACATCCTGTGATATTTATTGATTTCAGACTTACAATGTGCATCAGTATTGCTTTGTTAAATAATGTATGTTTTGTCTGTACAGGCGTGAACACATTCCCTCCTTGTGTCATATATTTGTTGTGTATGATATACCTGTGAACCGATGTAAGATAAGTCAACTGTTTAAGCTGTGAATATACCAAAAACAACAGTATGAGCTTTTAATGCTAAATGTTGTCTAATTTTATTATTTCTGTGTCTAGTAGAGTAGATATGGTTGAGGAGCACTTGTTGTAAATTGTTCAGTTATTGTTATATTGTATGTATTACTACTTGGTCTACATGACATTTGGACAGAATTCCATGATCGAACAATCATTTTATAACCGATTTTATTGTAATATTTTTAAGATTTGTTCAATTTTTATTTTACTTGACTACCCATTTAAACAAATATTTACGATAAATATGATAGCTGTAATTGCCTGGATGTGGTGATAGACTCATTGTTGTGTCCTTATTTCTTGTTTCATCCAATTAACACTGTTGTTTGTATGTTTCAGTTTGATTACATGATAACAACTCATTCAAAGTTACTTGTTTAGTATTATTTTGTTTCAACAAACATGTAAGGTTTTTGGAATTTTAGGGAGGGGCGTGCGTCGGGTGTGCCCCCCCCCCCCCCCCCCCCCTCCCTTGATCTGCTAGTGATGCCTAACCTTTTTTATACTTACCATTATTAGGAATCTGTATTGCTAGATGTATGTGTATGTATATGTATATTTCTCTTCTCTTTTAAATAAACCATCATGACAGTGCTTGTGTTTCTTAACATCAAAATGTCAAGTAATTGACAGTGTTGTCATTTCACGGCCTACATTGATGACTGGGACTCCCATGGTTGAGTGGTTTTGGCCGCTGACTTCATATAACTTGCCCTTCACCGCTGCAGGTTCTAATTCCACCCAGGATGTAGACGGTCAGAGGTTTTATCTAGGTCACTGTCTCTCCCTGATCACTGCAATCTTTACTGGCTGATTATGTGACATATTACAATATGTTAACAGTATTGACTGAATGTGCTTGCTGTATGGAAAGAGAGAGAATAAGTTGCTACAGGGAATGTCATATACATACAACAATGCCCCAATGTTGTCATGGTCACGTCGGAAGTCGGTATGATCAACAAAACGAACCCAGGACTTATGATCTGGAAGACGGTTAAGTCGGTAGTTACAAGACTTTAAATGTTGAGATTTATAAATTACTATCTAGATGTAGTAAAATTAAAAAATTTGAGCATAGTACAAACATTGCATGTTTTAATAACGTTTTAATAGTCTTTCAAATTGGAAAGGTGCTGCTACATTCAGGTAAACCCTCGCTGAAGAACTCTTGTTGTGCCCCATTACATTTGCTCCATAACAAATGAGGCCAATAGAACCTTTTTTCCAGCATAAAATATCTATGTTTTAGACGGATAAGAACGCTTTTAGATATTCTTTTTCGCAACAACATGATACGTCACAATTGATATCTCTGTAATAATATTGATTTATCGACATAACATAATTTAAAAGTGGCTATGTTTATCCAAATTAAGAACTGATATAAATGAAAAAAATGAAGTTGTAGCAGGGAACTCCAAATACACAAGATAATGCCTTCCTCAAAGTTCCAAGGGAAACATGCATCAGCTGATGAAAGGTTAGTGATCGACCGAGAAAGAGAAAACATCTATACATGTGAACAGTGAAGCAGGACATTGTGCGGCCATCATAAACAAACATGGAGATTTTAAGGAGACAACAGGAGGGAAAAGGGGAACATTATTATATTCATCTAAAACATATTATTAAAGAGAAATAATAACCACATCTATAGCAATTTAATCCTTGGAAGTGTATGTAAAAAAACACTGGGGTTTACATCAATTTAACGGTTAGTTAACCTCACACTGGACTGCTATGTTGTCATGAATTTCCAACATATACATAATGTACACATAAATTGACTAAGTAGAAGTAACTATATACTCCTCAACTTCCATTTACTTCCCAGTAATAAATTATTTGACATATATTTATCTGTATCAGGATTCCCCCACTTATTACATACCTGTACATACATCATCAATATTCTTTTTTCCCAAAGCACAGTGGTGTAAATTTGGTTTAGTTGCTGTTGTGAAAGGAAGGTTGTTCCATAATTCCTATAGGTGTCAGGACACATGGACATTTCGGACCAGACACTTCGGACCATATTTTAGAGTGGCTTCGTACATTGTAAATTATTTTTACACGTCGGACAATATTTATAGACGCAATTGCAGTGTCCCTATAGATGGTCCGTAGTCTCTGGTCCGAAATGTCCATGGTCCGAAGCGTCCATAATTCGTTCCATAACACCACCACGGACATATATGTCCTCGACACCACTGTACAGGGAAAAATAATGTTTAAGTAAACTGAAGACGTATGTATGGATATGTCAGTGAATTCTAAGTCATGGAAATGTTAACCATCCTATTTGAGTTCAAATTCCGGGAAATTTTCTTGAAAAATATTCGGTTTTACGATACGTTGAGAACTGTATCAATAATTATTCAATGCGTTTTATGTATGTGGCGTTTCCTGAAGCTACGTATTCTTACGGACATATATATATGGTTTATATGTCCATGTTAAATCCATACATGTCCGTGTTATCATGGGCTCCTAGACTTTTCGACCCCTAGACAATTGACCCCACAACACTTCGACCCCTAAGACATTTCGACCCCTAGGACATCCCGACCACTCATTTGTATTAGACTTTTCGACCCCTGATTTATGTATATAACACAGAACTTTTATGTTTTATGGATGATAGACATATTGTTTGTGATTATGTATTTGTATGTTCTTATGATGTAAATAAGGTTTAAATTGCTTTAAAAGTTCATTGGTATTTTTGTAGTATTTTTAGACTAATGTCGAATAGTTGCCCACTTCTTTCACAAGGCTCGGTGTTGTGTATCCTTGTGTATTGTCTTTTTCAATTTGTTACTAATTTAATCGTCTTGGTTAGTGATTGTCCGTTTGTATTTCGATTTGGTTCCTTTTTCGTATTAATAGTATTTCGTTTCTCTTCAAGTTGTATAAATAAATTTTCCAGGATATAACTGTAACAGAGTTGTTCGTTTTCAATCAATTTTTATTTTGTGAAGCAAAGGATATAAAGTGTAAGTCTAACATATATGAATACTAACAATTTCAAACATTTTACATACATAAAAACATCATGGGAATATATAAATATAAAACTCGCTTGTGCGGAGGTACCTAAATGAGAACATTAACAATAAATGAAACCAAATACTTGTACTTAATCAAATTACAAGGATAAAGACAGATTTGGAAAATAAATATTAGAATGACTATTTAAATTAAAGAAACATAGTTTAAGGTAAATTTTAGTAAATAGAAAATAAGTTCTTACCTGTAACAGAGTTGTTCGTTTTCAATCAATATTTTATTTCGTTAAGCAAAGGATATAAAGTGTAAGTAAAGAAAAAATGTTGGGGTCCCTTATATATCCTCAGGTTGTTAACCAGTCACCCTTGGTTTCCAACCTGGTTACTATGTTTGAATTACATAGTAACTTGCTTGCAGGATTCGAACAAACTTGTTACAGGCAGAGGATCTTGGATTAAAAGCTTAATAAAAAATATGATGAACAAGAAACTTTCTTGTATAGAAGGTGTTTAATACTTGCATTGTAAATGATAATCTTTTTAGGATATAATACAGGAGATAAATTTTAAAACATTTTTAGATGAACTTAAAATGTACGCATCAACTTAACTTTATATACATAATTGAACAAAATACATAAAACAATCTTTCATAATATATATATATACAAAAACTGTTAAAAATCATCAAACATATAAAACAATAACTGAAACAATAAAATGAGTAAAAAATCTTTGTGAAACTTCAGTGAACATATCACTATCCTAGCTTATCCTCTGTATTAATGAAAGCGTTTTAATCAGTGGTGAAATGAACTGTTTTTCTTAATTAAGCTGTTTTGTTTTGTGGTTATTGAAATGTGTGTGATTAAAGGATAATGATATATATATATATGTAATAACGTAATATGAATAGAAAGGCTCCTGACACGCTTTAACACAAATCAGACATTATCAATGCCCACACAAACTCAATTAAGACAAAATATTCCAATTTAATATTTTATTTATTACTCCAATGAAAATATAAGAATCACATGTATATATATATTGTATATAATACATAAAAAGCACAAATTTGAATGCACAATTTATATCTAATAATTTAAAACAAAAATTTGTTATTTTATAATTATCTAATTTTTGTAACACTATATAAGTTTACAACAATCTTGTCGCAGTATAATCATATTTATATAATTTTATTATCATTCATAGAATTACACTTAAAATCTCAAATTTAATATTTTTATTACCTCCCTTTAATTTGGATTTTAGTAAAACAATGTGCATGTTTAAAAGTCATGTTATTTCGGAAGTTTTGATTATGTCTAAAAATAACCACATGTACATTTGTTGTGTAGTTCTTAAACTGAAAATTACTCCTGTTAAGTTTTATGGTAGTTTTATTTGTATTCTATCTATCAGACAACTATGTTATCTCACAATATGTTTGATTACTCTAGTTCATACATTTTCACTACATCACTGTCCTCCATGGTAACAAACATTCTATTCAGTCCCTGATGAAAACACACTGAGAGTGGATATTGTAATCCATCTCCTTCCTCCACAACCACACCAAGTTTCTTCCCATTCTCACTGAATTGTACCACATTACGTGAATAGCACCCAACTACAAACATGTTTCCTCTACCATCAACACATACACCCTCTACACCCGACAGGCCAGTGTCTGTAATAGTGGACAAATAATTTCCCATCCCATCAAAACATACAAGTCCCTTGACCCCATCTCCAACAAACATTCTGTCTCCACTTTCATTGAATGTAACATGTAGACTATTGTAGAACAGCTTATTCCCAGCATTGTCTCGTGTAATTGTCTTCAGCAGGGTACCAGTCATATCATAAACATAGAGTGAAGCACCACTATAATCTGTCACATAAAGCTGACCATCCTTGAAAGCAATACCATAACAAAGATGAGACATTTTAATTTGTCCTGTAGGAGTCATCTTGTTATGAATGGAAACAAACTGGATCTTGTTGTCTCTCTGACATGCAACAGCAACTTCATGTTTACTGATACAACATACACCACGAGGTGCAGAATCTAAAGTACAATAGTCAACAACTGACATCTTCTGTATATCAATACGTTTTAGTTTCTTATTGTTACAATCTGTGACAAGTAGTTGGTTATCTTGTGTCAGACAACATCCAAGGGAACCACATGTCTCAGAATCATGAGAAAGTTTTATGGTAATATCTCTACTTCCTTTGATCTTGTAGACGTCGTGTTTCTGCTTTCTATGTTTCTGGACTTGACCAATACCTTGTAAAGCTTGGATATTGTAGGGGTCGTGTTTCTGTACTTGACCAATACCTTGTAAAGCTTGGATATATTCCATCAATGATTGGTCTGGAATGAATGATATCTCTACGTCTGTATTATGTTGTAATTCTTGCTTCATCTTCTCACCGTCTGCTTCTTTTATTTTTTCTTGGGCAATTTTTGTACAAACAAAACGTTGGGCTCTATTTCCTTCTGATTTATTTAACTTGTCGTCTGTCGTCTGCAAATCTTTACAGATGTTATCAACACTTTGTTTGTCATGTAGAATTTTTGTTTCTAGTTGTTTGTATGCAACTTCTATTTCTTTGCGTGACGACTCGGCAATTTTACTCAAAATGGCTTCCAATGCTTTCTGGAATGTACTGACTTGACCTAAAGCTTCTTTCTTTGCTTTATTCAAAGTTTGAAGTTGAATATTTTTAGATTTACATACTGTTTCCATGGATACCATCATATCTTTCAGAAGCCTGTGGGTCTGTTTGCTGTCAGACAACTTAAATATGGTGTCAATCATGTCAGGTATGGAATGGATGTGACTGTCTTGACAAGATCTGAAATGGAATGAATTATAATTACATTCGACATATAAGTATAGAAAACACATTTAAAACATGTAGGAAGTTGTGACACTGTTCATAAATAGCCTATTGATTTTATTTAAATATTTAAAAATGGAAAATTGAGCAATGATATACTTAAGTATGTATTGCTCGAGTCTTTAAATCTTAATTTTAAAATGATCATGTACACAACTGAATTTTTGGACTAGGTCCTTATTACTGTTTAGGATGTTGTGGGATCAAGCATACTTTTTCCCATGATACAGGGAGACATGGATATACTAAACAATATTCTGGACAGATAATAGATCTAATAATTCTATCGTAACATTGACGATAGCTCAGTTGGTAGAGCGGCGTACCAGTGTTTAGGGGGGTCGTAGGTTCAAGCCATATTTTCTCCATGAATTACTTCAGTGTTGGCAGCAGTGTTTGATGACTCAGCCTCAGGGTGGTTGAGCCTTGTAGCTGTGTGGGGATAGATGCCCGACCGGTTATCTCAGTCGGAAAAGCGATATACTAGTGTTTAGGGATTTGTGGGTTCGAGCCCCATATCGAGCGCACTTTTCCCCCTTGATTTACTCCAGCCTCAAATCTTGGAAGGTGAGAAAGAAGTGGTGTGCGGTTAGACAGCTGTCCCTCGACTTACTTTAATATCGATGTGAATAAAGAATTACTTGTTATTTTAATGAAGCATGTAGAACAACATTGGCTAACTATACTGGGGCAAAATCTATCTATGTAGCTTACTTGTGATCTTTTGCAATGCAGACATAACAGCCAACAGCATCATGGTCTTCACAGTACATATCCACTAATTTGCCTATATGTTTGCTGCATCGTTCTGTAGGAAACTCCGGTAAACTGGATGGCTGACCGCTCGCTTGTTTTCCTTGGCTGACATCCAGAAGATTGTGTTTCTTCAAACTTTGTACCTTCTTGTGGTCATCGGTACATGGTTGACAACAATAACCACTACATTCTACACAATACTTCACCGCTTCTGCCGTCTTGTTGTCTTCTGCACAAGCGCTGCACACAAAATCAAAAACTTCCTCCGACATGTTCAGCTGAGAACGCCCTCCAAACGCCATTTTCTATGTTTGACTTTGAACCCTACTTTCGATTTCAGAAAGATAAAGCAATACAGGGAACCGTCACTATAGCGGCAAACAATAATTACCTCCCTTACTCCACCGAGCAAAATAGCGAATTGAGGCCCGTCTAGAGGTTCAATCAAACAGGAAGCCACGTCATGTAAACTCTTAAAACCAGAAACTCTCGAGACCTCCATGAGTCCATCTGTTACAAGTCAAACCAACACACCATAGTAGGTTAGGAGGATAAATAAAACCAAGGGAAACAATCCATACATTCTCCAGGAAGGTCACTCAAAATTATATGAAACAGACATATTTAGGACACCATATACCCAAAACAGGTTGTTTATACCATATTCATATATATTTCACCTCAAAGTATACGACTATGAGTATTATATGCAGAAAAAAATGTATTATTCGGTAGTTATTTCAAATTATTTGGTATTATTCGATATTACCTGGTATTACTCGGTATTAATTAAGTAACCGACATTTTTGAGTCAATTTTCGTGCGTAACACGGACTGTGTTAAACCGGCCGGGAGCGGTCAGTGCAGCAGACGACGTTATCCACCATTTTTTTCTAATCTGGCTTGGGTATATTGTTTGAATTTAAACGTGTTCTCAAACTTTGTTCTCTCTTGTTAAGATAGAGTTAATGTCTTTTACATAGTTTCTGACAAAATAATGATGATATGGTGGCCTAATTCTGCCACCAGTTAACTACTTAATTAACTTGATAATGATCAGATTATCACGTTAAAGTAACTAGATAACTACTTAATTAACCAGATAATTATCTGGTTAACTAGAGAAGTATCGTGATAAATTTTCATACCAGATAAATATCTTAACAAGAAAAAGTGTCTGATAGTGCCCACAACTGCCACCACTTACCAATCTATTTTAGATAAGTGTTAAGAATTAAGTATCTAGTTAGCTACATAATTACCTAGTTAATTAGATAGTTAATTAGATAGGTAACGCATTAGCTACATAGTTTTTAAGTAACTGTTAAGTAGTTACCGCGATAAGTATCTACATGTAGTTGACTACATACTTTTCTAGTTAATGAAGTAGTTATCTAGTTTCTTTAACGCAATAACCAGATAATTATTGAATTACACATGGAGCACCGGTCCCACTAAAAAGTGCGACTAGGTGAGCCGAGGTGAGACGAAGTCACGAAGTGCGACGAAGCGAAAAAATACCTTTTATGCATGATTTACATTTTTTTTAGTTTTGAATAGTTTAAAAAAATCGTCGTAAAAATCCAACTTTCGCAAAAACATGGCGGCGCTCTGTACAGATAACATCGTTGTGATAATCACAATTTGCATATGTTATGCCGCCATGTTTTTGCGAAAGTTGGATTTTTACGACGATTTTTTTAAACTATTCAAAACTAAAAAAAATTATAATATATCGGTAGAAATAGTATATATCAACATATATAAGTATGTTTTCATTCATTTATAATCATAAATCATGCATTAAAGGTATTTTTTGCTTCGTCGCACTTCGTGACTTCGTCTCACCTCGGCTCACCTAGTCGCACTTTTTTTTGGAGCACCACCTGAAGCACAACAATATACAATTGAGCTGCATTGCACATGTAGCACCACCTGAAGCACAACAATATACAGTTGAGCTGCATTGCACATGTAGCACCACCTGAAGCACAACAATATACAGTTGAGCTGCATTGCACATGTAGCACCACCTGAAGCACAACAATATACAGTTGAGCTGCATTGCACATGTAGCACCACCTGAAGCACAACAATATACAGTTGGGCTGCATTGCACATGTAGCACCACCTGAAGCACAACACTATACAGTTGAGCTGCATTGCACATGTAGCACCACCTGAAGCACAACAATATACAGTTGAGCTGCATTGCACATGTAGCACCACCTGAAGCACAACAATATACAGTTGAGCTGCATTGCACATGTAGCACCACCTGAAGCACAACAATATACAGTTGAGCTGCATTGCACATGTAGCACCACCTGAAGCACAACAATATACAGTTGGGCTGCATTGCACATGTAGCACCACCTGAAGCACAACACTATACAGTTGAGCTGCATTGCACATGTAGCACCACCTGAAGCACAACAATATACAGTTGAGCTGCATTGCACATGGAGCATCACGTGGTACACAACACGATATAATTGTTGAGCTGCATTGCATATGTAGCATCACGTGGAACACAACACGATACAATTGTTGAGCTTCATTACACATGGAGCATCACGTGGTACACAACACGATACAATTGTTGAGCTGCATTACACATGGAGCATCACGTGGAACACAACACGATACAATTGTTGAGCTGCATTACACATGGAGCATCACGTGGTACACAACACGATACAATTGTTGAGCTGCATTGCACATGGAGCATCACCTGGAACACAACACGATACAATTGTTGAGCTGCATTACACATGGAGCATCACGTGGTACACAACACGATACAATTGTTGAGCTTCATTGCACATGGAGCATCACGTGGTACACAACACGATACAATTGTTGAGCTTCATTACACATGGAGCATCACGTGGTACACAACACGATACAATTGTTGAGCTTCATTACACATGGAGCATCACGTGGTACACAACACGATACAATTGTTGAGCTTCATTACACATGGAGCATCACGTGGAACACAACACGATACAATTGTTGAGCTTCATTACACATGGAGCATCACGTGGTACACAACACGATACAATTGTTGAGCTTCATTACACATGGAGCATCACGTGGTACACAACACGATACAATAGTTGAGTTTCATTACACATGGAGCATCACGTGGTACACAACACGATACAATTGTTGAGCTGCATTACACATGGAGCATCACGTGGTACACAACACGATACAATTGTTGAGCTGCATTACACATGGAGCATCACGTGGAACACAACACGATACAATTGTTGAGCTGCATTACACATGGAGCATCACGTGGAACACAACACGATACAATTGTTGAGCTGCATTACACATGGAGCATCACGTGGTACACAACACGATACAATTGTTGAGCTGCATTGCATATGGAGCATCACGTGGAACACAACACGATACAATTGTTGAGCTGCATTACACATGGAGCATCACGTGGTACACAACACGATACAATTGTTGAGCTTCATTACACATGGAGCATCACGTGGTACACAACACGATACAATTGTTGAGCTTCATTACACATGGAGCATCACGTGGAACACAACACGATACAATTGTTGAGCTTCATTACACATGGAGCATCACGTTGTACACAACACGATACAATTGTTGAGCTTCATTACACATGGAGCATCACGTGGTACACAACACGATACAATTGTTGAGCTGCATTACACATGGAGCATCACGTTGTACACAACACGATACAATTGTTGAGCTTCATTGCACATGGAGCATCACGTGGTACACAACACGATACAAGTATCGAGCTGCATTGCACATGGAGCATCGCACTAAGCATGCACACTATCTGTAATTTCATCTGAGACCAGAAGTTGGATTTTCGCTATTGACTACGATTGTTGAATACTGCAAAAGATTATTGATGGCAAAGAAATGTTTCAAAACCTCAGCACTTTTGTTGCTAAACGAAAATGTTTGCTGATGCTAATTCACAGTATTCGGATTTCTCATCAGGAAATGTTTAAGGGGAGATCACTGTGTATTTTTATGGGACGGTAGATTGGTTTTTATTCAGTACCGCTTGCAGACTGGTTAACTATCGTAGGGACCCGTCTAAAAAATAAGGTAACCGGAAGTGCCGGTTCTGAACTACGTGTAATTTGTATATTTTAGACAAAATTACAATAATTACGATGTATTGATAAAATCAGTCATCGAAAACGCTTTAACTGTAACACGGTGAACATTAACATATATACGAATATTTTAGTACAGCCAAGGTATTATCAAATTTCGCAATCCAACGTGTTGTTTAGTGTGGGTGGGGTAACTCTATATCGTTATGATTACCAATTATCCAATTATATGCGTATATCTTGTCTTTGTTTTGTTATTATTGAAACTATTTGTTGCCGAATATAATTTTGAAGGAATTCAAATGGGTCAAAACCCTGAAATTATTCAGGAAACATGTACTTTGTCTGATCCTTCAGTCCATTGTTACTGTTAGTGCAAATATTGAATATTAATGAGACAGCGAGTTCTTGTCATCGACCTGTGAAGTGTGTAATAATACCTGAGATAACTAAATTAGTCCAACAAACTTATCATTTTTAACACTTTAGTGTGCAAATTTGAGAAAGGTGATAATGGAACAGTAATTTGTTTAATTCTTATAAATATTATAAATTAAAGCCAGCACATTGCAGTACTTATAAATTATAATTTTTGTGTTACAGATAAGATCTCAGAATGGAGGATGATGCATCGCGACCATCGGGCCCGAGTGTGGTCAGACAGTTCTTTAGAAGAATGGGGGAGGTATAACCAAGTTCTAAAAAGATATTTGTCAAGAGATGCATTTCATTTTTAAATGTTGAACATAATTTGCTTTATAAATTCGGCACAGTCAGCTTTATGTTCTAGATACGGAAACTGTGATAACTCAGTGACCACTAGCGGATCCCTCCCTAAAATTCCCCAATCTTGCATCATACATATGTATACATGTCTTGAGTTTAAATACGACAATATACAGAGATCTTTAATTAAAAGTTTATAAGCAATTCTGAATTGGTTTTATGTTCAATAACTTAAAAACAGTGAACAGTAATTATCGTTTTAAAAGGCTTGACCAAAACCAAAAAGTTACGCCCCCCCAAAGGGCAAAGACCAAATACTGGATCCGCCCCTGGTTAGAAGTTAAATTTGTCAAGTATTTTATGTACACACTGTGCCTGAAAATATCACTATATACAGACCTTAATGAAATTGTATATTGGTTCTTAAAGGTTCTTATTATTCCTTTATGCCAGAAATTTCTTCTTAAATAGCTTGTCAGGATAGTAAAGATGCACAATGTGTTTGTTCAAATATGTCACCTATAGGTTTTTCTCTGACTTGCTGAACTATGTAAACATTCTAAAGAAATTTCAAGCATGGTAGAAAATAGTTTAATGTATACATATTTTACAGATTCAGCAAGGTCTATTAGACAAGGCGACACCACACATGGGTTTTAGATGGGGTGCTACAATGACATTGTTCGTTTTATACTTTCTCAGAGTTTATTTTTTACAGGTAAGTATCTTTCTAATCATATACAGACAAATGTATTAATGTAGCAAGCACTTAATATTGGTTTAGATGAAGTATTCAGTGTTGGAATACAGTATCACTGCTGAACACAGACATCATCAGCCCCATTCTATGCCGGGTGTTTCACCCCTTATCTCAAGTACACCATCAGTGATTTTTTTGGAAAATAATTTTACTGCCTGTGCCTTTTCAATTGGTACAATATGTGCGATAAGTCCCACATTTGGGAAAATAAGAGCATGGCTATTTTACTTATAAATGTTTAATTTTCTGCTTTTGCTGAATATATTATTACTTTTCCCTCTTTCATCTCAAAGTGCTCACGTTTTTTGAAAAATGGAGTCTTTACTGCTAGGGAAAACAGCTGAACTTTGGTAGTAAAATTGAACAAAAAAATCACTGACCCTCCAGATGGCAGGACAGTACTGCTGATCAGGCACTGTCTGCCCTTTGTATCTTGTTGTCATAAAAATACCAGTTAGACATTTAAATATGCATACACACACAAACATACAGAAATAGTGTTTGAAAGGAATTTAACAATATAATCAATGTATCGTCGATATTTGTCTCAATATTTCAATATCGTCAATATGCAAATATTTGAAAAAATGACAGCTCTATTGTAGGTTATGTTCTGTACTTAAAATTTTATTAATCTTTTTTTCAGGGATGGTATATAGTGACTTATGCTTTGGGTATATATCTACTGAATTTATTTATTGGTTTTCTCACACCAAAAATTGATCCTACTCTTAACATGGATAGTGATGGTAAGTTCTTTACTGTAACATTTATATAATCACCCATTTTCTTTCAGTTTTTGGCGAAGACAGGGCTCTGATATTTTTTTCAAAGACACTTGTCCCGGACTAATGAAAATGTAAAATGTTTCTTGTCCGACATAGACAGCTAATTGTCTGAGAATATCTGTCAATTTAGTAACAATAAACACTCACAATGTTAGCTCCAAATTCTATAATTAATAATCACATGTATGTGTTTGTAAGATTCTAAGGTTTAACTTACAAGTGAACAATTGCTGATATTGGTTAGCTTTAAAAACATACCTGTCCAGGACTTACGTCAACTCAACTGTTGGTAGTCTGATTCAGCAATAGACTAGTCTGGAGCCCTAGAAGTATGGCGGGTCCTTTTGAAAGGGGAAATTTGTTTCATGAATCACCAAATTTGGGTATTTATAAGGCTAAAATTTTACGAAAGGGGAATTTCCTTTTAATTAGGGGAAAAATATATACTTATTTCTTTATGAGGAATGGGCCCAATATCGGCCCCAAATGTGTCATAAAAAAGGCCTGATAATATATGTTGTCACAGATTTGTAATAAAACGCATCTATAAGTTCAATAATTGGTAATTTTGTGTAAACATATAATGTAATGTCAAAAAGGCCTTTAATACGGTGATGGCTGCTACCATTAGCTGAGAAAAGTTTATATTTAGCAATAAACTGCTGGGCTAGTGTTAGTTTTCTGAAGTTGGTAGCCAGCCTTGATATTATAAGGAATTTATTTGATGTGTTTTATTCATTTTTAGAAGATGGACCAGAATTACCAATGAAGTCATCAGATGAGTTTAAACCATTCATGCGACGGTTACCAGAGTTCAAATTTTGGTAAGTTAACATGTTGATGCATTGTTCAGACTTTTAAATGAAGCTGTTAGATAAAGGCTGGTAAGAGGCTTCTATGACGGATAGTTATAGTCGTTGACATAAATCACTTCCCGAGCACTTCTCTGTCTGTTCAAATCCCACCTCAAATGTAGAATTGGTGCGTGAGGAAGCTTAATGAAGGTCCATGGATCTACCCAGGCCCTCATGATGATACTAGTTTTTACTTAGCTAAGTAAAAAAACTCGAAATAAGTTTAATTGGCTATCGAATGATTTTTTCTTAAAACCTATGTTTTGATATTAGAAATTTATTTAGGAACTTAATTGACAGCACTATTTTTTGACAATATTTCTCCTTTTTTAATCATTTATTTAAAAGTATCCTTTAAGAATAAGACCTTTCAACTGCACATGCTGAAACAATGGATAATGATATCTAAGACAATATCTGACTGAAGTATTTTCATGAAATATGGGCCAGGTGCTTACACCTCCCTAACAGTTGGAAAATTCACTACATGGCCCCAGTTGTTCTAGTGAATTACAACCCCATTACAAAAACAATCTGGCATGAATTATATTGTCTGCACTATAAAGTTTGGACTGACCACATAACCCTTTCATTGAGATTGGCTCTTGAGAATAATGTATGATGCTGAAAAGCCTGTACCATACTGTTTGTGAGTTAAGTCATGTGTACCAGTGTTCTCCATGAAAAATAAAAAGCAACGCTGTACGATTTTCAACCTCTTCTTGAAGTGACGTCATATCCTGAAAACATCACATGTGATGTCACCATGTACTGACATTTAGTAATATTTGCCCCATATGGCAATATGAAAACGAAGTGACGATGTGGAGTAAATATTTTGTCACGCTGGCAAATAGTGACATCACATTTTGCCTTATCTTGAAATGATATCACTTACTGAAGAGGTTGTAAATCCCATAGCAGCGCTCAAATAGACAGTTTTTAATCTTGAAATGATGAGTTTTGTCAAGCATTTTTATAATTTAAAAGTTTATAAGTAACTTTTTCCTGATATGAAAATAGCCTGTGAAATGTGTAATATAAATGGCTAGAACACTGATGTATCTGTGACAATACTGTAAGCATCATATCATAACTCCAAGGCAGTGGCCTCCCTTTATGAAGTATAGAAATTTCTGCCATTGAAAACATTTAAACACTTTTCTGTTATTAGTTTTTTTAATATTTTGATTGTATATACGGGAAATAATATTTATTTGGCATTTGCTATAGTCCTGTTTAAATGCAATGTACTATCTTTATATTGATATAGCTTTGCTTAAATGCTATATACTTTAATAACATTGCTATAACATTCTTTAAGTGCAATTTACCAAGATAGCATTGCTACAGCCTTGTTTAGGTGCTATACACCGTGATAGCATTGCTACAGTCTTGTTTAGGTGCTATATACCGTGATAGCATTGCTACAGCCTTGTTTAAGGTGCTATATACTGTGAAAGCATTGCTACAGCCTTGTTTAGGTGCTATATACTGTGATAGCATTGCTACAGCCTTGTTTAGGTGCTATATACCGTGATAGCATTGCTACAGCCTTGTTTAGGTGCTATATACTGTGAAAGCATTGCTTTAGGCTTGTTTAAGGTGCTATATACTGTGAAAGCATTGCTACAGCCTTGTTTAGGTGCTATATACCGTGATAGCATTGCTACAGCCTTGTTTAGGTGCTATATACCGTGATAGCATTGCTACAGTCTTGTTTAGGTGCTATATACCATGATAGCATTGCTACAGTCTTGTTTAGGTGCTATATACCTTGATAGCATTGCTACAGCCTTGTTTAGGTGCTATATACCGTGATAGCATTGCTACAGTCTTGTTTAGGTGCTATATACCGTGATAGCATTGCTACAGTCTTGTTTAGGTGCTATATACCGTGATAGCATTGCTACATCCTTGTTTAGGTGCTATATACCGTGATAGCATTGCTACAGCCTTGTTTAGGTGCTATATACCGTGATAGCATTGCTACAGTCTTGTTTAGGTGCTATATACCGTGAAAGCATTGCTACAGTCTTGTTTAGGTGCTATATACCGTGATAGCATTGCTACAGCCTTGTTTAGGTGCTATATACCGTGATAGCATTGCTATATATAGCTATGTTTATAACAGACCATTGTACACTATATGCTCACATTTTCTCATTTCAGGTATTCTGGCACTAAAGCTGTGTGTGTTGCGACATTCTGTACATTTTTTGAAGCTTTTAATATACCTGTATTCTGGCCTATACTAGTGATGTATTTTATAATCTTGTTTGTCATTACTATGAAGAGACAAATTAAGGTATGTTGTTTTTATCATTTAATATGCATGTGATTATTACAGGGGGTTCTAAAGTTCTGGATTTAGAGGCCCCTGTGTAACTTTTAGATGGATGTAATCAAGTTTTCTTTAAATTGTTCATAATTTGGCTATAAAATGGTCGTCACAAATTATTGAGATGAGCCTCGAGATTCAGCACCTAGTGGAACCCCTGTTTCAACATTAATGATTGAGTGAGAGGAGATTGACAATATTTTGTGCCATACTAAGTAGAGCATACATTGCAGGTGGATATTGTAACTCTTAAAAGAACAACAACAGAGAGAGATGTGTATTTTTTAACAAAAATATCACTTTGGGAGCCAAATCTGTGAAAAATAATTGTGTCTAGAATATAAAATTTGAAATAATGCCAAATTGACAGTGTAGCTTTTCATTTAGCTCATATGTTGTTGTTGAGGAGACATCTGTCATACAGTTTTACAATGACAAAGCTGATAACGTTTGATAGACAGGGATTTCTCCATTAAGGTTCGATAGACAGGGATTTCTCTGTTAAGGTTTGATAGGACAGGGATTTCTCTGTTAAGGTTTGATAGGACAGGGATTTCTCTGATAAGGTTCCATAGGACAGGGATTTCTCCGTTAAGGTTTGATAGGACAGGGATTTCTCCGTTAAGGTTTGATAGGACAGGGATTTCTCTGTTAAGGTTCGATAGACAGGGATTTCTCCGTTAAGGTTTGATAGGACAGGGATTTCTCTGTTAAGGTTCGATAGGACAGGGATTTCACTGTTAAGGTTTGATAGACAGGGATTTCTCTGTTAAGGTTCGATAGGACAGGGATTTCTTTTAATTGTGCTGGTTTGGGTAATATGGAAAACTGTGTTGTAAATCATGTATTTTTAAAAACTTATGAATTTATATTTTGTATTTTCCAGCATATGATAAGACACAAGTACGTACCATGGTCTGGTGGTAAAACTAAATATAAAGGCAAAGAGGACACTGGAAAGGTTGTGGTTGCTAAGTAACAGTTGCCAAATGGATCTAGTTTTATAGAAATGGATGTTTTAACAAAGTAATCTGTGCATTGAGATTGCAGCATTGTAATGACTTGGTCATTGAATGTAAATGGCAGTTTGGATAGTGTGAATGTAAATAGATGTCATAAATGAATATGAGACGTGCCTGTCGTCAAAAAGAGATTTAGATGAAACATTCAAGCGCCAACTTGAATACATGTTGGACCACTATTGATTCGGCTTCATACATTATTTATAATGATGATGATTATGTCTTGATGCACATGTGCTCAATAAAATATGATCAAGTGTATATGTGTATGTAAGTTTGTATATTTGTCTATTTATACAGTGTGTTTATTATGTAATCACTGATTAATGTTGAATTTTTATGCTCCCCATTCCGGAACAGGTGGAGCATATAGTAGCTGCTTTGTCCTTCTGTCTGTCCTTCCGTCTGTCCGACTTTTCTTGTCCAGACTTCATCTCAGAAACTACTGACGGAACTCAACAAAACTTTAAGGGAAGCTGCATTACATAGAGGAGATGCGCATATTATCAAGGCCTGTTTTTCATAATATGGCCCTTTGATTATGCAACATATAGATAAAATATTTTCAGCCATACAAGATAATAAACATTATATTCTTTTAATTTTTCAAGTTAGTTTTTGTTGTAGGTAAATGTTTGTCTTCTAGTGTTTATAATATATACATGTATATATTCGATTTCAAATATATTTACTTATTTTCAAGATCACCTCGTGTCATACCTCAAACAAGTGGCTTTGTTGTTGTTGTTTTTAACTTATGATAAAAACTATTAAACACAAAAATCAATGTTGAAATGTTATCATATTTAATGTAGCATTTCTTTTTTTGAGCTTATCTGGAAAATGGGCTTCGTCCTCATCATGGTGCCGAACGTCACGCATGCATTTAGTCAAATCATAAACATTACATTAAGCTTTGAACAATCAACAAAGTGAGATTTTCCAATTCTTGTTCAGCGTTATAATAATACTTCGGGGAGCATCCATCGGTTCCACCGATATCCTTGTTTTTTCATATTTGCTAGGGAGTGGGGTATTAGCCCAGGGCTTGAGCTAGGGTCAAATTTAGGGGAGAAGTCTTTTTTCACCCATCTTATGAAAAGGGAAATAAGGAGGCAACTTTGTTATGTTATTGCTGTCATGTGTTTCTTTTGGTATGCATTATTTCTCCCTTAAAGTGCTCAGGAAAATCGCAATACAATTGCATGTGACTTTATGGCTTCAGTTGTCCCATAGCTTGAGCCCTGATTGACTGTGTCCAGCCCCTATCTCCCAAAGCATCTCAATCTGCACTAAATCTCGGCTGAAATATTGTCTCAAATCGTTGAGATGTTTCCTCAAATTGTTGAGATGTTTCCTCAAATTGTTGAGATGTTCCCTCAAATCGTTCAGATGTTTCTCATCTGAGACCGTACTCGAAATTGGAATTACAAAATGAGTTTTTTTTTCTCAGATTTTTTTTTAGAGATCCAAAATGAGATTGTCTCAATCTCAGACTCTGATTTGAGCAAAATCTCAATATTTAGCTGAGATTTTATTTGAGACGCTTTTGGTGATCAGGGTAGGGCCATGTGTGCTTTTTTAAAAGAAACCTTGCATTAGTTGGTGGTCTTAAATGTATTACCATCATAATGACTAAATTTGTATTATTATATGGGTAAAAATTGGAATTTATAATGAAAGATGAAAATTTGTGCCATGTCTTTGGACTGCTTTTGATTAAAAAAAACATTGCAGATTCCACACTGCTTGTGATGTGTCTTGGAAAAGCTGTACTTTGATTTTTCAGATGTGTGGAATAAACATAACCTAGTCATATGGTAGAACATACACATGCTTTTTAAACCAAGATACACATGTACTTACAAACAATTGTATAAGTTTCAGACTTTTGGTAAAAATGTTCTATGATTCTGCTGATATGTTTGTGTTTTTCATTTCCAATATCATAATATGATTCATAATTGATTGAGTAATATTACAAGTTATCCCATGCATCCTGACTTTGTACTTTATCTCTCAATCCAGGGGTTTCTTGGGGAAGATGAGCCATACCCTTCAAAGTGGGAAATGTTTGCGCGTTAAACTGAGAAACTGGGAAAATATTAGCAATTATAGTGATTAATTAATGGACAGTTGCTATTTATATAAAGTGTCTGTTAAAACAAACACTCTAACTTGGTCAATTTGTGGCTAAATTGAACCCAAACCTTTTTCTTCAGACTTATTGGGAATTTTTACATTCAAATTGGGAAAAATATGTACATTTTGGCATTGGGAATATAGCGGAATAACGGCTATAAAAACAGCTGAAAAAAGCCTGCAATCCAAGTTCTTATCTTGTCACATATGTATAAGTTACTGGTGGGTGAGACACATTAGTTACAGATTATTCAGTAAAATGTCATTAAGAAGACATTTGTTTCTCATTTTTAGTCCATTTACTTTAGCTGTGAACAAAGGAGGAGCTACCTGCTGGTAATTAGTCTGGGTCTTAAATCTTCACAAGTCTCGGCTTTATGTCTGATTTCTGTTACAATGAATAACAGTACCATATATGGTAAAAAGATGTTGAAAATCATCGTTTAATGACTGATTGTAAACAACGTGGGAAAAGCTTTCTTGTTCTATTTTTCTGCTTATGAGGTCTTCTCAGTAAACTGACATGTATGCATGGAATCATTCTCTGTACCCAGGCTATACATAACATATATGATACCCCTCCACCAGTGTACTGACATGTATGCATGGAATCATTCTCTGTACCCAGGCTAGACATAACATATATGATACCCCTCCACCAGTAAACTGATATGTATGCATGGAATCATTCTCTGTACCCAGGCTATACATAACATATATGATACCCCTCCACCAGTAAACTGACATGTATGCATGGTATCATTCTCTGTACCCAGGCTAGACATAACATATATGATACCCCTCCACCAGTGTACTGACATGTATGCATGGTATCATTCTCTGTACCCAGGCTAGACATAACATATATGATACCCCTCCACCAGTGTACTGACATGTATGCATGGTATCATTCTCTGTACCCAGGCTGTACATAACATATATGATACCTCTCCACCAGTGTACTGACATGTATGCATGGTATCATTCTCTGTACCCAGGCTGTACATAACATATATGATACCCCTCCACCAGTGTACTGACATGTATGCATGGAATCATTCTCTGTACCCAGGCTGTACATAACATATATGATACCCCTCCACCAGTAAACTGACATGTATGCATGGAATCATTCTCTGTACCCAGGCTGTACATAACATATATGATACCCCTCCACCAGTAAACTGACATGTATGCATGGTATCATTCTCTGTACCCAGGCTGTACATAACATATATGATACCCCTCCACCAGTGTACTGACATGTATGCATGGTATCATTCTCTGTACCCAGGCTGTACATAACATATATGATACCCCTCCACCAGTAAACTGACATGTATGCATGGAATCATTCTCTGTACCCAGGCTATACATAACATATATGATACCCCTCCACCAGTGTACTGACATGTATGCATGGAATCATTCTCTGTACCCAGGCTATACATAACATATATGATACCCCTCCACCAGTAAACTGACATGTATGCATGGAATCATTCTCTGTACCCAGGCTATACATAACATATATGATACCTCTCCACCAGTAAACTGACATGTATGCATGGAATCATTCTCTGTACCCAGGCTATACATAACATATATGATACCCCTCCACCAGTAAACTGACATGTATGCATGGAATCATTCTCTGTACCCAGGCTATACATAACATATATGATACCTCTCCACCAGTAAACTGACATGTATGCATGGAATCATTCTCTGTACCCAGGCTATACATAACATATATGATACCCCTCCACCAGTAAACTGACATGTATGCATGGAATCATTCTCTGTACCCAGGCTATACATAACATATATGATACCCCTCCACCAGTGTACTGACACGTATGCATGGAATCATTCTCTGTACCCAGGCTGTACATAACATATATGATACCTCTCCACCAGTGTACTGACATGTATGCATGGAATCATTCTCGGTACTATAACAAAAAAGACGGATTGTTCTTCGTGAAGTGCTATCAGCAAATTCGACAAAATGGCAGCGACCATTGTGCAAATTCAAAGTCGCGATCTCATTGGATCACTCGGAACCACGATTTCGTCTGTAACTGCTAGACAATTTCCGTATCGCATGAGGTGTGTGTCATGCAGCCAATCAAGCGGCTAGACTTCACCTCATTTATTATTCACGAGTACTAGATTTTTACCGTCAGTTTGTCCAGTGTATCATATATGTTATGAATAGCCTGGGTACCGAGAATATGATATTTCAATAGATACTAAAATGGTTAAGAAAGTCCATAAACCTGAAACAATCTGACAACGTGAACTCTGATTTGAATGTTTGTCTTGCTGAAAAAGAAACTGTGCACTGACTTAGCAATAAAGTTTGTAACCATTTAGATAAAACATATAGGCATTTGGTAGCAAAATGTGACAGTTTGAAGGACACCCACGCCCTAGAGTATTGGGTAAATTAGTGCATTGTGTAGAGGAAAATTTATGCACTCATGTTGGAAAAAATCGTCAATGTTTATAAAGAAACTAAAACGTGTCCCTAAATATAAAAGTGCACAGTTTCTTTTTGGTGTCAGTATAGAAACGCCTCTATGTTTCCGTGTGGCTCAATTATTTCGTGTTAAATCCTCGTAAAGCTTCTCTTAAATCATCTGGAGGCAAATTAATAGTTAACAAGATTAGTTGAAATCTGAACGTTAAGATGAAAAATTGCCGAGATGTTACGATTGCTGATGACTGGATTATGCTACGCTATAGTAACTCCCGATACCAGTAAGGGGAGATAACTTCGTAGGAGATAGGATAAGATGAGATTAGTCATAGACTTTAGTCTGTTTCAATATAGTTCATTAGTATTTATTGTATCAGTCGCGAAATTACACATTCATGCTTATAAAAGTGTTACATACCGATTTACCTGATTAAAACTATACACATGTTCGTGACTGGTACATAAAACCTAGAATCGTCTTAATTCCAACTCTGGACAATTTCTCGTGGAATTGACTCACAAAACTACTCATTAGATAAATCTTGAAATATACTTTATATCTTCTTTTTGATAAGGCAAACACTAAAATGTTCATCTGGTTTTCATATAACATTGTCATGTTAACAATAATAAGAATAACGCCCCTATCATTACAATAATAGTGTTCATTACTTTGCTTCGGAGGACAAAATACATAACAATTAACAAGTTAATGTTTTTAGGTTTGGTAGACACATATATAGGCCTTATCGAACGGTACGTTACCTTACCGAAATCCACTGTAGACGTAATACCGATATTTTCCTTAGATTGTTGAATTATATGTACATTTAAATCAACCTAATATTTAAACAAGTAATTAGCAATATACAGTGCAGATGTTTTATTAAAAGTGGATTTCGGTAATGGAAAATGGATTTCGGTAAATTTACCAAAATTTAGTGAATTTCGGTACGATAACGTACCACTTATCGAAAGGTTAACCAATCCGCGTCAAGGTTACCGAAACGTTGTTCGGTTGAAGAGAAGTTAGTTTAGTGGATAACGTAGGATTTGATTGGTTTATGGTCTCATTATTTCACGCACAAGAAGCTTATTAGTCCATTTTTACTCATCATTTCCCCAAAAGATAAATACAAATTAGAAATGAATTTAATTCTGGCCTCAAGTTAAAGGTTTCGTGTGACCATCTACAGGGTATACAAGATAACAATGAACAACTTTCATCTGATGATCTATTTTGTCAATAAGACAATGCAGAATCATTGTTATTTACTAGGTGTTGTATATTCGATTACAAACGATCTTAGTACAATCTCAGAGGTTGTTGACAGCGAAATTATTTAAGCGTATACATATTGACGATATCCGATGGGAAATAAGACGTATTCATTTCGCACAATTTCCTCGGTTAACTTATGGTATCCTCCGGAAAGTCAGTTAGGTGTAGGAAGAGTGTACGAGTATATATCTTTAAGGCGAGTAGGGAGTATTGTCCAATTATTTACTTTGCGCTGATTAGACAGGACGAATAAATGTCAGTAATATACCGCAGGAACAGTATTTACAATTCCCCAATGGTGTCGTGATCCCGCATTAACTGGAAGACACATCTTTTATATAAACCATAGTTTGTATAGACCAAAGTAGCGGCATTTTTCATAGACTATTTTTATTGACTTTTTTTCTTGACGACATCCTTCTTCTAACAAAGCAAAGCTTTCAAAAACTACATTAAATTAAAGCATTTTGTCAAGGCCGATGTGAAGTCTGTGAACTGACGGAATAGTGCTGGCCACGTGTTTCATTTAACCAGTAAGGATGTGAAAATGGATATATTGTAATCCGAAATAGCTCAGCATTGCATTATACCTGAAAAGGAAATACATGTTTGCTTTAATGAAACCGTTTCTATTGACGCATCCACATTCTATTTACCATCATTGTGTAATTTCTAACAATGCTATGTTTTTTTCAACAAACAGTATTCATAGAAATGACATCGTCAGCGTTATCGTTACACACAATAGTTTTCTTATCACCAGGGCCCGTATTCACAAACGTTTTATGACTGAATCTCAGACTTAGACTTCAAAATATGTTCATTTTGTTCCTACGTTATTGTTACACAACATATTTTGATTAAACATGGCAAAAGTGTTGAGTGAGTAACAAGAAATATTCAGGCAAAACTTTATCCGTTTAAACATAATGAAAAAGAAATGCTTGTAAATTCATTTTTGCAATTTTAAAGTCTAAGTCTGAGATTCAGTCTTAAAACGTTTGTGAATACGGGCCCAGGTTACCATCAGGAATAGTTGAACAGTACTATGTCCTAGTAGCATCGGGACAAACTAAAAGCAAATGTTCTTCATTGATTTAGAAATATTGAACCTGCCACATAAATGCATAAACAAAGCTAAATCAGAACATGGAATCACCAACTTTATGCCATTACCCCCCCCCCCCTGCTTGTCGTCCTTAATTCTCCTTAGTCCTTTAAGGTCGGACAGGTCTTTCCTTGCGCCTTTGTTCCCTTGCGTATTTACCCTTGCACCTCCTCAATGCCCGATGATTAGTGGACTGTTGTTTTCTTGGAGGTATAAGTGGGGAGGCATTGGCTTGTGTATGTGGCGTTCCCTGTAGCAACTTATTCTCACTTTGTTATTACGGTGACATACCAAACAGGTTTATCAACAAAATAATAAAAGAACCGATATAAAGAATTCAAACTGTATGAGCGTCTCCTTGTAACGTAATGAAAATGCTTTTAAATCACATGGAAGGAAATGTTTCGTCAGTCAAATGTATTCTCTGACGATATTCAAATGCTGAACGTTTGAATTAACTGAAACTATTCCCCAGAAGCACTCGGACTAATGTTTCTGTTTTCCTGATAGGAGTAGCATGCTAAAATGATGCTTCCGTAAACAAACAAACTATCAGCCGATGCCTGTCCATTGTTTCCGAAATTAGAGATAGTGACAGTGATTCCAAATTGTCGATTTTACATCTTGTTGTATGGTGGCATATTTCTGCCACCAGTTAACTACTTAATTAACTAGAAACGTATGTGGTTATCACGTTAAAGAAACTAGATAACTACTTAATTAACTAGAAAATTTGTGATTAACTAGATACGTATCGTGATAAAATTTCATACCAATCTATTTTAGATAAGTGTTAAGTAGTTAACGCGAAAAATATCTAGTTAACTTCATACTTTTCTAGTTAAATATCACGTTAACTAGATATCTAGATACTCAACTCGTTAACCACTTAATTTACTCGAAAAAATATGTAGTTAACTAGATACTTGTCGCGTTAACTACTTAACAGTTACCTCAAAATTATGTTGCTAATACCTTACTAGATAATCAACTAGAAAAGTGTACCTTAACAAACGGCATGATGTAATCATCTAAAGTAAATACCATATTCACAGATGTTTCTTTGTATCCCATATGTTCATTTAATACTGTTACTAACAGTATTCAGTATCACAAACGGGTAGGTGCACGGTATATATTACGCTCCCACACTGCGCTTTGATTCCATTACCGTATATGGTGATTATGAAGGTATTGGATTAAGCGACCGATGGTAAAGGAGAGTAGGTATATATATTGGTTACATAATTCATCATTACATAAATTATGAAGATTGGGGAACAATTTGAAAACATCGGGCTCATATTAAAGGGCACAATGCTCTAAATGTAGAAACTCCACAGATATATGTTGTATACAGTGAATATTGTGACATATATGGGCCATCTATGATGTCAAAAAGAACAGTGTTCAGAGGGTCCAAAATTTAATGATGGTAAAATTAATTGCAAAGATTGTCATCGCCCTGGTTATCAGATTGACGGTGAAGATGCTGATGGTAATGATATACCAGCGGTGCATGTTCATAACGTTTTGTCTTCAAAGTGATCAAAAGCAATGGTTTCTGCATCTTCTTACGGAAAGAACAGAAATCCCCAAAGATGGACAAAAATACACAATTGTAACAATCGCAGAACTTTTCTCACAAAGGTGCATCAATAACACGAAATGGCTGTGCAAAGATCGAGACATGCCAGTCAATTATTGCAAAACGCATAACGTTCTGTATGCTATATTTTTCAATGCTGATGGACCTGTTGTTCAAATGCCGGTACCCAGTTGTCGTACAATTACTTGCAAGGTTCAGAACGAAGATGTCCTGTCTACAGATTTATTATCGGAATCGTAGACCTGACGAAGCTGCTGCACATAAGCATGTGTTTGTTCAAGATTTCTTTGAACAGGAGAAGGTATTTCACCGCCTTACCAACTGCACTAGCCAGACATTACCTCATTGAAAAATGCTTCTGCACGTAGATTTGTCATGGTAGTGCAACTTTAAAGTTGACAAAAGTGTGTTTCTGTTATCATGGATCATTTGAGGGATGTTAGTAATACGGTCGATATTTTTTGGCGCATCCGTACTAACATGGCTTTGCTATTTGCATATCAGTGTTGTGTAAACCAATCAAATCTTTACGTTAACCACTAAACCAACTTCTCTTCAAACGAACTACGATTGTAACCTTGACGCGGATTGGTTGACGCGGATTGGTATATTGCTCTTCATATATTGAGGAAATAAAAGCATCCATCCATCCAAAAATCTGAGGGAAATTAAGAAAAATATAGACGATAAGCCTATAACTAGCTTATTGTTATGTATTTATTGCAATAGTGTTGCGTTTGCAAAGATAATATTTTGATAACGATAGAGGGCGTTATTCTTATTATTGTAAACATGACCAGATGAACATAATATTGTTTGCCTTAACAATTGCGTCTGAAAGTAGATTGTATAGTGTATTTCAAGATTTATCCAGTGGGTAGTGTTGTTAGTCAACCACTCGGGAAATTGCCCGGTGTAGGAATTAACAAGATTCTATGATTTATGTGCCAGTCACGAACATTTGTATTGTTTTAATCAGATAAATCGATATGTAACAAGTTTATCAACATGAATGAGCGATTTCACGACTGATACAATTAGTACTGATGAATTATATTGAAACTATATTGTCTATGACTAATATCACTACGGAGTTATTTTATCCTATATCCTTTGAATTCATCTCCCCTTAAAGGTATCGGAGTTACTATAGTGAAGCATAATCGAGTTATCAGCAAGCGTAACATCTCGGCATTTGTTTAAGTTGCCTACATACCTTAACATTCAGATTATAACTAATTTACTCGCTTCAGATTGCGCCGACCATCTTTTTTTCAAGACATTTCTTGTTTCTATTAATTTGCACTAAGCCACAATGACACACTTAAATGAACTTCCTCGTACCCTGGGCTTTTATAGTCTTAAATGTAGCATGTCTTTTACAAAGGCATGGATTTTCTCCTGCTGTTCTATATAAATGTAAACGTTGGCGTTGAGTGTACAAGTCATTTAGAATTTTACGCCATGTGCCAGAGAGATGGTAATGGAAAAGTAGACCTCATGTTGTTCAAAATGTTAATGACCTGTGAGGTTTCCACCATTTTTGTTAATATTAACTTGGTACTGATAAGTCTGAGAAAGATTGCTGTTAACACCTAGTGTTGTTTTCTTCATTTTCTCCTTGTCAGTTGATCTGTACATTCCTCTGACGTAGATACATTTGTATCTTGTCACAGGCCGGTAGTATATTTTGTCGAGAGGGCATGAATTTCAGGTTGGGTGAACACTTGACTTTTTGTTTACTACGCGGCACGAAAAAGCTGGCGGCAGATCACAAAACGGTACGTATTTTGGCAGTTTTTGTTTGTTAGAAATAGTTTTTAATAGCCTAAAACCTGGTCATCCAAAATCCGGTTGCATCGATGCCCATATCGACACACATATCTCTGTAGATTTGCCGGAATGCGTCACGTGTTCACCCACCCTTATAATGTAAGTACGAAGAACCAGTAGTGTGGCCTCTTTACCACCATTTCATACATAAAACATGTTGTCGGTAGCCTGGAATTCTGGCCAAACCTCATATTGCTCCGCGTCGGTAAGGCCAGGCGTAATACAATCCACGTGACTATGTTTCAGCGCTGATCAGGATTGAAGTTTATCACGTGATCAAGATACCGGATAAAGAAAATGCGCATGTCACTATTTGTTACCTTGTCCAATCAGATAATCGAAGTGATTGTATTCCGCCTGGCTATACTGACAGCGTTAGCAATCAGTGATCCAGGACCCCAGGCTAATGTTGTCGGCTGCAAAGTAATGGAAATTTACGATTTAAAATAATTAAAAAGATGTCTCTGCCGGTATATAACTTCAAATTTTACCGATAATAATTTGATTGAAGGAGAGAATTCGATGCTTTGTAGCACAGTTGACTCCTGATTTCACAGGATGTTGCGTTATATTTGATGTTGATGAGCTTAATCTATTTAAGCGAGAACTGAATGTTACAATAAAATAAATGAAGGAATTATTTGAATGAATAAACTAACTAAACTTGAATTGCTGGCGCTACGTCGGGCATCTAAAGTCATGCTACTTTATACCAAGCTATGTTATACTCATTAAGTCACAAGGCATTCGGCTGGGAATACATTCAATATTACCAAGGCAAAGAACAAAAACAGTCGAACATCGAGATGAAGGTTTACGGGATTTTGTTCTGCTGTTTTGAGAAAATCTTGTAAACTTGTACTCGTATTTCCGAAATAGTGCGAGTATTACCGAAATAGTGCCTGTATTTCTGAAATAGTGCGAGTATTACCGAAATAGTGCGAGTATTACCGAAATAGTGCGAGTATTACCGAAATAGTGCGAGTATTACCGAAATAGTGCGAGTATTACCGAAATAGTGCGAGTATTACCGAAATAGTGCGAGTATTACCGAAATAGTGCGAGTATTACCGAAATAGTGCGAGTATTACCGAAATAGTGCGAGTATTACCAAAATAGTGCGAGTATTACCGAAATAGTGCGAGTATTACCGAAATAGTGCCTGTATTACCGAAATAGTGCGAGTATTACCGAAATAGTGCGAGTATTACCGAATTAGTGCGAGTATTACCAAAATAGTGCGAGTATTACCGAAATAGTGCGAGTATTACCGAAATAGTGCGAGTATTACCGAAATAGTGCCTGTATTACCGAAATAGTGCGAGTATTACCGAAATAGTGCGAGTATTACCGAAATAGTGCGAGTATTACCGAAATAGTGCGAGTATTACCGAAATAGTGCGAGTATTACCGAAATAGTGCGCGTATAAGTATTAAAGCAGCCATTTCAATTGGATAGTGTCGTGTGTTACCATAATCAATGTTTTACAATCTTAATGAACGTTTATCTCTCTATGATAGTGATATGTTTCCTGAACAGGGGTCGGTTGTGTTGATTTTATGCCTACTACTATACAGCGCGATGCTCAAGTCAGTGTTTAATAATTTTAACATCGATTTCGATATGAAACATAGGGGCCTACCTTTACCGATAAGCCAATATAAATTAATTTGGGATAACCCCTCCATTTTCACGTTTGTGACCATTGTAAAGTTAAAAACGAGATCCGCAACTATGCACACCACTTGTTAGTAAGCGAGATACTGTTTAAGAAGGATAACACAATGTAGCTGGGAATATTCTAAGTGCTTCGTTTGTCGGACCATTAGTTTTCCTTTCGCGAAGACCGCATTGCTCCGTGCACATAGCTTCATCCTCATAGCCCCGCCCACATTTGTACGCGTTGATGTTCGCGCCGAACAACATAAAAAGCGGTATTCCAATTACACGATCGCGGTTACAGAAATGCATGATTACAGCCCACGATGCCTATAATAGGTAAATAAACTTCAGCGCTGTAGTACATTTGCTAAATCACACCAACTTGACAATTACTGCTTTTTATTATCGCCTTCATTTCTACCAAAGCACAATTTTAAATAATTTCTTTACATACATATAATACGGAAGGCACGCATTGCACGTGGCGCAATCAGACGGGTTTTGCAGCGTGTCTCTAAGAATCACGGATGTCATTTTCAACTCTAAGAGACGTCTTGTAATATTATTTGTATCCCAAGGAAGTGCCATGGTTTCTGAGAGAAGAATTTACCACTAATGTTTGTCTGTTTCGAAGAGTTGTTCTTGAAATTGGTATGGTAAGAACTTGCGTGGGAAGCATTTCTGACGTGAATAACTGTTACGGATTGGAAAGACAAACACGTATGTGTGATTTATGAGGAATATCATAATCGACTATTTTATTGTTATTTTTATTATTATTATCAAACTTATTACATAGACATAACATTTTTATGTATATATAAAACCTTTACATATTTATCTATTTGAGAAGGAATGTTAAACTGCTGTCAAACGTTATTTGTTCAATGAATTTTACATGGCTTGCAAAATATTAGCCACTTTAAATCTACTGTTTTCGGAAACACTTTGGTATCAATGACAAGCTCTAGACATGTTATATATCGACAATATGACGCTTTCTTACATGAAAGACGTACTACGTTGATGTATGCTTAGTGACACATAATGCCATCAAAAAGGATAATTTAGAAAATCCTCTTGGCTTTTGTCAGAAATGTTATCTAAGGTCACTGAATAAATCATCTATCTTTTAGATTTCGTCTAAAGTCGGCTGTTTTTTTTTGTCCAGAAAAGGTCAATATCAAACTAACAGAACGTCTTTTCGTGAAATGATGCAAGTCGGATGGTATGAGACAACCAAAAATGTCATGTCCCTTCATTAAGACTACTCAAATATAACTACAAATATGTATATTGCAATTAATCAACAAAGCTCATAGTATTTAAGACACTTGTCAAATTTAATAATTTATCTTTATGTAAGATAAGCTGTCTGGACTGATACGATAAAGAAGGGCAAGTTTGTACATGTTTGAGGTATTGCGTAAACTTGTTCATATTCTCAATTTTGACTTCTTTTACTGGCAAGATTGGTTCATTAGCCCTACCCTTCTGCCCTGTAATATAGTCATGTCATATAATAATGTTCTACGGAAATGGCCCATGGCTTAATGTGTACAACATTCGATTGCATGATATGATGCCGACAGAGCAGAAATAAATTTTCATTCACCGAACTGAATAAACATTTTCCACCCATTATAAGTAATAATGGAAGTTTATGGACATACATTCCATTACCTCGAAATAAAATGCGTAAAAATGAAACAATACCTGAACAATCGTCACCTGCTGATACGATAATGATGAAGGAAATGTTGTTTAGATTCAAGATTAATTGAAAATTAATATCGAAAGAGAAGGAATAAGTTGCTACAGGGAACGTTACATACATGAGACAGTGCCTCCCCACACAGACCTCCGGGAAAACAACAATCCATAAAACATAAGGCACTTGATGAGGTTAAAGGGTACATACGTTAGGGAACAGAGGCCGAATGAATGGCCTGGTCGACCATAAGGAATAACTAGGAGAATCAAAGAGGACAAACAGTGAAATTAATGGATGGTAAATATCACATGACAAGTCAAGACAGATGGCAACAATAGGCCGAAACTGGGCAAACATTAACCTGAACACTATATACAATAAATTGCTAAGGGGGCAGGGAAATATAACATACATTCAAAACTCAAAAAGAAATAATAACCATACAGCGAATTTCAGCCTTGGAACTGTCAGTAAAAATACTCGAAGTCGACATGACAATACGAGTGCTCAGTCACATCAAAAGCACAAGGGACATAGTAATATGCGTACATGTACACAATCACCTGGGCAAAATGGAAAACAAGACACACAAACCAATGATGGGTGAACATAGGAGTACCGCCTTGAAACAGTCATGAACAAAACACTACTATAGGTTAAACCTGACTTGAAGGTACTCACAAGTCACCACCTCACACTTACCACACAACCATCACCCAATAAAACAAACAGTAATCCAAGCTTGACAACACGCCAACGAAAAATACGGCGAACACAGCACAGGATCATGCATGTATAACATAACATACATAGCATAGATACATAATATCATAGACCCATGAAGTCAGTCACAACCACAATGAGAAATTAAGCACTGTTTGAATCAGTATATTCACACCGGGAAGCAGCGACGGTAGCAAACAACTTTAACTAGTGAGGTTTCTTCTCCGTACGTGACAACAAACTGTCACCGGAATGGTTACATTGTAAACTGACCCGTCAAATCATTCATTCAGTTTCTTGTTTTAAAGTTATTGTAATCAAACAAAACGAAAATACATTAAATACTTTATCCATTGACGTAGAATCGACTGCAAACCAATGACCGGGGGATTTCAGGTCAATAAACGAAGCACAAAAGCTCACCATAATTAATTGCATTGTTTATGATGATACGGTCGGAAAAGTTCGGAAATTTGTTAAATGAAACCTTTTATGCCACTGGGGAAAACGCTGATTTCAATTTGTGTTTTCACTAATGTTTATTTCGTGTAATTACGCTTTGACTTTGCTTTAAACAATGTTGTTGTGGTTTAGTGACATCAACATGTCGGTGGAACATTGATGGTTATGTTATCTGTGACATAAGGTAGGGCTTACATTCTTAGTCGTCTACAATATATTGTTTCAGTCAATAATTAGGTACACACGTCTTTCACTGTTCTATAGACCATACGACAGTCTGTCACGACATTGTGCGTTTCATGGTCATTGATGGTAGGTTTCTGAGGATCTCTGGCAATCAAATATAATGTGTACAGGAAGAATGGAATTGTGGATGAGAATATATATAAACATATTGACCACCATTATGTCATGCTGAGTGATAATGAAAAAATTTACAAATAGATACAAGAATTTCTGAATAAATAAGAAGTGTTTCATATTATTAACCGACTTTGATTGACGGAAGACTTAGCGTGACCGAAAACCACAACACAATCTGCAGTCCTTATTTTACGGGCTGTGTGTCTTCTCTTCCTGATAACGATAAAAGCTTCAGTACCAGAACTCCCATACAACTAATAGAAAACAGTCATTTATTCCATTTGCAATTACATGATTGTTTTATTCATCGATAAAACGTTTTATTCATCGACATTGAACGAAAAAACTCGCTCAAATCATGTTAAACGATATACGAGGGACACTGTAAAGCGCTCGTTCTTTGCTGGAAATCAAATAAAATGTAGCAAAGTGGAAAATTAGTGCACAATACGAGACACCACAGAGCAGAACAAATGTAGAAATATAAAAACTATGTCCACGTGTGCCAATGTTTTTAATCTAAGCCCAACAGGCCCAGTGGTCGAGGGGTAGAGCGCCTGACTCCTGATCAGAAGGTCGTGAGTTCGAGACCCATGATTAGCGGGATATGATCACGAACTTCACAATCCCTTAATTTGGTGTGAGTTCTGGTTGGTAACCAGGAAAAAGTCATCGAGAGTGATTAATATAAATTGTAACAACTTCTTTCACAATCCATGTTTTTTTACTCGCTTCTCTGGAAATTGACACTCATTATTCAGACAAAATTTCATTCGTTAAATTTATTGAAAACGAAATCTTGGTAAATATGTTTGCAAATTTAATAGTTTTAATAATAATATTATTGTTGAATAATTGCATTTTTACTATAGATGAAACTAACCCTTTTATCCAATTCTCTATATTTCATTTCTTATAATATCGTCCAGAAAGCGGCGAATAATAACCATAAAAATAACATCACTCGATTCCTGCAATATATTCAAAGTTATGAAACTAGTTATCTGGTTGTCCCTCATTCATACATCCAAACACATTTTTTGTCCTCAATTCCAATTCCCTCTTTTTTATAGTTTTATTTCATACATCGGCCCAAGTGTAGTTTTTTCTGCCCCCACCACACTCCTTTTATACCCCCTCTCCTTTGAAATTTTATTAGTACCCCAAGATTTTTGTGAGGAGGTACTTTTTGGTAAGCGCCCCCACACTCTTTTTATACCCCCTCTCCTTTGAAATTTTATTAGTACCCCAAGATCTTTGTGAGGAGGTACTTTTTGGTAAGCGCCTTTCCATGTGCTACCATATTGTCACTCAAGGCACAAAGCTATGTTGGAGTTTTTCATTTATGATATTTTTCATACCGATACTATCGCTGTACATGCTACTCTTGTTCGACTTTGACATCAATAATACAGGTTATTCACTTTAAGGGCGAGCTTAGAGAGTTGTGGAAGCGACTTGAAATTCCAATAACTACGGTTGAAGTAGTGCTACTGGCGTTAATATATGAGAGCAGTCTGGACTATAAGGTAGACCTTTCATCAAGGAAATATACTGTGGGAATGTTCTGCTGACTAATAAACTTTACAATTATAATTGGATCTTAGCAAAGGTTACACATTTTTCAAGAAGAGATGGTAATTAAAACTACATTGTGTTAGTGTATGTGTTGATGTTGGTTTAGTATATTACCTATTAATCTGACGCATGAAACAAAGCATTGGTAAATATGTGCTAGGAATACAAATGTTGAAGAACAAAATTTAAAACGTTGCTTACTAAATTAAAGTAACGTCATGTGAGTATCTGTTGTTTTGGTCGTTTAGTTGTATAAATTCCTGGCGCAAATCTAATCGGAAAGAACGACCGTTTTATCAATTATTGGTGTTTAATGATAAAAAACTTCATTTTAAAAATGTTTTAGTTGATCAACAAATTGTTTAATTTTTAACTTCGATGTACTCGTAATATCGTAAAATGTTGCCAACTCATCGTCAAGAGAAGGAACAACTATCAAAGCCGCTTCCTATTATTTCTTTGTTTTTAATTTTAATATTTTATCATTATCCTGAAAGTTAACATTAGATCATAAAATGTTTTTGTATATGCGAAGTTTCTCTTCTGCTGATGGAATTACTTATTTTCAAAACACCCAGATTTACGGGTTGACGGACACTTTCAAGCCCGAAAACGTATATTAAAACTCATCGAATAGATTCTTTAACAGGTTTTTTTCGCATCGTGTCACTAGATAAACTTAGTACACGACAAAAAGTTTGCTAAGCTTCCAATATACCTTCAGTATAAGCAGACAGCTACTATGAAACAATTCTACTTCATTTAACAATACTTACATATGGTTAAACATAAGATCAAAGATCTATCCGGCTCATCTGAAGATAAAATGTTTGAATTGGCTTCATCCAGTATTGTTGTTGCATTGGCTAAAACATCTCTAATAAAAACCATTGCATTGTATAACCGATTAAAAATATATTTTTTTACCATATTACTAACAGACAAAATTTGTAAAATATCCTGATTGGTTTTTTAAAATTTTATGATGTACAAACATATTTTTTCACCAAATACGGGTCAATACATTATGAGTTCATTCTTTGTTACTACATGTTTATTGATGTTTTAACTATAGGAAATATAATATTCATGTTTGTTTCGGTAACAAATGAGTATAATATACATGTATATCTTTAAAAGAAATACTCATCATCTCTGACAATTAATTAACTGATCCGTTGCGATTATTGTGGTTACAAGAATGAAGTATGAAAGTGGTAATGCTGGCAATAGTATCAATGCACGCTACTAGACCTTTAGACAACGCCTGGGATGTTCAGTCTGAAGGGCCACGAACATTCTGTTTAGTCTGATTCTAATATTTGAGGCGTTTATATTTTGTACGCATTCTTATTGAAAAAAAAACTAAATCGAATGATTTTCTCACGAGTTATAACGCTTTTATGTTTAGTGGACACACAGATGTTTGTCAGCGCTTCGCCTTCTACGTGTATAACCAATTTGTGGATTTTAACGAAACCTCGCAGCAATTATAAGTTTAAACACATTTTAAACACTTTTGTTTTGGATTAATTGTGACAAAATCATGTAAACTGGAAGCGCACATTTGTTATCTGTTGAAATGATAATACAAAACATAGTTATGATACGGATAATGATGATTGGTGTTCAATACCATAGCTTGGTTGACACCAATGTGCGTTCCTACAAAGCCCATGTAGTAAAGAATCAATTTATCATAAATCCCCGTCTAGCGCAGTCGGTATAGCTCTAAGTTACCAGTCCGACGGTCGTGGCTTTGATCCCGGGTCCGACCGTCTACGGCTGTAGTGATAAAATAATATGTTATTGGTTATTCGCTTTTAAATGGTCGAAGCTGTTAAAAAGGTTTTAATCAAGCAACACTAAATCAAACTATTTATTATATTTAGCATATTTGTCTGTTATTTTACCAAACATACCCCGAACTGGCCCAAGAGACATATGTCTGATGTGGGGATAATATGATAATATGAAAATTAGATTCTTTTCGAATATGTAAATTGCACTTTGAGGAAACACAATTTTTCTTTAAGTTAGAACAGATGATGATGATGATGATTTTAAATAGGACAATACATCAAACAGCTATATGCGACATGACCATGCCTTTTCGCCGTATATAGTTCGCCTCGTCACGAACTAAACACTAAATATACTAAACTTAATATGCGCGGCACGGAAAATATGTGGCATTACATTGCTGAAGGGAGGATGCATTGTACAAATATAACATAATGACAGATAGATAGTTTATTTCCAAATCCAATAAACCTCGCGGTCCATGAGGACAACACATTTACAAATACATGTATATACAGGATAATTCAAACATATAAAGTTGCGGAGAAGATACATTTACATTAAATTAAACATATGTGTTGACCAAAATGACAATCTCTACAGAAGCATCAACTGTTTACAAAGTTACAATAATACAGAAAAAAAGAGAAAATGTGAGCTTGCACGTGACTTGCACGTGACTGTATTTCTATGCTGATTTAGAGAGCAAACGCTACAGTCTGCATTTTGTTTCCTAGGAGATTAATTGTTTTATGTACTGACATTTTTGTGAACCAATTAATTAAATAGATAGAGTAGAAAAGCAAACATTACAAATGAGATGGATAATGACATGTTTACAAGCGAATCAACGATAGCAGACAACAACGTGTTCCTTATGTGTTGCAATTGTTATAGAAACACTAAATACCTCGGCCATAACTCTTGGCCAGATATGAACAAATTCAAATCGCTGTTAAATTCCACGAATATGAAGAATAATTTCTAAATTTATTAAAGAATGTATTCAATTAATGACTGCTTCTTGATCTCTGATATTTTGATAATATTGAAATGCTACATTTGTATTGTGCTAAGTTATATTCATGTTATGTTATGTGAATCTCATATTCATTTCGTATACTTTTTTCGTTTCCTTACCATTTTATAACTGTCTTTACCATAAAGTTTGTTAATGGCCAAAGGCAATTATCTTTACCTATGGAACATTCATAGCTGTGTATACATTCATTATAACTATAATTACAAATAAGATGTTCATATGACACTCACTTTATATCGACTTATCGTAACGTAGTAAGATAAAAGCTTTGCTTACGTTATACGTATCCTAGGTACCAGACAAAGATTTATGAACTTTAGTTTATATTATCCCAAGGCACGTTTACTGGGATTTATTGTGCTTTAAGTGGTGGTACCCTCGTTGTAAATTATTTTGTTCCGAATTGCTCCATTTCTAACATAGTCATGCGAGAACATGCGTATCGCCACAGTAATATAGACATAATTGCGTCTTTTATAGACTTTTGTGGGGCCATGAACACTGGATACTGATCCCTGAAACGTTAAGTGGTAACTAGTAAATGATATCAGTGACGAAGACTTTCTTAAACTAATTTGATTACATGACTTATTCCGAACAACTAAAATGTCTGAGGTTCATTAATGACGCAATTATTTATATATTACTGTGGCGAAGGATATTTATGCAATCTCCCTGGGCCAGGACTTGTCGTAGCAACATTATAAAGCACTTAAATACAAGTATTTTTGATATATTTACAGTCTTACTGATACTGATGACGCACCGAATGATATAAAGGATTTCTCATGTATTAAGTGAAGTAGATGTCACAGTGGAGTAATGTGGATTAAGGCAGAGCCAAGTAGGACAAACGAGCACTTGCATCATTTAGCTGACAAAGTCATTAACGAATTTTTGCTCATTATGTATTGTAGGACTCTACCATGAAACTTTGCCGTTTATAATTGCTACTTTCTAACGTCAATGCTGTGTTAAGAGGATGCTTTTAACAATTTCAAGATGTTGAATTAATATACATTTAGTAATAGAAACACATTTCTGTTAAGCTTATTTTACAAAAAGACTTTCTAACTCTGACGCAGACATTCACGTGTGTGGCAAACACATGGTTTTGTGAATGATTTCACATACTTGGGACATACATACTCGTACATTCACACCATGGATTCACGGTGAATGAACTCACATACTTGAGACAAATACAATAACCATTCCATATCACATGTTTGATGCAATATTTTGCAATATTATTGGAATTTAGGAGATGCCATTTTCTACAATGGTATATCCAATTCAATTATAGTGAAAAAACTGTATTTCATATAAAATTTGAATAGACTTGAGCATTGAAATCGAAAATAAGCATATTTAAAAGAAAAATAGGAAGGCTTACTTACTTAAGATTTAATCAAACTTTAATATTTCGTGCCTTTGTAAACAAACTTTAATATTTCGTGCCTATGTAAACAAACTTTAATATTTCGTGCCTATGTAAACAAACTTTAATATTTCGTGCCTATGTAAACAAACTTTAATATTTCGTGCCTATGTTAACAAAATTTAATATTTCGTGCCTATGTAAACAAACTTTAATATTTCGTGCCTATGTAAACAAAGAACGCACAATGAATAAGTTCAATATTGAAAGATCTGTTTCCTTTTGAGAATAAATTATTCAGATTTTTTCCTTAAAAGGTATCTAATTAACGAATATATTCTTACTAATTTACGGTTTAAAATCATTCTGCCCATTTTGTTGAGATACCAGACTATTATCATTAATCATTGGCCAATTGTTTTCTTATACTATTTTCTGCAGAAAATCTCTTCTCAATGACTGAAGTGCCCCTCCCAGAGCTAAGCATCATGCGTCATTAATATCATGGAAGAAACACTAATGAGTCGTACATACATGTATCTCATTGTCCCTTATTCATTTTAACATTTTTTCTATACAAGCATGTACTTTTACCCGTACTTATTTCCTGCGTTTATTTCCTGCCATACATTCGTAGGTTGGGTTTGTTTACAATTTTGCATTTCGAGAACATCGACCTCATTAATCAAACTTCTGTAAGAATCCGCATGATTTTCTGTGACCTTTTATTATCACGTATGGTTATGAAGAAGGCTCGATTTTGTACACTCCCATGTGGCCATTATCAGGGCGTATTTACAAGGTCTATTGTTGATAAACGCACGAAATTTCCTAATTGGTCGTAAAATATTCATTGGTCGCATTGCCACAAAAATAATAACATAGCATTTGAAAACACACCAGAAAATCAGTCTTAATGGACACGTTTTACTCGCAGTTAATCTGCAACGAATTGTTTGTCTTCGACAACAACCATTGCTGCATGATGAATTCATAGTGGGAAATTTCCTTTTTTTTTTTTTTCATAATTAAACCCAAACCCCTACTTGGAATAAATCGGCGAGGTGAGTGTAGACAAAATCCCCTCCGGACAAAATCCGCTTCCCTCATTTTGTACAATGTAGACAAAATCCCCTTCGCTCATTTTGTACAATGTAGACAAAATCCCCTTCGCTCATTTTGTACAATGTAGACAAAATCCCCTTCGCTAGTTTTGTACAATGTAGACAAAATCCCCTTCGTGAGTTTTACACGTAGGACATTAACACCCTCTGATATTTTTTGAATGTTAGATGATAATTGATACAATATTAAATTATAATAATGGCATGCATCAAACTGTAAATCCAATTTTTACTATTTCTTTGTTTTACTGTCCATGTTAAAAATGTTCAATAAATGTTGAAACATTATTTTGTTTATTAGTTTATTCTTAAACCACATTGAACTTAATACAAAAAATATCAGAGGGTGTTTTGTCCTACTTGTAAAATTCATGAAGGGGATTTTGTCCACCTTGTAAAATTCATGAAGGGGATTTTGTCCACGTTGTAAAATTCATGAGAGGGATTTTATCTTACTTGTAACATTCATGAAGGGGATTTTGTCCTACTTGTAAAATTTATGAAGGGGATTTTGTCCACCTTGTACAAAATGAGCGAAGGGGATTTTGTCCACCTTGTACACAATGAGCGAAGGGGATTTTGTCCACCTTGTACACAATGGGCGAAGGGGATTTTGTCCGGAGGGGATTTTGTCCGTATACCCAGCGAGTTTGCTTCACTAAAGGATCATGAACGGCATTCTATTTAACTATCATGACTTTCCTCTCTCTGGTCAGCAAGAAAGTAACTGATCATGGAATTAGCACCTCGGCAAGAGTTAATTATTGTTTCCTGATATTAACCCCAGCTCCTTTCACGTTGATTATGTATCTGATATTTGTTGCTTGATGTAATGGCTTACTGAAGGCAAGTATTTATAATCAACATTACAAATTGTTAATCTATTATTACTACGTTATCCAGTAAAGTAATCAGGTGCTCGCCGTCTTGTATGTTGGAGTGTCGTCCAGCGGGAATGTTTCACTTACCCTTTTCGTTTTATATAGGTGATGATAGGATAAGTATGATGAAGAGTGCATCCCCAAACCTGGTTTGCAACCCTGACTTTTTCGTTACTGACAGTTCCAAGGCGGCAGTTCTCTAATCACCCACCATTTATGTTTGTGACATTAATATCTACAAGTGTTAATTGACATGCTATGTTGTATATTTGGAGACAAGAACGATATATCACTCTGTTGATGACACTTAGGCCCTGAAATTATTAATAATCGTGGGGATTGATCAGTTTAAAACACAAAATTGATCAGCATGAACTTAAAGTTTAACTTTATGCTTATCAATGTTGTGTTTTAAACTGACGCCCCTAGTAGATATACATGTATATTATATACAATGCTACCTCTCTTGGGAACCCCTCTATTAAGCATCAATATCTTGCTTCCAACAGCAGTATAATAATTTCTGTCGGGGTTAGGGTTACTCTAATTACTCTAACTGATCAGTTGCCCTCTCTAGAGCAAGAACCTCACCACAACAGTCAATTATTTCTCCTCCTACTGTTGTTGCTCTGTATGGAATGCAATGTCCTCAAACGGTAAGTACGATTGGATATAAAGTCTATACTTTTTGTCTATTGTTACCTTTAAAGTTATTGTTTACACTGTCTGACTTGGTCCTAGTCTACTGGCTAACTGTCTTCACGTTTCCTGACATTAGGCATTTACGTAGGTACTGTGGTTAACTCAACAATACTGTGTACGTACTTTCTGAGGGAGAAATTTGCGATGCTGAGCTTTTAAGTCACCAAGTAAATCATATATCGTCTGTTTGAATCAATTTGCCGATAGGAGCTTCGTGTTTCATTGCTTTGTATCAGAATTCACTGTTTTATTTCCTTTGGCAACACATTAATATAAATGGCTGTATGTTTATGTGGTTACTGACCTGACAAATCAAAGATTGTCTAAATACCCGTGATATATGCTTACCTTTTTATGTTTTCCGTGATACATGTACCTAATACTAATTCCATGAGGAATTCTGCTTGACATTTAGATATCTTTGTACAAAATAAATATTGCTTAGACATTTAGTCAATGCTACTATAACACAAGGGAGTGTTCACGTCACGTGATCTTGATTCATGGACAGCTTGTTTTATACAACTTCAATAAGAAATTATACATGATGAATCTTCTAAAACCGTGATCCATTAACTTTCTTCGTTATGTCCAGCCTGACGTTGTATTAATTTTGTTCCCAGTATTTTACTGACAGTTCCAAGGCTGTACTTTGCTGTATTTTTGTTTGTGTTTTGAATTTATGTTATATTTCCTCCCCCCCGTGCAATGCTTTCACTTTATGTTATTTTCGCCCCACTTTCGGCCTATTGTTGCCAGCTGTCTTTATTTGTCCTGTGATCTTTTCAATCCATTTATCCCCCCCCCCTTTGTTTGCTTTGTTGCACTTACTGCAACAACAAACTATTTAAGAAACATCGTGACATTGCACGATTCATTTTCAGATACACAAGAAATATGAAGAAAAAGTGATAGATCAACAACTCATTATATAGTAAATTGTTTTATTCACAGATGAAATAGGCCATAATTGCTGTGTTTATGTACAATGTACATATTTTCATGTCCTCCCGTGCTTCTGATGTGGTTCTGTGCTTTGTAGGTCACCTGGTGGTGTCTTCTGCTCGAGTTCTTTATTCGTTTTGAAAGAAATTCAATCAACTTTTGTCGACTGCACTTGTGCACTGTGTAATTCATTACCATGACCCGTGGCCGAGTGGTTAGGTTAAGGCATCCGCTTTGGTAGCGGGAGGTCGAAGTTTCGAATCACGGGTTGGTTTCTTATATAAATGGCCGGTTGATGAGCCATCAGCTAGTTAAATAAGGGTTACCGTGTGTCTACCTGTCTGGTACCTGGCATTAAAGAATAAGAATCGGGAAGTAAATGTGCGCAGATGTAAGTCAGAAATGGCTGTACCTTTAAATATGGCTGACACTTTAATAAATAACAACTTTCACTATTTATGTTAATTTTGTGAATTAGAATTTCATTCATGCTCAATATAGATTGGTCATACTTTATCATTATAATGATCCAGAACGGTATTTGCATCCGACATTTCCAAACCAAGTAGTTAGAAATACTTCAGGAAAAGAAACTAAATATTACGAAAATTTACGATCATAGCACTTGAGGCCTTGTTACAAACAGACGATACTAATACACATTAATCCCTTCCGGCTAAATAATTACTGAACAATTTGAGAATCTGCTGAGTCTGACCCATGAGCAATATGTCAATTTCTTGTTCTGCTTATTATAAACAATATTAGGTACATCTAGAGTGTTTCCTTCCTAATCACTTATATTTGTTTGGAAGTGGTCATGACACTGAACCGCGGTATTGTGAGACAATTTCAATCGCATTGCAGGTATGTTACGGCGGGAGGACGACCTTACCGTATCATTAGTTTAAAATTGTAATCTTTCATTTTGTTATTCCAAAATTTAATGGCGACCTCATCTCTTGACTCAAAGTCGTAAGAGGAATGACTGTAGAAGTACCTTCTTGAGTCATATAATCGTGGTAAATATATGTCACCGTATGGCAGCCTTCCACCGACTGAGCAAATCGGGCGGTTCAAGCCTGTCTTGTGTACGCTAAATTGCTAATATTAACGTACATAATCTGAAATTATTTGTTGACGCAGCCGTACTAACATGGTTTTGCTATTTACATATCAGTGTTGTGTAAACCAATCAAATCTTACGTTAACCACCAATGCAATTTCTCTTCAACCGAACAACGTTTGTAACCTTGACCCGGATTGGTTAACCTTTCGATAAAGGGTACGTTAAATAACCGAAATCAATTTTCTGATAGTAGATCTATAGTATATTTCAAGATTTATCTAGTGAGTAATGTTTTTAGTTAGCTCTTCGTGAAATTGCCCGGCGTTTATTTAAGAATCATTTATTCTAGGGTTTATGTACCAGTCACGAATATTTGCATGGATTTAATAAGATAAATCGGCATGTAACAAGTTTATTGATTCACGACTGACACAATAACTACTGCTGAAACATATTGAAACAGACTATACTGTCTATGACTAATCTCACTACGGAGTAATTTTTATCCTATCTCCTACGAAGTCATCTCCCCTTACAGGTATCGGGATTTACTATCCTGTAGCATAATCGAGTGACCAGCAAACGTAACATCTCGGCATTTTTTTTTGTTGCACAACAAATCTTTACCTTCAGATTGCTACTAATTTGCTTGCTTCAAATTGCGCCGACCACTTTTTTATAGATATTTCTTGTTTATATTTCAGATGATGTACCTTGAAGATTTGCAAAAATGATAGCATCCAGACGTACATATCCTAAATACAGTTTACAAAATTACAGACTAAATATCAAATCCTGTTTTAATAAATTACATATATGTCTGCTAATGCGTGGATGTCAAATTTCATAAAGTTTCAGACATTTTGTGAAAGGAGTTTTACTCCCAGGACAAATTGATGTAAAACTTCAAGCTATGAACTGTCAAATTTTGTAGACTTTCAGACTGAGTGATTCGTCAACATTGTTCCAAGGTTTTGTTACACATTGTTTAGCCTAAGGCGATAGATAATGAATTTATTGTAGCAAACCTGTGATATATTCAGATTACAATGACGGTGGAAGTCTGAGACACGCTACATATTGTTGCCGCAGTTGCAACGGCGAATACGCTTATTGTTTATCATCGTTTTCCAAACTGTCTGGTGTTACCGAAAAAAAAACAATATTATATACACGGAACTTGATGATTCCTTGAAACAAAATGAACCGTTCAACAGATATAGAGCCTTTTCAAATGGAATGGCTTCAAAATTTCAGTTTCTGGTATAGCCATTGGCACGGTATAACCAGTCTCATTATCTGCATCATTGGAATACCGTTAAATATTATCAACATTGTTGTTTTAACCAGTCGACAGATGCAAACGCCTATAAACTGTATACTTCTCTGGTTAGCCGTGGCTGACATAGCAACGATGACGTCCTATGTGCCGTTTGCTCTGCATTTTTACTGCGAATTTTCTGCATACTCTATTTCGTCGGAGAAAAACAGCTGGGCTTGGATGAACTTTCTCTTAGTGTACTTGAACTTTTCATCAACGACGCATACCATTTCAATATGGCTGGCTGTTGCTCTAGCCATGTTGAGACATTATCACATTCGTTCACCGGCCAACGGAAGTATCACTAGAATCAGAAGATTAGTTAGAGCCAGGTTTATTGTGTTTGTAATAGTCTTAATGTCCGTTGTGTTAATGGTACCAAACTATTTGAGCCATACGCTAATAGAAGTCAGATTTCGTGACAATACTACTGGATATGTTTTCCAAGACTGGGAGATAGGTTCCGAAAAAATCAAACCAATAAAAATGATGTCGCTTTTATCATACAGCATACTTGCGAAAATAATTCCTTGCGTGCTTATAATGGTGTACGGTGGCTTGTTAATGCGGACATTAAAAAATACGATAAGGAAACGACGAAGGCTCACTGTTACAAAGAATGGACGACAGGATCCGTCTAGAACAACAATTATGTTGCTTATTGTAATCGTGTTGTTTCTTGTCACTGAGTTGCCACAAGGTATTTTGATACTTTGTAGTTTATACATGAAGAAATTCTTCGATAACATTTACATTCCTCTCGGTGACGTCATGGATATCGTCGCTTTGATCAATAACGGCGTCAACTTCATTCTCTACTGTACAATGAGCCAAGAGTTTCGTCAAACATTTATAAGTCTGTTTTGTTCATTTGCTCACGACCCAAGACGGCGCGGAAGCTCTAATGTGTCCTCAAACATCTGCAACAATCGCTTACATTCAACATTAGTTACCAATACCCATGTAACGAGGTCCGTGTGTTAAATCCCATTATAACCCAGATTTATTTGTTATGTGTCTGTGTGTAATGTATTGCATTTTTTCGGCGTAGATGTATAAAATTGATTTTGACCTACATTTTTTACCAATCAAATGTTGTCCTCCAAGCGGGCTTTTTAAAATCTGACCAATCATATATGTTCACCCAAGGGGAACTTAACGGGGTTTTCGTTCACCCAAGAAGCACCAAACGGGGTTTTCGTAAGAAGTGCGTTCGTTAGCAGTTCGAATTTTGCCGGAAGTATTTTTTGTAAGGATTTAATTTTCAACATGTTGCAAACAATTATTTCATTTAACATACCGGAAGACATCATTCTATCTACGCCGTTTATCTTTTTTAAAGTGAATTCATGTTCATTATTCACTTATTTATCAATATATTTAATAGATGTATGAATGTATATAGTTTAAACAATGATTTGGACCTTGGCTTCCGATATAATGACAATAGTTATTTGTTTGCTTAGAATTATGACGAATGTGATTTTAAAACAGATAAATAAAATGTCATATCATGCGTTATATAGTGAGAGTAAATAACACGACATAGTGGTCACCAATGCACACCACTGAGGACGCTTTGATATCCATCGATTTCCACACAGCTTCAATGTAGGTACTACCGTTTTACTGGACATGTGAATGTTTCTTGAAATGTCTTTCTGTGTGTGATATTTTAATACAATGTAACATGATAAGGGACAATTCGGTACAATGGAGGTTGGTGAAATACTAAACGCATGGCATTTTGTATACAAGTAGAAATAAACATTAGCGATGGATCAACTTAACAAGCAATCAGATGCATAAAATTAGTTTAGATAAAGCTATTTATTTTACGTCGATTGTGAAATAAGTTATCACTCCCGATGACTGCTATACGGGTTACTGACGAGTACTCGCGGCAAATACAGGGAACGTGATGGTAGTGTTCCAATCTCACTTAATGCGGGATTCTAACCTCTGACCTTCAGTTCAGGAGTCACGGGCTCTAGTTATAGATCAGTATGCCTCATTATCCCAGTTACCCGGTGCGTATGTACAATGAATCATTATCATACATTTCAGAGAAGGGAAATCCTTCACACTTTTGGTTTAAATTCGATTGTAATCTTCGCACAATTCATCTGAAATGTGATTACCATTGACTATTAAAGATGTATCTAGCTCATCTGAACATAAAATGTTTGAATTGGCTTCATCCAGTATTGTTGTTACATTGGCTAAAACATCTAATAAGAACCATTGCAATGTATAAACGATTGAGAACATATTCTTTACCTTATTACGAACAGACAAATCTTGTAAAATAGCTTGACGGCTATGATGTACAAACATCTTTCTTCAACAAATACGGATCAATACATTATGAGTTCATCCTTTGTTAATGCATGTTTAGTGATGTTTTAACTATATGGAACATATTTTTCATGTTTATTTAGGTAAAACAAATTACAAAAAATGAGCATAATATTACTTTAAAAATCAAAATTGATTTTGGTCAAATTAAGGGTTATAATAATGCCCATCATTTATGCTCGTGTCTTTCGTCCCTTTTACCTCTGTAAGTTTTTTACGAGTATTTATATGTTGAGTGTCTCCTTGTGCTTTGGTGTGGTTGTGCACTTCGTATATGGCAATTGCCGCTCGATATCTCAGACTCTACTAACTTTCAATGATAGCTGATTATGTGCCACTGATTAGTTGGTTTCTTTCCTGATTCTATTATTTCGTTCTTTCCTTTTATTCAATGTTTCCCTGTATTTTGTCGATTTGTTAGTTGTACATGTGACGTTTTCAATAAAACCATCATTTACTGCATTGTGTTCATATTATGTTCTGACTTGCGAAAAAAATACGTGTTTGCACTAAATTGTGATGGAGAAAATCGAGAGAATCTCACCAATTTGTGAAATATATTCTGCGAATTTCGCCGACTTATGAAGAGTTTGCCTCAGTGAAATTTCTGGTTCAAAAAACGACGTGTGGGTGATTTGGTTCTGTAGAGAGTTCTATTTTTATCATTCTATACAAAGCGTACTAAGAAATCAATTGGTAGAAAACTAATATAATACTAATATGCCAGACAACAAATCTCCAAATAGAGTAATAAATATGATACCAGCTTCTGATGACACCTACCTTAACTTAAACGGATTTAAATCGGAAAAAAACATACCATGAAAAAGAATGATTGCACATAGAGAATCTTATATGAGTGGTAGTTATTTATAGAACTTATTGAAAAGAGTCTTCTAAAAGCGATAAAAACGAGGCTAAACAATGAACACCAATGTAAGATTCTATTTATGACATAATACATGTAGCAGAAAAGGCTGATTTTCTCCAAAAGACCTTAACCATCTTATATGTAAGCGAGGTATGATGTGTGTAATTCGGTCTTTGGTATATAAAAGCTGACGTATAAAAAGTAGTTCCGACAATTTTCTTTTTTTAATTTTCAGCCACAAGATATGAGTTCAAATGATTATTTCACTTATCATATTCAAATTAACTAGACATTTATTTTCAATAAAATAAAATGTCATACTTCGTACAACAATATGGCGGCGTGATGGCTAGAGTGCTGATGAAACGGGATTAGAATCAAATGTTTAAGCTATATGAAGACTGAAATATGTGAGTTTTAACTAGAAATGACAACGATAATTCATTCTTATGTGAATTTATCGAAGTTATTGAAGTTATAAATCCGTTTAGTTAGTTGCAAGTGAATATCGTTTGTATGTTGCACATGGTATAGATCGGATTCATCGTCGCTCAGCATGGCCTAATTGTGAGTAGCAGACATCAACTTTTGCATATCAGTGTTGTGTAAACCAATCAAATCTTACGTTAACCACCAAGGCAATTTCTCGTCAATTTCTCGTCAACCGAACAACGTTTGAATCTTAACGCGGATTGGTTAACCTTTTGATAAAGGGTACGTTACTTTACCGAAATCCACTGAATTTCGGTAATTTACCGAAATCCATTTTTGATCTGGAGTGACCATCAATCGTTACATCTCGGTATTTTTTTATGTTGCACAACACATCTTAACCTTTGAATTGCGCCGACCATCTTTTTTCAAGATATTCCTAGTTTGTATTTGCGTTTAATTATCGTCGCCACCGGTTTCCCATATGGGCGACGCTTCCGTTTATTGACATGTGTTACACTTGATGGCCATTCATCATTCTTCAAATAGCGGACCAAGGGAAGAATGTCAATAATAATAATATCAGCGTGATGTTGTTAAGGGGCAAGAATTAAGATGATTTACTCTCATTAATGTCATATTGTCTTGTTAAGATTTTATAAAATCACGTAGATGCTGCGAATGGTCACTTCAGTACTTGCACAGAAAAGATTACATTGCTTTACGTAAGCGACATAATCTAAACATGCGTACGAGGAAATATTAAATATTTAAAATGAGATTGTTAACTGTCTGATAGCTTGAAACCAAGCTTTATTAATCGACATAGAATGTTTTGTATTGGTTGGTCTGAATTGTATCCATCGAGCAAGGACTACTAGATTGCGTCTTATCACCCAAATCCTTCAACACGCCCTGTTTAGTTTGTTGGCTGCGTGATGTTCAATAAGTTAAAATATTCAGAAGGTTATGAAGTAGCGCCCATATTAAAGCAAAGTTTTACGATACAATAATAACCATGAGTTTGATTAAGACATAAGGGTTAGGAGGGGGGGGGGGGGGGGGGGTACTTTTTTTGGGGGGCTTTTTGCGCTTTTTGATAAGGGGCAATACATCTCTAAACATTATATTTCTATAAATAACTTCTGGTAAAATGTAGTACAGTTTCGCGATCATGTTAGCACTGCACAGATACCTTCAAACAAACGCACGAATGGCAAAAATGACAAATACAAGGTGTACGAGGCAATACTAAAATATCATCTAATCAGCGTTAACACAAGACAGTGTAAAATGACTAAAATGAGAATTAAAAACTTATCTTTGAAGATACATGTTTAATTTTTTTCACGGTATTCACATCTGCGTAAGACGTCACACAAAGAATACCACGCGGCACGGTAAATCTACCGATGTCAGAATTTTAACGCGTAGGTCTATTACCTCGTCTGGGCATTTTGCCCCACCTTACTCTACTTACATCGTTAACGTAGGGCTGTATGTATTATGTTGGTCTATGGTGTATATGATTGCTAAGATATTTTCTCCAGATATTTCACATAAACCATGGCATAAGGAATAATTTCATCCACTACATTGTCAGCAGGAGGCTTAATTATATCTTTCTGAACAATAATTTCCAGATGAATTAATTGATTTATCTTTTTTTCATGTGTTATAAATATAGTGACATGTTTGTTGTAATATTCCTTTTAGCAAACACGAAGTAAGCACATGACAAATGATTAATAAATTTATGTTGAGAGAAAACAATTTAACGCAACATTCACGACTTTTTCATTTTCCTTTGATGCACAAAGTCTAAAGAGTAAAAGAGAGCCACGTTGCTACAGGGAACGCCACATACAACACAGACGTTCGGGAAAAACAACAGTCCACAAAACATCTGGCATTGGGGCAAGGGTAAATACGAAAAGGAAACAGGGGCGCATGGAATGGCCATGCCGACTATAAAGATCAACTAAGGAGAAGTAAGGAGGACGAACAGGGGGAATTAATGGATGGAATCCATCACGGTACAAGTCAATAGGCCGAAATGGGTAAAATGACATGAACACGTTATCTATGAAAGAATTGCACACGGGGAAGGGGAATTTAACATATAGCTAAAACATAACTAGAATAATAATCATACAGCGATTTCAAGCAAACGTTTAAACGAAATAATAAAAAGTTTAATCACAGATGGAGAAAGGAAAATATAATACTATATCGAATGAAGTACCAAAGTGGATAGGTAACGTTCGCGTATTGTTCAGAATAAATACGTTCAGTAATAACGCTCGCAATCACATTTTCAATTAAATCTAGTCGGGAATAGATATCTCACGAAGCAGGTGAATCCGCAATAATACAATATGAACTTCCATACTTACCATCCAGTGTGTATACAGTGGTGTTCGTTGTAATTGTTATAGGACAAAATGTCATTGTCTGCAGTGAAGTTTTAATTAACGTTCGTTGACCGAAACATATTGCTAAGCTTTATAGAGGGTTCCGACAAACTAATTAATATCCTAGACATAGCAGTTATTCTTGTTTTTAATGGCAGTTCCAATGTTGTAAATGGCTGTGTGGTTATTACTTCTATTTGTGTATGTTAAGTGCCCATTATCTCGTGTGCAGTATTTATGATATTTTCTCCCCCATTACCGACAAATATACTATGGTAAATTATAAGTATAATCATTTCAAGAATAGGCCGTTCATTTACTTATACCATTTTATGAAGGTTTGTATGCATATTTTTTCATAGACTTCACTTTACTTCGACACCAAGCCAACATTGTCTGTGAGATGTTGTTAGCCAAACTTAATGTTCTTTTCGATGATTAACCAATGACAATACTGTGGGCGAGGCTGAACCGTGAACTGCACAGTCTTTACTTAAGGCGCGGGCACTGACTGTTTCCAATGAAGCCACCATCGAGTGCGTCTAAACTTCTAAGTTGAAAAGTGTCAAACCTGTTTCACCATTAATATATAGTTGAAATCCTTTAAACTTTAACGAATACAATTAGTTTTCTCTTTTAAACTAAGAAGGGAAAAATAAATACAGGATGATCCACTGATACAAGATTGTTGGAAAACGAAAAGATTTACACGGTTTGTTGCATGTCCTTCTTGCAATATAATTATATAAGTAATCATCTTCGTGATGTCTAACACGTAGATAACAAGACAGCTGGCATTCGTTTTATTATATATGAACACCACTAGCTCTACAATTATCAGGACAACTATTACTCTATAAACTCGGTAAAATATGTATGGAGGGTATTAATACGTTTCACTGTAAGTGTCGCACGCTGTAATGGCGTTTCGGAATTCAAACTAATTATGTAACAATTATGGTAAACAAACCACACGTTTAAGTCGAAGAAAAATGAATAAGTTGCTACAGTGAACGCCCCACACAGACCTCCGGGAAAACAACAATCCATAAAACATTAGGCACTTGATGAGGTTAAAAAGTACATACGTTAGGGGACAGAGGCTCAATGAATGGCCTGGCAGACCATAAGGAGTTCGTCGGAGTATAACTAATACTATACAAATATACTGCAGTTCTTTTCGTTTTTCTAGGTCAGCGACACATCATCTAGTGTTTAAAGATCACTTTTATTGTACTTTGAAACCGTTTTGCAGGTTGTGTACGCATCATACCAAACATTTGTTCACATGTATTTTGAGAACAGCAATGTCTATTTGATTCCTAAATATGTTCTAGTAACTCATAGAACGTTTAGATAAACTGCTAAAATGTTCTGAATATCGTCGCCAAATTCTAAAATAATGAATATGCTGTTACAGGAAACGCCACATTCACAAGACAATGCCTCCACACACGTAACCCAGAGAAACAATATTCTATAAAACAGTTTGGAGACTAGCAAGGCGCAAGGGCAAACATGTATGGAAATGAAGTAGCAAGTAATAGTGAGGTCCAAAAACTACTTTTGAGAGGACAATGAGGAAAATGAACATATTTCATAGCTAGTATCATTTTCGGTCTTGTTTGGATGTCCCCTTCATGTGTGTAATTCGTCGTTTGTTTTGTATTGTTTTGTGTGTGTCTCTCTCTCTGCGTATGTCGTCTTCCTTTTGTATTTATCTGTCGATGGAATTTCTGATTTATGAGTGTAACCTTCCATACACAGTATATTTCACCTCGACAGTGTCTTGTGCTTATTTATGTTCTATCACAAAGTATTCAAAAACAGAAATATCCAGCAGCTGTTTGTGAAATGACATGATTCCATTATCATTCAAAGCTAAATATTCTTTAAATCACCGGGTATTTGCATACCAAAATGAGATTTAAAACACGCTGAAATGACATTTAAAAGTCCTATCAATGGTACTAAAATGTGTGTATATGTACATGTATATCTTTTTACGCGCAGACATTTTGTCGGACTTACTAATACAGTAAAATGTACATAATAAATAAGTAAAATAAGTGTCTTCGACTCCATGGTGCATAATATTTTATAGAATGCTAGAACCACTAATTGCCAAAGAAAATTGACATAGCATGAGCCCATCAACGCATCAACGAAGCTTCCTTCGAGAAGGACATCTTACATCGTACGATCATAAACAAACATACTGGCCCAATAGTTATACTACTGTGAATTATTTATTACAGACTAAGAGGAAAACTAATGCAATTTTCCACTATTCCAAGAATGGTAAACAATTGGCCTTCTGTATAAACTTCCACCGGACTTGAATATCATTTCGTCACATTTTTCGTGGTGTCAGTATCAGATGGTATGTGAACAAAATGTGTGATATGTCAAAATGTATATCGGCTCACTTATTATATATTGAGCTGCTTCAATCCTTGATGAGCCATACCTATAATGATCATGTGGGGATATAAACTGGTATATACTACACATGTTCAACACATCCATAGCAATTTGTGTCTTATCAATTTGTAAAAGGAATTTCTTGTCATTTTATAAAAATGTTGGGCTTTCAAAAATCAAGGTATCATTACTTTACATGATTATCTGCTATTGCAACATCATTTAATGATAGAAATTACACTAAATTAGGGTGCGTCCGTCGTTTAAGGGACGCATAATACGTATCCATATTGACATAATCGTAGTAAATCAATCGAGCACTGCATTTATTTATCAAAGCGTTTTTATGGAGGGGACCTGAGGCTATGGTGAATAAACTCCCATTTACTGTTATTATGTAGTTGTAAGGTTATCGAGATATTAAAACATGGAAGAGAATACATGAAAACAAATATAACAAGAATTATATTGAAAAAAGTTGGTCGGCGCAATTTGAAGGTTAAAATTTGTTGTGTAACAAAAACAAATTGCCGAGATGAACATCACGATTGCTGGTCACTCCAGATCCAAAATGGATTTCGGTAAATTCACCGAAATTCAGTGAATTTCGGTAAGGTAATGTACCCCTTCTCGAAAGGTTAACCAATCCGCGTCAAGGTTACAAACGTTGTTCGGTTGAAGAGAAGTTGGTTAAAAGTGATTAACGTAAGATTTGATTGGTTTACACAACACTGATATGCAAATAGCAAAGCCATGTTAGTACGGCTGCGCCGATAAACAAACTTAAGGAAGACAACACACAACAGTATATGGTGGGTGACGATAGGTGTACCGACAGTAAATGGTGGGTGACGATAGGTGTACCGACAGTAAATGGTGGGTGACGATAGGTGTACCGACTCGGAACAGTCAGTGGCAAAAAAATGCCAAACGCTTTGAAAGTCAGCCCCACACTACATTCATCCAGATAAAACGAGCAGAGTAAATACGTAGAATACATTTACCCTCTGGAGAACTCTGCAGGATAAGAGATGACAAACGCATAAGCGAAAGTGCTACAATTTGATAAAAGGAAGGCATATAAAGTAAAGTTAACATACTAGTTATTTAAATTTATGGAGGAATGCGCTGAGTGGGAAGACAAAATGATAGTTTCTAGATAATGAATTTCCAACACTCTAGACGTTATTCTACTAGAACTAACAAGTGTTCCTATTGGGAATGCATTTCAGTACTCTATACGTCTCACGTATACCATGTAAGATTAGAAGTGTTGACATAAACGGTTAATGAGATTTACAAAGCGATAGTAAATCTTTCACGGCCATCAAGGGATTTGTGTAAACAAATTAACCGTATAACGTTAAAAAGATAGTTCATGTTTTTAAAATTAAAGTGAGAAACGAATTTCTATTTGCAAAATAGAGCTTACAAATCAATGTTAAACTTCGTAGGCGTGTAATTAAACTCAGATTGTAAAACAACAAAGTAATTACGCGATACTTGAAATAAAAAATAAGCGCATCTTTAATTTGGGATTTACAACATCGTCATTTCACTATTTGCGAGCAGGAAAAAATATTACTCCATATGATCAATTAGTTTTCATATTGCCATATGGGGCAAATATTACATACTGTCAGTACATGGTGACGACACAAGTGACGTTTGTGGAAATGACGTCACTTAAAGAGGATGTTGGAAATCTTTCAGCGGCGCTCAGATGGTCTTGCACAGCGTATAACCCGATGTGTATTCCGCCGAATGATGCGTCTGCGACAGAGGGAAGCGTTCCCGATGTGTATTCCGCCGAATGATGCGTCTGCGACAGAGGGAAGCGTTCCCGATGTGTATTCCGCCGAATGATGCGTCTGCGACAGAGGGAAGCGTTCCCGACAGGTGAGTAGTGGTGTTCATTTTCTGACCAATAATTCGTAATTTCGATGTTTCTCAAGGAACATTTATCTTCTGAACGACCGTGAATGTCTACATTTACTATTAAAACAATACAATGCGATATCTTTGGTGAATAAAGCTTGTATCGTCCGTTTAAATTTGAGATATAGAAAAAGGCAACACGTCGCCTTCAACTGCTCGGTTTTAAGTGTTTTTCGATAGAATTGAATAGTTTTACTCAATAGATCAAAACATATATTATCTAAGAACAATTCTAGTTTACCGGGGTCCTTAAACCGACGTTTGATCATTCCAAAGGGACCCTGGTATGCACAAATAATGATTATGATGACGTTTACCGCGGAGCGTATTTTGCAATGGTGCCGTTGCCAGCTGAGGAAAGAAAATTACCGATGACGTTTACAGCCGAGGTAAACATTTTATAAAATTATGAACTTTTGCTTTTCTAATCGTTTTTATATCCGGTAAAGCTTTGAATATTTGGAGGCTGTATAACAGACATGCTTCGATGCCATGCACGTTTGCAATTCAATGATATTGTCATGGAGATGTACAAACTATTATATAGATATCTGATCCCACGGAGGGTGATAGCATATAATGTTAACCCGAGAAAGTTTATGTGAACTGAGGCGTTATATGCTATCATCTTCCATGGGATCTGATATTTATTTTATTTTACCGAACAAATATTTTGATATAAAAATATAAAACAATAAAGGCAATGTGAAATTGAAACAATAAAGTGCTTGCAGAGTCTTTGCATTTTTTGATGCATATATTGTGATAGAACTGAAAACATTACAAGCGCTTAATTGTTACCTATTTTCATAAGCGCCTATCGACTCGGACTATGTGAATTTCCTGTAGTAGATTTTAAGTAGAAGTAGACCCGCGCGAGGGTAAAAACGTTATGTCACAGCGTCACAGGGTAAAAAGTTATATCATAGGGTAGAAACGTTATGTCACATCGTCACAGGGTAAAAACGTTATATCATAGGGTAAAAACGTTATGTCACAGCGTCACAGGGTAAAAACGTTATATTATAGGGTAAAAACGTTATGTCACAGCGTGACAGGGTGAAAACGTTATATCATATGGTAAAATGTTATGTCATAGCGTCACAGGGTAAAAACGTTATGTCACAGCGTCACAGGGTAAAAACGTTATGTCATAGGGTAAGGACGTTATATCACAGCGTCACAGGGTAACATTTGCTTATAGCGTGTATATGTAAACTTTGCATGGATAAATCACGTGAGGTATAATAATACCATTTATATAATTAATACAAACATGAACATAAAGAGAATAAATTTCGTTGTCATCAGACACTTTACTATCATTTCTAACGTCATACTAAAACGTCATGTATGATCATACATATTTAGTTTCCTAAGTGAACAAGTATATCGTTTCGTGCAAACAAATGTTAATTTATTTACCTATTGTCTTTTAATTGGATCTATGTGCAAACATTGACTCGTAGAAAATATATTATATTAAATGTATTATACAGTGTTGATACGGCAATATACAATTACATGTAATCGTGACATAACACGTAACAAAAACGCCGGTCTAAATTATTAGTAATTGGTCATATACGGCAAACGATGTAAATGTTCCATGAGGATTTTGTCACGAAATGCATTGCACCGCTCATCGAAATAATGCAGCATATTGTTTGGTGCTGAAATACAAACGATACACTGAAGTCGCACGAAAAATGAGGAGGCGAGAAGAGATGATAATCAAGCCCGTAGTTTATCATTGTCTAACTGAAGGGATGTAGAAAATTGACGAGAGATGCAATTACACCAAACTTCTAAAATGATAATATCTCAATGTTCAAGGTAATATACGGAACTGTTTGCCCAGCGGTTTAATGATACCCTACAGTAGTATAACTAACCGTAAGACCCTCATTAATTATTTTCCCCTGTTTATAATGTAATAACCGCCAGGTGGCGTTAAACGCACGAATATTTCGTGCAATTAAGGTTTGAAAGGCATTCAGCCTTAGGGAACCGATGTGTTCACTTCGTCAGTATTGATTTTTAACTTTAAATACAAGAAAAGTGTTTGTGTTGCAAATTTGCTGCCAATGTCAGTATATGACTTGCTTCATGAACATGTTTTCCACCTGTTTAGGGAGTCTTTGTCTTTATTTTATGCGGGGTATATATTGAGTGAAATGTAAATGTATTGAAATATTGTGCATATCGGTTGACCCGAGGTGATTTCTCTAGCATGAGATTTCAAAACAACAAATTTAAGATGTTATTATTGTTTTCTTGTTTTCTATAAAAGGTTATGGAATGGTATTCAGGGAACAATGTTTACTGAAATGAACAGCGCTAAGAACGAATTTAATGGAAACGTTGCCCGTCTGTAATGATCAGTGAAGAATTTCTATAATTTATATAATCTGCTGTTTTTAAGAAGCCGCACTGTCATTTGGTAGCGTTGTGCAAGTTAATTAACATTTTTATCCCAGCACTTTAGTAATGATTTGTAGCGTAATAATTAAGACAGATTTGTCTTCCACTTATATTAGCGACTTCAGACGACAATTATGTCTTAATGATGTTCACTGACAAAACATACAAAAAGTATTATATTGACGTCATTGCCATGTTAAGTAGTGTTCATTAGTCGGAGAATGATCTACGTAAATGCGGTGCTTAATGCATAGATTAGAATGGTCGTTAATGTAAGAAGTATTTCTCTGTACTATACTCTTGAAGCATTCTCTCGAGGTTACGTCTTGTTTTAATCGCAGGATTAAAGAATGACATATGATAGATCAATTATTTTGAACCCTGGCTCCATAACTAGTGATGGCGTGATTATCGAAAATAATCGGAAATTCGTCGCTAGACATCCGACATCGGCGACAGTCGATTATGAACTACAATAATCGATTATAATCGGATTTTTTAAAACCATTTTTGACATCTGTAAACAATTTGTCTATCTATTTTTTTCAAGCTATAGATCAAATCTTTTTTCTGTACAGAGAAAATAAAATATAATTGTTTTCAATTTACTTAATCCAATACAAATATATAAAGTAAAATTTAGTTACGAAGAGATAAATAAACTTGTATAAATGAACTTAACTGTCAGCATTATACTTTTACCAAAAAAATCTAAATTTCTATTATTTCCGATTCGATTATCGATTATGAGTTTTCAAACCGATCCGATAATCGATTTCGATATTTGTCCAGGCCACCCAGTCTGAGCTTGTTCTCGCAGGAGAAAGTAGAGAAATATCGAGATGGATTTAAAGTGTCAATTACAGTAAAAGTACTTAGATGCTGTTATGATGTCAGTATATATATACTGAGCCAAAAAAGAAAGTACCCACTTCTATTGATTGAATTATTTACTCAATATTAATAATTTGTCAAAATAAGCTATAAATATTGTACATGTATTCGTTGGTGTACCTGTCAAAGTTGTTTTTATCAATAATCAATCAAGCGCTGAGCCGAGAGATCCGATTAACTTGCTTTGCACGTGCGCTCCGTGCAGCGACGGTCGATATCCGGTGGTGGTATCTGACTGCACTTATTGACCTGAAATTAGGCACAATACAAAAAGATCACATAAAATCAAGTCAAATTGCAATGCCAAGACCTAATAACGACCAAAGTAATCAGGCGATCGGGATGCTGAATGCTGGCTCTACAGTAGCCGAAGTATCCCGGCTGTTCGGCTGCATGAGGAAGACAATTGAGCGTTTGCAAAGACGTTTCCAGATCAGGGAATACGTTCGGGACCGTCCCCGAAGCGGTCGGCCACGTGTGACGACTGCAGCCGATGATCGGTACATAACGGTTTAACACTTAGGTAACCGACGTCTGACGGCATCAGCAACAGGGCGACGGCATGGAATCAGTGCACAGACAGTTCGGAACCGATTGCGACAAAATGATGACCCGATTCGTCCGTACAGACCGTACTTTGGCCAAATTTTAACCAGACGTCATCGGGCTGCGAGACTCGACTGGTGCCGACGTCGCCGTCGTTTCCGACGTGCTGATTGGAGATCAGTATTGTTTTCGGACGAGTCTCGATTCAATTTGAGTCATGCCGACGGACGTGAGAGAATTTACCGTCGTCGGGGGGAGCCTTACGCTGATGCGTGCGTCATTGAGAGTGACCGCTTTGGGGGAGGTTCAGTATTAGTCCGGACAACAGGCCGTTGATCGAATATATTTGACTTAGATACAAAACAAGCACTACTGACACAACAATCCGACAAATAGGATTACTGTCTCGGTGTAAAAGATATTTTGGGAGCATTTTAAGCTTCCTGAATGTTTACCTTTCCTTCTTCCACTGATTTGATCTGATACGAGTGTTACGTGTTTCGATTACATGATTATTTATACCTTTATTTGTTTCACTTAGTCAGGTCAATGACACACCAGATTGACATAAGCTTGATGGAAGAAATGTAAGGTCGAGCACGTTGTATGTAGCATTTTCTGCTCGACTTCATCATTCATTTTCACATATAAAGGATTTACTAGAAGGCAATTAATTTATAACACTTGTATATATATTAGTACATGTTCATGTAGATTAGCACACCGCGAGTAATTACCATTCTATATTTTGTTTCGATAGAACGGTAATGACATGTGGTACTTGTAAAATTCATACTTTTTACCAACAGTTTCCTGTATTTCGTTTCGACAAGAAACAAGCTTGGTTTTGTTTTGTTTTTGTTTTATTTCTGTATTATTGTAACTTTTGTTAACTGTTGATTATTCTGTAAACTATGTCAATTTGGTCAACACACATGTTAATTTAATGTAAATGTATCTTCTCCGCAACTTTATATGTTTGAAATATCCTGTATATGCATGTATTTGTAAATATGTTGTCCTTATGGGCCGCGAAGCTTATTTGATTTTGAAAAAAACTATCTATCTATCATTTTTGCATATTGTCACATACAATCATATTCATAGCAATAATGGTCAATTAGTCAGGAAGCATGCTAATTACGATTGCCATTTTTACTGTCTTACATCATAATGCGTGTAAAGTAGGGTTGACAACGAATGGCAATTTTGGAATTCGAATATTCGGTCAACCTTTCGAACGAATTTTCGACCTTCTTGTTTAGTAATAGGACGTTTGAAATTCGAAGTGTAACTTTTAGTTTATGCTTATCCATTTCGTGTTTTAAACCGATCATTCCCCGCGATTACTAATAATTTCAGGACTTACTGTCATCACCAGAGTGTATATCTCTCTTGCCCCCAAATATACAACATGGCATGTCAATTAACACCTGTCGATATTATTTTCACGCGTAAAATGTCTTAATGCGATAATGCTCATCATTGAAATTTAATACACAAGCATTCAGCTTTTATATTGAAAATATATATTTATCGAATATTCGAAAGCCGAATCAGTATTCGATTATTCGGACGTACAAACGAATATTCGAATATCCAAATATATATAAGTATTCATAGCGAATCAATTTCACAACAACGGCATCAATAATATTTTGTCAGATCAGGGCGACTATAAAACAACAGCAGATTAAATAAACACAATAAGTCCTGATTTTGTTGTCGGTTCGAAAAAATAGACGACATCGTAATATTTAATTTAATGTGCCGTTATTATAAAACAAATATTTTCGCGCCACGGACGGAATCAAAGATTCAATATACGCATATCCCAAACAAATGAAGTCATTTTAAATCTGATATAGATACGTATATGGTCTATTATCGGTAACAGACATGGATATGTTTATGTTCTGATAGTGTCGAGACAATTCCAATCGAAACTGACACTTTATCGGTATCTTCTTGTCGTAGATATTCACAAAGTACGGATTGAAATGTTTTGCTTTCGTCGAGCTTTACGCCATTTTGTCATCAAGGCCACATGCAACAAACAGAATTTTGTCGAGGATTACTTGAAAGTCTGACCATTACTTTCAGAGGTTTTAAACTTTCCTTACAAACGAAGGATTAAGCTGTAACAGGGAACACTACAGCCATACGAGATAACAGAACAAGATTCAGCCTTAGTGATCTTGTTACTGACAGCTCTTATTTGATTTGACATGGCCTAGTATAATTTCTGATATTTAGAGCCTTATCCATGCGTCAAGACAATTTCAGTGGTAAATAGACTAGTTAATTTTTATTTCTGTAAGTTTGGTATTAACCCAGTATCATTCCTGTTATATCGGAAAACGATGGAGAAATATTGCGGTTTAATGTTGCCCGACAGTATTAACGGCGGTGGAAAAGCGACCACACAAGTTCATCTCAGCTGTTGGCATTTGTGAACCAACGAAATATTAAAAAAAATCTTCATTCTACTGTGTATTAAGGTCATAAACCATGCACTATTGTCGTAATTATTGAAAGCAAAGCCTTTAATTTGTTAAACGGAACCTTCGAATGATTTCACCTTAACACGTAATGGAGAGACCTTTAACGAACTTACCCGTAAGGTCAGACACAACATTGGAATAAACAACATGTTATGTTTGTATGTGCTCGATTTTTGTGTATTTTATAGTGTATGTAATTACTTTGTCAACTGTTAGTTTCAGACTCGGAACTGTGTTTCATAGGATGCAAATCTACTAAGGAAGCAACCGTTCGCATAACCGGGACCAATGTTGTACCACCATCAATGTGGCAATGTCATTACATTACGCTTAATAACGTCTTCCACCACTATAATTACCGATAATGTACTCAGCCCACTTGCAATTATTCTTTGTCGGTCATTACATGTATGATCATTACATGTACATTACGCTTAGTAACGTCTTACAACACTATAATTACCGTCAATGTACTTCAGCCCCCTTGTAATTATCCCTTGTCGGTCATTACATGTACTTTGTATCTGACATTCTAAGTCATGATTGGCATATTTGTCTACGTTACTTTTTTGTCGAACATCTCTGAAGTCAGCTTAAAGTGCTGTATTTAGGCTATGTACGCTGTTTTAGAAAGGACGAATAAGCACTCTCCAAAGTAAAAGCCTTTTGGTAGAATCGCTGATGTTGATAAAGCATCTGGTGATCATGATTGACTTAATGCGAGATAATCATATATTTTTCATTTCTGCGTATTTCTGTATGTATTTAGTATCTCCCTAGTTTTTGTAAGCAAATAAACTCGGTTAAACTATTTTTATTGACTGACAAGACCTAGAAATAGTGTCAGGCTATTAATACGATAAAAGTTGCACTGTAATGCCACAAAGGAGAAAAATACAGCTGTGCTAGCCAAGATGAATAATAATTAAGATTTTATACGATTTCCTCTTGCTGATAATTACATGAGATTAAACTTGTCCACACATACCACTGATAGACGCTACATACGGATTTAGTTAGACCTTATACATTCGTGTCTTGCCTGTCTCGTTTCTCCCCTAATAATATCGCCTTAATATGGATTAGCCGAAATATCTCTGCATAGTATTGCTAATATTTCGTTTCCCGAGACCAAAACTCCGCTGTTAAATAGTTCATGACCTTTACTTTTATATCCACTTCCTCCTTTATTGTCACCGTAACTTCTCCACGGTTGTTTTTTATTGTCGGCCAGACCATTCCTTGCTCTCCTATTCCCAAACATATTAACCGTTGCACCACCGCAGTCCCTAGTGTGTTTTGTTGGGTGTTGTTTGTCTGGAGTCTGCGTAGAGAAGGCATTGTATTTCGCATTTGGTATGGTCGTAAATTTGTTTTGTTTTCTCAATATATATCATTTTATATTTTATTTCTTTTTGTCTTTATTTTAAATTCCCATTCCTTTCACCAGTATTTTAGATTATTTCTAATTGTCAACTACTTTTTTTCCGGTTTACTTTAAATTTGGTTATTGATTTAATATTCTTTGTTCATTTCCTGATGTAGATAATTTAGTTACTGAGAGCAAGGTTAGACTGAGGCTGCTTGGTCCTTAGTGCTGGATGCTACACCGTGCATTTGTTGTTATGTACGTAATGGTTAATTGCTTTTAATTATTAGTCACTGCATATTTAGTTGAGTTGAACTAACGGCCATGTGTAAATGAACACTACTTAAAATATATACTCAAATATCCGAATATTCGTTGAGATCCCTACTTTAAAGTCATCAGTGTATTAGTGGACGCTATAATGGACTTGATGTATTTTATAAATCGAATAAATCTAACCAATCGACTAGCGCAGACAACAATATGAACTATTGGTCTATACCATGATCTAATAAATGCAACGTTTGTGAATACCCACATTGAGACCAAGAAGGATATTGAAAATGGTGATAAAGTAAAATAGTTTCGACCAGGATGTTGTTCTTTTTTTCTTTTTCTTTTTTTTTGAGGGGAGATATTTTTATTTTCTTCGTACAGAAAAAAGAATTTTTTTGAAAGGTTAGTATTTCATATTTAAGATTTAATGCTTTAAGAGATATAAATAAGGTTATATTACACCAACGCAGACGTAAATACTTAACATATGTTTAATATGTAAAATATTCATAGTAATGAAGTATCACTACGATATAAATTTCGACCAGAATGTTGAACGATTGCTGATGTGGCTGTATATTTCTGTAGCACAGACAGACAGTAACGTAGTTACCATAGAAACAGATTGGATTTTTTATATTGTTACGTCTTTAGAAAACCAAACATTTCTTGCTGTAATTAAAAAGATCACATTCCATGAGATATAACATAGGGCCTACAATTGAATATACAAATATCGTGTCTATTTACTGTAAATCGTCTGGCGACATCTATTGGAATAAACCAACAAAAACTACGTCACAGTATTGTTTTTCAGGTCAATATCCAATTTGATGACAACACAACAAGACATAAAGGGACCTAGTGAATAGAAATTACCTTATCAAAATGTACGGCAGCATTCGAGAGAGAAAAGCCAGAGAACTCACTGACAATTAAGTAAGAAGGACTGTCATTAGCGTTACACATTATTAGAATCATCCTCATGAAATATTTGACAAATGAGAACTACTGTCGAGAACTACCACTTTGTTAAAACTGGTAATGACTTTAGATGTGTAACTATGTCTTGATATATTTCGTATATTATAGAGAAACACAGACAGGATAAAACAACGCATGACGGCGTTCCAGCTTTTACGACAAGATGTCTTTACTACTTTGTATGAGCTTTAGTCTCAGTCAAAACCAACTGCGGTCACTGCACGGTTTTGAAGTCCGCGTGGAAAACTTAATTAAGCGGTTATTACTGTCATCATTGATGTGCGGTCGCCGTACAGGCGTTGGGAATACCCATACGTATTTGGTTTCCGTCAGACCGCGAGAGCTCGTGTTTGTCGTAAGAGCACCCTATGGCTGTCGCATAGTGCCTTTCGGGCATTGTACCACGTTATGGCCATCGAGCTATACTCGTAAAGCAGCTATAATACGACAGCAAACTACACATGCTGTTACCGCAAGGCAGTGTACAGTCGTTTGGCGGTAATTAAAAGGCGTTTCACTTGCACTCATTTTAGTTCAGATTATCATGAAGCAAGTAAGAAAATAAGAACCCATTAAGCTTCCACAATTGTACCATATATACCATATAATGGGTCTCTCGGGCGGTCTAGGTAATACAAAATCGTACTATGCCCGTACGTCGAATGTGCTGTACGAAGCCAGTAAGGACACCGCACAGTGAGTGGCCTCTGCAACAACTTAAGCGCTTGCACTGGTGCATGTTGCAGTCATAGCGGCGTGTCTGCAGTCTTGAAAAAAGCATGGCCGCCGCAAAGCAACCGCACGGAACTGAAAGAAAACCCTCTGTACGTCGATCGTCTCTCGGTTGTGACTGTAGCTTTACCCAATGGCTCCAGCACTTAATTAATATCTGTTTCACTATCCATCAACACCAGACACCATCTTAAGAGCAGCAAGAGTCTTTATATAAGCAAATTATATAAGCTGTCATTTGCAAAGCTCCAGAAGGAAGAATGTCAAAGTATGTGTATTCAATTCCCGATATATTTAGCTAACATATATATCGTGAATATAAGGCAGGTACCGATATATTTAGCTAACATATATATCGTGAATATAAGGCAGGTACCGATATATATAGCTGACATATATATCGTGAATTTAAGACAGGTACCGATATATTTAGCTGACAGATATATAGTGAATATAAGACAGGTACCGATATATTTAGCTGACAGATATATCGTGAATATAAGACAGGTACCAATATATTTAGCTGACATATATATCGTGAATTTTAGACAGGTACCGATATATATAGCTGCCATATATATCGTGAATTTAAGACAGGTACCGATATATTTAGCTGACAGATATATAGTGAATATAGGACAGGTACCGATATATTTAGCTGACATATATATAGTGAATATAAGACAGGTACCGATATATATAGCTGACATATATATCGTGAATTTAAGACAGGTACCGATATATTTAGCTGAAAGATATATCGTGAATATAAAAAAGGTACCGATATATTTAGCTGACAGATATATCGTGAATATAAGGCAGGTACCGATATATTTATCTGACAGATATATCGTGAATATAAGACAGGTACCAATATATTTATCTGACAGATATATCGTGAATATAAGACAGGTACCGACATATTTAGCTGACAGATATATCGTGAATATAAAAAAGGTACCGATATATTTAGCTGACAGATATATAGTGAATATAAAACAGGTACCGATATATTTATCTGACAGATATATCGTAAATATAAAACAGGTACCGATATATTTAGCTGACAGATATATCGTGCTGCTCACCAGGGGCACAAACAGTTTAAGATTGAAAGTCAGACTTCTAAAGACTTTAAATTTGAATTTTTTTTTAATATCTTTCTATTTTTTGATATATCTATACGGATGATTTTTTGCCTGAATAATTCTTGTTACACACTCTACACTTTGGCCAAGTTTTACAAAAACTTATACTGTCATAATAACGTAGGAGCAAAATGAACATTTAACATTTTAAAGTCTGAGCTTCAGTCTTAAACTGTTTGTAAATACGGCCCCAGGTTCTTACAAATCTAACTTTGTGTGGTATGATAATATAAGTACTTATTGGAGCAAACTGTAGCGCCAGTAGAGCTGGCACTCCATGAAGGAACAAGGGAGATCATTCCGGTGTGCATTTTGTTTCCGATGCAATACACGATTAAGGTTCTGTAGACCAAGTGTATAGTTTATATCGATAGATTGGTTGTAAGCAATTACGTCTGTGCTGGAAATACGCTTGTTTGAATTCACTGTCCAGTCTGCTTTCCGGGCATCTTAATGTTTTGAGAATAAAGAGCCTCCGAATAAATGACGTACGTTGGCACACGACATTTTGGCAAGCGGAAATTAATGAAATTCGGATTGGCAAATGAATGGAAAATGGTTAATGTATAAAACAGCGGCATGCCTTGAATCAGAAACATGTGTCTGGTAGTATTGTATTGCTCTTGTTTCCGTTGTCATGTCTAACGTTAATTACAACTGTACATTCCATTCTAGTCTAGCCTTTGACTGGAACAAACAAGTTTGCGTGTAATTTACTATTTAAGTACAATATATTTAAAGAAGTTAATCATACAGTTAAGAGAGATGACATTGTATGGTGAATATGATAAGCAGGGAAAGTTACATTCAAAAGAAGAACCTAACGAGATACAAGATACATTTGTACAAATTTTCATTTAAGGTCGGCTTTTATAACATTAGCTATGAATAGCTATTGACCGACTACATAATGACAATAATAAAACATATACTAAACTATATAAAATGGTAACATAGTACTGTACTACATTTAAACATAGCAATGGACATAAATAATAAGCGTTTTCGTTCACTTGACAACAATGTCAGTAAGACAAGTAAAACAAATTGACCGAATACCACACGGGACATGTTGAACAATTCATGCACGTGTAAATCAAGTTTCATGTAGTTGACGATTAACAGTGCAAACATAATTGCTAAAATTCATGAATCCTGATAACACAGGTCAAGCCTAATATTACCTGTCTACTTTCTTTACACAATGATTTCTTTAACACAACAAACACTATGTGTACAATTCGGAAGTTTAGTTTTTGTTCAGTGTATAAGGACATTCGATAAAAAAGTGTGCATCATTTTCAATTATGCCACAGCGGTCACATAGATGTGAGGTAAGAATTCTCATTTTCATAAGTGGCTATAATGTTGTGAATTATTTTGTATTTAAATTATTTTACTCTATTATCTAGAAAGGTCGATTTCCATCCATTGTAGAAGAGAGTCCAGCAGTTTGTCTAATTTAACTTTCCAATACTTGTGAATATACGGGGTTTCCACTCTTTGTTGAATAAGTATAGAATAAAGGTCTTGTTTTGCATGCTTTTGAAAGGACGTTTTAGTTCATTGAGTTGTACATCTAAGGTTGTTTTTACTTTGTTTTGTAGGATTCTGTAGTCTGCAATAGTCTATTCCATTCGGAGGGTATCGCTTGTTTAAGAATGTTTATTTCCGATATCCAATTTGTTTTATTGATTAACGTTTTTAGTAATTTCATGTATCTTTGAGGATTAAAATTGCGTTTATTGCAATCTTTGGCGATAGTGTCTATAAGTTGTGTTATATTTGCTATATAATGTTCATTTAGCAATAAAGAATTGTGGAATTTCCAATAGCCATGACCTCTCTTGTTTGGAAACCTTAGTTTTAGTGATACAGCCATATGGTCAGTAAGTTTTATTTGTGCAGGTCTTATATCACAAGTGAAAACCCTGCATTTTTTTCGATTAGCCAAAAATCGATTCTACTTTTTTGAATCCCGTTTAGTCTTTTCCGCGTGAACTGATTGATAAGCGGGTGTTTGACTCTCCATATATCAGTGAGATCGAGCACTTTTATGAGATCAGTGAGTCTTATTGTGTTATTTTGATTTTTTATTCTTTATGTGGGATAATCTATCATTATGTGAACGCGTCTCGTTAAAGTCTCCTGCAATAAGCTTGATTCCCAGACAATTACAGTTAATGGTATTATTAAGAGACGTAAAGAAAAGGGATATTGGTATCCTTATTGGCATATACATGTATTAGCCGATAGGTAGAATAAGCTACAAGTAAATATCTGCCAATTGATTCATTTATCTCGTTCAAAACAGAGTATTCGTTCTTTTGGTTAATAAAAATGGAATACCACATCTGTTTGTCATATTATCGGTTCATAAAAAATCATTTCGCAAAAAATGATATCCTGCGAAGAAAAGTATGTGGGTTATTATAAACATGTCTTTGACAATCAGTGTGACTATTACTTCAAGGTAAAATTGTGCGTAATTGTGTGTTACAATATCGCAGTCCATTAATCGAGACAATGATCGTTTGTAAAACATATATAGAAAGCATAATTTATTAAAGTTGCTTTTTTCTTTTTACTACGGTCGTTTTGTGGCTCCCAGTGGCATAGATTTAACTTGCCGTGACTGTTTCAAATAGTTTCTGGAAAGCTATAGCATTGATCAAACACATGCATTTAACTGTCGAAGAGTATATGTATTCCTGTTAATTGTTAAAGCTATTTTGCAAAACGGTTTTCTTCATATAATAACGCTTACTTATACCGGCGTCATTTTACACTTTATTTAAAGTTTAAGCTCTATTATTATAATAAAGAACATGGTTTAAATGATGTAATATTTATTTATATATCCATGTATTAATTAATATATGTATGTAGTTGTATGTATATATGTCTTTAGTGTAAATTCAAAAGCAGTTGTTATCTTTATAGTTGATGTTATTTATAGTCGGTGGTAAAAACGCTTATCTAAGGTTAAATGTCTTGCCGACTCAAAATAAACATAGTTTTATCTTAACTTATTCTCATATTATGTGGTATTTGCTTCCTTTCACTACCGTAAATGTGTGTTAATGGTAAAATCACATATTTCATGGTTTGATATAGAATCGTATCCTAGGTAAGACATCATGCATTTGTCTACAGAAACGTGTGAACTCTAAATGTTGTATCATAGGTCAGAAACAACGCACTTGCCTACAGAAACGTATAGAATCGTAATGTGTGAACTCTAAATGTTGTATCATAGGTCAGAAACAACGCACTTGCCTACAGAAACGTATATAATCGTAATGTGTGAACTCTAAATGTTGTATCATAGGTCAGAAACAACGCACTTGCCTACAGAAACGTATAGAATCGTAATGTGTTAACTCTAAATGTTGTATCATAGGTCAGAAACAACGCACTTGTCTACAGAAACGTATAGAATCGTAATGTGTTAACTCTAAATGTTGTATCATAGGTCAGAAACAATGCACTTGTCTACAGAAACGTATAGAATCGTAATGTGTTAACTCTAAATGTTATATCATAGGTCAGAAACAATGCACTTGTCTACAGAAACGTATATAATCGTAATGTGTTAACTCTAAAAGTTGTATCATAGGTCAGAAACAATGCACTTGTCTACAGAAACGTATATACTCGTAATGTGTTAACTCTAAATGTTGTATCATAGGTCAGAAACAATGCACTTGTCTACAGAAACGTATATAATCGTAATGTGTTAACTCTAAATGTTGTATCATAGGTCAGAAACAATGCACTTGTCTACAGAAACGTATATAATCGTAATGTGTTAACTCTAAATGTTGTATCATAGGTCAGAAACAATGCACTTGTCTACAGAAACGTATATAATCGTAATGTGTTAACTCTAAATGTTGTATCATAGGTCAGAAACAACGCACTTGTCTACAGAAACGTATATAATCGTAATGTGTTAACTCTAAATGTTGTATCATAGGTCAGAAACAACGCACTTGTCTACAGAAACGTATATAATCGTAATGTGTTAACTCTAAATGTTGTATCATAGGTCAGAAACAACGCACTTGTCTACAAGAAACGTATAGAATCTTAATGTATTAACTCTAAATGTTGTATCATAGGTCAGAAACAATGCAATTGTCTACAGAAACTTATATAATCGTAATGTGGTAACTCTAAATGTTGTATCATAGGTCAGAAACAATGCAATTGTCTACAGAAACGTATAGAATCGTAATGTGTTAACTCTAAAAGTTGTATCATAGGTCAGAAACAATGCAATTGTCTACAGAAACTTATATAATCGTAATGTGGTAACTCTAAATGTTGTATCATAGGTCAGAAACAATGCAATTGTCTACAGAAACGTATAAAATCGTAATGTTTAACTCTAAAAGTTGTATCATAGGTCAGAAACAACGCACTTGTCTACAGAAACGTATAGAATCGTAATGTGTTAACTCTAAATGTTGTACCACAGGTCAGAAACAACGAACTTGTCTACAGAAACGTATAGAATCGTAATGTGTTAACTCTAAATGTTGTATCATGGGTCAGAAACAACAAACCAGTCTACAGAAACGTATAGAATCGTAATGATTAACTCTAAAAGTTGTATCATAGATCAGGAACAATGCACTTGTCTACAGAAACGTATAGGATCGTAATGTGTTAACTCTAAATATTGTACCATTGGTCAGAAACAATGAACTTGTCTACAGAAACGAGCTTGTGTATGCGGAACGGGACCCACTTCATTCATTCATCATCCGACACTACAACTGGACTGTTGGCGTGGAGTGTGATGTACAGAGAAATGAGACATCTTTCTGGTATTATCTGCATAAATCCATTTTTACATTAATTTATTTTTACATGTTCCGCGTGATACAAGAACACGAACCGTTTTTAGAATCCATCTGCGCATTTCAAAAGTTCCAATGTTGTCCGATCTCGTAGTACGGATGTTTTAAAACATTTCAAAATACAAATAAAAGTATTGTCTGGCAAAATTTGAATTCTTAAAATCGTACATTAAGAATAGTCCGAAGTGTGTGCATTTTAAGAATTTGAATAAAGGTATTCGTAGTATTAGTGTAACAGGCTTTGCTGTTTCCCAGGTTCACTCTATTTATAAAGAATTCACACTATCTTAAATTGACTACAACTTCTACAAATAAGGATTCAATTATTTATTCCATTATAATATTATTTTAGCACTAATTTTACAAATATCTAACAAACACAATTTCAACTACCCTACACAAAAAAGCCATAAATGTATAAAGAGATGAAACAGAATTTTGAATTTACTAATTTTTGAGCCCAGCCAATAGTAACAAAATTGACCATTAATTTATATCTAAAGAGATGGCACAGTTCGTGACAAAGGTAAATCTACCTAGTGAATGTCCTCGAACTACTTTCATACCCTTTTTTGAGTAAAAGAATGATATTCTTATGCTCCATGAAAATCTCACTGAACGAGATACAAAATGACTAGCATAGCACGACTACATAAAAATGTTACCAGAAGATGTGTAATCAACCATACAGTTTAAATGTCTATACTGTCGAACAAATAGTGAATATATACATGTATTGTTTAATTGGTGATCTGGAGTGGTATTCACGAAACATCTTAAGTTTTACCTTAAGATTATCCTTATCCTTGTTTTCTTTTCCTTAGTTAAAGATAAGGAAATTCTTAACCTTAAGATTTTCCTGAGTGCCACTTAAGGATTTCCTTAGCAAAGGAAAGTCTTAACTTTAAGGAAAATCTTAATGTGATTGTCATGCAAATTTGGAATTTCCACGATCTAGAAATAGTAACGGAAGTCAACAAGTGCGTTTTATCAACGTTTGCCGTAGCTACGAGGCCGTAACTTCGACGGCAATTTAATCATTTTCAACAAATCAACATTGATTAGAATACGTTTGGGACGAAGTGTTAATGACGTTAATGAATTATTTAATAAAATCAGGAACCATAATATTATAGTGTGTTCCAGATGAAATGAAATATAGAATAATTTAGTTGTTTCTTACATTATATATGTTAATGTTACATTGTGTATCTGTTATTACTAACAGAATGTATTTAACAACTGCCTAGAATTATTGTTTGGTAGTAGTATTTTAACTACTATTTATGATCAAACTGTAGATCAGTTAACCTATCCTTGGTATACATAACATGTAACATATATGGTGCACAATACATGCAATACATACATGAAGATATTGAGATAATTATACAATACTCAAATCAACAAGATTGCATATATGCACATGCTGTCTCAGTGTCTGTAGTACCTTCATCTTGAAGTGAAGATTTGTTAATTGTAAAGACCCACTAAATGTGACACAATTTCATGTTGTACTTGAAACTTTGTATTGCATCAAACACAAATTCCATGTTTACTTTATTGTTTCTTCACACATTATCGAAATATAGAATAAGCATCATCAGTTTGTTCTTCCTGTAGATGAAATTAAGTCATTTTAATGCAGGGAATGTGAAGAAAAACACTAAATGTGTATTCCAAAGTAGATCTGTCTGTACTGGTAATAAATCATTTTAACTAATTAATGTCATTAATACTGGTAATGTCTATTAACTGCCAAACACAATAGCCACATAACAACAAGGTTGAGTTCCGAGTATAAATAGAACACAATATTTTTGTTTGTTCTACATTTAAGTCTATTTATTACATATTATAATTCATGATTCAATTATTTCACAAACAAGAAGCTATATAGCAGAACAGAACAGAACATACATTTTATTTAGGATTTAAACAGTGTGTATCTCATCATCCATTACATAAATAAATAAATACATACAAATACATGTACATACAAATACATACAATGTCAAACAAAGTCATATTTACATGTTAACCAATCAAGGAAAGTGATTGTACAAATCTAACAAATTATAGCCATCCAACAGTATTTCATCTATACCGGTACATTTAAACAAAACATGTTTTTCAACAGTAATAACATTGTCTTTGAATCTCCAGTAAAATATAATCATGATGAAAATGTCATGAAGAACGTTGATACTTAGTGAATGTATGTATTACAGTGTGTATTGTCTGATCACCTCAATATAGGAATGGTGTTGGTTGACTGTTGATGATCAAACACAATACCTGCAGGAAAAAAAATAACATGATAAGTACCACCACAACTGAAAAATATATACACATCTGTGGTTAAACTTTATTTCCTATAAGACAGATCTATTATTGTTATTGTTTTTATAAGACTTGTTTAATACATTCAATAAATCTCATGCAATATCTATATATTCTCAGAATTCTATTTAATTTCCAATCATTTAAAACCAAAAATTCACAATTCACTAAATTAAAAACAAAGACCTAAAACAGGTATTTAGGTCTTTGTTAAAAAGGAATGTATCAATGAAATAATAAGTGTAGTGATCACCTTTACATTTCTACTTACCGATGTATAACAATTAAAACAGGTCCATTATTCAACAGCATATACAAGTTATAACTGTGAAATATCACAACGTGTTGAGCCAACTGACTTGACGGTAGATTGTCCCTGCTGAGTGATATATGTCGTGTGCTTGGTACCAGGTCTCATCTTCTCAACATTGCTAACTCGCTGGTGGCATTGTTTTTAAATATATTGATTGTCAAACAATACTTTTATAGTTTTGGTATTTGATTTCCTTTCAGTTTAATTTATAGTCTATCCGACATTTGTCATAACAAAAAAGCACACATTTTATTTAAAAAGCATCACTATTTAACAACATTAACAGTGTCCGTCTAATTCAACATGTACCCAATACTTCAATGCATCTTGTCATATTAATCTTGTCTTTAGATGAAGTAGGAAACAGTCAAGGATCCAACAAATTAGCGTTCTTAAACCCCTTCACAAGAATGTTAATTACTGCGTGAAACAAGAAATACTCATGCCTGTAAGATGGCATTCGCCGCTAATGTTGTATCTTCAAGCAAAATATCTAAGAACTGATAAAATAGTTTCCTATTTCCTTATCTGTCAGTTTTAACACAACACAATTCGCGAAAACGCATGACACAACGCAGTCTAACATATAATATCCTTTCAAACGGTGATACAAGTCCATTGTATAATCCTGTGTTTATCCATGATGATTGATGATTGAAATAGTTCAGTTCCAATTCGTCAAAAAAGCATCAAACACGTCCTAATATCAACGATCACAACAAAAATACTGAGCGTCTATGTGCGTCCATTTCAACGTAATTGTCAACAAGGGTGTAATCCCATGGTGAGGAGAAATCTGCCCCTGCGAGCACCTTCGGTGACCGAAGATCCTATAGGGAGAAGCGAATCATCGGAGATGAATATAGATGATTAACAACGCAATAAGAATACATTGCAGCTTATAACTAGTGATTGTGTGATTTAAATATTTCGTGTTCACCGATCATTTTGGCTTGTATTGTGTTCATTGCGCGTTTGTAACTGTTTACATGCATGCATATAGTCGAGTCTCAAAAATGGTAATTACAAACAGGTTCTTTACCATGTCTATATTGCACGACTTTTACTTTTCAAACGCCTGAAATATGACTTATATTTCACATTTGTAGACTGGTTTCAAGTTATTTCATGATGTAATAAGAAATTTCGTTTCTGTCAAAGTCGAAATATTTATTACATAATAAGTTTGTATTAGAGAACGGGATGTATATGGCAGATATACCGTAAATCAATATATAGGCGATGGAATGTTTTCACGAGATTGGCGACTTAATTATACGCTTAACTAAACAATAGAGAAATATTAAATATTTAACAAGAACTGATAATTGGATGAATGAGCGTATTGATTATAAACCTTGGAATTGGTGATATACGTAAATTAAGTATGTAGAATTTTATAGCGGATACTATAATAATTTGTTAAACCGAAGTCATTGGCAATCATATTCTGTTTATCTCAGTCATATTGATATGACGTCTTGTTAGATTTATTTAGTTTTTCTATCAATTTTCATTGTCACAGCGCCATTTCTATGACAGTGAAAGCTGTATATTTATTCAACACTCGCATACATTTTATTTACACATGTTTACTGTCCTACTTTGGGGGGACATTAGAGAGTCGTTGCAAGCGGTTCGCTGAATGGCTGTGGACGCGTGTCGATTCGCCTGTCTTAAAATAAAAAAACATTAGTCGAGCGGGAGTTATAAAGCAAAGGCTGATTGTGAAGGTATCGGAATAAGCGCCCGATGCTCAAGGAAAGCAGTTTTTTTTATGTGAAACTTGTTTCTCCGTATGTAGTCGTTCCATAGAATTATTGACAATTACTACAATTATGACTTGGAATAAAATTTCGGATTTTTATCGCGGTTTGTTATTCACAACATGTTTGAATTGTTTCCAGATTATTGCAGGAGTAGAATGGAGCATCGATTACAATAGTGCGTACTATAAACTGCTTCCTATTCCAAATTCCATAACAATTAATGAATCCCTTGTTTCGGATGAGAAGACAGCACTTGCCGTAACTTCATGTGCATTATTTTGTTTCAAAAGGGCGAGCAATTCACTGTATTACCGACAAAGCGACAATACGTGCTATTGTAACAGCGATGTTGATACACGACTGAACGCGGATAATCAGACTGAAGATGTTTCGAGCGACATTGTTTATGGTTACATCAGTTCATCAGTTCAGGTAAGTAAGCTGATCATTCAGCATACATGTGTTTCTCATTTATATAAGTATTATATGAATACAGACGTAAACGGTCATCTAGTGGCCAAATTCTGAAAGTCAGACTAAGATTTTAAAATGTTAAATGTTCTTTATGCTCCTGTGTTGTTATAAACATATTGATTTTTTAAACGACAAAAGTGGAAACAACAGAGTTTTCATTCGTTTAGATTAAATGAAAACAAAATGGTGGTAAATGCAAATTTTGCAAATCAAAAGTCCTAGACAAATACCTCGCACTATGTATACTCGTGTTCAATGATAGCGCACCATAATGTTTAGCTTATTATATCCAGTTACCTGTTTTTTATTTATATTTTAAATATGTACAAACTTACTGATCGCTTTTCAATAACATAGCGTGATTTTTGAAGGACATCAGATGCCAATGAACCAGTTTCGTGAACCCCGTGCAAATCATTATTTTGCTGACAATCTTGTTTTTTATGAACCATATCAAGGTACACGCGATAGCATTTTTATAACTTAGCAATAGACTATCAAAACACCATCAAAAGACTTCCAACTTTATTCGCGTTGTAGGGTGTTTAAAGACGATTTCTATAGTTTTTTTCCTTTGGTGAAAATCCTTCATTTTTTCACACTTAATAGTAAAAAGTATTAGAAAACCAAAAATGAAAAGAAAAAAGGGGGTCACCGTGCTCGTTTTTAAGATAAAAGCTCGTGTTTGGACTATGTGTATCGATATTTTTTGGCGTTATCTATGTTAAAATTTGCACATCACACCATTCAATTTATACTCAAATATCACAACCATTTATTACTTTTACAGTAACATTTTCCTTTCTAAGTATTGGTAATAGGGTTGTTCTAGTAATTTAGCATGATTCATATATTAAAGAAAGATATAATCAGAAATTAAAAACTTTTATTGACATTTGCATGCGGCAAAGATTAGTCTGATTTGGGCCACAAAAATACAGTTTTCAACACATTTTTATAATTATCAGAAAATTCCTTTTATGAATTTTTTTTATTTTGATATATTTCTTAGGTCTGTACCTGTGTAACATATTGCAATAAAAAAATCATGGGGTCACCGTGTTTCATTTTTTGCAATATGTCATTGTATGAACCCTGTGCCAAGCAAAAATCAAGCAAATTCATTGATTAGACAACATTATAATCATCTTATTTTTCCCCCAAACACATTTAAACATGCAGATACTTTAAAGGCCAATGCAAACATCAAAGCTATTGTCAAATTGGAAATGTTTATTAAGAAATTAAATATCTGGTGTCCTTGACCTTTACTTTCAATCTGGAATTGTGGTCATTTTTACCAAATCCATTGAAATATGACGAACACATTGAAATGGCTAGTTAACGAAGGGTCAATATTTGCACTGGAAATAGTTTGATAAAATTAGTGTTTAATAAAAGCATGAAGAACAAACATCATGAAAAAAAAGACAAATATAAGATGTATTTGAATACGTCACCATGGCAACCCCAAAATGAAACACATATAAAATGCTACTTTTCTGATTTGTTTGATATAAAGTTATTTCTTTTTAGTTGTTGCATAAATCGAATCCATTTCAATTATATGATCAATGTTCTAAAGCTTACTTCTATCTGTTTAAGATCTATGTTGCCATGGAAACCAAATTTATTTCGTTTTGAATCATTTTCATTGAATATACAATTATGTATTTTCAGACATCATAATATGCATATCAAAATACAATTATCCAATATTTTATACCTACAAAACAGTTTTTACTGATTGCATTCCTTTTTTCATAGAAAAATAACATGTTTGTCTGGTTAAAGCAGAATAATATCTGCATGGTACAAATACCATGTATAGTTAGCCTTGCATGTTTGGCAAAAAAAGGTCTACTTTAAGAATTTACAAAACTACATGCTTGATAAAAACTGTGACCATGACTGTAATGCCTAACTAGATGTATATAAATAGACAATAATTCTCCAATCACACATACATACATATAATATATATTATATATTTAAATCCTGAAAATTTCAAGTTGATGAATATTTGAGTTATGACTATTTTGTTTTACTAAGTAACATTGATTTCCTGCAAAATCCGACTATTTCCATTCCAAATCTAGTATACATTAGGATATAATGAGCACATTTAAACAATAAACAAAACATATATAACTTCATAGCAGTTTATTTGTATACCAACTGTTATTATTGACATTTAACTGTAAAATAACAACTGACATTTTTGTGGTTGCTTAACAACCAAGATAAAATGAAATTTTGACAAAATTTGCCATAGACCTATATTTGCTTGAAACAGCATGGCAAATTAAGTCAAGAACCTTCTAAAAACATGCTATATAGTGTATGAACCTCTAGAAGAGTATATTTTAGGTGTTTTCTGCAGAAATGAAATCAAGGCTACAACTGAACAAACAATTCTACTTGCTAGTTTTCACACAATTCCTTTTTGCTTATAAATGATTGCATTAAGAAAGCGCAGGCATATTGTGCAATATCATAATAACTGAAGTGTCTTATGCATATATGTAAATGAATTACAATAACATCCACAGAAAACACTGACCAGAACACATCTGTTTTCTTTTGTAGCTAAGCAACTATAACACTAAGAAGTGAGCATTCACATAAAAACAATATGCATGTTGTAAAGGTGCATCTACAATATAAATATTATATCTCTTCAGAAAGAATTACTGATTTATGAATAAGGTTTGCATGAGAAAAACACCAAAGTCAACAAATTTCAACATAAACACTGACTTGCATTAAGTTTTGAATGAAGTTTCAATAAATGATGGGCAGTCAATTATTTTCCAACAAACAGTTAAATAGTATACAATCCTCAAGCTTTTCACAACAATGTCTCAATCTAGTTATGTTCCATTTCATAAATATAATTCAATAATAATTTTAATTCATGAAATGCACAGACAACTACAAATGTACATTATGATAACCCTATATGTTCATGTTCAGACTTAAGCTAAGTTTGTGCAAGGGCACTTTGATTTAATTTTATGTTTAATATATATATAATTATGAACTATTACACAACAATACTGGTATGACAGTTCTAAACAACTTTTAGCACATGTTGACAATGTATATTCTAGATAAATCATAAATCCAAGAATCATCTTTAGATCAAACAAACTCCCTTATATTGCCTGTCTGGGTCCTTTAGGAATAACTTGAATCATGTTACATCATCAGGAGAGCACTAAAGTAGCCGGAATTTCTTTCTGTCAGACATAAAGCATTTTTTGTAGGTTACCACTCTTGGTTTCCCGGCATTAAAAAAGTCGCAGCACCTCTTTGAATCGATTCTGCAGAATCCCTCTGCTTAATTTTCCAGAAACCTAAGTGCCAATTTAGAGCAAACTTTGTGTGTCCGACAACCATGGTAGACATCTCAAATGTTGTGTGGAGCCCTTTAATTTAAAAACAATTATAACAATGATATGTCCATGTAAATCATCCATTTTTTTAAAAACTGCAATTCAATGTAATTGTATTAAAGCAATATTTAATAATGACATCCAAAAGTATCATATCTAGCATATGTGATTAAGATGAATTGATCATGAAACACACTACATAATGAATAGATTGCAAAACATCATTTCTACTTTCAGTTACAAAATAATAAACTTGTCAATATACTGGTATACAAAAGTAATATGGTGTATTTGTTCTGACCACATGTATTGTTAAAGTGTACCTGACAGAAAACAAAGAAAATTATAAAAGCACTTGGTTTCAAATACAACAAATACATGTATTCAACATTTTAAAAATTTGGACATGATTATAACTTTTGAAAGAAAGAACATACTCATTACTTACTTACAAATGTATATGGACTGAATAAAGTTATTTCATTGAAGTGTATTTTTTTCAATATTAGTATTATAATTAACAGGCTAAATCATGGTTCAGTGATAATACCTGTGAATGTTTTTCTCCAACTCCTTACTACTCAAAATAATGATGAACCATGCTTGCCACAGCATAAGCACCCTGATACAAACACTCTGCTTCATCAATCAGGAAATAAACCTGGTTGTAATACCTGAAAAAGAAATGAAAATTATATTATGCATAGACACCATGGCCAAATGTTAAGCATTTACCTTTGGAACGAGAGGGTGTGGGTTCAAATCCCAGTTAGCCATAAGCTAGTTAAATAATGAAGGTTAACGTTTGCATATCCGCTTCATGCCTGTCATTAAATGCTCAGATAGAAGGTGTCGTGGAAGTCAAAATGACTGGCACTTTATATAGAGGTGATCCTTCACTACATGGCTTGCCATAGTTGTTTGCAACCACAGGTGTCATTCATAAACTTTGCTATGCAGTTGCACTTCATGGTGTCAGCTGCCATAGCATTTACACCAACTGATACCTGCTTTTCAATATCAGAACTTGACTCAGATATAGAATCATACTCTGTATCACTTGAACTATCGCTATTTTCTACATTAAGCATACTCAACACTATGGGTTGTGGTGATGTAGGTATGGCAATGTCATTCAACACTAACCGGCCCATATTTAAAGAAAAAAGCACGCATTTCATTGACAAAAATGGCGTCTTGTTTATTTATTAAGCAAGATATTCACATCAAATTTACGTTGAACAACGCGCCAAAGCTTAACGAGACGTTCGTGACGTGAATTAAAAATATGACGTCAAACAACCATTTGCCGCAGCCATTTTTTTGAGTTAATTCAGAAAAAATGAGCATCGAACATCAGTCCAACGTAAAAATATGTGTTTTGAATGGGAAATCGACATAAGAAACGATACACATGTTAGAGAAAGCATATGGATATCACATGATGAAGAACACGCTACTCATGTAAGAGATCTACTGGTTGAAGAACCGCCGTGTCACAATTCGGGAAATTGCAGAGTATTCTGAGAGGACAGATCTTCGATGATATCAGCGTGTTGCCACATGTAGTTCAGTTGGCAATTTCATCAGAATGTTACCTGAACAGTTGTATTTCGTGGGTAGATAGGTGAAGAAAGTGTATTTTGTTTCGTGGGGAGTATTTTGAAAAGCATGCCCATTGACGTAGTATGCATGCTTTTTGTAACGACTTCAAGATGTTGCGATGACATTGGGCCGTGGTACGGGATATGCGCTGTAGTATAACTTCATATTTTTATCATTATGTATAGTTTCATAAAATTTTAACCAGTTATAAAAACATGACTGCACCTTTCCGCGAATTATTTGAACACCACTACGTACATCCGAATGATTTGATAGGGCCAAATTTTGTTTACAAAAGTCTTACTTTACTTGGAGTTATACATGGAATACCTTTAAGATACATCTTGTCGGAAACCACTTGTAAAATTTGGCACTATCAAATGTTGTTTAAATTATTCGGACGTACATAGTACATGATAGCAACTTCCAGTATCATGTTACTGCAAGGACTGGAACTCTGATATGCTTGACCCCGAAAAATCGAGAATTATCGAAATCGTGAAGTTGAAATCGAGAAATCATGAAATCGTGAATTGTGAAATCGTGAATTCATAAAGTGGAAATCGAGAAATCGAGAAATCATGAAATCGTGAATTCGTGAAGTGGAAATCGTGAAATCGCGAAATCATGCAATCATGCAATCATGAAATTGTAAAATCGCGAATTTGTGAAGTTGAAATCGTCAAATATTGAATTTGAAATGTCACCACCGGTGTTCAAACCCTGTTTGAAGGTATGAGTTCATTGCCATAGACATTTAGCAATTTCTATTTATTTACGTGAACTCGTGAAGAAGAAATCGCAAAATCTATCTCGAGCGAGCTCTCCACATGTTCTTACTTTTCACCAAGTTCTGTGTCAGTATGATCAACGAAACTAAAGTTATTCGCAGGAAACCAAATTGTTATGTTTAGTGACGGAGACCTTGACCTTTGACGGAACGAACCCAAAAGCAATCCCGTGCGAGCTCTCCATATGTTTTTACTATACACCATGTCAATATGATCAACGAAACTAAAGTTATTCGCCGGAAACTCCCAGTTTGAGGACCGCCCGGCCGCCCGTACAATGACACACACCATTCTCATAATCCTGTTTTCTTCGAAAACCTGGTAAACAAAACGAATGGACACGTGTAAAAAGTGAAATATGTAGTTTGTACATATTTTCAATAACTTTCTTCCTACAGTTCATTGTTAATGGAAGATAAATTATGCTAGCCACTGTGATGTGAAAGTGGTGAATTTGTAGAGTTTCTTGTTTCATGGTCCACAAAAATGCTTGTTTTCATGTCATTTAAAATATTGAACCGTTTCAGCATAAAGTTTTAGTTATGAAGTAAGTCTATAATGCAAACGATATTTAAAATCTAGAAATGTGTCCGCCTACACTTCCCGCCTTTGTCACAAAAGCAAGGGACATTATTCAGTCCATAGTTGATAAATGTCCATTAAATTTCCAGATGCACAAATGCACTTGCTAGTTAACATTCTTGTCAAGTTAAAGTTTTGTGACTCTAGCTCGTATGCTTCTGGAGATATGCGCGTTGTAAGATTTTGTAATGGACGATAAAGCGGATACACACAGGCAAATGTGTATGCCCCCTTTAGAATTGGGGTAAAAAAGAAAAATCAAAACCCTATCCACTTTTTTCTACGCATTTGTGTAACATACACTTAAATCATTAGTGTTGTTTTTTCTAAAGTTTTTTTTCAGTCAGCTAATGCTTTTGTGCAATATACATCTTTAAATATTTTAAAGATGCTTAACTAAAGTCCAGTTGTATTTCGACAGTTTGTTTTAATGTTGACATTCTCATTTACTGTGTTGTTCTCTGTCAATGTTTAATAGCATTTTTATAGGAATTGGTTGGAAAGTTCTTATATTCTGTAATTTAACAAAAATGATAATAATATTACCACTATTAGAATCAAATAAAAACGAAACAACGGAACCAACATAAAGAGAAGCGTAATTAATATACAAGATATAAATACTAAGATCGAATAAAAGTCGCTGCATGTTATCCACACAGCCACACCAAAAACACAATATGGCAGAATCAGCAACTGTGTGGTAATTGTTAAGATACATTCAGTAAGTGGCACACCCAAGTAATGGATTGTTACTGTTACACGATATAATTCGAAATTTATTCTCCGCACTATCCATGTTGCTAAAAGTGACATGAGCACTGTTTAATTCCGAGTGGCCACGAAAGAAATATACTTTGCATTAATATAGACATTTCTTATTATTTCAGGCGCTGACAAATAGTAATTACCGCAAGTTTGAAATTCAGCCTTATAAAGAGAGCTGCTTTGCTCTGTATCACCTTGGTTACAGGAAAGATGCCTACTATACGATACAACCATTAGGCGGCAACAGCCAAGACATATTCTGCAACATGGATGACGTCGGTGCTGATGATTGTCTTCAGTGGCTCCAGTATGGATATTTGAAAGATGGTGTATACAAATTACGACTGTCAAATGAAACATCCACTGATGTTTGGTGTGACCAGCAAGGTGGCGGCTGGACAGTCATTCAACACAGAGAAGATGGATCAGTGGACTTTCTGCGGACATGGACAGAATATGTCAATGGATTCGGTAACATATCAGGCGAGTACTGGCTCGGTCTTGAAGCTATTTATTTGTTAGTACAACAGCCATCCTCACTTCGTATAGAAATGGAAACATTCGGAAATGTCACTCCACCTACAGCATATGCATTATATACTGGATTTGCTTTACAACCGGCGACTGACAAGTACAGACTATCCATTGGCGCATTCTCTGGTGACTGTGGTGACAGTTTAACCATCCAGAACAATATGCAGTTCTCAACACCAGACAGCGACAATGACATTGAATATAACACGAACTGTGCAATCGAATATCAAGGAGCCTGGTGGTACAGCAATTGTCATCATAGCAACTTAAATGGAAACTATCACGGCGGCTTTCATAATAATTCGTTTGCCACTGGTATGAACTGGTATACATGCTGGGGCCATTATTATTCAATAATGTCGTGTTCAATGAAAGTGAAAAGAATTCCGGCGAAATAATTCTAGCACATTTGAACAGAGCTATGACGGTTTCCTTCTGTTCATATCTTGATTCCCAGTTACCACATCGAAAATTAGAGGAACATGCAGAGTCTGAATTTGATGTTTACATTATTTCATTTGGAGAGGGGAGACATAATAAAATTTTCCATCAACTGTGGAAATTTTATAACAAAACGGGTAAATACTCAGAAAATGGTATTACACGACGTGTTCAGTATAACCATGTCTATATTGTACGAGTTGTACTGAAATACGACACTATTTACATTTGTACATTGGTTTTGAGTGATTTGCTGAATGTTGAAATAAATAGTTTCAGTCAACTTGAAATGTTTATTACAAAAGTCTCAAAAATGGTAATTACAAACATATTCTTTATTAGTATGTCTATGTTGCACGACTTTTACTTTTCAAACGTCTGAAATATGACGTATTTTACTGTGATATTTGGACATTGGTTTCCTGTAATTTAATATTGAAATTTTGACAAGTTCAAATGTGTAGACTGGTTTCCAGTAATTTCATGATGAAATAAGACATTTCGTTTCTGTCAAAGTAGAAATACTTATTATTATTACATAAAGAGTTTTTATTATAGAACGGGATGTATATATGGCAGATGTACTGTAAATCAATGTATAGGCGATCGAATTGATGACCTGGGATTGGCGACTTAATTATTTTCGCATAACTAAACAACATATCGACCTTTCATCTTATATATTTCATAGCGACTTAATAATACGCATAACTTAACATCACAGAAATATTAAATATTTAACTGAATTTTCAAAAAATTTCAATGAGTGAATGACGGTACTGATTATAACCTGGGAATGGGTGATACAGTTCAGTAAACTCAGTTTGAAGATTTTTTAGCGGATAATATTTTACTTGATTGACACACGTGAATCGTTGACAACCACAGAAATATTAAATATTTCACCAGAAATGATAATTGGATGAATGAGTGTATTGATTTTAAACCTTGGTATTGGTGATAGCGTTATACGTAGATACAGTATGTATATTTAGTCTAGTCCCTAGACTTATTTGTGTGTATTTTTTTGTCCAGAGCATTTCTTTGTATATTTGTTTAGAGGGATGTCTGAAGTTCAATTTTAGCGAGGGTGAACAGTTGACATCATGTCAGTTTCCATGGAAACCAAGATGGCGGCCAAGATGGCCGCCATTTCATTAAACTTTGACTAGACTAGTAACGATTATTTCTATTAAGTGCAAACAGACATTGATTTTAATGTGTATGCTAATTTATGTACAGCTGTATATTCATTGAACACTCGCATAAGCTTTATTTACAGTGTTACTGAAGAACATAACCAGTCCAACCCGGAAATCGAACCAAGCTGACTTCCTATCTTTGTAAAATGCAAATTAAAATTATAATAATGTCAGAATTTTGTGAGAAAAACAAACTGACTCAAATGAAGATTTCAGCTGGTTGATTCTTACTCCTAATATGAAACCCTCCCTCCAATATCGAAGCTATTGCTAGCGTCTGCACATCAAGTTTGTTGTTGGCCTGACTTATACAAGTCAACGATCAAACATTACCTTATTAATCTAGCGCTTACTCTAACGCTAAGAAAATGGAAAAAATACAGGAAAGAGCATTGAGATGTATCTATGATAATTTTGTTTCAGACTTTGACACTCTTCTCGCCATGTCAGGTTTCCCATCCCTTAAAAGCAGACGCTTGATAATTATAGCTCATGAATATTTCAAAATCTTCAATAAAAGTGGACCTACTTATTTACATGATTTGGTTGATATTAAACAACATTCTAATAACTTTAGATAATCTAACACAGCTAAGCTACCCAAGCCAAGAACAAAGAGATATGGTATAAACTCTTTCAGATTATCAGCCGCAAAACTTTGGAATAACTTACCAAACCATTTTCGTCAAATTTCATCCTTAAACACTTTTATATCCCTTCTAAATTATTGGAATGGAACAGTCTGCTCCTGTCCGTCATGATTGTGCAGTTACTTAAATGTGCGTTCTGAGTCTCTGGAAGAGTTTTATATGTTTATATGTTTATGGGTTATGTTGCAAAATGTAGCTTTTTATGTGCTTGCTTTGATGAAATTGTTTGTTCTGCTTTTGTTTTCTGTATATGTGAAATGTGCTTGTTTACCATGTCCCTTTAGCTTGTTAGGTACTTACTGTGTTTTACCATGTTTACCATGTCCCTTTAGCTTGTTAGGTACTTACTGTGTTTTACCATGTTTACCATGTCGCTTTAGCTTGTTAGGTACTTACTGTGTTTTACCATGTTTACCATGTCGCTTTAGCTTGTTAGGTACTTACTGTGTTTTACCATGTTTACCATGTCCCTTTAGCTTGTTAGGTTCTTACTGTGTTTTACCATGTTTACCATGTCCCTTTAGCTTGTTAGGTACTTACTGTGTTTTACCATGTTTACCATGTCCCTTTAGCTTGTTAGGTTCTTACTGTGTTTTACCATGTTTACCATGTCGCTTTAGCTTGTTAGGTACTTACTGTGTTTTACCATGTTTACCACGTCGCTTTAGCTTGTTAGGTACTTACTGTGTTTTACCATGTTTACCATGTCGCTTTAGCTTGTTAGGTTCTTACTGTGTTTTACCATGTTTACCATGTCACTTTAGCTTGTTAGGTACTTACTGTGTTTTACCATGTTTACCACGTCCCTTTAGCTTGTTAGGTACTTACTGTGTTTTACCATGTTTACCATGTCGCTTTAGCTTGTTAGGTACTTACTGTGTTTTACCATGTTTACCATGTCGCTTTAGCTTGTTAGGTACTTACTGTGTTTTACCATGTTTACCACGTCGCTTTAGCTTGTTAGGTACTTACTGTGTTTTACCATGTTTACCATGTCCCTTTAGCTTGTTAGGTACTTACTGTGTTTTACCATGTTTACCATGTCGCTTTAGCTTGTTAGGTACTTACTGTGTTTACCATGTTTACCATGTCGCTTTAGCTTGTTAGGTACTTACTGTGTTTTACCATGTTTACCACGTCCCTTTAGCTTGTTAGGTACTTACTGTGTTTTACCATGTTTACCATGTCGCTTTAGCTTGTTAGGTTCTTACTGTGTTTTACCATGTTTACCACATCCCTTTAGCTTGTTAGGTACTTACTGTGTTTTACCATGTTTACCATGTCGCTTTAGCTTGTTAGGTACTTACTGTGTTTTACCATGTTTACCATGTCGCTTTAGCTTGTTAGGTACTTACTGTGTTTTACCATGTTTACCATGTCCCTTTAGCTTGTTAGGTTCTTACTGTGTTTTACCATGTTTACCATGTCCCTTTAGCTTGTTAGGTACTTACTGTGTTTTACCATGTTTACCACGTCCCTTTAGCTTGTTAGGTACTTACTGTGTTTTACCATGTTTACCATGTCCCTTTAGCTTGTTAGGTACTTACTGTGTTTTACCATGTTTACCATGTCCCTTTAGCTTGTTAGGTACTTACTGTGTTTTACCATGTTTACCATGTCCCTTTAGCTTGTTAGGTACTTACTGTGTTTTACCATGTTTACCACGTCCCTTTAGCTTGTTAGGTACTTACTGTGTTTTACCATGTTTACCACGTCGCTTTAGCTTGTTAGGTACTTACTGTGTTTTACCATGTTTACCATGTCGCTTTAGCTTGTTAGGTACTTACTGTGTTTTACCATGTTTACCATGTCCCTTTAGCTTGTTAGGTTCTTACTGTGTTTTACCATGTTTACCATGTCGCTTTAGCTTGTTAGGTACTTACTGTGTTTTACCATGTTTACCATGTCCCTTTAGCTTGTTAGGTACTTACTGTGTTTTACCATGTTTACCATGTCGCTTTAGCTTGTTAGGTTCTTACTGTGTTTTACCATGTTTACCATGTCGCTTTAGCTTGTTAGGTTCTTACTGTGTTTACCATGTTTACCATGTCGCTTTAGCTTGTTAGGTTCTTACTGTGTTTTACCATGTTTACCACGTCCCTTTAGCTTGTTAGGTTCTTACTGTGTTTTACCATGTTTACCATGTCGCTTTAGCTTGTTAGGTACTTACTGTGTTTTACCATGTTTACCATGTCCCTTTAGCTTGTTAGGTTCTTACTGTGTTTTACCATGTTTACCATGTCGCTTTAGCTTGTTAGGTACTTACTGTGTTTTACCATGTTTACCATGTCTTTTTAGCTTGTTAGGTACTTACTGTGTTTACCATGTTTACCACGTCCCTTTAGCTTGTTAGGTACTTACTGTGTTTTACCATGTTTACCATGTCCCTTTAGCTTGTTAGGTACTTACTGTGTTTTACCATGTTTACCATGTCCCTTTAGCTTGTTAGGTACTTACTGTGTTTTACCATGTTTACCATGTCGCTTTAGCTTGTTAGGTACTTACTGTGTTTTACCATGTTTACCATGTCCCTTTAGCTTGTTAGGTACTTACTGTGTTTACCATGTTTACCATGTCGCTTTAGCTTGTTAGGTACTTACTGTGTTTTACCATGTTTACCATGTCCCTTTAGCTTGTTAGGTACTTACTGTGTTTTACCATGTTTACCATGTCCCTTTAGCTTGTTAGGTACTTACTGTGTTTTACCATGTTTACCATGTCGCTTTAGCTTGTTAGGTACTTACTGTGTTTTACCATGTTTACCATGTCCCTTTAGCTTGTTAGGTACTTACTGTGTTTTACCATGTTTACCACGTCCCTTTAGCTTGTTAGGTACTTACTGTGTTTTACCATGTTTACCATGTCGCTTTAGCTTGTTAGGTTCTTACTGTGTTTACCATGTTTACCATGTCGCTTTAGCTTGTTAGGTTCTTACTGTGTTTTACCATGTTTACCATGTCGCTTTAGCTTGTTAGGTTCTTACTGTGTTTTACCATGTTTACCATGTCACTTTAGCTTGTTAGGTTCTTACTGTGTTTTACCATGTTTACCATGTCGCTTTAGCTTGTTAGGTTCTTACTGTGTTTTACCATGTTTACCATGTCACTTTAGCTTGTTAGGTTCTTACTGTGTTTTACCATGTTTACCATGTCGCTTTAGCTTGTTAGGTACTTACTGTGTTTACCATGTTTACCACGTCCCTTTAGCTTGTTAGGTTCTTACTGTGTTTACCATGTTTACCATGTCCCTTTAGCTTGTTAGGTACTTACTGTGTTTACCATGTTTACCACGTCCCTTTAGCTTGTTAGGTTCTTACTGTGTTTTACCATGTTTACCATGTCCCTTTAGCTTGTTAGGTTCTTACTGTGTTTTACCATGTTTACCATGTCGCTTTAGCTTGTTAGGTACTTACTGTGTTTTACCATGTTTACCACGTCCCTTTAGCTTGTTAGGTACTTACTGTGTTTTACCATGTTTACCATGTCGCTTTAGCTTGTTAGGTTCTTACTGTGTTTACCATGTTTACCACGTCCCTTTAGCTTGTTAGGTTCTTACTGTGTTTACCATGTTTACCATGTCGCTTTAGCTTGTTAGGTACTTACTGTGTTTACCATGTTTACCACGTCCCTTTAGCTTGTTAGGTTCTTACTGTGTTTACCATGTTTACCATGTCACTTTAGCTTGTTAGGTACTTACTGTGTTTACCATGTTTACCACGTCCCTTTAGCTTGTTAGGTTCTTACTGTGTTTACCATGTTTACCACGTCCCTTTAGCTTGTTAGGTACTTACTGTGTTTACCATGTTTACCACGTCCCTTTAGCTTGTTAGGTTCTTACTGTGTTTACCATGTTTACCATGTCACTTTAGCTTGTTAGGTACTTACTGTGTTTTACCATGTTTACCACGTCCCTTTAGCTTGTTAGGTACTTACTGTGTTTTACCATGTTTACCACGTCCCTTTAGCTTGTTAGGTACTTACTGTGTTTTACCATGTTTACCACGTCCCTTTAGCTTGTTAGGTACTTACTGTGTTTTACCATGTTTACCATGTCCCTTTAGCTTGTTAGGTACTTACTGTGTTTTACCATGTTTACCATGTCGCTTTAGCTTGTTAGGTACTTACTGTGTTTTACCATGTTTACCATGTCCCTTTAGCTTGTTAGGTACTTACTGTGTTTTACCATGTTTACCACGTCGCTTTAGCTTGTTAGGTACTTACTGTGTTTACCATGTTTACCACGTCGCTTTAGCTTGTTAGGTTCTTACTGTGTTTACCATGTTTACCATGTCACTTTAGCTTGTTAGGTACTTACTGTGTTTTACCATGTTTACCATGTCCCTTTAGCTTGTTAGGTACTTACTGTGTTTTACCATGTTTACCATGTCGCTTTAGCTTGTTAGGTACTTACTGTGTTTTACCATGTTTACCATGTCGCTTTAGCTTGTTAGGTACTTACTGTGTTTACCATGTTTACCACGTCCCTTTAGCTTGTTAGGTTCTTACTGTGTTTTACCATGTTTACCATGTCGCTTTAGCTTGTTAGGTTCTTACTGTGTTTTACCATGTTTACCATGTCCCTTTAGCTTGTTAGGTACTTACTGTGTTTTACCATGTTTACCATGTCGCTTTAGCTTGTTAGGTACTTACTGTGTTTTACCATGTTTACCATGTCGCTTTAGCTTGTTAGGTACTTACTGTGTTTTACCATGTTTACCACGTCCCTTTAGCTTGTTAGGTACTTACTGTGTTTTACCATGTTTACCATGTCCCTTTAGCTTGTTAGGTACTTACTGTGTTTTACCATGTTTACCATGTCGCTTTAGCTTGTTAGGTACTTACTGTGTTTTACCATGTTTACCATGTCGCTTTAGCTTGTTAGGTACTTACTGTGTTTACCATGTTTACCACGTCCCTTTAGCTTGTTAGGTACTTACTGTGTTTTACCATGTTTACCATGTCACTTTAGCTTGTTAGGTACTTACTGTGTTTTACCATGTTTACCACGTCCCTTTAGCTTGTTAGGTACTTACTGTGTTTTACCATGTTTACCACGTCCCTTTAGCTTGTTAGGTTCTTACTGTGTTTACCATGTTTACCATGTCCCTTTAGCTTGTTAGGTACTTACTGTGTTTTACCATGTTTACCATGTCGCTTTAGCTTGTTAGGTACTTACTGTGTTTTACCATGTTTACCATGTCGCTTTAGCTTGTTAGGTACTTACTGTGTTTTACCATGTTTACCACGTCCCTTTAGCTTGTTAGGTTCTTACTGTGTTTTACCATGTTTACCATGTCGCTTTAGCTTGTTAGGTTCTTACTGTGTTTTACCATGTTTACCACGTCCCTTTAGCTTGTTAGGTACTTACTGTGTTTTACCATGTTTACCACGTCCCTTTAGCTTGTTAGGTACTTACTGTGTTTTACCATGTTTACCACGTCCCTTTAGCTTGTTAGGTACTTACTGTGTTTTACCATGTTTACCATGTCGCTTTAGCTTGTTAGGTTCTTACTGTGTTTTACCATGTTTACCATGTCACTTTAGCTTGTTAGGTACTTACTGTGTTTTACCATGTTTACCACGTCCCTTTAGCTTGTTAGGTACTTACTGTGTTTTACCATGTTTACCATGTCGCTTTAGCTTGTTAGGTACTTACTGTGTTTTACCATGTTTACCACGTCCCTTTAGCTTGTTAGGTTCTTACTGTGTTTTACCATGTTTACCATGTCCCTTTAGCTTGTTAGGTACTTACTGTGTTTTACCATGTTTACCACGTCCCTTTAGCTTGTTAGGTACTTACTGTGTTTTACCATGTTTACCATGTCGCTTTAGCTTGTTAGGTACTTACTGTGTTTTACCATGTTTACCACGTCCCTTTAGCTTGTTAGGTACTTACTGTGTTTTACCATGTTTACCATGTCGCTTTAGCTTGTTAGGTACTTACTGTGTTTTACCATGTTTACCACGTCCCTTTAGCTTGTTAGGTTCTTACTGTGTTTACCATGTTTACCATGTCGCTTTAGCTTGTTAGGTACTTACTGTGTTTTACCATGTTTACCATGTCGCTTTAGCTTGTTAGGTTCTTACTGTGTTTTACCATGTTTACCATGTCGCTTTAGCTTGTTAGGTACTTACTGTGTTTTACCATGTTTACCATGTCGCTTTAGCTTGTTAGGTACTTACTGTGTTTTACCATGTTTACCATGTCGCTTTAGCTTGTTAGGTACTTACTGTGTTTTACCATGTTTACCACGTCACTTTAGCTTGTTAGGTACTTACTGTGTTTTACCATGTTTACCACGTCCCTTTAGCTTGTTAGGTACTTACTGTGTTTTACCATGTTTACCATGTCGCTTTAGCTTGTTAGGTACTTACTGTGTTTTACCATGTTTACCACGTCCCTTTAGCTTGTTAGGTACTTACTGTGTTTTACCATGTTTACCATGTCGCTTTAGCTTGTTAGGTTCTTACTGTGTTTTACCATGTTTACCATGTCGCTTTAGCTTGTTAGGTACTTACTGTGTTTTACCATGTTTACCATGTCGCTTTAGCTTGTTAGGTACTTACTGTGTTTTACCATGTTTACCATGTCGCTTTAGCTTGTTAGGTACTTACTGTGTTTTACCATGTTTACCACGTCACTTTAGCTTGTTAGGTACTTACTGTGTTTTACCATGTTTACCACGTCCCTTTAGCTTGTTAGGTACTTACTGTGTTTTACCATGTTTACCATGTCGCTTTAGCTTGTTAGGTACTTACTGTGTTTTACCATGTTTACCACGTCCCTTTAGCTTGTTAGGTACTTACTGTGTTTTACCATGTTTACCATGTCGCTTTAGCTTGTTAGGTACTTACTGTGTTTTACCATGTTTACCATGTCGCTTTAGCTTGTTAGGTACTTACTGTGTTTTACCATGTTTACCACGTCGCTTTAGCTTGTTAGGTACTTACTGTGTTTTACCATGTTTACCATGTCGCTTTAGCTTGTTAGGTACTTACTGTGTTTTACCATGTTTACCACGTCCCTTTAGCTTGTTAGGTTCTTACTGTGTTTTACCATGTTTACCATGTCGCTTTAGCTTGTTAGGTACTTACTGTGTTTTACCATGTTTACCATGTCGCTTTAGCTTGTTAGGTACTTACTGTGTTTTACCATGTTTACCATGTCCCTTTAGCTTGTTAGGTTCTTACTGTGTTTTACCATGTTTACTACGTCCCTTTAGCTTGTTAGGTACTTACTGTGTTTACCATGTTTACCATGTCGCTTTAGCTTGTTAGGTACTTACTGTGTTTTACCATGTTTACCATGTCGCTTTAGCTTGTTAGGTACTTACTGTGTTTTACCATGTTTACCATGTCGCTTTAGCTTGTTAGGTACTTACTGTGTTTTACCATGTTTACCATGTCGCTTTAGCTTGTTAGGTTCTTACTGTGTTTTACCATGTTTACCATGTCGCTTTAGCTTGTTAGGTACTTACTGTGTTTTACCATGTTTACCATGTCGCTTTAGCTTGTTAGGTACTTACTGTGTTTTACCATGTTTACCACGTCCCTTTAGCTTGTTAGGTACTTACTGTGTTTTACCATGTTTACCATGTCGCTTTAGCTTGTTAGGTACTTACTGTGTTTTACCATGTTTACCACGTCCCTTTAGCTTGTTAGGTACTTACTGTGTTTTACCATGTTTACCATGTCGCTTTAGCTTGTTAGGTACTTACTGTGTTTTACCATGTTTACCACGTCCCTTTAGCTTGTTAGGTACTTACTGTGTTTTACCATGTTTACCACGTCCCTTTAGCTTGTTAGGTACTTACTGTGTTTTACCATGTTTACCATGTCGCTTTAGCTTGTTAGGTACTTACTGTGTTTTACCATGTTTACCACGTCCCTTTAGCTTGTTAGGTACTTACTGTGTTTTACCATGTTTACCACGTCCCTTTAGCTTGTTAGGTACTTACTGTGTTTTACCATGTTTACCACGTCCCTTTAGCTTGTTAGGTACTTACTGTGTTTTACCATGTTTACCATGTCGCTTTAGCTTGTTAGGTACTTACTGTGTTTTACCATGTTTACCACGTCCCTTTAGCTTGTTAGGTACTTACTGTGTTTTACCATGTTTACCATGTCGCTTTAGCTTGTTAGGTACTTACTGTGTTTTACCATGTTTACCACGTCCCTTTAGCTTGTTAGGTACTTACTGTGTTTTACCATGTTTACCACGTCCCTTTAGCTTGTTAGGTTCTTACTGTGTTTTACCATGTTTACCATGTCCCTTTAGCTTGTTAGGTACTTACTGTGTTTTACCATGTTTACCATGTCCCTTTAGCTTGTTAGGTACTTACTGTGTTTTACCATGTTTACCATGTCGCTTTAGCTTGTTAGGTACTTACTGTGTTTTACCATGTTTACCATGTCCCTTTAGCTTGTTAGGTACTTACTGTGTTTTACCATGTTTACCATGTCGCTTTAGCTTGTTAGGTTCTTACTGTGTTTTACCATGTTTACCATGTCGCTTTAGCTTGTTAGGTACTTACTGTGTTTTACCATGTTTACCATGTCGCTTTAGCTTGTTAGGTTCTTACTGTGTTTTACCATGTTTACCATGTCCCTTTAGCTTGTTAGGTACTTACTGTGTTTTACCATGTTTACCATGTCGCTTTAGCTTGTTAGGTACTTACTGTGTTTTACCATGTTTACCATGTCCCTTTAGCTTGTTAGGTACTTACTGTGTTTTACCATGTTTACCATGTCCCTTTAGCTTGTTAGGTACTTACTGTTTTTTACCATGTTTACCATGTCAGAACTGTTCTTGTGTTGTATATTATCTCCTGTATACAACTATTATATATGTAAAATTCTGCTTTGTAAGCTTTACTGAACAACTCCCTTTAAATATTTAACATTGATTTAATGTAGTTTAAACTTGTGTGTACTGAGAATGCTCCATTCTTAAACTGTTTTATAATAACATGTGTATTTATAAGTCTTACTTGTTTGTGTGTTTCTATTGAGAATCTATTAGTAAACATGTATACATCATAATGATTATATAATAACTCTTATTCAACATTACCTCTCCAGTTTTAATAGGATTTTAACATGTAACTGAACTTACCCTTAACTATATATATATGTATATCTTAATTGATTGTATCTGTTAATATCTGCCAGTGATATTGATATTTTAGACGTAAGCTTTATTTGTATGTAGTTGTATTGCTGCCTTGTTTCATGCCTTGCTTGCCTGTCTCACGTGTACTTATGCATGCTACCTTGTTGTATGTAAATGTATTCTGTTATGTTAAATGTATTGATATCTGTATTAAAGTTTCTTTGTAATAGTCGGGAAAAAAGCTCAACAGTGTTTATTATAATGTAAAAACCGACTTCTAAATAAAGTTTAATTGACTTGATTTGACTTGATTTGGTTTGAAGACTCTGAACAAAGACATCGCGGCCATTTGCATCCGTGTCACAAAACGACATAAATATCGAGACGACAAAAGCGAATAATATCCTCTTAGAAGTTTTCTATGTTTATATGAAATCCAGTATTGTTGTCAGTCCTATTTCCATTTGACATCTCTACATTCATAGCGCGTCCCAGTACAAGGTTTGTCCTTCGGTGTCTATAAATAGCGAAGTCTTCATTTCCGCAAGCGGGCAATATGTATAAATGAAAGCGGGCAATATTTATGAATGAAAGCGGGCAATATTTGTGAATCGTATCGACGATAGTAACCACTAGGTGGCAATGAAAAAGTCCATCCGGTTATTAGCATGATTGTAATATGTTTCTTCACAATTATTGTCGGATAATTGCATTAATTGTAAACAGCCATTCTAAAACAACTGTTAAAACCATGTCACAGCCTTAATTTTACAGTTTCGGACTAATAGTACGAGGGTCATGCAAAATTTTTTGTCAATAATGGGCTTCCGTAGTTTTATCCCAGGTATTTTTTAAAACGCTTCATTGCACTTGAATGGTGTATCCAATAGCTAACGATATATGTTTACTTCGTGCAAATTGCTTTTCAAATGACCGAGTTATTTCAGATTGAAATACATGCAGTCATATACACTGACCAATTTACTTTTCACATTGTAAAAATTCGCAGCTATATTAAATGCCGCATTAGGCTTGATACAGATTAAAAGCAGATATTTGATGAATTGTGTGGTATATATGGACCTCAGGCAATTTCAATGCTCATAGTTTTTAGGTGGGTTAAAGCTTTTAAAGCTGGGACATTATCTGTCAAAGATGATACCCGTTCTGGTAGGCCTAAAACCTCTGTTACTAAGGCAAACATCGCTGCTGTAAAGGTTGTGGTCGATCAGGATGTGCGATTGTCGGTGAAAGATATATCCAGTTGTACTGTCATATCAGAAGGCAGTGTGCAAACAATTCTGAAAAAGCGTTTGGACCTGAGAAAGGTTTGCGCTAGGTGGATACCTCATTTGCTCACTGAGGAGCAAAAGAAACAACGCCTTAAATGTGCCCGAGAAAGGTTGTTAAGTATTTTTTGGCTTCTGAAAAGGCCTGACGAAGCCCGACGATCGCCTTACGGAGCCTGACGATCACCTGACGATGCCCGACGATCGCCTTACGGTGCCTGACGATCGCCTGACGATGCCTGACGATCGCCTGACGATGCCCGACGATCGCCTTACGGTGCCTGACGGTGCCTGACGATGCCCGACGATCGCCTGACGGTGCCCGACGATTGCCTTACGGTGCCTGACAATCGCCTGACGGTGCCTGACGATCGCCTGACGATGCCTGACGGTGCCTGACGATCGCCTGACGGTACCTGACTCTCGCCTGACGATGCCTGACGATCGCCTTACGGTGCCTGACGATCGCCTGACGGTGCCTGACGATCGCCTGACGATGCCCGACGATCGCCTGGTGGTGACTGACGGTGCCTGACGATGCCCGACGATCGCCTGACGGTGCCTGACGATCGCCTTACGGTGCCTGATGATCACCTGACGGTGCCCGACGATGTCTGACGATCGCCTGACGGTGCCTGACGATCGCCTGACGGTGCCCGACGATGTCTGACGATGCCTGACGGTGCCTGACGATCGCCTGACGATGCCTGAATATGCCTAAGGGTACCTGACGATCGCCTGACAATGTCTGACGGTGCCTGACGGTGTCTGACGGTGTCTGACTGTGCCTGACGATCGCGTGACGATGCCTGATGGGGCCTGATGATCGCCTGACTTCGCCGGACGGTGCCTGACGATGCCTGAAGATCGCATGACGGTACCTGACGATGCCTAATGGTGCCTGACGATCACCTGACGGCACCTGACGATCGCATGACGATGCCTGAAGATCGCCTGACGGTGCGTGGCGATTTTTACAGATTACCATATACAAGTTTATATAGAAGATGTGACCCTCAAAGCCCTTTGTGGAGCGGTTTAAAAGAAAATAATTTCAAAGATTTCTAATACATGTATCAGTCTATAGAAAACGCTTGCCCTTGGAGCGGGCTAGGGGGCTACAAGGAATGTTACATACCGGACAAGAAAGCTCTGGGTCATATGGTTCTGGACTGGAATACTTTGAATGTTTACATATTTCCCTATTTATATGTTTAGGTAAAACATGTGACCCCTGGGTCGGTGCCAATGTTGACCAACAGGGCTATGATTTATACACTTTTGGTAGAGCACCACTTAACAGTATTACATAACATACTCGATATGAAATCTATTTTCGCTCATGTGACCAACTTATGCAGCAGACCGTAAACATTTTAGCCAATTTTACCAAGCAGTTTAGGAGGAGATGTCCTTTAATGAAGAGTAAACACACGGGCGTATGTCGGATAATTCGATTATAGATTATGGCCTTGTGAAGTAGCGGGGTAAGAAATAACGGAATACTGTCAGAAAGTTTGAGATGGTAGAGGTCTCTGTATTCTGAAAAGAAAGACCACTGTGTAGGAGATTGGGTTTTAAGGAAGATCACTGTGTAGGAGATTGGGTTTTACGGAAGACCACTGTGTAGGAGATTGGGTTTTAAGGAAGACCACTGTGTAGGAGATTAGGTTTTAAGGAAGACCACTGTGTAGGAGATTGGGTTTTAAGGAAGACCACTGTGTAGGAGATTGGGTTTTAAGGAAGACCACTGTGTAGGAGATTGGGTTTTGAGGTAGACCACTGTGTAGGAGATTGGGTTTTAAGGAAGACCACTGTGTAGGCGATTGGGTTTTAAGGAAGACCACTGTGTAGGAGATTGGGTTTTAAGGAAGACCACTGTGTAGGAGATTGGGTTTTAAGGAAGACCACTGTGTAGGAGATTGGGTTTTAAGGAAGACCACTGTGTAGGAGATTGGGTTTTAAGGAAGACCAATGTGTAGGAGATTGGGTTTTAAGGAAGACCACTGTGTAGGAGATTGGGTTTTGAGGTAGACCACTGTGTAGGAGATTGGGTTTTAAGGAAGACATAAATGTAATGGTAATTAATGTCGAAATGAAATCACATTGACACTGAATAGACAACACATTAAATATATTACCAATTGGTTGCTGGAAGGTCATTGTGCGATTATGCACTTCTTCCGACTTTTATTTAATTTTAAACTACCGATGAATAATTGAAACAAAAACGAGTCATGTAAACCGTTTGCTTAGGAGAATCTTAAAACTAATTCCATTTGAAGCTCAACAATGTCGTCATTTACGCTATAGTGTATAGCATCCACATCATTTAAAGCACAAATACTATTCAGTTCAAAGAAAGTTTAAGTTATTATCAGAATGAATATAGTAATCATTATTAAAATATCAATGAACGTTAATTACATATCACCATCCGAACAATCCATCAGCCGAGTAATTATCCGGTTAACACATAAAATAATTGAAATACATATATGAATTATATTTTCGGCGTAGCTGTATAACATTGATTTTGACCTACATGTTTAACCAACCGGATGTTGTCCTCGAAGCGGGCTTTTTAAAATTCTGACCAATCATATTTTCACACAAGAGGCACCAAACGGGGTATTCGTTTACACAAGAGGCACCAAACGGGGTTTTCGTAAGATGTGCGTTCGTTAGTAATTCGAATTATGCCAGAAGAAGTTATGGTGTTGAAAGTATGTTTATAAAAAGACCGTGATAAGACAGGACCATGATTATAAAATATCTAGATCCAAGTTAATTTGTGTAAGGATTTATTTTTCAATATGTTGCAAGAACATTATTTCATTTAAAATACCGGAAGACATTATTCTATCTACGCCGTCTGTCTTTATTTAAAGATATTTCTTGTTTCATTTCATTTGTATAATTATCAACAATACGCAAGCAGCAAAAAAAGACACACACATTTTACCATACATTATGTTCTTGTTTTTTAAAGATAAGTGAGTGTGTTTCAATATATAGTTATCAAATCTACAATATTTACCTCCCTTGTTCTGAATAGTCGGACATTTTGACCGGTAAAGTTCCTTAAAGTGTATGGGGAATATAATGTAATCTTGGTATTTTCTCAATGATCTCATATTTGGAGATTACTCTTATAAGGGCTTATCAGTTTTGCCTATCAGAATGGCCGACAGCTAAGAGCAAGGGAGGTAAATATTGTAGATGTGGAATCTTTGTATTGATACTGATTGAAGTTTTGTTGTTTTTGTCTTTAAAGACTGGTTTATATATCACTTGAGTTTCTTTTGTGCTGTCTGTAATATTAAAGAGTGATTATCACTATAGCTGATTCAAAACTAGTTAAGAAATCCGTTATTGTGTAATGAATATTTATTGGTCAATATTTTCCAAAAAAACGCTGTCATTAGCTGACCTCTTCACAATATGTTAACAACCGTTCTCGAGTAAATAAAACGAACTGTCATTGAAACACGACATGATTTGTGGACAAACAATCACTATTTAAATCACTTCTAGTTATAAGTTATAATGTCACGTTATTGTGTTGTAAATCATCTATATTCATCTCCGTTGTTTCGCTGCTCCCAATAGGATCTTCTGTCACGGAAGCTGGTCGGTGGGGCAGAATTCTCCTCACCACGGGATTACACGTTTGTTGACAATTACGTGAATAGTCTTGGGAGCTACAGAAGTTTGCATCACAAAACACGTAGAGACCCTCATGGCTACTTGTATATTCAAAATCTTGAAATACGATTCTCGTCTCATGGGAGGATTGTGAAATTATATGTGTGTTTGAATCAACCTCACATCTGAAAAAAAAGACGAAATCTTTTTGACTATGGAGGGTCACATTCACAAATCAGAACTCCGCACAGACATCTAGGGTATAGTCATACACATGGAGGCCAACGGCGGCCAACATACCATAGGGCTCATACAGGGAAGGGACAGAAAACTATATCGAAGCCACAAGAAAACGGAAATGTGTGATGTTAAAGGTAAGTTAATAAAGTTTCCTACAACATAAACAGCAGAAATTTCTGAAGTGTTTAATAAAACCCGTACATTGTATGTAAGAAATGATAGTTCCGTATGGAGATTACATTTACTGTAATATAACATTATTCTGCCCGTCCTTAGCTCAGTCGGTAGTCCTAATCTATAGCAGGGTCAAGTTCTCAAGGCACAATTTACAAAATGTCATTGGTTGAAGCAATCCACATCAAATGGTAGGTAAGTGTTTCATTCGAGATTTAAAAAGAGTAATACAAAATCCAAAATGTAACTACCGTGTCGTAGGTGGATGCGCATATTATTTTTAACGCGGAAAACTCGGGTTCAAATCCTTTAATTGCTATATATGACACATTTTCGTTCGAACATTGTATACTGTCCTTCAATTGCTATGGGTGTGGTACCAAAATATAATTTAAAAAAAAGATAACAGGTCTGCGCAAATTCGTAACAATCTAGACCCGATACATCCAGATCAAGGGAGGGATACTTATGCCACTGAGCTACAGAGACACGAACACAAGACGATGAATACTTTATTGACTCATGTTTCTATATGATTGTATCAAACATGCGCTTGTATGACATAGACTGTAACATTTCCCCTTTTCATGGGAAGTGTAACAGTCTAGCAAAGGTAAATATTATTGTGCCATCAGATGTTGGCCATACTATAGAGATCGAAACCCCGGTAGGGCCATACGTTCTTTCGTGACAATGTGACTGAATATAATGCATCCAAAGTCATTTGAACTCAGATCTACGTGGAGGTGTTGTCATTTGCTTAGTGTAATCCTGGGACCCCGGTCAGGAAAGTTGTTTAGGTTAATTGACCACCGTTTACAACAGAAACGGTATAAAGGCCGAAACACATACACAAAACAAACATGGTAATACACTGGTGAATAATTAACTGTTTTATTATATTTTAATTTTTAATCTTATAGGAAATGTTAAGCCATCGTATTTTCATGTTAGTATATTAATACCGGCGATGGATTGATTATAGGAAAGTAAATAGATATTAATATATACAACTTTCACGATTCTTTTTTTCTCAAGATTGATAAACCATATTAGATCATCCTTTCAAACATGACAACATACTAAGTTTACATTACAAAAATGAAGTCTTGGTTGAAATCGGGACGACCTGATAAACAAAAAATGATCTTTGACCAAAAGTTCATTATTAAATTAATAATAAAGTAAATGAGATGGGAAATATACATTTTCACGGGGTTCCTACTTATTCAACCGAAATTTATGTCGACTGCGTGTGAAGCATTGGGTCATGGTTTATTGACGAGTTGGGATCATGCAAAATCACACTAATAATTAATATAACTTTAACACATCTGAAAGGTCCTGATAAAACTTACCCATTCTTGATAATGTAATACTTCAGATGATCCGGGGCAAATTCGCTCGGTTTTGTGTAACATGTGTGTACCCTCATTCGAATAGTCCAGTCTGACGTGGTGGTGAATATCTTCGCATACACATTTTGTCCAACAGAAACAGATAAAGGATATTGCAACACGTATTGAAAGTTAGGATCAGAGTAAAACGACATGTTCACAAAGAAATGACTATTTCCAGATACCGGCGGAAGCGTGTTCTGGTTAGAAATATGATGTAGGTGTCCTGCAATGTAAAAACGCACCAATGTAAGCAATGTCCTAGGAGATAATATGAAGTTCCTTCGAACATGTCATGCATGACGTTTTGGCAAGAAAATGAATTTGCGCAGGCACCTTTATTGAAGATCAAAGTAACCAATCATGAAACACACGCATTTATTCTGAGGAAAATTGTTTAATAAGTTCGCTCACTAGAATGCATTGATTCGACCCCCGGACTAGGTATATTCGCTACGTGACTGAAGATCGAAATCGATTCTCTAATGTTGCTGAATACATTAACCTTTGGTAACATTAAACATTAAATATAACCATTTACATAAAACCGGTTTCGAAAGAAAACACGATTTAAACAGAATTATTAATTTGATTTATTTTCCCATAAACCAAAGAAGAAAGCAGGAATTTATTTCAATATAAAATCTAGTCACATATCACCAATTAAACAATGCATGGATGTAATAATTATTGGACATCTTCTGGTAACATTGTCATGTAGTCATACTATGCTAGTCACTGTGCATCTTCCTCAGTGCTTTAACTCCAAAAAGGGTATAAAAGGCAGAGTTGCTAACACTTTGTGCTTTGTCACGAACTGTGCCACCTCTTTAGATATAAATTTAGGGTATAATTATTTTGTTACTTTTGGCGGGGTTCAAAATTATGTTATTTTCTTTCGAAGCCGGTTTTATGTTAATGGTTATATTTAATGTTCAAAATTAGAAAAATCAAAATTCGGTTTCATCTTTTCATAAAGTTATGTCGTTTTATGTAGGGTAGTTGAAATTGTTAGATATTTGTAAAATTAATGCTAAAATAATATAAAGAAATAAATCATTGAATCCTTATTTGTAAAAGTTGTAGTCAATTAAAGTTAGTGTGTATTCTTTATAAAAAAAGTGAACCCGGGAAACAGCAAAGCCTGTTACACTAATACTATCTTTGTTCAAATTCTGAAATGCACACACTCTGGACTATTCTAAATGTACGATTAAAGAATTCCAATTCGGCCAGACAAAACATTTATTTGAAATATTTTACAATATCCGTACAAAGAGATGTGACACTATTTGAACTTTTAAAAAGCGCAGAAGATAAACACTTTTAATGTAAAAATGGATTCATGCAGATAATACCGGAAGATGTCTCATTTCTTTGTACATCACACTCCACGCCAACAGTCCAGTTGTAGTGTCGGATGATGAAAGAATGAAGTGGGTCCCGTTCCGCATACACGAGCTCATTTCTGTAGACAAGTTCGTTGTTTCTGACCTATGGTACAATATTCAGAGTTAACACACATGTATTACGATTCTATACGTTTCTGTAGACAAATTCATTGTTTCTGACCTATGGTACAACATTAAGCGTTAACACATTACAATTCTATACGTTTCTGTAGACAAATTCATTGTTTCTGACCTATGGTACAACATTAAGCGTTAACACATTACAATTCTATACGTTTCTGTAGACAAATTCATTGTTTCTGACCTATGGTACAACATTAAGCGTTAACACATTACAATTCTATACGTTTCTGTAGACAAATTCATTGTTTCTGACCTATGGTACAACATTAAGCGTTAACACATTACGATTCTATACGTTTCTGTAGACAAGTTCATTGTTTCTGACCTATGGTACAACATTTAGAGTTAACACATTACGATTCTATACGTTTCTGTAGACAAGTTCATTGTTTCTGACCTATGGTACAACATTGAGAGTTAACACATTACGATTCTATACGTTTCTGTAGACACGTGCATTGTTTCTGACCTATGATACAACATTTAGAGTTAAACATTACGATTCTATACGTTTCTGTAGACAAGTTCGTTGTTTCTGACCTATGATACAACATTTAGAGTTAAACATTACGATTCTATACGTTTCTGTAGACAAGTTCATTGTTTCTGACCTATGATACAACATTTAGAGTTAAACATTACGATTCTATACGTTTATGTAGACAAGTTCGTTGTTTCTGACCTGTGGTACAACATTTAGAGTTAACACATTACGATTCTATACGTTTCTGTAGACAAGTTCATTGTTTCTGACATATGATACAACATTTAGAGTTAACACATTACGATTCTATACGTTTCTGTAGACAAGTTCGTTGTTTCTGACATATGATACAACATTTAGAGTTAATACATTACGATTCTATACGTTTCTGTAGACAAATTCATTGTTTCTGACCTATGGTACAACATTAAGCGTTAACACATTACAATTCTATACGTTTCTGTAGACAAATTCATTGTTTCTGACCTATGGTACAACATTAAGCGTTAACACATTACAATTCTATACGTTTCTGTAGACAAATTCATTGTTTCTGACCTATGGTACAACATTAAGCGTTAACACATTACAATTCTATACGTTTCTGTAGACAAATTCATTGTTTCTGACCTATGGTACAACATTAAGCGTTAACACATTACGATTCTATACGTTTCTGTAGACAAGTTCATTGTTTCTGACCTATGGTACAACATTTAGAGTTAACACATTACGATTCTATACGTTTCTGTAGACAAGTTCATTGTTTCTGACCTATGGTACAACATTGAGAGTTAACACATTACGATTCTATACGTTTCTGTAGACACGTGCATTGTTTCTGACCTATGATACAACATTTAGAGTTAAACATTACGATTCTATACGTTTCTGTAGACAAGTTCGTTGTTTCTGACCTATGATACAACATTTAGAGTTAAACATTACGATTCTATACGTTTCTGTAGACAAGTTCATTGTTTCTGACCTATGATACAACATTTAGAGTTAAACATTACGATTCTATACGTTTATGTAGACAAGTTCGTTGTTTCTGACCTGTGGTACAACATTTAGAGTTAACACATTACGATTCTATACGTTTCTGTAGAGAAGTTCATTGTTTCTGACCTATGATACAACATTTAGAGTTAACACATTACGATTCTATACGTTTCTGTAGACAAGTTCGTTGTTTCTGACATATGATACAACATTTAGAGTTAACACATTACGATTCTATACGTTTCTGTAGACAAGTTCGTTGTTTCTGACCTATGGTACAACATTTAGAGTTAACACATTACGATTCTATACGTTTCTGTAGACAAGTTCGTTGTTTCTGACATATGATACAACATTTAGAGTTAACACATTACGATTCTATACGTTTTGGTAGACAAGTTCATTGTTTCTGACCTATGATACAATATTTAGAGTTAACACATTACGATTCTATACGTTTCTGTAGACAAGTTCATTGTTTCTGACCTATGGTACAATATTTAGAGTTAACACATTACGATTCTATACGTTTCGTAGACAAGTTCATTGTTTCTGACCTATGATACAATATTTAGAGTTAACACATTACGATTCTATACGTTTCTGTAGACAAGTTCATTGTTTCTGACCTATGGTACAATATTTAGAGTTAACACATTACGATGATAAATTAAACCATGGCATAAGTGATTTTACAATTAACGCACATTTACGGTACATAAACTTTGTGAAACAGTATCGGCAAGTTAAATCTATGGCACTGGGCAATGGTAATAAAAATACAACGAAACGTTTGTGCGGTTCTTATGAATAAGTACCAAAAGATGTGTATTGGAATTGCAGCATACCATTTCAGAGGTAAGACATTCTCTTAAACCTTGATTGAATGTTAGCGTGTTCCAGGACAGTACTCCATTGCAGCTATTTTCACCGAGGTATATATCTGATGCCTTTGCGGTTGGATTTATAAGCCGGAGTGTGTTCATATCAACCTGTATGTCCCAGCCGTATTCATTACAATTAACAAATATAGCATCCTGTATCCGGTAACCTGAAGAAAAATCATCATTTGTTAAAAATATATACAGTATTGCTTCGCTAAAATTCGAAAGACTGTGGGTTTTTTTCAGATATGAAATTGTATACCTTTAACACTCGTTTGTTAACACTTCTAAGTATTAACCTATTGATCTTAAATTCTGACTTAAGATGATTAATATATGAGCGCCGCTGTACGATTTCCAACCTCTTCTTTAAGTGAAGTTATTTTCAGAAAACGTCACATGTGACGTCACCATGTACTGACAATAAGCAATATTTGCCCCATATGACAATATGATAACGAAGTGACGAGTAATTATTGTTTCCTGCTTGCAAATAGTGACATCACGTGTTGCGTTTTCTTGAAATGACGTCAGTTACAGAAGAGGTTCATATAGCTGCTCTCATATAGGATATATGTGTTCACTATAATTGCATTTTTTTTACTTTGTTGTTCATAGTTTTCTGCTCTTCATGCATGGACAAATTATCTATCTATTTAATGCATAACACAGAATCAATTTCCACACAATGCGTATCTAGCGCTCCAACTGTTCGAACGAAGGGAAACGTCCATTAAATGTAAACTGATAAAAAAGTATTTTATATTGTTTTATTTTACCTGTAAACATTGTAAAATAGTGAAAGCTCGTAACGCTAAATAGCTCAGCATTGCACTTTACCGACTGAATAAGGAAATACGATAAATATGTCATTTATATATAGTATCGTCCTAAAAAATGAACATTTTAGTGTCAAACAACGAAACAAATCAAATGTTAAGGCTCTGTTTGTATTATATAAACATCCCACGGAGTATGGTAGCATATAATTTGAACCCCGCGAAAGTTAATGTCAACCGAGGCGTTTCTTTTTTCGAAGTTTAACATTATATGCTATTACGGATTTGCTTATCGCGTGTATATGCGATTTTTGCATGGACAAATCACGTGTCTTATAATGAAATTCTTTATCATTAGGATATCAGTTGTCGGGTATAGATATTATATCGGTACCCTTCACAAGTATGTCCGTGGTATTATCGCAACGATTAGAAAGATATTTTGAAATATACCTGTTGTAGTCTGATGGTACCACCAGGGCGTAGCTGTGGAATATACTTGATAGGGTGTTGTAGAATTATGATGACGTTCTGAAAATGATCGGGTAATGAAAACAAAAGGATAATGTAATATTTCATATTGTAAATGACCCGTTGAACGAATCATGCAAAGACTCGCCTCAAACAGGGTTTTGAACGAGAGGTTTGGGGTACAGATTTGTATTTCAATATCGTTTATTATTAATATACATATATTAGACATTGTTTCGGTAATCCAAAGATTAAGAACAGTATCGACAATAGTTTGGGCTAGCTTTCATTAAAAAGTTTCTTGGATAAGACATTGTGATTAACTAAATCAGAAGAAAAAAATATTTTAGGTTAAACAAATAGTCACTAATGTGTGTATATAAAAAAAGTTATAAAACACGCAGAAAAATACCGTAACAATTCACGCCAGCGTCCTCCGAATGGCCACAGTCATGTTTAAACCATACATTAGACAAACATTGCTTAATGTTCTGTTCGTATCCATTACAATTAAGTTCATCCACGATTATCGAGCCATGACCTTCGCCATAATACGCGCTACTGTACGGCATTCCATAGCTATAATTGAAATATTTATATAAAAAGCAGGTATTTTCTTTGTTTGATTGATTTTTACACAACACACTGACCAAAGACTTGTCATTTTCCAAATCTGTATTCTCGATTGGAACCGAATTGTATAATTCCAAACAGACATGATGGACTAACGATAGAGAGCCAGGCTCCATTTCGAAGTTCGTAGTTACAAATCCCGCCATGAGCGAAATACTTCTAGTCATATAATTGAGTAATGGTTTTTAAATTGTGGTATTAGTAATCGATAGTGAAGTAATTAGATGATACTATCCATTGTATTATACGATCCGTGTTGAGCCTTTTCATATGTGATGCCTCGGTCAAGTGAGATCAAGGGGCTCGTGTGCGGGTATCATACGGACTTGAGGAAATCGGTCCGATCTGTCGTGAGGGTCCGCACGAGGCCAGTGCATTGTCCATACGAGGTTCAGTGAATACACGCACAGATTCGAGGGTTATATAACATGGCCCATGTATTAAATCTACGATACTTTGCACTGTATACATAGCCTTTATTTAAATATATGAATATGAATCTTTTGATTGAATGACAAATAGCATATCAAAATACCCAGAAAGCAATAGTTACACATGTAGAGTACTGTAATAGTTGTACTCTCGTCGCTAATCCATACATTTATAACTGTCATTTTGAACCTCTATTAACAGACTAAATCGTTATACACTCGGTTATTTTATAGCAGAGTTGCGCAGTTTCAGATATGCACCAAATTCGGACACGCATAATTTCATTTGCGACACGATTATTTTCTCGAGAATTTTAAAGTCTCTGGTTTTCGCGAATTAAAACCGCGAGGATAAATGATGTAGTCGCGAATAAAACCTTAATAACAGTATATAAAGCATGGTTTCGCTTTACATGTACATGACAATTGTTGTTTACTTCCTGAATGTGTTTAAACAATGACTTAGATTTTTTCTTACTTAGTTGCGTCCTCTCTCTCTCTTTTAGTACTAGAAGTAAAATTGCTTACCCAGTGCCTTGATATAAACCAAGACTTCTACAAATAACTTTAACATCATTGTAATCAAAACTGTCATCACATATGGTACCCCACTGTCCTCTACTGTAAACTTCTACTCGTCCATAATAGTAACTTCCATCAACAAGGCGTACTTGACCCTCTAAAGATGTTCATATCAAAATCAACGTATGTCAGAGGAATCATGTAACTATATGTTTTTTTTATAATTGATCTAAAATGTATTTTTACGATTATCCAGCAATTGACCCTTCCTCAGATATTTGATTGACATGCCGATTGGCCAATCAAGATAACGGGATTTCGACACACCTCCAGCAGATCGCTTACCTTAGACAAACCTTAGACAAACAAGAAGAGATTAACGCCCGATAAAAAATAAGGTTTAATAGATTTATGATGATAGCATTGTGATTATATTATATCATGTTAATATGTGACAATGGTGAAAAGATACAGCTACGGATTGTGTTATTCGGACAGCATATATCCGGAGAGACTAGAAAAAATGAAATATTTATTTATATCAGCTTTACTGGGAGGGGGCAGACATTAGACATTAATGAAAAGTATAGCCCTAGAAGATGAAGAAACACAATGTAACAACAACTAAACATCTTCTGGTTTTATTAAGTTGCAATTTATATAAATGTCTGATATGATCAATATATCTGCGTTTTGAATGAACATATTATATTAATTTGACAAACTACAATATTTGACTTTTACCAGCATTTAGGTAAGTATTTGATATAGCCTATGATCAATATATCTGCGTGTTGAATGAACATTATACTATTTTGATAAACTACAATATTTGACTTTTACCAGCATTTAGGTAAGTATTTGATATTTATGCTTAGGATTGACATTACTTTATAAATTAGTTATAACGAGTAGTTTGTAAAACTAAAAATGCCCAGAATCAAGTATAACATCAATAATTATTGAGATTAAAAAATAGTATAGCCATAAACATATATGCAGAAAAATTCTTTTAATTTCTGTTAATACTAGTGAAAAAACGAAAATACAGGTGATTTACTGGTATTGGTTACTCACTGTTGAGTATTTCTTTTAAACGCTAGAAAAGTTCCGATTTCTTCATTATTTCATTTTCACTGGTTATGATAGGGCAGAAATGAGTAATATATCATGTTTAAACCCTAAAAATCACACCTATATTGAATTAAGTTCTTAAATCATAAACATTTTATAACATTCAACACAGACCTGATCATTGGTTTTTAGTTAAAGTCTAAAAAATTATTTGACATTTTCGTTCGTTATTTTTGTCTATAAGGTCATCAGTCACCATGTACACGTAGGTACTTATACGTGGGATTTGTTAATGTTAATATATTGCTCTCCCCCCGGAACGGAAAATACCGGACATTTGTATTTGATGTACTTGTGCATATCCCCTTACTGTATACATGTAAAATAAAAGTAAAGTTGAAAGTTGTTTGTTATAGGCATTTTTGTTGACCCCTAAATAATTGACACTTCTCAACTGTATATATGTGTCAGATGGTGACAGGAAACACTGATTGGATGTATATTGGATTCCAACTGGGGCAGACAAAGAGAAATGCTGATTAGGGGTCTGGACAAGATTGATATCTAGATAGTGCACGCAGGGGACAATATTGTTTATTGCATAATATTATATAATTTGTCCAAGCCAAAACAGCCCTTGTTTATTTAAGGCTTAATTTCTGGATGTTTTAGATATATGTGTTGAACGATTAATTGATGATTTGAGAAATAATCCCAATATTGTAATGTCTGTCCACTCTCTAAATTATTTATTAAACAGACTATTTTGTCAATTTCAAAATAAAATATTTACCACATGGACTTTTAACAAATATTTTTGATGTCAGATTATATAATATACATTACAAAATATCCTTATATTATCCAAAAGATGTCAATTTTGTGCATTTTTTGTCGCTGTAGTATAAAATATGTCCATTCCAATAAGACGCTTAGCTATGATGTTGATTTTTCTTTGATCATTTTTGGTCTGTCACAGACGATTTTGAGTACTATTTTCTCATCAGGAAACCAGGCAGGCGTAAAATGCAGAGTCTAAGTTTGATCAAAAAGATAATTCAACGCAAAACCGCTTGGAAGACACTACAAAATTACATTACGTTTATTAGTGTCGGTCGCCATTTTGTAAAGCGCTTGTCTAACGTAGTTACAACGAGCACCTGTTGCTAAGGTGGGCGTGGCTACAGTGCGAATGAGGAAGGGTCAATTTCTTCATTATAAAAACTCATTTGACGTTTTGCAACCTAGATAAAGGAATCATGTCGCACTGCGTTCATAAATCAGTTACAATGTTCTGTTTACACACAAGATACATATGAACAATATATTGTGTGAGAATTTCTGTCAATTAAATAACAATATTGCGATAAGTATTTCTACGATACAATCAAGCGTTCAAACTGGGTACTGAAAACAATTATAGTAGAACTATCAAATATGCATACCGTAACCCGACCATTATAGGAGTAATATCAGATATGCGTACCGTAACCCGACAATTATAGGAGTAATATCAGATATGCGTACCGTTACCCGACACTTATAGGAGTAATATCCGATATGCATACCGTAACCCGACCATTATAGCAGTAATATCAGATATGCGTACCGTAACCCGACCATTATAGGAGTAATATCAGATATGCGTACCGTAACCCGACCATTATAGGAGTAATATCAGATATGCGTACCGTAACCCGACAATTATAGGAGTAATATCAGATATGCGTACCGTAACCCGACCATTATAGGAGTAATATCAGATATGCGTACCGTTACCCGACAATTATAGGAGTAATATCAGATATGCGTACCGTAACCCGACCATTATAGGAGTAATATCAGATATGCATACCGTTACCCGACACTTATAGGAGTAATATCAGATATGCGTACCGTTACCCGACACTTATAGGAGTAATATCAGATATGCGTACCGTAACCCGACCATTATAGCAGTAATATCAGATATGCGTACCGTAACCCGACCATTATAGGAGTAATATCAGATATGCGTACCGTAACCCGACAGATCTGTTGTTTCTCTCATCCACCATGGATATTGCGTTGTTTCTAAATGATATAACATACAATATAAACAGATCGCTACTAAGTGTTTCCACGAATACCAATAATAAAGTGAAATTACACAAATGAATAGAGACGGTACTTTTAATTAACCAAGTTGTACAAAAAATCCTTATGCTAATAAGTAAAAGCACGAGTAATAGCAAAATACTGTGGTCAGTTAATACAAAATAACGCTTATTTAAAAAGTTGCGTTTTTAGGTAAATATGTACATATTTATATTTCAAACAAACATAAATGTAATTATTTCTTGGCGTCGAAAGTACAAAATCTAGGTGCTCAAAAGGTACTATGTTTTATGTTGATAGTCCCTGAACATGGAATACCAATTTAACAAAACATGTTCATACGTTTACTCGTACAGCCAGCTAACGTCAAATCTGACCGATATGTGGTCATTTGTTTCAAAGATATACTCATAAATTGATTAACTATGGCAATAACAAATCATTTAAAGTGATTGATCATTACACATACAACAAATCTGAATATAACATAATATGATTTATATCGTCGTATAAGCAACTTAAACACATTAATCCTGCATTAAAATGGTATTTTAAATGAAACAACTGCTAGGTACAAAATGAAATGCTAAAATTGTACTTGTTTTATGTTGATAGTCACTGAACATGGAATGCCGATTTACACGTACAGCTAGCTAACGTCACATTTAGCCGCTATGTGGTCATTGGTTTCAGAGATATATTCATCAATTGATTAACTATGACAATAACAAATCATTTAAAGTGATTAATCATTACACATACAACAAATCAGCCTTTTTTGTTATTTTGGTATCATGTGTTGGATTGAGTAACCGAGTACTCGAGTTTTTTAACCTATATGAATATGTCGCGGACCTTTAAACGAAATTAAAAAGTCAGACAGGAATTGGAACTTACAAAGTACACAGCCAAACAAAAAGGACAGAGACAAGACAAGATTCTCGCTTTGGAACGGTCATGATATAATAAAATACAATAATCCGGTTAATGCCACCGTGATATCTCTAATCGTAATGATGTACCTACAACATTATATTTATCTTTGAAAGTAAGTGTTATTAAATATTGAACGTCGGTGTATATTAAGTATTTAAAACACCAGACACTTGGATAAAAATTATTTAAACAGATTGCATTTCGGAAAGTAACCATACAACATATTTGATGTTATATCTTTAACCTTCACCACTATGCCGTGGTATACTATGTATTTTAAAATATACCTTCTCTTGGTGTATCTGTGGTGTAATCGTAATAACGACCTGAAAAATGTAGGGTAATGAATTCAAAGAGTGTATGTATTAATCCATACTGTGAATGACATGTTGAACGAAGCATGTAAGATTTTGATTTTTCTGAATTAGGCATATTTTCTAATAAATAAATTCAAGTAGGACCGAAAGGTGACTGAATATGTGTTTATTAAAAATGACATATTAGATAAATCATTGTAATTGATTCAGTTGGAGCAAAAAAAACAATTATTGTGGACGTTAAAACGATACTGATAATAAATAACGGAGTCAATGTGAAAGACAGGCATGCATATGGAAAAAATAAAGCATGTTTTATAAACCGTTTAGCGACGTTAAATTGTAAATTAGTATAAATATGGTTATGAATATGATGAAATACGCAGCAATATACCGTAACAATTCAGGCCTGCATCCTCCGAATGGTCGCAGTCATGTGAAAACCATGGATTAGACGAACATTGCTTAATATCTTGTTCGTATCCATTACAATTAAGACCATCTACGATTATTGCGCCATGACCTCCGCCGTAATGCGCGTTACTGTACGGTATTCCATAGCTATTATTGAAATTTTGATATTACAAGCTGGTGTTGCATTTGTTCGGTTAAACATAACTATGTACACAACCAAATCAATAACCACCACGATTAGTATATTCGATTGGAACCGAATTCCACTATTCAATGTGGTTTTTGGATGGAGAGTCAGATATCTTGTCTGAATTCGAAATTTTCAAACCTTACAGTCATCTACTTCGTATTATTGAGTAATGGTTTGAAATAGAGGAATTAGTCATCGACAGTTTTCAATATGGTTAGATAATGCAATATATGTACACAGAATGCGAACCTTGCGGTTTTATATATGTTATACCTCGGTCAGACGAGACCAACGGATGGTCCGGGACCATAGAACTAAGGAAGCTATAGGTGCATGTGGTCTCAGTCACGGGCTTTAGGCGACTCCAAAAAAGGTATAAAATGTCCCTGTAAAATTGAGCCTCCCCGCACAACTAATTGTGCGATAACCAACAGTCTCATGGTGTTGACCCTCACGGAATACGTTGACTTACCGAGTGATTCGTGTGACAGATATATCACTATGGTATTTATGGCCAGCAAGTGGTTGTGTTGTGAAAGTTGGGAGTTTGATTAGCTAGTAAAACAAATTGAACAAACAAGTAGGTGATTGTTGTAAAAGGGCTTTTATTTTAAAGCCTTAAAAATACCAGTGTATGACAATCATATAAAGAAACAACATATGAACTTATATACATTACATATAAAACAAAGGCATTACACTGGAGAAACTAATTTTTTGAGAAATACAATGTTTTATCTGGGCAATAAAACCGCCATGAATAAACAACATATGAAGATACAGTACTGGACGACAGAAATCACAGGAGGTGGATTGGGAGGAGGTGGAAAAGCTGATAATAACAATAGAATTAAGTGAATTTAACGACACGAAGTAGAACGCAATTTTCCTTTGTTCTAGAATAATGAATATGCGCATGCGCAGTAATAACTAGAAAAAGGATTTCTGCCGTCCCGTACCGTTAATTCCCGATTTGTACAGACATACAAAAAGTACATGAAAGAAGGGCAACCATTTCGTCCATAAAACATTTTATTTAAATAAAAAACATTTATGGCCAGCAAGTGGTTGTGTTGTGAAAGTTGGGAGTTTGATTAGCTAGTAAAACAAATTGAACAAACAAGTAGGTGATTGTTGTAAAAGGGCTTTTATTTTAAAGCCTTAAAAATACCAGTGTATGACAATCATATAAAGAAACAACATATGAACTTATATACATTACATATAAAACAAAGGCATTACACTGGAGAAACTAATTTTTTGAGAAATACAATGTTTTATCTGGGCAATAAAACCGCCATAAATAAAGGTCAATGTAGTTGAACTTTATGACCGCCCAGACAAGCAAACTCCCATGATACTCTACTTTGAATTACATGGCAGCTAAACCAATGTGCACTTAAAAAATAACTACAAAGAACAAATCATACGGTTATATGTTATAAGTAACAATAAGACAAATGACCAATAGGCCTTTAAGTGGGAAAATATGCTGAGGCCCATGTATAAAACATAACAAAATGGTAAATTTGGACTGGTGGTAACAATTATGTACAAGCTATATGCAACATGTCAAATTAAATGGAATCCAGTATGTGGATTTACTGATATTTTGTTGAACAACCAATACAAATTTTAATCTGACTCATATTAAGTGATTTGCAATTACACTATTAATGTGAATATTCAAATCATAAGTAAGCCAGCCACCGCCGAACAGAACATGTGCCAGTAAACATAATACAAACATATATAAAATCAAAGATCATAAGTAACAACATATCACTGTGGATGTCACAATCTTGTCGAACGGTTGACTGCTACCTAAGCAAGCCAGCCACCGCTGAACAGTAAATTTGCCAGTGAGTCTTATAATGATATATCAAGTGACAGCACCGCTCACACACCCGGTCTAACAGTTACCTGCTACCTCAGTAAGCCAGGTGCTGCCAAACAGAACATGCGCCAGTGAGTCTTACAATCATATCCAATGACTAAAGCTATAGCTTACAACAAATAAAAACAGTTAGGCAACAAGAGACAGTTCCACATTTTCTACACAACGATGGATTTAGGCCTTAAATAGGACTGAAAGGCGTTTGAACGCCATCGACCTAATTGACGTATCTGTGAATCTGAGAAATTGTGTAACTGAGCATATGTTGCTCCCCCTATTCTGAAAGAGTGGGATGTGTAAAGGCGTGTGTCGAGGCCAATGCTCTTGATACAGTGTTTCAAAAATTTAGCAAATTGTTTGGATGTGACGGGACGACCTGATCGGTTAACAAAAAACGGACCCTTGCTTTTTGGCCTAATCATGGTATAAGCATGTACGAGACGCACTGGACATATCATACGACACCGATGACTAGCTAATGTGATGCTAGTGGGTCTTACTGAATGTTTGTAGTGGTTTATGGAAACGGTAAGTTTAACTGGCCGAGTATGCTTTGTCCTAACTGAGATGTCTGATATAGAAATAGTATGGTTTGCGCTACCTGAGGTAGCCATTTCACCCACTCGAAGGAGTGCGAAGAAAGCCATCGAGAACATAGCCTTGAATAATGTCCTGTTGTAGCTAGTTTTGAACAACTCGGGGAGTGTTGAAATTATAGATTTCAAAATGGGTATTGTTATAGGCTTTCTTTTGTCTATACTTGGAGATAAATGTTTACATCCTAGAAGTACAGTTTTTACTAAAAAACTTTGTTCCTGTACTGGAGCTCCAAGCAATTTGTTGATGTAATTAAGGGCCGACACACGAGAGCATATACTTGAATATTTCATACCAGTTGAATGACAATAGGCTATAAATGCCGTGAGTTTACTGCATGAAATGGTACCGACAGGGCTGATGCCATAGTGTCTTAAATGAAAACTCCTGTAAAGTGTAAAAGCAGTTTTGTAGGACTGTCTTGTGCTCCGTGCTAATGAACTTTCTAGCAGTGTAACAACCACTTGTTTTAGAGGGTTTCCAACAGTGCATCGGGAATCGGAGTTGGTACCGTGTCCGCCCCTGGAGCATGCAGTAGGAAGTCTGCTATCTGTAAACGAGAAAGCATGTCCGCTAAATTGTTTAGTTTGCCAGGCACGTGTTCCGCGTGTACTAGAACATTATGTTTCATACAAGCTAATACTAGACGACGGACTAGACACATAATATACGTATCTTTGCAGGACTGTTTATTAATAATATGAACAACAGCCATATTGTCAGAATGTAAGACTATGCATTTATTTGCTAGGTTCGAACCCCACACCTCCAGGGCCAATGTGATCGGGAATAATTCCTTAAAGGTAATGTTGAAATCTGTATACTGTACAGGCCATGACCCATAAAACCAGCTATTGTTCAAGATTGCCCCATAACCCAAAGAGCCAGACGCGTCAGTAAAAAGATGCAAGGCAGTGTCGGTGAGCCATTTTTCGTCAAGCAAAATGTGCTTCCCATTAAAATGTTCAATGAAAAGGCACCAAGCAGCCAAGTCGCGCCTTCCCTCCTTGTTAAGTGTAACTCGGTGATATGGTTTGACAATACCCTTTGTTAGATCAATTAAGCGTCTGAGAAATGCTCTCCCAGGTAGAACAACGTTGCAACAGAAATTTAATAGACCTAAAATTGACTGTAGTTGCTGTAATTTAATTTTTCTTTTGCACTTGTATAACTTAAGTAAATTCCGAACTTTAACCAATTTGTCGTGAGGTAACCTTGCCTCCATAGTATTAGAGTCGAGCTCTAAACCCATGAATGTGATGACTGATGTTGCGGAAACTGTCTTTTCTTGTTTAATGGGAACGCCCAGTATTTTACACAAATCTAAGAATACATGCAAATCTGCATTGCATTTGTTTGAACCTTTTTTGCCCAAAAATAGGAAATCATCCAAGATATGCAATATATGGTGAATACCCAGTTTTGTTTTGGCTATCCATTTTAAACCAGAACTGAATCTATCAAAAATAGCGCATGCTGAACTAGCTCCCATGGGAAGACACCTATCATAGTAAAATCTGTTGTCAAACTTGAAACCTAATAGAGGGTAATCTGATGGGTGGATTGGGATAATCCTATATGCGGAATCAATATCTGTTTTTGCCATTAGGCATCCCCTACCCAGGCTTTTGACCATGGCCACTGCGTCATCGAAGCTTGAGTATTGGACTGTGGCCAAAACTGGGTCAATGTTATCATTAATAGACTGACCTGGTGGATGACTTAAATGGTGTATTAATCTGAAAGCATTGGGCTCTTTTTTGGGGACTACCCCAATGGGACTTACTGTAAATGACTGAAAAGGTGTGCTAGTGAAAGGGCCCGCTATACGTTGGAGATCTAACTCCTTTTGTAGTTTAACTCTGACTACATTAGGGAATTCATCACAAGATTTAAGGTTTTTGGCAGAGCATGACATTTTTTCACCAATGAAACCAAGTCTAAAACCTTTAGCAAACCCTTCAATCAAATAATCATCGAAAGTATAACCTTTAATCCAGTGCGATAATTGGTTAAGTTTAACCGGAGTTATTATGCTGCAGTTGTCCAGGCCTGACCTGTTTATTGGTGACTTTGTGTTGGGTTGGACCTGACTGGGGTTGTCCACGTGAACCAGTTCTTTCTGAGTTCTGTTTTTTACCGTTTGGGCATGATTTGGCCGAGTGTTGTCCTCGACAGAAACCACATATGTGTGGGAAGCAACTGACTGAGTTACAGAAACCCCTTTTGTTGAAATTCCAGCATGTATTGCGTTGGAACTCATTGTTGGTGTTAAGTGATGTTCTCCCCTTGTTAACTGAATAGCTGGACCTGTTAGCGCCGTCATTACGGCGGTATTGACGAAAGGGCTGAGGTTGGTATGAAGCTGTTGTGGCCCTAATCCAAAATTCAGAATGTAACCTATCCCAGGGTAGGTGAACATGTTCCCGCAGTTTACGGAATTGGGTGTCATAACTTAACCAGGCCTGACTATTAGAGTTTTTGGTTGCCAGATCTCTGACAAGTTCTCCATATTTCATTAGGGCCGGTGTTTCTGATGGATACTTGCGAGAATACACGGCTACAAATCTCATAAAGGCGGTAGTCCATTGCTCAATTGTATAAATCTTTCTAGCTTTGGTTGATTGGACTAAATTAAGGTTAGAGTTACCCCCCTTGTTAGTGACTTTAAGATGGTAAGATGAGTCCTCTGTGTTTGAGAATGATTGGGGTAATAAACTACCGAAGTCTATATATTTGTGCCTACGAATCTGTTTCCTAATCTTGTCAGGAATTTGGGTAAAAATTGGGGCATCTAAAGGGAAAAAAGACTGTCTCTTGTTACCTGTAAAGGACTGGGCATGCTTTTCCATCACCCTGTCTGTAACATCATTATCTGACATTGAGTCAGAACAATCTGATGACTCGTAAGAGTCAGTGTCTAAATAGGGAACCACTCGATGGTGCCTTTTGTCCTGACTCCTCCTATGTTTTTTCCTTCGTGAATGGCCTTTATTGCCTCTTCTATTTGACACATGTTCTGATTCGTCAGAACTAGAATTAACATCTGATACATACTGTCGTCGCCTGGACCGGCCTCTCTTAAGTTGTTTCCGGTCATTATTCTTTTTTGTGGATTTAGTCAAATGCCGAGACAACTCCTCCGACTCTGATGTATCTCTCTTATTTGATACTTTCTTCCTTTTTAGCGGTCTAACTCTAACTGAGTCCTCTGACCCGTCACTTTCTTCAGGAGAAGTAGAGTGTCCCGTATTGTCACTACCTCTATTTGGGCTTCTCTTTTTAGTAGCCTTGCGCTTACTTGAACTTGTTCCCTCTGACTCAGAGTCATCACTGTCCTGTTCGTATGAACTTTCACTGACCAACACTTCCCTGCTTGGCCCAGGGGCATTTATTCTATCGACAGTTTTTCGTTGCCTAGCAAGGCGAACAGTTTTTTGTTTAGCACTACTAGGAAGATGCCGTCCTTTCTTAGCAGGTGCTGGCTCACAATTAACAATATGTACTTGAGACTCTGTCTGTCCCTTTCTTTGTCGACTTACAGTTTTTTGTCTTTCCTTTTCTGGAGGACAACAAGGCGCTGTACATTTTGCTTTCGTAGCCCTAGCTGCCAACCTTTTCCCCCGCATATCTATAAAGCAAAGAAAATAATCAATAACAGCTAAGGTTATAAAGACAGAATATTTTAACATGAGACAGACCAATCTCTCGGGCAACTACTAAATATCTATAACGGAATGTCTTGGACATAAGCCTCGAACATATTATAAATGGTGCCAGATTTGTATCTTGCCACTGTGACAAGTTTAATCATAAAGCACCACGGCCTGGTGTTTTGAGCATGAGCCCGGTAAATATCCTAAGGCATGTCAGACATGTGTTTCCGGGATAAGCCCAAGAATATCATTTATGCATGTCAGACTGGTGTCTAGGGCATGCGCCCAGAAAGTATTCTAACACATGTCAGACAGCAGTCTCGGGCATGAGCCCGGTGATTAGCAAAAAACATGTCAGACAGGTATCTCAGCCAGTAAATATCAAAACACATGCAAGACATGTGTCTCTTGCATAAGCCCGGAAAATATCATAAAACATGTCAGACTGGTGTCTCGGGCATAAGCCCGGTAATATAATAAAGCATGTCAGACAGGTGTCTCGGGCATAGGCCCGGAAATTTGTGTAAGCATGTAGGACAGGTGTCTCGAGCATTAACCCTGTAAAATATCATAAAGCATGTCAGACTGGTGTCTGGGGCATGGGCCCAGAAATCAATGATATCAAGTTGGACCTGATGCAAGTCCTTAGTCTGGAATATATATGTCTCGGGAATGAGCCCGGTAAAAATTGGAACTGTGTCAGATTACTATCTGAGTGCACAATCAACTGTGTCAAGGGCATGAGCCCTGGACAAACAATCACAGTCACGGGTAACTGCCCGGAAAATTGTACATAGCCAGGGTGAATGGCAAATAACGACATGGGTACTGGCCCAGCAAATAACATAGTGTACAATTAAAAAATCCGTGTTAAATACCAGGATTTAAAACAATAACTGTAATAGATCATAAGTGTTGGACTGTCTCGGGCACATGAACGTGCTCGGTAAATATATACAGATATTAAACAATATGTCTTAGTCCTGTACTGTTACATGTACAATTCCTGTAAAATATAAACACCAAAATGGAGCATCCGCCCCATCCTTACACAGGTATTTTTAGCCATGACCTTGAACTACATAAAACTGGGTGTTTATCTGGTCCACTACTGTTAAATAATACTTAAATAGCACAGCCATGTATGCCATGGTGGTGAACAACCAGCAAGCCAAGGATTTCTAAAGTAGTTCATGTCATAATGTAGGCTCAAAAATAAGAAGTAAAATAAACAATTTTACATGTTAATGAAAGAGTTACTTAACTGACTTCTTATTCCGTCTGGTAACTCGTTAACAATATCTAAGTAGAAATTCGTCTACTGTAAGACACAACTAGGGCACGTATGTTCTTGAACAGTCGTTTGTTTCCTTCTTGCGATAAATGGACACCGTCTCGGTCAAACACAGCTGCAAACGACTTCTCTGACCAAAACCCTTTCAGGCGCCAAAGAGTGGACTGGTTCAACTTTAATTTGACCTCTAAAGTGTCATTTAAAATGTCAACCTTATTACTGAAAACGTCTACATCAACAGGATATCTTGATGATATTGATGGTTGGATCCTGTATAAAGTCTGACAGACAACAACCTCTGGCACTTTTAATACAAATTTTAGTGTGTCCACAAGATCCACAACCTCTGAAGCCGTGTGTAGTGGTTCTCGGTCGTACAAATCGTTCGTACCAATCACGAGAAACACAAGATCCGGTTGGAAGTCACTCACAACGTCCAAATGTTCCCGTAAGTTATGCACTCGCGCTCCTGGGAATCCAGAGTATTGTATAAGAAAATCTTTACTATCCAAATTTAGGCTAAAGTTTAACTTCTCCGTGTCCCGAATATAACTTTTAAAACGACGAATATACGAATGTCCGAAAAGCTGTACCTTAAACACCATCTCAAGACGCCATCTTGAATTTCACAAACAAAGGAAAACAATACCTGCCGTTTCCCAAAACGGAATTTTACCGACTACGCCAATAAATGTCAAGTCCGTAGTAAGACAAACTTATAAATAAATAACTATCACACTGTTCACAGTAAAATACAAGAAATAAAAGCTGATAATAACAATAGAATTAAGTGAATTTAACGACACGAAGTAGAACGCAATTTTCCTTTGTTCTAGAATAATGAATATGCGCATGCGCAGTAATAACTAGAAAAAGGATTTCTGCCGTCCCGTACCGTTAATTCCCGATTTGTACAGACATACAAAAAGTACATGAAAGAAGGGCAACCATTTCGTCCATAAAACATTTTATTTAAATAAAAAACATTTATAAGGAATTGTCCAGTTTGTACTAAAACAACTAAAAAGTTCACGCCCTCTAGTCACATGCTTTTCCTCCAAATTGAGAACAGCGTAAGAGAAGCGATCGAGTTTTCCGATATGCAGCGCGAGAGAAGTTTTGGTTAGTAAAATGTGAGTGTTGTCGTGCTCGTACTAGAACATTTACAACTTTCGCTGGTCAGTGCCAGAAATATAGAAAGTGTCATATGCGGTGAACATTTTATCAAATGCCATTATATTTCAACCCGCCCATGTCCATTCGGTCCTCTCACGTTCAATTTGTTGGAAACGTTGGTGAAAGAAATGCGTCTGCTCAACATATGTTATGTGAAAAAGCTGAACTTGGCACATGCTGTTCACTAAATGGATGTTAGACAGATATAAACAAGCACTATCAAAAAAGTGGGGTCCCCACATAATAGACTTAGGGTTCCGATTGAAAAGCAAATAAATTGGAAATTGAACATTAACTGTGGCATTGACATCGTGCCATTAACCAAATATCGACAGCAGATAAGTATTCGTATTTGAGTATCTCAGTAAAAGGTAGATCTATTAAAAACGCGAGCAGGGCACTGCATGCTACGCCTTGATACAGGAAATTTAATATAAATGGATGTGCACGAAATGTCTCGAGAATTCAAGATACAATTTCCTGGACATTATCAAGGACTTTCAGTCAGGTGATCCTAAAGCAATCAGACTTAAACTTGCTAGGCCGCATTTCCCTATAGTAGTGAATAATTCAACATAATGTTATGCAAATTCTCCAAAGAATGGCATATATATGACTCCAGACGGTATTTTGGCGTGTGATACATACAGGTAAGGACTGGAAAAACTATTAACACTATTGCTTACCCTGATCCTTGATAGAAACCCAGCATTCTACAAATGACTTGAACATCATTGTAATCAAAACCATCATCACATATTGTACCCCACTGTCCCCTACTGTAAACTTCTACTCGTCCATAATAGTAACTTCCACCGACAAGGCGTACTTGACCCTCTAGAGATGTTCATAGCAAGATCAATGTATGAAAGAGCAAAGCTGCGACCATCATATATTAAACATTGATGTAAAATGTACCTTACGGACAACCAGCACTATCTTCATCACAAAAGCTCACAGGAATTTTGCAGATTAGATAAAGGAATGATTAAGTCATAGGCTGTATTTAAAAAAACAGCTGCAATGGTTTTTATCACACGATATACATGTGTATAATTAATTGTTAGAAAAATATTGTCAATTCAAAAAATAGATTGTGAAGGATACCGTTATTGTGTATTCTATGCAACTGATCACTATTTTTTTCCAAAACATGCTTCCATAGGCTGACCACCTAATAAATTGTATTCAACCGTTCTCCGGTAAATAAAAACCACTCAGCATATAAAAAAACAATTGGTATATCTGGGATACAATCACACAATCAACCTTGGTACTTAAGATAATAGTAGAGGCACAAAAAACATTAAGTTATGCGTACCGTTACCCGACAGATATGTTGTTTCTTGTATCCCCCATGGATATTCTGTTGTTCCGGCGGATTCTAAATGATAGCAATCATTATATTGGTATCGTTGAAAATGAAATTATTAATAGAGTTTCTACCATTTTACACGTGTTCATATGTCTTGAAATATTTGTCACGAATGAACAAAATAATAGTAATATCAAAAATGTGCTACACCGAACACACCAATAACATATTGTGAAAATTTCCCTTTTCTCTCAATACAGTATAGAACGTAAAAAGTAAACATCTCCTTATTCTATTCATAAACAGCTGTTGATTAATATTATCTTAAACCTACCACCGCAGTCAATCCCCGCGTTCCCTCGTGTGTACCCACAGTAATCGGTCAGCCATGGTTGTGATGGACATTGTGATAAGCCCCATTCGTATCCAGCACATCGTAGATTGCTAATCATGTACGGACCATTGGATCCACCAAAATGCGCGTTTCTATAAATGCTTATGTACCTGAATGTAGCAACATGCAATGTAGTTCTAATGTGTCAGAACAACAGTAATGTCTTCTTTTATATTTCTGATTGCGTTTAACATATTGCTCGACCGTACGTTTACATTATCACATTGTTGTTCATTTATGGCGTATTGGATCAACAGGTATACAGCAAGCATAACGCAAACCAGATGCCCTATTTGAATTATTATTTGCAAAGACGAAGCATGGCCACTATGTTTATGAATAAACTCGTACACATTGACAAATGTTTTATTCACTTTCGTGAAAATATCTCGATTCGTTCGCAGCGTTTTGATTAAAAAATGAGAAAAATTAAAACATGTGCAGAAATGAGCAAATATAAGGAATATAACCAAATGCTATATGGTTTTCAGCATGTATACAACTCTCTAGTCAAAGGTTTATTAACTCGCAAGTTAAGTCTAAGTTTCATAATAAATACTGCGAAAAAACGTGCGATAGCATTATTTTTTTTAGGACAATATTTAATAGATAGTTCAACTAGAATATTTCACATTGTTGTATTTCGACAATTTATATCAATACATATGTTTATTCAAATATGTTCAAGAACTTAATCTGAGCATGTCAAACAATGCTTACCTAACGCGTTCTGTGATCAAGCAGTATTTAAATCTAATTAAAAATATGTCGTCAAATCAAATTCTAAAATCACAGTATTTAAAGTAATACATGTACTATGGTAATTTTTTTCTCATTTGTTAACCAAACCAAACCTGAAAAATGTATTTCCTAAAGTTAAAACATCAAAATACTGCCTCAACCAAGAATGAACTCAAATTGTATTAATCCATATTTGTTGAAGAGAGATGTTTGTACATCATAAATTTAAAAATTTAAAACAAACTTCCAGTTTTTTAACAATCAGGCTATTTAACAGGTTTTGACTTTTAGTAATATGATAAAAAAACGATGTTTTTCAATCAGTTAAACATTGCAATGGTTCTTATTAGAGATGTTTTTAACATTGCAGGAAATTATCGTATTCATTGACATATTACATTCTATACTCACTGTCTACCGTGATACATCCCCAGGAGCTTACATATTACTACGGCGTCTTCCATATCAAATCCATAATCACAAATTGTTCCCCATTGTCCATCATAAAATACCTCCACCCGTCCTGACTGATTATTGTGTCCGTTCATAAGTCGGACTGCTCCGGCTGTAAAATGTACCAAACTAATTCTGACCTAGTACCATTAGGATTAAGACGAAGTACACATAACACTTTTTCTAAACGTCCACGTAATAAAATACAATTTTAAGAAATCTGTTTTATATTCCGACTTGAAATTTGGCATTGTAGTCTTATACATAGAACCTATTTCTCGTCATGGTTGACCACGCGTGACAGTGAGTACGATTCTCAACTTTTGGCACGAAGATTACGTGCACTGTGTAGTAAGCGGTGAATTTCATTTCAATGCAATCAACATTGTATGTCCAACACGAAAATATACCGACAAAGACCACTGAAGAACGCGCTAGGGCCGTCGGTATGATTGATGCTGGTACTCTAATTCGACAGGTATGACTTATTTTATAAATTAATTAATTAATTCGAATACAATTTATTGTATTTATTATTATTTCAGGTTGCCCGTCTGTTCAAATGGCCCAACTATGTACATTTGTTTCTGTTCTTATATTTCGACGAAGTACCAAGTTGACGTATATAAATTTGGTTCAGTGTATATGCGATGCATACATTGAATGTATTGTATATTTGATATAGATTCTAGTTATACTGCATTATGCTTTTATTGTTATAGTTTACAGGAACAACAAACATTTAGCGTTAAAAGTCAAAGCCTTACCGAACTCGCCGTTGTTGATGGGTAGGCTATTTTGCACGTCGTTATTGTAGGCTGGAATACAAAATAAATAAATGCATCATGCAAAATATGCAGGGGTATACATAGTCATAAACGTAAGATAATACTGGAACATATTTATGAACAACATAACTGTCGCTCCAATGTCCAATCGTGCTGGAGAGGCTGACATCTTTGCATGTGGCCTAATTTCCCGCTCGATGTTGGTGTTTATTTTCAAAGTCATTATACTGGTTAATTGCTAACATGTCGGGCATTTGGTTTAAGCAAAGGGGTGGTATGACGTGTTAAACTGTTTGAGTCCCGAGTATTGTATACCGACTCTTCAAGGCCATGTTATCGTTGTGTTGTGTACGTTTGCAGTGTTAAGTTGTCCCCTAAACACCCCTCCCTTTTCAGTTTTGTGTTGTGCCCATCCTCAAGTTACATAAGTTCAGTATCAAACTATCTGTAAGGGGAGGAGCGGGTGTTATTTTACCAGTTTTGTCTCTTAGTAATATGATTAAACAAGATTGCGTTTAACGGTTATACATGTCAATGGTTCTTATTAATGATGTTTTAGACAATGTAACAACAATACTGGACGAAGCCCATGCAATATATTTAACTTCAGATGAGCCAGATACATATTTAAATCAAGATTGAATGGAGATAATAGTTCGACACTCAAAATAGTGACAGTCGTGTGGGATATTGCGCTTGACCGTGATAGTAAGCTCAAACACATTGTGAAAAAGATGATTGAATAATTTATAACAATTATTTTGACTCTGTCTGTCCGCGTTCCATAGATTCTCCAATAATATATTCCATTACAATGAATGGGCATTTAAAATCATTGATGTATCGAAACACGTACCGTAGCAGTCCACACCGAAATCTTCATCATGAGAACATGTGTTTGAAAGCCATGGTTTCGACATACAATCATGAAGATGTGACACAGTCCCATTGCATTGTAAGTCTTCAATAACAACATTGCCTTCACCTTTTCCAAAATATGCATTGTAATAAGCCTTACCATAGCTGAAAAATAATAATTATATATAACACGAAAAAGCAAATATAATTTTTGTTTTAAGAAATGAAAAAAACCCAGACACCAAATGTTATCACTGAAAGAGATTAATATCCCGACAATGCTTGCCTGCCAGCCCGTCTGTTCAACCGAAGACCGCCCGCCTGTAAACTCCTTCAAACTGTCTTTGTGATGGTATACTTACACCTTTAAAAAGAATGAGAAGCGAACACAAACCTATATCCTTGATAGTGACCAGCTTCTCTACAGATGACTTGTACATCTGAATGTGACAGATGTCTTCCACATATCGTTCCCCAACTACCACCAAAGTGTACTTCAACTCTTCCAGAAGAATATGAACTTCCATCCACAAGACGAACGCTGACAGCTGCGAAAACATGATTAGAATTTAAACAAATAATGAAATGCTGTCCTCTGTTTAATGATACAAATTTGGAAAACAGAACAATACTTAATGCAAACCGTTCATAAAGTTACGGAGATATTTTATCGTTACGCTGATCATCCCGGTCCTTAAATGCACAGAACTGTTTCTAAGAGAGATATAAAGTTTATGAAGAAGTGATGGCGCGATTATCGGAAATAATCGAAAAATCATCAATGGACATCCGACGTCGGTGACAATCAATGATGAACTATAATAATCAAGTATAATCGGAAATTTTGAATGAAGTTATAAACCCGGATATTCTTTCAAATTTTAAATTTAGTCAATACATAAGTATGTACAAAACTTCTCGTTATTAGAAGTCAAATATTTATTGAATGATAAAATATTCTTATGATATAAGAGTAATGTAAAACTCCATGGATGTTAAATGTAGTTAAAAAAGAGATACACAAATTTGTATTATTGAATCAAACTGTCAGCACTATACTTATACTAAAAAGCTAAATATGTCGATAATATTCGATTCGATTATCGATTATGAGTTTAAACTGATCCGATAATCGATTATGAAATTTGTCAGATTATCCATTACTACAGTATGAAGTAAATAACAGTTATATTATAGCTTGTCAAGGGTACGAAAACACTAACAAAACCTTCAAATTAAACTTTACATAGTTACGTAGATAGTCAAGGAAAATGTTTTACAACTACTTCCAGTAAAGTACAACACATCAAAACGTTGTTTACAGCACACGAATAGAATTCTATTTTTTATTGACGCATACTTACGCGGTAAATAGGATGAATGAAGACCTGAAAAAATAGTATGTGATAGTAAAGTGTTTCAAATCAAAATTGTATTCATTTGATTGGTAACGCATGTTTTAGCATTAAATAAGTTAATTGCTGAAAATGCGTATTACGTTAGGTAAACGGTGAACGACAAAATACGTTTTAAGTTTTTTAAAAAGGTAACCGGGAAAAGTTCAATATTCACTGAAACTTTTTGTACATATTAAATAATCGTATGCGTAACTTCATTAAAAACGCAACTATTTCACTAAGCCTTCATTTTTCCAAATGATAAACGCGTTATATTGTTACAAATGTGTAAACCAATCACCAAAAAAATAAATCAAACGATGGCCTTATCATTCGTATTTCGATTAATTTTAGGAAATTATGTTCGATGATGAAAATGAAATGCTTTCTTTATAATGTCGCAGTTTTGGATATAGGTTAAAGTCGGCAAAACGTGTCAACAAACCCTAGATACAATATAACATAACTTAAATTAGCTATTTCTTTCATGATCGAGTTTATCTAAATATCGATTATAGGGGTGTTGTATACAACCTATTCATCCGTTCATAATTAAAAATATGATTTAAACAACCTTTCCACCCTATACCCAATGTAATGGATAAATGGATAATGAAAGCCTTATCTGCATGTACAGAAGCAAATATACTAACTATTAGTGCAGTAAACACCAGCATCCTGTCCATGTCCACAATTATGGCGGCCCCACCCGCTAGACGAGCAACTTGTTAAATCACTCTCATAGCCTGTACAGTGTAAATCGTCGAGTAATATATCACCACGGCCTGCTGGAAATGCTCCGTACGGAGCAGTCCTTGCGTAGCTTAAGAAATATCATTGAACATAAATAAGTTGTGTATTGGTATGCCTTTCGAGAAATTGAGAATTTAGAATTTTAATATCGCTACTATTATTACTATCGTTAGTATTTGCAACGTCTTTATCAATTATGTACTTATTAAATCAAATAAATTAAACAATGTTAATTGATGTGATCAAATTACTGAAAAGTTCAAGTTCTTTGATGTCAGTTTTGAGATAGACTCAAGTACATGTGTCGTTAGTGTTACATCTTTTCCTGTACTTGGCAGAGAAACCACATCAAAGTTTCAATTTGTTATTGAAGCCAGAAATGCTCGTACTGCACGTGACTGCAACCTCTACAGTATTCGTACTTTGGACTGATGCTTTTTCCCATCAGGGCACGTATTCACAAACGTTTTAAGACTGAATCCCAGATTTAGACTTTAAAATGGTAAATGTTCATTTTGTTCCTACGTTATTGTTACTCGATATATTTTGATAAAACATGGCAAAAGTGTAGAGTAAGTAACATGACATATTCAGGCAAAAATGTATCCGTTTAAATGTAATGAAAACGAAATGCTTGTAAATTTAACTTTTGCAAGTTTAAAGACAAAGTCTGAATTTTAGTCTTAAACCATTTGTGAATACGGATCCTGGTATTAATCAACATCAACATATTGAATATAGGAACGTGTATTATTACAAACCCACTTCATGTGTATTCCAAACAATGATTCAGCGCCTTAATATGATTTTATTTATATAATGATATTTGTACTTGATATTTCAGAACAACAGTTACATCAGTGAAGGGTGTTATATATGCCACATGGGAAGCTTAGATATTAATACGCCATTGTATCTTTGAAGCGAAACAATGATTCAAAATACATCCCATTAAGAAAGCATTTATATCATTACCCAGTTTGTTGGGATAGTCCAAGCGACGAACAAATAACTCTTGCTTCATTATTGTCAAAGCTATCATCACACACAGTTCCCCATTCGTTAGTGGAATTGTCAAACACCTCTACCCTGCCTTCGTACCTTGTATTTCCATTGGCTAGTCGAATCGTATCTATTCAAAACAAATACCGATATCTACAAATATCCAAACTTTGGTAAGTACAGAAGTTTGCATCATTGCAAACATTTACCGTTGAATATTTACAGATTTCACTAATTTGAGCATCGCAACGAAATATCTTGAAAAAATATGGTCGGCGCAATTTGAAGGATAATATTTGTTGGGCAACATAAAAAAATGCCGAGATGTTACGATTGCTGGTCACTCCTGATCCAAAATGGATTTCGGTAAATTCACCTAAATTCAGTGAATTTCGGTAGGGTAACGTACCGTTTATCGAAAGGTTAACCAATCCGCGTCAAGGTTACAAAAGTTGTTCGGTTGAAGAGAAATTGCCTTGGTGGTTAACGTAATATTTGATTGGTTTACACAACACTGCTACGCAAATAGAAAACCATGTTAGTACGACTACGTCGAAAAACGTAACAATGCTGTTTTTAAGTTATAGATATCATATTTTACAGCGCGGCAGCTGTCGGAGTCCATTATATTCGGTCGAATCAGCTGATATATTTGACACGACGCGACGCCATTATAAATAGGGAAATATAGAAGCCATGAACTATTTTTGAGAGCAACTGAAAAAAAATACAGTTAATTTGTTTAGCATGATCAATGTTTAAATGAACGCTTAAGCTAAAACAGGAAATGAAAGAAAGAGAAAACACAATTACAGTCGTTATGGAGTCCAGCCGTGTGCACTAAATAAAGATTGTACACGCTTTATAACAAAGGATTTTGACTAAATGGTGCATTCATTGATCCCACATATTAATATACATGTTTACCCACAGTCTATGAAGTACTATCATCAGTCATGTTTCCACTTCGTTCATTGTCACTTTCATCCGTTTAACCCCTGTCTTACAAAATTACCAAAAACGAGAATAGTTACGCGATAAGAATTATAATCATTCAACAGTAGGATTGTTATGCCTAAAAACACGCCTTTGTTCACTTTAAGCCAATAAAAGCCCACTTCTGGAGAAATGAGTTTAAAAAACCCGCATTAACTCAGAAAAAACCCCAATAAGTTGGTTAAAACTGTGTTTTTTGTAGGTTTTTCTTTCCTTGGAAAACCCATATTTTGCCTAGAAAAAACCTGCTCGGTAAGCTAAAAGATCTACTTTTAACCCGGTGCCAAAATCACCATGTTTAACTCGGTGTAAACCGGCTTTAACTCACTTATTTGGGAAGGTAATCGTTAACTCCTCTTGCTCTTTGAACTTACCGTTTCAGGTAAGTTTATTTAAGCTTAGAATAATATTATGTAGCTAGGTAACTGGTGGTAGAAGTATGTCACCACATATCGTACTGCCTTTTAATTTTCAAAGCGCCTAGTAAATGTTCAGATTTTCGAATTTGACGCATTTAAAACATGATTTAAATCTAAAACAACATAATTATCAACTCTACATACTGACATAATCTGTGCACATTACATAATTGTTCGTGTCCATTACTTACTGCAATCTAAAGATACGACATACTGCTGGCTACAATATCCACCATTCCATGGCTCAGAGGTACATAGTGAAATATCTTCCTCACTGCCAGTACAATCCAGTTGATTGACCATGTATCCACCATAATGTCCTCTACGGTAGTGGGTGGTGTCGTAGGTTCTCCTTATTGTGCCGGGTCTTAAATAAACAATAAAAACGCACATAAAACATCTTCCTGATGTACTGATTTATAGTGATGGATAATCAGACAAATTTCATAATCGATAATCGGAACGGTTTAAAATTTCATAATCGATAATCGGAACGGTTTAAAAACTCAAAATTGATAATCAAATCGGAAATGATCGAAATATTTAGCTTTTTAGTATATGCTGACAGTTAATACATTTGTACGACTTTATTTATCTCTTTTTACTACATTTAGCATCAATGGGGTTTTACATTACTCATATATATCATAAGAACATTTATCATTCAATGAAATATTGTTTTTGTATGTTTACTCTGTATATTTGTATTTGAATGAATACATCGAAAACTATTCTATATAATTGTAAAATTTGAATGTATATAATATCATCTTATTGAAATAAAACTTCAGTCAAAATTTCCGATTACATGTATAATCGATTATTTCAGTTCATAATCGATCGTCACCGACGTCGGATGTCCAGCAACGATTTTTTTCGATAATCACGCCATCACTACTGATTAATACATTTCAGGAAATTAATATCAACGTAATATTCTAAATTTAGTCAATAAATTATTAAAATTAATTTACTAAATTAAATAAGTCAAATTTAGTTTAATTTTAATTTTAAACTATATTTATCAATTGACTGATAGTTTAACGAACTCATTTGGAAAAGAATGGATGTGGCGCTTTGTAAGCTAAACAATAACTAAAACAAGGACAAATAATATTTTCATCAGGGAAAGGATAATGATTGTGTAGGTGAGTTAATATATATGTTTACAACATTTTCTTCCCTGATGTTATTTCATTAAAACAGCAAGACGTGTATGAACCGCCAATATTTGATTTTGAAATGTTTAATATTTCATACATTTAAGAACCATTTTCTGGTTCTAAATAGACTTCTACTTCAGATAAGTTATTCATCGATCTTATTGTCCACATAATCCCTTGTTCTTCAGGTCGGGAAAATGTGTTACATAAAGTAAATGGCTCTGTTAAATTCAGAAATATCGTATGTACTTATCCGGTTTAAACTTTTTTCTTATTTATTTTCAATCTGAAATTTACTGTTTTGGAATATTGTTTTGAAGTTTTACATAAACAAATGTTCGTATTGTGAAACAAAAAATTGTACGGTAACAAAATGTTCCTACCTGTAACACTGAGTTCTCTATATAACTTTTATATTCAGTTATTTTTATATACAGCTGATCTTTTTTGTTCAATTATGCTTCATTTGTATACTTGAAGCATGTCTTTCAAACATTAATTATTTTTGCATACAATGCCAAGATGCAACAAAAGCAATGTCTCTGAAATTTGTCGTTATACAGAATGCAGTAGAAAAAATCCATAAAATAAGGCTAAATTAATGTAAATTAAGTACTACTATCTTTTTAAAATATATATTTGCTTTATTGATTTTGGACTGATAATTTTCCTATATTTTCTGAAAACTTAAAAAAAAAGAACAGCAAACTTGTTTCAGCATGGAACAGGATTATGGTATGTCTTGAAAGAATTGTCAACTGCTAAATACAGGCCGAATAGTTTAAGACTCCCTGCCTATGGAATTGTCTTTAAGAATGAGTGATTTCAAAAAGCAAATTTAACTTCACTTAATAAATTTACAGTTTTCTGCAATGATCACTTCTGAATGTTGCACAAATATACTTTGACTCAGTTGTAGCCTTACGAGTTAACCATGCTTTCACATATATTACTATTTTGTTGCGATATTTAAGGGTATATACATCCGATGGTCTGAGATGGTCACACATATTAGCGAATGTAGCTATTTATACATATTTATGTCTTTAAAAAAAGTACGATCATAGTGCGGTGTAATTTCTTCCTACTTTGCATACTGTATTAAAAATAAATCAAATATCTATTAACAATACTAAGGAGCTTCCTTTTACAATGGTTATCGTGACATACACTTTCGTGCCGTTATTTATCATTCCGCAAGCGACTTGTGCTTCCTCGGGTCCAAACCCATCCACACATACTCTGCCCCAGACACCATTGTAGTAGACTTCTAGTACTCCATCACGATCATTGAAACCTTGTTGAAGACGTACTTCAGTTGCTGAAATAGTCATGTATTCCCATGATGTCAATGGCATTAGAACGTTTATAGGCAACATTAAAGTAATAGTATGCTCATTGTTTTGTTAAGTTGTTTACCTAAACAAACATGAAAAATGTATTCCCTATAGTTAAAACATCAACAAGAAATGCATTGATGCAAAGCATCCAAGGGTGCCGCAAAACTGGTGCACAATGTTTTGGAATAGCGTAATGGCGGGAAAATGTTTTGGAATAGTCCATTTTCATACTATCATTGGCGTGAATTGCCTTTTAAACACCGTAACTTGCATAAATATCCACGTTACAAGTACCAATGTGTTAATATTGATTTAAGTAAAGTGAAAATGAAAGATTTTTATAATTAATTTTTTATTATTTTATCTTCGACACCTAACACACATGCTGTTTATGTAGAATCGTCCTATTTTTCGGGGATCAGCAAGTATTTATCATAAACATATCGTTTTAACTTTGTAAAAGACATATATTCGACAATAAAAATGCATTAAAAATATGTTATTTCTTAATCATAAAAATACAAAAAGTAACGTAATATTTACTGCAGTTAACCCTTAATAAAAAAATAGATTCAGTTATAAATAGATGCTCCTACCATAGTCTCAAAAATTTCGTGATTCCATTAAAGGCCCCGCCCTCATGGGCGGCGCCAATAAACATGCATTAACAAAGACTGAATTCATAATGCATTGATCCGTATTTGTTGAAGAAAGATGCTTGTACATCATAATATTTTCAGGCTATTTTAAAAGTTTGGTCTGTTAGTAATATGGTAAGAAATATATTGTCTATCTGTTCTAAATTGCAATGGTTCTTAATAAAGATGTTTTAGCCAATGTAACAACAATACTGGATGAAGCCAATTCAAACATTTTATGTTCAGATGAGCCAGTTACATCTTTAAGATAATCTGTAGAATGCAATTTTGTAATCGTTATAATACACCATAATGAACCTCGTCTTCTGTCACAACCATGATATAAGAGTTACAAGGTCATAAAAAAGAAGTCGTTGTTAATTATGTTAAAGGACATATCTCAAATAAACTATACTTAAATCTTCTAAATGTCAAAATCCACGCACAAACCAGTATCTAATACCTCAGGCATTTAGTGATAAACAACGATAATGGTGTAAATACGTTAAGGTGCGAAAGAATTTATTTGAACAATACGTACGGTCACATTCAACACGAACATCTTGCGAATGACGACAATAATAAGGAGCAGGCTGCATATAACATTCACTTAAATCATCTTCGTCACCACTGCAATGCGCTGTCATTATTCCATCCGTTCCATATCCATACCCATCGAAATAGTACCTGACATTTCTGTAAAAATAAATTGGATCCATTAAGCAAAGACGAGTATATGTTTCCGTACCTGCCGACACAGCAGTTTACATACAGTTTCACGTATTCACATTGTATATATATATGTTTCCGTACCTGCCGACACAGCAGTTTACATAAAGTTTCACGTATTCACATTGTATATATACATGTTTCCGTACCTGCCGACACAGCAGTTTACATAAAGTTTCACGATTGTATATATATATGTTTCCGTACCTGCCGACAAAGCAGTTTACATAAAGTTTCACGTATTCACATTGTATATATTTGTCATTTTAGTATTTGTTGTACTTTTCCCATTTTGTTTTCCTTGTTAATTGTCATTAGTTTGTTTTGGTCGATCAGACCATTCCTTGCTCCTCGGCATTGCCTAATGTTTTATAGACTGTTATTCTCCCGCGGATCTGTGTGGGGAGGCATTGTTCTGGGTATGTGGCGTTCCTTCTAATAACTTAATCTATATTTCAATTGATTATATCCGTGCATTAATTGAATGGGACCTCTTCTGTGAAATCGTTAATTCTCTATTCAACTTTAATTTCTATGAGTTGGAATTGAAAAGTGTGGTAGTGAGCGTGTGGTAGTGAGTGTGTGGTAGTGATTTCGTAGTAGTGAGTGTGTGATAGTGAGTGTGTGGTAGTGAGCTAATGGTAGTGATTGTGTGGTATTGAGTGTGTGGTAGTGAGTGTGTGGTAGTGATTTCGTAGTAATGAATATGTGGTAGTGAGTGTGTGGTAGTGTGTGGTATTGAGTGTGTGGTAGTGATTTCGTAGTAGTGAGTATGTGGTAGTGAGTGTGTGGTAGTGTGTGGTATTGAGTGTGTGGTAGTGATTTCGTAGTAGTGTGAGTGTGGTAGTGAGCTAATGGTAGTGATTGTGTGGTAGTGAGTGTGTGGTAGTGAGTGTGTGGTAGTGAATGTGTGGTAGTGAGTGTGTGGTAGTGATTTCGTAGTAGTGAGTGTGTGGTAGTGAGTGTGTGGTAGTGAGCTAATGGTAGTAATTGTGTGGTATTGAGTGTGTGGTAGTGAGTGTGTGGTAGTGATTTCGTAGTAATGAGTATGTGGTAGTGAGTGTGTGGTAGTGTGTGGTATTGAGTGTGTGGTAGTGATTTCGTAGTAGTGAGTATGTGGTAGTGAGTGTGTGGTAGTGTGTGGTATTGAGTGTGTGGTAGTGGTTTCGTAGTAGTGTGTGTGCTGTAGTGAGCGTGTGGTAGTGAGCTAATGGTAGTGATTGTGTGGTAGTGAGTGTGTGGCAGTGAGTGTGTGGCAGTTAGCGTGTGGTAGTGAGCTAATGGTAGTGATTGTGTGGTAGTGAGTGTGTGGCAGTGAGTATGTGGTAGCGAGCGTGTTGTAGTGATTTCGTGGTAGTGAGTGTTTGGTAGTGAGTGTGATGTAGTGAGTGTGTGGTAGTGAGCGTGTGGTAGTGAGTGCGTAGTAGTGAGTGTGTGGTAGTGAGTGTGTAGTAGTGAGTGTGTGGTAGTGAGTGCGTTGTAGTGAGTGTGTAGTAGTGAGTGTGTGGTAGTGAGTGCGTTGTAGTGAGTGTGTGGTAGTGAGTGAGTGGTAGTGATTGTGTTGTAGTGAGTGTGTGGCAGTGAGTTTGTGGTAGTGAGCGTGTGGTAGTGAGTGCGTAGTAGTGAGTGTGTTGTAGTGATTTCGTGGTAGTGAGTGTGTGGCAGTGAGTGCGTTGTAGTGAGTGTGTGGTAGTGAGTGTGTAGTAGTGAGTGTGTGGAAGTGAGTGTGTTGTAGTGATTTCGTGGTAGTGAGTGTGTGGTAGTGAGTGTGTGGTAGTGAGTGCGTTGTAGTGAGTGTGTGGTAGTGAGTGTGTAGTAGTGAGTGTGTGGTAGTGAGTGCGTTGTAGTGAGTGTGTAGTAGTGAGTGTGTGGTAGTGAGTGCGTTGTAGTGAGTGTGTGGTAGTGAGTGAGTGGTAGTGATTGTGTTGTAGTGAGTGTGTGGCAGTGAGTGTGTGGTAGCGAGCGTGTATTAGTGAGTGTTTGGTAGTGAGTGTGTTGTAGTGAGTGTGTGGTAGTGAGCGTGTGGTAGTGAGTGTGTGGTAGTGAGTGTGTTGTAGTGATTTCGTGGTAGTGAGTGTGTGGTAGTGAGTGTGTGGTAGTGAGTTTGTAGTAGTGAGTGTGTGGTAGTGAGTGCGTTGAAGTGAGTGTGTGGTAGTGAGTGAGTGGTAGTAATTGTGTGGTAGTGAGTGTGTGGCAGTGAGTGTGTGGCAGTTAGCGTGTGGTAGTGAGTTTGGTAGTGAGTGTGAGGTAGCGAGCGTGTATTAGTGAGTGTTTGGTAGTGAGTGTGTTGTAGTGAGTGTGTGGTAGTGAGCGTGTGGTTGTGAGTGTGTGGTAGTGAGTGTGTTGTAGTGATTTCGTGGTAGTGAGTGTGTGGTAGTGAGTGTGTGGTAGTGAGTGCGTTGTAGTGAGTGTGTGGTAGTGAGTGTGTGGTAGTGAGTGTGTGGTATTGAGTGCGTTGTAGTGAGTGTGTGGTAGTGAGTGAGTGGTAGTAAGTGTGTGGTAATGAGTGTGTGGTCGTGAGTGTGTGGTAGTGTGTGTGTGGTAGTGAGTGTGTGGTAGTGAGTGTGTGGTAGTGAGTTTATGGTAGTGAGTGTGTGGTAGTGTGTGTGTGGTAGTGAGTGTGTGGTAGTGAGTGTGTGGTAGTGAGTTTATGGTAGTGAGTGTGTGGTAGTGAGTGTGTGGTAGTTAGTGTGTGGTTGTGAGTGTGGTGGTGTGTGTGTGGTAGTGAGTGTGTGGTTGTCAATGGCTAGCACATATATAATGTTATCCTGTAACACTTTGACTTAACTCGCGTTCCATGAAAAAATTAATTCGATAAAGATATATTACGACATAAGAATGATTGTACCGTGAACTTAGTCCCCGGGTTCTACATATGACTTCAGCGTCTTCTTTATCAAAACTTTCCCTACATATAGTATAGTTGTTTTGTCGGTCAAATGAAAATGTTACTGCTCCATAGATATGTTCTTGTATATCTGCAAGAAAATTGGAAAGACTGGTCTGGAATAGCTTACATTATATCTCAAGAGAATAAATATCAATGCACTGTATATATAACAAGTAGAATAAATGTCAATGTAATATATTATATCCACCTCAAGAAAGGTCATTGTTAAAGTTTAAATGTCATGGATGGTATCTACATGAAGTAGGATAAATGTCAATGTAATGTATTATATCCACATCAAGAAAGGTCATTGTTAAAGTTTAAATGTCATGGATGGTGTCTACATCAAGTAGGGTAAATGTCAATGTAATGTATTATATCCACATCAAGAAAGGTCATTGTTAAAGTTTAGATGTCATAGACAGTATCTATATCAAGTAGGATAAATGTCACTGTAATATATTATATCCACATCAAGAAAGGTCATTGTTAAAGTTTAAATGTCATAGACAGTATCTATATCAAGTAGGATAAATGTCACTGTAATATATTATATCCACATCAAGAAAGGTCATTGTTAAAGTTTAAATGTCATGGATGGTGTCTACATCAAGTAGGGTAAATGTCAATGTAATGTATTATATCCACATCAAGAAAGGTCATTGTTAAAGTTTAAATGTCATAGACAGTATCTATATCAAGTAGGATAAATGTCACTGTAATATATTATATCCACATCAAGAAAGGTCATTGTTAAAGTTTAAATGTCATAGACAGTATCTATATCAAGTAGGATAAATGTCAATGTAATATATTATATCCACGTCAAGAAAGGTCATTGTTAAAGTTTAAATGTCATGGATGGTATCTGCATCAAGTAGGATAAATGTCAATGTAATATATTATATCCACGTCAAGAAAGGTCATTGTTAAAGTTTAAATGTCATGGATAGTATCTATATCAAGTAGGATAAATGTCAATGTAATATATTATATCCACATCAAGAAAGGTCATTGTTAAAGTTTAAATGTCATAGACAGTATCTATATCAAGTAGGATAAATGTCACTGTAATATATTATATCCACATCAAGAAAGGTCATTGTTAAAGTTTAAATGTCATAGACAGTATCTATATCAAGTAGGATAAATGTCAATGTAATATATTATATCCACATCAAGAAAGGTCATTGTTAAAGTTTAAATGTCATGGATGGTATCTACATCAAACAAGATAACATTACACGACTGTCTCTGTACTGCTTTACACAAGCACAGTAACGCACATTGGTTTATACATCAATTTCTCGATCTCTTCATTTATTAGAACCTTAGTTGTGGCAATATGTTTCACTTACATGTATGGCAGCCAAGTATCAGGCGTCCGTCAGAGCAAAACTGATTCCCCGTGTGCAGCCATTCGTTAGAATCGCAGAAAAAAATGTCTTCCTCTGAACTGCTACAATGTAGGTTTGTGATCATGTAGTCGTATCCTCGATCTCCATCCCAGGAATATTCGAAAGACATATTACTGAAAGAGGTATCAAAACACATTAGAAGTATTTATACATGTTGCATATCTGTTAGGGCAGTTACGCCCAGGCCACATGTTCACAAAGGATGAACTGATTTGGATCAACTTAATCCATAAAAATATTTGCCAGTACTTCTCATAAACATACATAAACATACACGTACCTAAAACTCTTCTTAATAACGTCGTGAAAGCATACTAAACTTCACCATGATATTGAGAAATTAATTCATTATACTGACTAAAACTGATCCAGATCAAATCAGTATCAATGTTCCAAAATCGGTCATTTATTAACTTATTAATTCCCATCTTTTTCTTAATAAGCATGACATTTGAATTTAATGTCTCAAAAGTTTTGCAGGATGTTCATATCTGTCACATTATGTAAAAATATTTAGCTTTGAATAACATTTTTACAATTTTTGAAAGATCCTATATTTGATCTTGATCCTGAAAACTGATTCTTTGAGAACACGGGTCAGGATTCCATCATTGTCGAATATTATTTTGATTTAAGGAGTTCACACCCTAATGGGCATAGATTGATTCAATCAATATAATAATGCGGATAAAATTTGAAAATGCTATATTTTTTTACAGTTCCATACCAGTTATGGCCCTTTTTCTTCACTGAAAAAATAAACCGATCAACAGAAATTTTTATTTAATTTCTGATTTCTTCATATTTTTATGTAGTGAACAATTTGTGTATGAAACAGACTAACAAATTTAAGAAAAGTAAACAATATTTGAAAATAACCAAAACAACTTTGGGGAGGGGGGGGGGGGGGGCATTTTTGTCACCAAAATATTTGAACATGGGATATCGAAAGAAACTGAGCATTCATTTGCAGAAAACTATATATAGATCTTCATTGTAATATCAGTTCATTCTTTGGCGTGGATTTGAGTTTATTTACCCTCGCCACCGGGAAATCCCATATGGGCGAGCATTCACTATTTTTTTTATACTTTTTCGTAAAATTATTAAGTATACTAGCATTGTATGATTATCTATGATAAACAACCTTAGTGAATGTCTGTGTATGTGTCTAAATCAGATAAAAAAAATATTTTTATAACTACTATTTAAAAAAATATCTTTTGTTTATAAGTGCTTTTTTGTAAAGAATTGCTATATTAAAAGTACTGTCTAGCAATGAACTAATTCGTGGATACATGTTATAGATGGACTTCATACTATGAATAATACGTAGAATGTTCATTCTTTTCATGAAACGTAAATGCTTATCATTTTGAGATGAACTCATAATTGTATAACTTTTCTACAGGAAATATAAAATTTGCAAAATATATTGCTATCAAAAGTACCACCAATGAGTATAAGTAACAGCAGAGCCTAACATACTGATATACATGTAGTTATTCAACTGTAATTATGACATAGAAATATTTAAGGATTTCTGTCACATGTTTATGATTTACAACACATGTCAAAATTTGCAAAATAAAAATGTTTGTCACAATATCCATTCCGCACGACATTACTTGGGAATCGACCCTAGAATTGTAGATTCTAAATTCTTACCCATGTGGTATGCTTCCATTGTATATCATATAGCATATACTATTGACTGTTTCTTGTGTTACTCTGTCAGCACATACCTTTCCCCACTGACCCTTATATAATACTTCGACGGCCCCTTCAAACTTGTCCCTGCCATTAACTAGTCGTACTGGTGTAACTGCTTCTGTAGTACAGAAAACTGTTTTAATCATCAACATTGTATGGATTGACGCTGTATTACAGTGTGAACACAATGTGTGGCAAGAAGATATCAACTTATGTTTTGATCAACACGAACAATCGGTCAATGGCACTAACGGGATTCGAACCCAGATCTCCGGATTGCCGGTCCGTTGTGCTAACCACTACACCACAGCGACGTAACGTCATTTGCGTGTAAATTAAACTTATAAAGTGGATTATGGTTAACTACACTATGGACGAAGTACGGGGCGACTTTTTACATCCGGCAGGCACTCAGCACTTAACGCCAGTTGTAGTAATATTGATATAAACTGTTTTGAGGACGAGCCACATTCACACTTTGCACGACAGCAACCTGGACCTAGGTTATCATGATGTAGCCTATCCTGTTTAAATAATTCATATGCATTTGTTATTCAGTTAACTAACCCCAAGGGGAAATGCGAAAATGCAAGCATTACGAAAGATAACAGTTCAGCGTTTCTCGGCGCAGCCGTACTAACATGGGTTTGCTTGTTGCATATCAGTGTTATGTAAACCAATCAATCTTACGTTAACCACCAATACAATTTTTCTTCAACAAAACAACGTTTGTAACCTTGACGCAGCTTGGTTAATCTATCGATAAAGGGTACATTACCTTACCGAAATCCACTGAATTTCGGTGATTTACCGAAATCCATTTCGGATCTAGAGTGACCAGCAATCTTAACATCTCGCCATTTTTTATGATGCACACTATTTCTTGTTTTGTATTACATGTGTCTGTATGGTCTCCGGTCCATGCACAAAATGGCAACAATCATATACAGGATATACAATATAATGTGGAGATCAGTACAGTAAACTACCTGAATATCCATCCTCGGTATCCAGGCTATTCATAACGTATATGATACCCTGGGCAAATTGGCTAGCTAAACTTCGTAATACATGAATATTCATAAGCATTTCTCGATCAATTAAATTGACGATAACAAAAAAGGAGGAATCTCCTTTGTGAAGCGCTATTGATGTCCTGTCTAAGACGATTTGAAAGCCTCGATCGCATTGGATAGCTCAGAACCACGAATTCATCCGTACCTCATCGACAATTTCCGTTCCGCATGACGTGTGTCAGGCGGCCAAATAAACGGTTGGATTCACCTTATGAAATATTCATGAGTACGAGCTTTTTACAGTCAGTTTGCCCAGGTATGTTATGAATAGCCTGGGTACCGAGGATGTGAATATCGGACATTGTCCGGACATCAATAATCCTGTTTTCTGAGAGAGAACTTATCATAAGACTACACATTTGTACATAGCATACAACACGCATTTCAAGTTCACAGAGCCATTGAAATAATGGCTGCCATTAACGCCACAAATACAATGAGCCTGTGAAACCATTTGTTCATATATAATTCCGTACGATGACAAACACATTATGCTCCGAAATCGTTCAATTATTGTCAATTATAAAGACGAACATTGCTAAACATACGAAAGCTACATACCTGCAATAGATCCAAATACAGAGCAAGCATACAAGATGGACACTACAACTGTAAGTCGTGCCATGTTCAATCTACAAAACACATATGTTTCATTGAATATAATATATATTGAGTTACAAGCAGACTCATCCAATGTGGGTAATGAACATACGATACGCTGATTGTCTCATATATATTATCACGAGATGGTTATCATGAAGAATGTCTACATTGTGTTATCAGTCCAGATCGTTATCGTGCGGTTGTTTTTGCAATCTTGTGTTGTTTCATTTTAATATGTATCTGGCTCATATGAACATATTTTTAATGGGCTTCGTCCAATATTGTTGTCACATAGTCTAAAACATCATTAATAAGAACCATTGTCATGTATAACCGTTTAAACATTCTTGTTTAATCACTACTAAGAGACAAAACTAGTTAAAAACACCCGCTTGTTAAAGAGTGGACGTTTTTGTTAAATTTTATGATACTACAAACGTCTTTTTTTGTCGATACAGAGAAGTGCAATATACATCTATTCTGTGATAATGTATATTTATTGAAGTTTAAACTAGATAAAGTATATTTTTCATGATAGTTTAGATAAATAAATGAACAAGCAAATGAGCATAATATATCTTTAAACATTATTATGAACGTAAAACGTTTTTACTCTACAAGAAGACCGAAGAAGCCAGTCAAATACACGCCCGATGGCTCACAAACTGAACTAAACATGCTCAGACGACGATCAACCTACAACAATAGGCCTTTTTCGAATCAAGCAAGTAAATTACATGGAACCATAGTCTTAATTATTGTAATGAAAATAATTGATTTCCGAAGTACGCACCACACACCTTTCATTTGATGTGCACCAGTGTTTTACTTATATTTTCAATCGTTCAATTACATAGATATACTCGTCGTAGTCATTCTCATATCGCACCTTGATAGTAAATCTTATCAGTTATCATACTTATTGACGTCATACGATTACCACTTGAAGATAACACCGATGATATTCAATCCTCGAGTATTTCAAAAATGAGTGTCAACTTGAACTATAAATAAAACTTTGTCCAGCAACAACTACAGTAACAATAACACTTGTCTGACCATCATGTAAACCATAACACTACTCATTGTCGACATTTCAAGTAGAATTGTAAACAAACGATGAAGTGTGGTAAGAATTACCGCTAATTTCCGTACTAACATGGTTTTGCTATTTGCATTTTAATGTCGTGTAAACCAATCAAAGTTTACGTTAACCACCAAGGCAATTTCTCTTCAATCGAACAACGTTTGTAACCTTGACGCGGATTGGTTAAGCTTTCGATAAAGGGTACGTTACCTCACCGAAATCCACTGAATTTCGGTAATTTACCGAAATCCATTTTGAATCTGGAGTGACCTGATATCGTAACATCTCGGCATGTGTTATGTTGCACTCTTAACCTTCAGATTGCACCGATCATCTTTTTCAAGACATTTATTGTTTATACAAGTTCTGAGTATCTACGTATAAAGACAGTCCGAGAGACACATACTTGAAGTTTCCAGTTGTAATGCTATTTTCGCTAATGATACTAAATGTTTCCGTCGGATTTCGTCATTTTCTGAAATGCAACTATAGCCAAGTTCGAAAATATACTGAATTGAAACGAAGTGTGATAATGGACAGCTAAATAAGATTCAATGGTGCATGCTGGTACATGTCCAGTACATATACATGTATGGCACTTGCAGATACTACATCTAATGTGCTGGTTCATAGTTTATATATAGTACATGAACATTTCTCAAGATTGTGGGCATATAGAGTTGCCATGCCATTGTGTGTCCGTCTGTCCGTCCGTCCGTCACAAAATCTTATGTGACACGTAACACAAACAATGGTTTAGCTAGACTCACAAAACTTTACAGGATTGTTCACCAGCATGTGTAGTTATGCACCTTGGGTTTCATGTTTGGACCCACCCAGTAAGTACAAAATAGTATGGCCCTCGACTTATCACCATAATCTGTTAAATTGTTTACTTGGTAAATTTAATACACATTCAAAAACCTTGAGCTGAATAATAGCAATTGCTTTTGTGATAAAGGCTGGAAGTGGGCGCATCTGTGTCCTATGGACACATTTCTAGTTTAGATTTTAAATACATTAATTTAGTGTTTTCCATGTACCAATGTTAAAAGTACATTACAAAATCAGATTGACATGAAGTGTATTACTGACACAAGAACAAGGTAATATTACTTTAATGTCTGTGATGTACGGTGTTCTGTTAGAGCTCTCGGTGTGTCAACCCTTCGCGCACTTGGAATAACGAGGAACCCAGCACATTATTTAATAGTCTAGATGAAATGGTTTATAGTGGAAACTCAACATGCATAGAAACTTGTAACTTTGTCCATTTGATATATGTCAGACATTTATAATGCATGACAACCATTATATAACAAGTTGTAACTGTATGCAATGTCTTCTTTATATGTATTTCAGCTCTCCTGGAGCCATAGGCTTACAGTTATTGTGGTCACTCTTTGTCTGATGTCTACCTGTAAACAATTCCTTTAAATTATATATGCCCTATAACCACTTTGTCATCTTCAAGATGTTTTGTTTTTCGAAAAAACGCATGTCACCCCTTGAACTGTGGCCTGGTGAAGTTGTTAAGTGGAATTACTTTGTGAAGTGTGTGTCATAGTAAGCTTGACCTTTGACTATGTGACTTATATGTAGTGGTTAGCAAAACGGACCGGTAATCCGGAGACCCGGGTTCGAATCCCGGTAGCGCCATTGTGACCGATTTTTGTGTTCCTCAAAACATTTTTTTTTATAAAACCAATAAGGAGCATGATAAACAATTGTACCCCAAATGCAGCATGGGTCATCCATTCACACAGTCAAATCATCTTGTGAAGTTTGAACACACTGGGTCAAAAAGTTATTGAGGTATTAAGACGAAACCTATTTGACATTTACAGCCCATGCGACTTTGACCTGTAACCCGGTGGCCCCCAAGAAAAGTTCATCTATCGAAGTTAGGGATGGATATACACTGCAGACACAATGATGGTGGATATTGGGCTGATTATATGATGATTTGTAATGGTTATATTCATGAATGTACAATTGGTGATAGGAGATAATAAACAGGAAGACATACACACACATATATACATACATGTATTCACATTGTACTATCTTTAAACGTTATCAAGTGAGGGGGATTTTGACATTTTTTTAAACAAAATTTCACCCATTTTAAAAGCGGTTTGTGAAATTTAACTTAACAACGGTACACGCTCGTAATAATACTGTGTAATTATGTTTCCTATAAATACAAGGTCATCCGTCTTCTATCTTAATGTTTGTCCGTCTGTCCGTCCGTCACAAAAGCTGTCAGTTATCTCAGATTCTCCCAGCACTGTGTTCGATGTGCAGTCCTTCCATGAAGTATTTATCTCCCTGATAAAACCTGTAGGTATGAACCGTGTCACGTGCAGCCCTTCCATGATCCCTGTTAATACCTGCAGGTATGGACTGTGTCACGTGCAGTCTTTCCATGAAGTATTTATCTCCCTGACAAAACCTGCTGGTATGAACTTTGTCACGTACATACCGTCCATGAAGTATATATCTCCCTGACAAAACCTGCAGGTATGAACTTTGTCACGTACATACCGTCCATGAAGTATATATCTCCCTGACAAAACCTGCAGGTATGAACTTTGTCACGTACATACCGTCCATGAAGTATATATCTCCCTGACAAAACCTGCAGGTATGAACTTTGTCACGTACATACCGTCCATGAAGTATTTATCTCCCTGACAAAACCTGCAGGTATGAACTTTGTCACGTACATACCGTCCATGAAGTATATATCTCCCTGACAAAACCTGCAGGTATGAACTTTGTCACGTACATACCGTCCATGAAGTATTTATCTCCCTGACAAAACCTGCAGGTATGAACTTTGTCACGTACATACCGTCCATGAAGTATTTATCTCCCTGACAAAACCTGCAGGTATGAACTTTGTCACGTACATACCGTCCATGAAGTATATATCTCCCTGACAAAACCTGCAGGTATGAACTTTGTCACGTACATACCGTCCATGAAGTATTTATCTCCCTGACAAAACCTGCAGGTATGAACTTTGTCACGTACATACCGTCCATGAAGTATATATCTCCCTGACAAAACCTGCAGGTATGAACTTTGTCACGTACAGACCGTCCATGAAGTATATATCTCCCTGATGATACCTACAGGTATGAACGTCGTCTTATGCACCCCGTTCATGAAGAATAATTGAACACTAATAATTAAGGTGCAGTTGTGTAAGCCATAAAATGAAACAGTGCGTACGTATGCAGAAAACAATTTCTAAACGTCCAAATAACAGTAACAAATGTACATATTTGCGCCTATTGAACAGACGGGCAACCTGAACTATTTATAAAAACTGGTCAATAATACAAAAAATATACATTTTTATAAAAAAAATCAAAATTCTGTTTGAATTGATTAATTAATTTATAAAGTTAGTCATACCTGTCGAATCGGATTACCTGCATCTATCATACCGACGGCCCTGGCGCGTTCTTCAGTGGTCATTCTCGCCATCTTTTCTGTTTTTCGTCTTGGACATACAACGTGGATTGCATTGAAATGAAATTCACCGCTAACTACACAGTACACGTGATTCTCGTGACAAACATTGAAAATCGTACTCACCGTCACGCGTGGTCAACCATGACGATAAATAGGTATTCACTTTGTGAAAGTCGAAAGACTTCTATGAATAATACTAGAATGCCAAATTTTAAGTCGGTATTTATAACATTTTTCTTAAATTTGTATTTATTACGTGGGCGTTAAGAAAATGTGTTCAGTGTATAGATGCAACAAATACAAAGTAATCTATTGATATTGGCTGTAAATGTCACTTCACGATTCTGACTCTTCATGTGACTTAAATCCTCATTACAAAAACAAATCATAAGTACCATGTACTTTAAAAACTAAATCACATTGAAAATGGATTAATTAGCAAGTATGAACGAACGTGAATTAATTGTAATACATGTTATTAGTGATAGATATACAAACACAAATGTATTACGCACTTGCATGGAGAGTGTTGAAAAAGTAATTACAATGCAATTATAATAACATGGATCTTGAAATCTAATGAAGTGATAATGAATGTTTAATACACATCTCGTGCGAATGTACAAAACGTGCTATATACAAATCGAAGCTGAAATATACCACGATTCATATCCGGGTATAGTACGATTATAAACCCTGTCCTCATGTCATGACTTGATGCACACACACGTGTTGTAAGTCTGAATCGACCTCCACACAGCATATAATTCCCAAATTATTTACTGGTAACACATTAAAGTTAGGTTACTCCTAATCTTCCACTGGAGCAGAATAACTGTAGTTATCTCCCTTTGACCGTTGGTGATGAAACCAATGTTATGCGTATGATGAACTACGTAACTACGACCACGGCTTCGCCCACATAACCTTGGCTGACCACGATGAGGTCGACCACACACTGCCATTAACAACCATTCTCAAATTGACAGCTTTTTACCAAGACTCGCTTAGACGCGAGTTCTTTTCTGGGTTTTTACTAAAAAGTGATTTTTTATGTTTTTCTTTACAAATTTAAAGTTAGTTCAAGTGGGGATTTTTTCTGCAGAAACCAACTTAAAAGTGTGTTAAAAAACCCGCATTAACCCAGAAAAAAACCCACTAAATGGGTTAACACTGTAATTTGTGTAGGTTTCTTTCTTTGGAAAAGCCATATTTTGCCTAGAAAAACTTGCTCGGTAAGCTAAAAGATCCACTTTTAACCCGATGTGCCAAACCGCTGTGTTTAATTCGGTTTAAGGCGACTGCAGGTCTTAGAATTTATAAAGACTCTGTGTTGAGTCCAAGTGTATTTTCTGACGCAAGCAATGAATCATCAACACTAGCTGTTTATAACCAGTGAAGCATACTCGTCTTGTCAATTTTTACATTAAGCTTTCCACTGACACAAAGCTGATCTAATGTTTTATGTATAACGGGCTTTCTATTTTCACTAGCGGTAAGTAATCTCAAAAACGTTTTGTTATCTACAGCAAATATTTAATACGTTTAACACAAGGTGATCAGTTTTTCTGAACCCATGATGAGGCTCGTTGCGCATAAATTGAGAGAAGTTCAATTCTACCAAATGTATCATTCAGTGAAACAAAGTCTCCACTGAATATGCTACGTAGGTTATGAGCCTACAGACCAGGTTCGCTGAACAATACCGGGTAACTCCAGGTTGCTGTGTATGTGCGGCTTATCAGAAAAAACGTTGGGAATCCCACAAATTGCACATAAGTGTAGATTTGTGTAAACAATTGTTCAATGTGCGTCAAAATCCGCAAGTCTTCTCTAAAATACTCAAAATGTCGCCAATTTTTCCCCATGCTAAACTTCCGTCCTCCTTGTAGGAATACATTATCTGAGTGACAACCAATTAAACTGGAATTAAAATCCACTTGATTGTTCATTTAGTCACTACTATGATATGAGAAATAATAGCAAAAATTTGGAAATGTTGAAGAAGTAAAATAAATGTTAAACTCGTACAGTTCATGCTTATTGTTATATGTATTTTAGCATGACTACAGGACGTTATTATGTATATGTGACTGTACCGATGTTTTTCACAATGTTCCGCGGTGATTCACGGTAAATAATTATAGCTCGCTTCCAGTCTTCCACGGACGGTCGCACCCCATTGTGGCGAATACGTCGAGCTCGCCCTAAGCGGGACTCAAGAATAAATCAAAGCGCTGAAAGCACTGCTGTTGTTTGTTATTGAACACTGTTTTTGTATTCAACACTTCCAGATGCACAGCATGTACGAATCAGTAGTGTCCATTGTTGAACCATTACATTTAATTGCGCAGTAAAGATTACTATCAGTATTGAGTATGTTATGCAGTTTACACTCAGTTGTTGAACTAGTTTATGTTATTCTTACGCCGCTTCCGGAAAAAGTAGTTCCGTAATTAAGCGATGCGACTGTCGAAAATTGTCATATAACTACTTGTTTTTCGAACAACTAAAAACCAAACACGATAAACTGACATTTTACTTACTGATGTTATGTATCGGGTGGTATTTTTTATTGCGTCCATGGAACGATGTCACGGATAATGTTTCTAATATGAAACCAAAATATAAACACGAATTTTATGTGAAATTAATGTCAAAATAGCGCGTTCGCATTATATATCATCTATGTAATATTTATATCTGCCACCCAAAAGTTTATTCACACTTGAATATTTTGAATTTAATTATATTTTCTTACAGAATTTCAAATAAAACATGTATGACCATGAAGTAAAATTATTCATTCCACTTCTGTGATGGATAGTTTATAATTAAAATTTGCACATCTGGGCAGCAGCATCAATCGGCTTGTATCCGAAACCAATATGTGTGTAACTGATTGATCTTACACAGAAAATAAGATAATTTGTTTCAATACATATTTATAAATACTTTTACAGAAAATTATTGCTGTGTTTAAAAAGCATTTTTAATTTATAGCATGTAAAACAAATATGAAAATACATTAATTGTAATGGGAAAAGTGTGAAGGAACTCTTGGAGGGCAGTGTAATATAATGTTTTTATAGTCGTGTAATTCTACTGCAAAACAGAAATATGACAATGAAAGAATAACTTCCCTAACGGATACACTGTCCATTGTATAAAGTACGGCGCCGAAGAGACTACCTTTTGTTTGAAAGTGACGGAAATGATAGAGCTTTCTATAAAAACGATGCATAAATAATAACATATCTTGACCCCCTAAATCACTATTTCTCACAGACAAATAAAAGCAAGACCGACAAGAACTGATTGATCTAAGCCATGTAAATTATGTCTTTGCGATACTGCGAAGCATTACTAGTTTCTATGGAGTGTTAATCTCGTATTTATGGTGCCCCCATTGAAGATTCTAATACAATGATAGTTCTACACCGCTGTGGTTATAAGAATGATTCTTTGCGATTAATAAATTTGAATTTGGAATAATTTGTACATATGCAACACGTTTTCAAGATGAAACAGCCGTAAATATATTTGCGAGGGTCCTCGTATTTTGGGGGTTGATCTCCTGCTTGTTGGCCCCCTAAACTTTCAATGGTTGTTTTTGATAGTCGGCCAGACCATTTGTTGCTCAACTGTTCCCATAGATGTGTACGTTAAAGCCCCTAATGTTTGGTAGACTGTTGTTTCTATGGGGTCTGTATGGGGAGGCTTTGTCTTATGTAAATGATATTTCCCGTAATATCTTAACCTCTCTACATTCAGTTTCATGTGCATGAAAGCTTCTTCAAAACCATGTACGTACGTTTGAAATCATGGCTACACGTGAACACGAAAATATTTCCCCGACGGGTGTCTTAAAATGACCGTTCAGTGACCAACTGGTATATTCCGTATTTCTCTTGAAAATGCATTTATGAAGCTTTAAATGCTATACTCAAGTTGGCTTTTAACCAGATTAAAACTCTCGGCATTTTTGCCTTGCACTATTTCAACGCGGTAATCTCATCCATCATTAATGTTTCCGATTGTTCGCATGTTTACTTATCTACCTTGTATCCTTGTGGCATTTGTCTGGCATTTCCTTCACGACTTTATCATTTATTTTACTGATTCTACCAGAGGTGTTGAAAACTTGAATATAAGCTAGGCGATCATGTTACAACTATCGTTATATCGACCAGAACAAATCCCAAATATTAACATAAAACACTTAGGCCTAAAATATATGTTTGTTTTAGGTTTCATGCCCCCGACAAATAGGATAGGTAGGTCGGATTCTTTTTTTTTTGAATTTTCAATACAGCAAATTAAACATAGATTTAATGAATATAAGTTAAAACACAAATCCCCTTTCCCGTTTAACATGTATAATGTTTAATCATGGTGAATATAACGCTGTACAGCTGGAATAATTTTAAAGCGTCTAATAACTGGTCAGACATATGCACATAAAGAAATATTCACACAAAGAAATTTCACCAAAAGGAAAAAAATGTTTACACTCGAAAAAAATTCTAGGGTCGGGGCAAACCATTAGGATAGGTAGGGAAATCTGAAACAAACATATGTTTTTTACGCCTTATTTTACAACATAATTTAACAATCAAATAGCAATATTCATACAAAGCTATTAAATCTTCTTTAACGAGGAATTTATTCTCATATGCTAGTCTAGATCAAGAGCCAGTCTTTTTGTCTTGCTGGCTGGTTAAATACGCAATTATATTCAGTTGGAAATGTCAAACTCATTTACGTTCTTTTGAAAGGTAGCTCAGGAAATGATTACAGGACTTAAATCGCTTGCAATAATTTCCATCAAACTGTTACGCAGTTCTTCAAAGATCCATTAACAGTACCGAGAATATCTTGCAATAGTAGCGCTTATCCTTATCTGCTTATGTTCGAACAAATGTTCCATTTATATGTTCGATACGTATGAATTGTTAAAACGTTGTATCATTCGTTCATTTCATCGCTTATAATTTTAACTACCATGCTGTCGTTTATGTGACTTGTTGTTTAAATTATCCCCATATTTAGAGTGGCGTTCAGCTTGATCAGAAAGCTTTGCAAGATGGTAGAATTTCGAAATACAGGAAAAAAGCCATGATCATATTGTAACTATTCAATGTATTAAGGTGGAGGGGTAGCAGGGGATCCTGGGTAGAGCCATCAACATTCCGTAAGCCAGGTGATTGACTTATTCATGTCCATTACTGTACTACATATTACTAGTCGAAAGAAAACATTATTGAACACAAATATTTATGTTTCTTTTCAGCAGTCATTACCCAAACATGCAGTACGAGATTATCAGAGTATTCCAATATGAAATCACGACTTCTTTTTTAAATCACCTCAAAACATTATTGCAGCCCATACAGTTTCATATACAATTGCCAAATAAGTCAAATTGAAGTTGATGTTTTATTAAATAACAACTGAAGCACATCCGGACATATTAAAGGCAATTGACATTGATTTGTCGATATAGGTTAGGTTGAGGTCAATGTTATAAGAATTATGCAGGAAAACCAATCTCGCATTTATGCCAGACTACAGATATGACAGCCTTTCTACGTGGGTCTACAGTGTGTAAGCTACGAGAGACGTCGACGTATTGTGATGTGTATTGTATTGCAGTTAACACCATTCACTAATATTGGTCACGTTGAAACTGGCCGTCAGTTGACTCAACTGTTTTTCTGGAATTAATCGTCAACAAGAACTATGTTGCCATTCCGAAAGCAGCTGACAAATAACTAACAAGAACCAGAAATGAAAGACAAATGACGATAGCCAAACGTCTAGGAGAGACATGTCTTGCTCTCGGCGTGTTTTTATGTTGCACAACAAAACTACTTAACTTTCAAATTGCGCCGACCATCCTTTTCAAGATTGTTCTTGTTTCTTACCGTTGTTTATTTATCAATATTGATACCACATGTCGTAGACTGTGACAACAATAACAGTCATATATGTAACTATGTGCCGAACACTTACGATTTAGTGTGATCAAACATCAGATATTGACGTAAAATCCACTTCAACGAATGTCGCACATTCTAATAACAAAAATCAAACTCTTTGTGTTGCCGATAATGCGAATAATTACAATTGTTGATTAATTCCCTGAACAAAGTGTTTACTTTTCCACATGATCTAATATTGGTGGACAGATTTGTTGAGACGATAGCTTGATTAATCACTGTAAGGAGGATGTATCGGTTTGTTCTGACCAATATCGGGAATCCAATTGGTTGGAATTATTTAATCATATCAAGTTATGAAGACACTATCCCCGAGCGCTGGCTTTAATTTTACGATGCTCTTAGGAATGTTATCAAACACCAGCCGTGAGTTCAGTAAAGGCTAACAGTCGTTCACGTTACGAAACTGTGCACACGTTTTGCTACTGAACACACTGTTTGCCAAAAAGTGTGCGCGCAGTGTACGCCCACTCGCTAACGCAACTCCGAGGTAGCAAGCATATTTGTGAGTCAGTCGCTCACGATTTGTTTGTGTCCCGGGCCACCGTATCACACTGACTGCACACGGGGAACAAAATTGCAAAACGTTACGAAACGTGAGCCGCAAATACCTTATTCTGGAACCAGAATAAAAACGAGGTGGTCAATACACTTGTTAGCGACGCGAACTGTGAGCGGCTTCCGTAAGCCGTAACTGAACGCATGACAGATACACATTGTATGGAATCGTAAGCGCGCGAGCGACTTGTTCTTTTTCCACAGTTTGGCGCCAAAATACAAATAATTTAACGATCTGATTATCTCGTTCCCATTCTGTCTAAACGAAATGAAAATTAATGAAATGCAGCTATCGTTCATACGCTCTGGAATACGTTCTTGTAGTGATATGTTTACGAACTATATTTCCACAGCCGATATTGAGCTATGAAACGATTAGACTTAGTTTAAAATACGCTATCAAACGTGGAAATCGTTCTTATTTGTGTTATTTAATACTAGTTACAACGCTGATTAATCTATTACTACATATTGATAGATTATTTTGGATCTGCATTTTAGTTGCAGAGACACCGTTATAATATCAAAAGTGGTAATAAATTGTGTGGAGAAGGTCGGGCCACATTCAAGACACACAGCAATGTATAGCAATTGTTGTAGAACGCAGTTAAATAGTAATGTATTGCGACGTCAAAGTGAAAACATACACTTGAATCTATTTAGCATTTGCAAGCGGTTGTAATCTAATATTTATGTCGAATTTATGGAAGTACACATATAATTTTAAATAGCCAAAATATACAAATACCTTGGAGTCTACTTCTCATCTTCTGGTAGTTTCTTTACATGCAGAAACATCTTGTTACACAATCTTATAAGGCGATGTACCAACTCTTCGCCATAAAAGATAACCTTTGCCTCCCCAATGACCTAAACAAACTATTTGATCACACTTTATTACTAATTGTATCGAATTGAAGTCAAAGTATCGGCTATGAAAACTTGGACATGATCAAACAGGTTCATTGTAATTTCCTATGAGAAATATCTACATCAAAGCAAAGCGCCCCGTGGAACATGCAATATGCAGAATTTGGCCTTTATTCTATAGAACATGAAATGAGTTCAAAAACACACAACTATCAACAGCAGTATACGTAGTTTCTGTTCAATGTACCTATTTGATTCAAACGTTTAACTAATACTATGCACATTTGTTGTGCCTTTTTCACCCACACAAAATATATTTCCTATAATAAAACTTCAATATACAGGCTTTAAATTTTTTAACTCATAATATATTAATTCATATTTGTTGAAGAAAGATGTTTGTATATCATAACATTAAAAACAACTTTTTTTAACAATTAGGCTATTTTACAAACACAGTAAAGCTGAAGATATGTTTGCTTATATCTTGACTTAAACGTGACATTGAGACAATAATAAAACACTGAAATAGGAAACCTGGCACATATACACACTGCTGTATGTATGCTTTATCAAGATCGCGTGTTTTATTTGTCATTCGATAAACCATGGATATCCTTACACATGCCACGTGTTGTGTTAGAATTTACTTAATTGTGCGGCAGGCGAAAGCTAATTAGTTTGTCGTCATCCTAATTAAACCGGTGTGACATTTAAACTAACCAAAACAAATAAGATCACATCATGTGTCACTGGAGTATATTGCAAAGGAACATTGTTATTACGTTGTTTGTTTTAACTTAGTTGCAAGATAATTGCCACGGTAAAGTGATTGACAATCTGCCACCACGACAAGACATCACGACAGCAAATTGTAACCGATGGTGCAACCGTCAACAACATTCTCTTTAATTCCTCAAGGATAGTCTGGTAATTTCCATGATGACTTGGAGTTACGAAAATCGAACAAATTAGATGAAATATGATCCAATGTGGACACAAATGTCAGAGCGTGAATTTTAATCACGGTTTGAACAAATTGAATTCTACAAGATATTCGATTATAACCTTGCTACAAACAAGTTTGTTGATAACTCATTGATCTGAAATCTACTGAAATGCACTACAATTCTCGAACACTAACTTATTTGTTTTCAAATCTAGACTCTATTGAAGTGTGTTTGATTTCTACACCATGCATTGTAAACTGAGTATGATTAAGGGAGACACACTAGAGATATGAATTGCTTGCACAGCAATCCACTTGATTGCCATTTATTCATATTCTAAATCAAAATGCTCCGGACAGGCATAATGCTGAAATGAAAATTATGTCAAAGGGGGATGATTTTAAAAAAGAGCACAATAGAGTTATGGTTTTTGTTCATTGTACTACTTTTTAATAACACCTATCTGTACATGAAGTTTGAAGTCGATAACTCAATGACTGTTAGAGTTATGCTTTGGACAAAAAATGACAAAGGTAGAGTTATTGTTCTTAAACACTGTACTAAATGAGATATATCTGAATAAGAAGTTTGAAATCGACAAATTACGCTCAGGACAAAATGTGCGACGGACACACATACTCCTACCATACAGGGGAGGACGGCGTCAAAACCCTAAAACTGTAGGAAGGTGAATAAACGTGGGGACCTCCGAACAGTTTGGCGTCTTGGCAACCTCGCAATATGCCGTTTAAATTCCCATAAAATCTGACATTCATATAAAATTTGACTTAGCTGGAAATGTCCAAACAATTAGCCAGATATCACGGACAAATCGACTTCTTTATACAAGAAACAAAATATGAAATTTAATGTCAATATCGTTTGATATTTGCCAACATTGCGATGTGAATTGAATTTCATGTTCTTGTAAATGTACTCAAAAACCAAGCTATCATTAAAAATTGACAATACCACACTTACTAAATAACCATACACTCGTGCATGCTTTTCATGCTTTTCATGCTTTTCATGCCTCCTTCGGGACAAACGATGGACGATACAGACAAAGTAAGTGTGTCAAGTATTGCAACTCCACGAGATGTGTTACTTATTAGTCAGGTATCTAGATATGGCTAGCTAAGATGGATTTAATCAAGGCCTTAGTTTATTTGTCCCTTTTCTGATCGGTCTTTGTCCGTCGTCCGTCCGTCCATACGTCCGTATACTATTGTTTAAAAACATATCCGCTGAATCAGCAGAGTTTCATATAACTTTGCTCTAAGCTTCACGTGGTGTCGCTCTTCAAAAATAAAACAAGGCGTCGCGATTTAACAACAACAATATCAACATTGCCGACTTCCTATTTTGCTTCTAAAACATCTCCCCTGAAATCACTTTGCAGAACTTTACAATATGTAAGCGAAATGTTACCATGGTTACAAAAATACAACAGAATATTTGGAATCGTGTTTGCTATCCATTTAATAGCAATTTAATATAATGTTTAAACCATTTTGTCTTAAATTTTGACCAACATGTACCAATGACCAGACAACTTATTGTTTTTCATGTTATTACACCGAGGTCATTTGCATAAAGTCTTATTATGCATTTAATGACCAATAACTTGTTTCTCAATCGATGTCAAATAAATAAGTTAAAATCGTTGTAAACTTTAAGGAGACGATTTTTTAGTTCAAAATTGTTTCAATAATCAACATTTATCACGCAACTTGTTGATAACAAGTGTGAATATATTTTCCTGAAATGTTTTTGCACTTGATTGAATTGCTGTCTTCTTCCAGATACATCACTTAACGGTTTGACTCTTTGGCGACTATACGGGCATCTTTTGTTAGGAGAATGACAGAACCGACACAGAAACTGTTGAATAAATAATATCGCGCCTTGAACTCTTAATCAGTAGTTTTCACACGCAAATGAAATCAAGACAGTATAGCATGATTTATTTAAACCACCCAGAATCTTGATGAATTACTTTCTCCGAATGCATTTGAGGCATTAAATGTTTCGATGCACTATTATTCTCGTAAATATCGTTTTATGAAATTATTATCTCATTGAATTCTTGTCAATCAGCACAAAGCGATCCAATGTTCAGATTGTACAGGGAATTATACGACTTATGATTTATTGCTACCGAGATGTTTACAACGTTCAGTTACTAAAAGATTGACTACACGCGTGAGAAATAATCATATACTGTTTTGTTTGTGGGAATAGTATTTACCCATAATTTATAGAAATATACGAAGGGTGTTCAAAAAGTACGCGGAAAAGTGCTGTCATACTTTTCGTTTTAGTGTACACAAAATGATAGTCCTTGTAAGAAAAATACGGCGAAGATAGACTCCATGGCAACGTCATTCAAAATGACCCGGTCCAAATTTAAAGAAAAAGAACGCATTTCATTGACACAAATGGCGTCTTGTTTGTTTTTAAGGTAAGACCACTCTAATACTCATCTTCAAGAATCTTAACTAAACTGTTTCCATGAGTTTCTGGATCACATACGACAACTAAATGTAAAATATTACAATTTGAAAATTTAACCGTGCCGTTTTAAAGATTTTCAAGTACGTTAACCACCAAGCCAACTTCCTTCAACCGAAAGGCGTTTGTAACCTTGACGCGGATTGGGTAACTTTTCGATAAAGGGTGCGTTACCTTTCCGAAAACAAACCACTGAATTTCGGTGAATTTACCGAAATCCATATTGGACCTGGAGTGACCAGCAATCGTTACATCTCAGCATTTATAATGTTGCACAACAAATCTTAACCTTCAAATTGCACCGACCGTCTTTTTTCAAGATAGTCCTTGTTTTAGATTAAAATGAAAAAAATATGTTAGTAAACTGTGTACTGAATGAACTTGCAATGACTGTACTGCTTTGGGGCACGAATCTACGATAACACATCATATATAAAATGACCCTGATAAGACAGGCCCATGATTATAGCACAACCCAGATTAGAGTTATTTTTTTGTAAGGATTTATTTTTCAACATATTGCAAACAAATTATTTCATTTAACACAACGGAAGACATCATTCTATCTACGCCGTTTATCTCTTTTTAATATTAATATTTCTTGTTGAAAATAGTCATATCATTTAAAACATGTACTCCAAAACTTTAATGTAAACGTTGACGTATCGCCTAAGACACAGGCGGAATAAGATAGTTATGCTTCTATGGTTGCATAAACACTGAATGGAAGATTGATCATGTTCTAAAGCATTACAAGAGTTTTGTGCGGAAACATTTGTGCTTCAAAATAAAAACAAATATAGGCTGAGACATTTTATGATCTCTATGCATGTCTTATTATTATATAGAGACTACTCATGTCTTGCTCTTGAAGATTTAGCATAACAAAAATCAACAGACTAGACCTGCTTTATTATTCTGATTGAATAGTTAATCAATAGCATTCCCGGTTAGGTGAGTCAGTGGATCTGTCTGCCAATCTTGAATGTATGTAATAAAATCATGTTTTGAGGAACACGAACAATCGGTCAATGACGCTACCGGAATTCGAATCCGGGTCTCCGAAGAACACCGGATGTTACGTATGCTCAACATGACCCTCACACTGAAGATAACAAATTTTAAGTCATAAGATTAAATCTTTTTCTTCTTCTTCTATGTGTTCCGCCTCTGTTTCATTATGGGTAATTGAAGGTTGGTTGTCGAACAGCAGATTGGTACTGGTCGATAAATAGAATTTTCTACGTTTGAGTGTAGCGAATAAAATTGTTTTCCATTGTTTAGAATGTAATAACCGCCAGGTGGCGTTATATGCACGAATAGTTCGTGCGATTAAAGTTTGAAAAGCATTCAGCTTTGGGGAACATATGTGTTCACTTCGTCAATGTTGATTTTTAACTTTAAATACAAGAAAAAATGTTTGTGGTGAAAAATTTGTTACTTATGTTAGTTTATGATATGCTTCATGAACATGTTTTATACCTGCTTAGGGAGTATTGATCATTATTATACGGGTTATCAATGTATTGAGTGAAGGGTAAATGTATTGAAATGTTGTGTATATCGATGTACCCAAGTGCTTTCTCTAGCATGAGATTTCCAAATAACAAATTTGAAATATTATTATTGTTTTGTTGTTTATATAAAAGGTTATGGAATGGTATTCGGGGAACACATGAATTCAGGTATGATCAACTGACCGTTGAAAAATGGTGTGAAGATTTTCAAAGCAGTCGAGTTACTTCCGTTACTGAATGGATATCAAGAAATCGAGTTGAAATCGGCTTTCTTCCTATATCTATATTATATTACGCATGATGTCGCCGTTTTAGTTTTGCTGAGAAAATATTATAGTAAAATGTCATAGCTATGTCTCTTGTATGAAATGTTGTTTAGTGTACTGCAATGCTCGATAGTGTTTTCTTTCATACCACCTCTTTTGAAATTTATCCCTAACTAATATATTTCAGTATTAATATTACATACTTTTATGTTGGTATGCTATTTGAGTCTATCTCTATTCTATATTTCTACATTCATATGTCATGCTTTTATTAAATGTTCTCTTTGGCATGAGAAATATTTCATTAACAAACGTCTCGATTTGCCAAAATATGGAGTTGCATGACAATACGACAAAACCATCAATCTTTCGAGACAGTTGTGGTATGCATTAGATGTACTTTATAACATAGATTGTATTTCCCCTCGAATTGGTAACCTCACGTCAAAAAGTGTCATACACAATGGAATTATACAAGTGAATTATGAGATGGTGAGAACAACACTCTCACTGACGATAGCTAAAAACTGTTTTCTTTTAAATTTAAATGTTTTGAAAACGAATTATGACTGGTGAAGTTTAAAGCTATGAATGACACATTTCTTTACCCAAAGGAATCTGTCTTTTATAATGTAGTTCTAAAAAATGTAAGAGAGATTAAGTTGTTACAGGGATCGCCATATACTTAAGACAGTGCCTCTCCACAAAGACCTCCGGGAACCGATAGCCTTCAAAACATCAGGGATCGAGGAGGCGCAAGGGTAAACATGTATGGGAATAGTGGAGCATGGAATGGTGTAGTCGACAACCAAAAACCAACAATGGAGAATTTAGGGGGACAACAAGGGGAACTGTTGAATGGATGGAATACACCACGGAATAAGCCAAGAAGGTCAGTAATGATAGGTCGAAGGATGAGTAGGGGGGACATGAATGTTATATCAAACAAAGGAAATGCACATGGGGAAAGGAGACATTTACCATGATCGTCTAAAATGTTCAGATTGTGGCTCTACAACAAAGAAACCAAGAGTGATAATAATTAATCTTCCGAGGGAGACGTGTGTGTGCTCTGCAAATTAAACGCACGATTGACGCGTCCGCACGCGTTCACTTTTTAGATATTATAACGTCTTAACAAGTGTTCAAGTGAATGTAAGCATACTTTATTATAGAGGGTGTTCAAAGTCTTAACGCTTCAAGTGTTAACACAACTCCCTGTCTTTAAGTGTTGATGTACACTTTTTTTGAAAATTCTGTCTACAAATATCATCTTTCACAAACGAACTTTTTCTTCTTGATCACAACTTTTGAGCACCACCACGTTACATACAATTTAGTTCATACCAATTGGTTTTAGCTGGATTATGAAGAAAACCTTCCCAATTAAGTGAGCAAAACCCGGTTTTAAACTGGGTTTAATCCGAGCAAGACACGCCGGTATTGGCACCGGGTTAAAAGTGGGTATTTTAAAACTCTCTGTTTCCAGGGTCGAAGACACCAGTATTGTACCGACCAGGGATCGAACACAGGACTTCATGATCAGGAGGCGGTCACAACCTCTGAGCCATCCCACCCTTTTTACACGTTATTCGAAAAAATACATACATTTACATATATTCATTTGAAACCCTGATTGTCATTCAGAATACTTTTATTTAGTTTGTTTATAGTTTGACGTGGACACTGACGTTGAAGCTGTGCTGATGTCCAAAGCTAACACAGCCCCTTCATTCACAGTCTTCAATGGCGAACATATCTAGTGTGCGTATATTACCGGCGATGATGTAGCAATAACATGTTACGGAGACTGTATTATGGTGTACGTCATACAGATAATAGCTGTGTATTATTTATTTGATCTGGACTATCAAAGAGACAGCGCTAAGTTCCTAGGAGATGTTTACACAGCCTGCTTGTATGTTTCTATGGTAACAATGGTGACATTCAAAGGTTTTTTTTCGATTAACAGACGTAGGAATAATTTTATAACTTCATAGCTCATAAGTCGTTAAATCTGAAGTGATGTAATAGTGAAGTTATTGAAGTGTTTCTATGGATTTTCATGTTTTGCCTGTTGTTGACAAACCAACTAGTTATAATATTGTGTTTGACAGATTATATTGTCAAGTACAAATCATTGCTGTAGTTTTTTAATGGAAACATAACATTGTTGACTGCTTGTTGTCTTAAAATTCAAGTGATGAAAACGTTTTAGTAGGTGCACGTAAAATGCAATTGTCATATAATTAACTTTGCTCTGTACCAAGTTGAAACAGCCACGTTTGTTGACATTAATTATAGCATGAATACTACTGAAATGGCATCGGAAACTGTCGGTAGTGGCCACACTATGATACGCTCACTTATTTACAATTTATCTGCTCCTTGAGAGAGCGCTGTGAGCTAATACGGTGGCAGTGTAAGAACGTTATGCATTTATCATTGTCTGTTCTAAATGATGACCTTGTTTACAGTGCAATCGAGTTAAATGTACTGAGTGTGTATATATAGAGACAGTCGGTACCTATCATAGTGCAGAATTTATCTAAAGCATAACAAACACATGCCTATAAAGTCCGAAATGAACCGCATTGAAAACGAACCATTTTTCGACCATGCAAATATGGTCTCCCAGTTACTGTATTTACATTTACTTCAATGTCTAATATTCCTGCGCGGATTTTGTTGACACGAGCGTCTGATTGATATTTCTATTAATTATTAGAGTGTTCATTGAGACCAGATTGAGACTTGAAACATATCAGTTTCGAGTTACAGTATCAACGATCACTCTTTGTAATTTATATTAGATAATCAAAGATTCCACAACGATTTACGCTTTATTTCATTCACGTTGACCTGAGTCCGGTGTGCTTTTGTCTGCTTAACACGTTAACATGTTGAGTATATGCTGAAAGTCATTGAAAACGAACGTATAGAATTAGGCGTCCTTTTGTAGTATCTACTGTCAAAAAAGATATTTTCAATCGGTTATACAATGCAATGATTCTTATTAGAGATGTTTTAGCCAATCAATGCAACAACAAAACTGGATGAAGCCAATTCAAACATTTTATGTTCGGATCAGCCAGATACATCTTTCTCGTTTTTATCGTTGTTTTTCTTTTATTTATCCTGTGTATACATCATAAACCAATTCGATATCCCGTAAAACGAAACAAATATGACAAATTTGTTTTGATGCAGTGCGTTTTTTTGTCTTGAATCGGTAAATGCTATCCCCAGATGTATTCTTAAGCCTAAAACTGATCGTAATTGCTCATAACGACGTATGATGCATAGAAAGACTGCATCGTATTTACATGATGAATGTTGTATGGAAATCTTATTGAATTAAATGAGACAAGATGTCTGATATCAACGCATTAGCACACCAGTAGTGAATACATTGTCATACAATGGCACTTTATATTCAATTGTAGTTTGTAAAAGGCATGCGTTCTATGAACATGAAGAACGTTGCTGACAACCAGGAGCTTGACGTATATGATTTGCTGTTAACTTAGACGTTACGAGCTTGCACAAGTAAGGCACAGTTGAAACCACTATCTATCTCTGTGAGTGCTCATGGGTAACACCTAACAAGTGCGATGAAAGGTCCATGGTCACGGACAAGTTATTATATATTATGGTTTTGTGAAGTTTTAGCAATTTCAAATAGGTGTACTCATATAATTATACTACCTATATTACATCAGTAATATATATATCCCGTATTTATAATAATTGTGGATATTTCCCATCATGCGAAATACACAACAGTATAGTGTTAAAATAGCGTCCGAAACACAATGAAAACAAAGACAGGATTTAACGTCTGACAGAACTTCAATGGAACAATTTTTTTTTTTTGCGAATACAGACTGTAGTAAAAATGATATAGGACACAGTGCTGTATATTTAGAATTTTCACAGTTTCATAAGATAGTCAAACAACTCTTTAAAGGGTCACCATCCTGATTCACTAAAAGGCGTTCCGAATAAACAGCACTTCAATTGACAATAAGACCAACCTTTTCTTTTCTCTTAGTTCTTTTTCAAAAAACGTTTTTTTAAGTACTTAAAATAGAGTTTAAATATTTGTGTAAACAATATAATCACTAACACCAAACTCGTACCTGTTGGAAATGTATAATGTTATGGAGAAGACCTATATAAGTCATTGGATTTCGGCCTCATCCTTGTTACACTAAGTATTGAACAAACTCGTTTCATGTACAATGCTGTATATTGTATTGTATTATTATGTTGTTCATAGTATGTAAAGAAAATATTTTTAAACTAATAAGATCATCCTAGATGGCAGAGTAACGGTGCATGCAAATGCTGGTAATGTTGCATGCAAATTAGAGAGATATATTCAAACAGTGTAACGAAAGATTACAATTTTGTGCACGCTTGACTCCACATCTTCCTACGGAAAAGCAGAAGTCCACCCATGAAAACTTGCCAAACCTTTTGAACAATATGAAGGTGTATTATGATCAATAAACGTGGTCTTTTGTTGTTTTGCTTTTGTCACCCAACAATGTATAATTATAGCTTAATCAATATGGTTTGCAGAATTTGGAAACTATCTTAACCATATGAATACATAGGACCTTGTGTTGTGTGGTCGTCATAAACCAGACTTGCTTGTTTGGGAATAATTCACAGGAAAGTCCATGTTGGCCTCCATTAATTATCGTTGCGTTTAATACAAGTAACATCCTATTGGCAAATAGTAGATTCTTTCCATAAGCTACTTTTAAGGCGTTTCTTACAATTATAGTGCTTTCAAGCAAATGCTAAAGAGTGTAGAAAGAGACGAGACGTTTTCCAGACAAAACGAGCCAGTGTCTTCCTGATATCAATGCAATAATGATTCTACAGCGTATAATTTGGCGACATTATGAAATCTTGCTGACGAAAAACGTCAAAAAAATTAATCACATTCATTACAGATTCATAATCTCTATACATCGCACACAACACCAGACTATCCTACGAAAGACGACGATGTGTTGCTTGCTTTGTAATAATACAACATCAATCCCTGAACGCTTTACTATCCAACTTCATTTCAATAATGATTCAAGCATGTGTGATCAGCGCTATCCTTATGATATATAGAAAGTATCATCAGTATAAATGTCCCTACAGTATGTTACAGATTGGATGTTTTGACCTGGAATGAAATGAATAAAATCGGATTTAACGCCCTTGCATGTTTGCACATCTGTAGAGATGTGAGAGTGATGTAAATATACGAGACATTATCAATGGAGTTCGGCTTATTATTGCTCCAATCGTGAGAACTCCGTTTAGTATTTTTACTGACAGTTTCAAGGGTGTAATTTTATGTATGGTTATTATTTCTGTTTGTTTTTTGAATGTATGTTATATTCCCCTTACCCTTGTGTAATTCCTTCACTATATATAGTGTTCAGGTTATTTTCTGCCCAGTTTCGGCCTATTGTTCCCTGCTGTCTTGACTTGTCTTGTGATATTTTCCATCAATAAACCCCCCCCGCCCCCCTTCACTGTTTGTCCTCTTTAAGTCTCCTAGTTATTCCTTATGGTCTGTTGTATGAACATTGATGAACGTTTCTAGACTTTTACAAAAGGTTTTCTTAATACAATGCCGTTCTCAAATAGTAACGGCCATTTAAATATGCCTTTTGTATACAATTGTTGCTAAGTGTATGTATTGTTGTGAATATTTCATCTTACAGACTGATAATTCAAGGACTGACAGTTAACGATAATATACTTTTGATTAAAATTATTGTGGAGTCACATGAAATGTGTCCCTATAATGTCCAAAGGGGAATAATTATTCAATTAATGCACCGTCTGCGAAGGATAATGAATTCGAAACGAATGGAATAGATCTTTCACATGCCTAGGGTACTACATTGCTACTTTTGTGATCATGCACTATCGCCTTGTCCCTTTTTCCAAGAAAGCTGAAATAGAAAGCTCTGTATCATGGTACTAAAATAAGATTGTTATAATAAAACTTCTACCAATAACAACTCACGTGTGTGTGACGTCACAACAAAACAAGTGCGACATAGAAGCGCAACAATGCTGTTGACATTGTTCAAAACATTGTACAAAGTATGAAACTTTATTTTATTGAAAATTATTGTATCGGTAATTTAAATATGATATGTAATTTTAATCATTTGTACTCGAATCTTGTGGCTGAAAAATAAAAGATAAATTTGTCGGAACTTCTTTTTGTTGCGTCAGCTTTTGTTTACCAAAGACCGAATTACACATGTCACATGTGCTTGCATATAGGAGATCAAGGTTATATGTTGACGAGTAATTTCTGCTGATAAGGCATTACGAGAATCTTACATTCGTGTTAGTTCTGTATTTAATTTATTAAACGCATCAACTAAAACTGTCTCAATAAGCAATGATCACTCCTGAAAGAGCCTGACTGTATGTTTATGCATTTATTTATAAATAAAACATGGTTCAAACTGAAACACATGGTCCATCTATTCCTCACAGAACTTCTAAATGGATTACAATACAATGTGGCTGGACAGAACTCATCCATCGGTACAATTAAAATCCAATTTTACGTTTACCCTGAAGATGTGGGTCTCTTATACAGCCATATTATTTAAACGCATTATCCTCCATAACTATGTAGTGGAATTAAACACAATTATGCTTACAATTTCATTTAGTGATCGGAGACAGATTATGTTCATACGGGAATGGTGGTTTATTCTTTAAGATGTATTTTCTATCTCACTGAATTATATAACTGATTATCGATTATTAGTTTGCAATGAAATGTATACGATTATCCATCACTAACTTTCAATGTATCTAATAGTTGGAACTTCCTGTTTTATTAATTAGCATTCTGTTAAATAAATCGAGCGTGTTTTAGAGTAAACACATTGGAGTGTTACATGTACCAGTATTCAATGTTTTCATTACATTATTGAACTCGGCAGACAGGTCAGAATTAATAAATCGAGTGATGCTCTATCTCAAAATTAGACAAATTGGTTTTGGGAATATCGTCTATGTGAATTCTTCTAGAAACATTCAAGCATACATCCAAAATATTATTTATTATGATTTCATTTTTATAGAATGAGAACAGCTATCAAATTAATATATCGCAAAACTCGAAATCCTTTACCTCAATGGTTGTATAATATATATTCACGTTTTCTTTGACATAGGTTGTATAGTCCAAACAAATTAGAACCGTTTATTTACTAGAAAGATCCAATGATATTTCAATCCGAATATTGATTTCAATAAAAGCCATAATTTCGTTTCCTTCCTTCGACGAGAGAAAACTATTTGAAGTTTCGTGATGCCATATAAAGTTGGACAATATTTAACATGGTTATGCATTAGTTTTGTTGCAGCACATTAACTTTTCAGTTATTTTTATTTGCGATTTTAAATCCTTGTATACCAACTGTAGCGCAGGCATGTTTTATTTACAAAACAGGAAGGCATGTTGTAAGCAATGTCTGAGAGTAATAACTAAACTCGATAACGACGTTACAATCAATATTAATGTACTCGAATGTAGTAAGCATTAGTTTGTTTCCTTCATCGCTACACAAGAATTGTAGATTTTCTTCGATCAAACTTTCTGTCCATTGTCGGGAACATTAAGAGTAGTGTTTAACAGCAGGCGGTGTTGGAGTATATTTGATATAACAAAGTTAATACGTTAGTGGGTTTAAGAAAGTCTTCGCATAATTGCTTCGCTAAACCTGTTGACAAACTGCCTAGACAAAATACAGCATATTTAAACAGATGTTATATCTATTTTATTCCCCAAGGAAAGTCTGTTTAATTAAATCAAAGTCGATCAAGCGTTCAAATGTACAGTCAATAAAATTATATGTACTGCTGGTTCAGTAAGCCTAATGAACGTTGAACGAAATTGTAAATTTACGTAAAAGTATCGAGAGGCCAGTTTAGTGCATACTAAGAGAGAGAGAAGTTGCTACGTGGAACGCCGCATATATAAGGCAATGCCTCCCCACACAGACCTCCGGGAAAACAACAATCCATAAAACATAAGGCATTTGAGGAGGTTAAAGGGTACATTCGAAAACCTGTTTGAAAGTAATCACTTCATGTATCATATATACTCTTGTAAATGCACCATTTCATATTATGAACGTTGAATGAAATTGTAAAGTAACGTAAACGTGCCGAGATGCTAGTCTAACGCGCATTTAAACATGTTTGAAAGTGAATACTTCATTTATCACTTATACTCATGTAGATATGTGCATTTCTTACACGGTCATATTTCATGTGCAATATCAGCAAAGTTCTGTTTGTTTTATTACGTCACTTTTGTATTTTGTTCTACACATTCCCTTCAAATATATCACAATAATTATCAAACATTTATCCGGCGACATTGATGCCTTGCACATAAACATATAATGTCAATAATCTTCTTCTATTCAACAGCAGGGCTATTCAAATTATGTTATGTACTCTCACGAAATACTCTCCAGACTAATAGCTTCAATTTGTATCAACAGTAGTTTATATTAGCCCTAACATATTTCATGAGTAGAAATTGAGATGTCATACAGATTGTTGTTGTAGTGATAGACAGAGCAGTCCGTCTGTTCAGTGTTTTTTAAATAATGTGTTTATGTACTTGTAGCTTAATCACGTCTTGTTGTGAGGAGTATCATTCTTACAGACTTAGGACTAACATACTACACTCAAAGGCTTATTTGTCACTTGATATCGTATATATATTATCATATATTTAGAAAAAACAACAACAGTGAAATATAAAGTAAATAATTTGTTTTACATCATTGTTATCCATCCTACAAACCTTTGAAATCCAAAATTCACACATGCATTTTACTCAAATATTTGCTTATAATAGTTTATATCAAATTTCATAACAGCAGAAACGTAGGCTGACCAATCAGTGTACAAGAACCACAATCGTCCATTTTACGTTTAAACGATGTAACTTTCTTCTGCATAAAGCTCAAGTTAACAGTAGCGTGCAGTCATGAGTCACGTGCACATAATCCAGCAGATATCATAAAGTTCAGTTTACACATCAAATATCAATCATCATTCATCAATGTCAACAAGTGGTTCATATGTTGCACGTAAACTAAGGCTACTCCATCATCAGAGTTAATCCTGGGAATATCATAAAGATAAGCACATGCATGGTTGACATTAACAATATATTTCCGCCCATGTCATTACGTCACTGTATCATGATGGCCCTTAGGCCATAGTAACTCTCGCCACATTAGATTAAACACACACTCATGATATACTCTCCAAAATAATAACTGTATCATTAGTAGTATGCGTAATATCACATGTTGGTTGATCGATTATCATACAAACTAAAGTATATGGTTACATACACATTTCATAACACTGTGATAGCTAGAATACTAAAATGAAAAACGTCATAATTTCATAATATCGAGCAATATTTAGGGAGACACCTGTTACCGTTTTGTATTTTATCAATTATAATCTTTAACCATGTCCTTGCAACACGTGATCACATATCACAGTAAAGTCTTATCTGTACGGGAGTCAACCAGACACTATTTATCATGATTGGTATTGTTTATACTGATATATAAGACAGTTTGTGATCATGTTCTTAGTGATGCCGTTATATTACAAACATTACAATGTGCTGAACATGCAACAATGAACAACTATGCACGTGTAAAAAATGACATGTAAAACTACAAAATGGTTTTTGCAATTTTCAACTTTGTTTTCAGATAAAGAAACAACAACGGATTTTTCCGAATAACACGCCTACCTTAATTCGATCATGAGATTGTTTTACACATTATTTAAAGATATATTATGCCCATTTTTTGTCATTATACTTTATCTAGTTGAAACTTCAATAATTATGAATGATCATAGAATATATTTGTATTGTATTTCTCTGTATATGACGAAAAAAAGACATTTGTATTATCATTTAAAATTTAAAAAACATCCAGTTTTTTAACAAGCGAGTGTTTTTACTAGTTTTGTATCTAAGTAATATGATTAAATAAGACTGTTTTAAACGGTTATACATGACACTGGGTCTTATTAATGTTGTTCTAGACTTTGAAACAACAACACTAGATGAAGCCCATTAAAATATATCAGGTTCAGATGAGCCAGATACATCTTTAAGTAGGCAAATTTATAAAGGTATTTGCTTGATATTCATAATGTTTGTTCGTAGATGTGTATTTTATGTAGCATACCGATATAATAAATAGGACGCCTTGTATTACAGTGTATAAAGTGTGGCATACGTCTTATATCTCTGGTCTTTCCTTATTGTAGGTAGCATGTTGATATAATGAATGGGACACCTTGTATTGCAGTTAATATAGTGTGACATACATCTTATATCTCTGGTGTGTCCTTATTGTAGGTAGCATGTTAATATAATGGATAGGACACCTTGTATTACAGTTAATATAGTGTGACATACGTCTTATATCTCTGGTCTTTCCTTATTGTAGGTAGCATGTTGCTATAATAAATAGGACATCTTGTATTGCAGTTAATATAGTGTGACATACATCTTATATCTCTGGTGTGTTCTTATTGTAGGTAGCATGTTGATATAATGAATAGGACACCTTGTATTGCAGTTAATATAGTGTGACATACATCTTATATCTCTGATCTGACCTTATTGCAGGTAGCATGTTGATATAATAAATAGGACATCTTGTATTACAGTTAAAATAGTGTAACATACATCTTATATCTCTGATCTGACCTTATTGCAGGTAGAATGTTGAAATAATGAAAATGACACCTTGTATTACAGTTAATATAGTGTGACATACATCTTATATCTCTGGTCTGTCCTTATTGCTGGTAGAATGTTGAAATAGTGAATATGACGTCTTGTATTACAGTTAATATAGTGTGCATACATCTTATATCTCTGATCTGACCTTATTGCAGGTAGAATGTTGAAATAATGAATAGGACGTCTTGTATTACAGTGTATAAAGTGTGACATACGTCTTATATCTCTGGTATGTCCTTATTGTAGGTATCATGTTGATATAATGAATAGGACGCCTTGTATTACAGTGTATAAAGTGTGACATACATCTTATATCTCTGCTCTGACCTTATTGCAGGTATCATGTTGATATAATGAATAGGACGCCTTGTATTACAGTGTATAAAGTGTGACATACATCTTATATATCTGGTCTGTCCTTATTGTAGGTAGCATGTTGATATAATGAAGAGGACGCCTTGTATTACAGTGTATAAAGTGTGACATACATCTTATATCTCTGGTCTGTCCTTATTGTAGGTATCATGTTGATATAATGAAAAGGACGTCTTGTATAACAGTTAATATAGTGTGGCATACATCTTATATCTCTGATCTGTCCTTAGTGTAGGTAGATTGTTGGTATAATGAATAGGACGCCTTGTATTACAGTTAATATAGTGTGACATACGTCTTATATCTCTGATCTGTCCTTATTGTAGGTAGCATGCCGATATAATGAATAGGACGCCTTGTATTACAGTTAATATAGTGTGACATACGTCTTATATCTCTGGTATGTCCTTATTTTAGGTAGCATGTTGGTATAATGAATAGGACGCCTTGTATTACAGTTAATATAGTGTGACATACATCTTATATCTCTGGTATGTCCTTATTTTAGGTAGCATGTTGGTATAATGAATAGGACGCCTTGTATTACAGTTAATATAGTGTGACATACGTCTTATATCTCTGATCTGTCCTTATTGTAGGTAGCATGCCGATATAATGAATAGGACGCCTTGTATTACAGTTAATATAGTGTGACATACGTCTTATATCTCTGATCTGACCTTATTGTAGTAATCTGGTGTTCAATATTGCTTTGTCTGATCGCTTTCTACTCTACTGAACAGTATTGTAATAAGCTTTGTTTGCCTTTGCTCCTTCTCAACTCCTAGTGGTAAACATGCTGATGTTTCTTTGGGATCTGTATGTGGAGGAGATTTCTTGTGAATAAGGCATTCCTTGTAACAACTTAATCCTTCTTTGTGAATGTGGCATTCCCAGTAACAACTTAATCCTTCTTTGTGAATGTGGCATTCACAGTAAAAAGTTAATCCTTCTTTGTGAATGTGGCATTCCCAGTAACAACTTAATCCTTCTTTGTGAATGTGGCATTCCCAGTAACAACTTAATCCTTCTTTGTGAATGTGGCATTCACAGTAAAAAGTTAATCCTTCTTTGTGAATGTGGCATTCCCAGTAACAACTTAATCCTTCTTTGTGAATGTGGCATTCACAGTAAAAAGTTAATCATTCTTAAGGATTGTGGCATTCCCTATAACACGCTTGGATGAAACAGAACTTACTTCAATTTTATTACAAATGTATTTTCAAGTTGGTATTTACCAGGGCGATGGACGACTTACCTCCCGAGTGAATATTTCAGTCATCAACTGTTTAACAATCAACTATAAACCATTTTAATGTCGATTTTTCTTGAGTTAATTGGATTTTACCATACATACTGAGTTACTGATGAATAGATCTGTCACAATGTAAATGTGTGGACCATTAGCTCAGGCAAGGAACACTGCTAAATCACCACCACTTTCAATTTGTCATTATACTGATTATAGAAAATTAAATCCGGGGATCTGTGTGGGGAGGCATTGTCTTGTCTTTGAAGCGTTCTATGTACATAATGAAAGCATCATTATGGAATGACATCAGATGTACAATTGCCTGGAGCGTAAACAAGGTCCCTTTAAACTCACATTGTATAGCCCGATGTGTATTCCACCGAGTGATGCGTCTGTGACAGAGGGAGGCGTTATAGACAGGTCAGTAGAGGTGTTCCTTTTCAAACCAATAATGTATTATTTCTATGTTTCTCTAAGAACTTTTATCATCAAAACAAAATATCATTTACAAACAAATCTAGCAAGTTGCAAGTTTGTCGGTGGTCTTAAACCGACGTTTGGTAATTCAGAAGGGACCCTGGTATGCACAAATATGATGACATTTACCACAGAGGGTAATTTGCAATGATGATGCTTAAGGCCGAGGAAATTAAACATTTTATAAAATGACGGATTTTTGCTTTTCGAATCGTTTTTTATACCCGGTAAAGCATGGAATGTTAAGTAGGATGTATTTTAATCATCAACGATTAATAAGGCCATGCACGTTTGCGATTCATATAATCCTAGATAAGAAGGGATAGCCGTTGACTTTGTCCGTTGTTTTGTGGAGTGGTCTTTCCGTATTTGTTTCTCTTATTGGAGACGAACACACTTGCAACCAATTTGCTTGATTCAGGTTGCGCCGACCATCTTTGTGAACAAAATTTCTTGTATGATGTATCATTTCTATAAAAACAAATGGGTTTATCATCGGCAACAAACACTTTGCCGTCTTTCGGAACCTCTTTGGTGAATTTGTTTGTTCAGTAACCCACATTTCCACTGTTTTCGTCCAGTTTTAGCATTCTATACTTCATACCACTACATACCAGGTGGTCAATGACTACCAAATACATAAGCTGCAAAGGAGACTACTTGGTATTATGACGTGTATAAAATAGGGGATGTAGTTATATCGAAATATATAGATTAATCATTAAAAGTACGCCGACCCACTTCAGATATTTCATATGACGAACATCTAGAAGAAAATTCTAAATTACTTTATCTCAAAATTAAACGGACGACACAAGCTTTATTCCCCAAAGATATCGCTTTGCATTGTTTTTAAAGTAAATGTAGACATTCACGGTCGTTCAGACGATAACAGTTTCTATAGAAACATCGAAATTACGAATTATATGTCAGAAAAGGAACACCACTACTGACCTGTCTGGAACGCTTCCATCTGACGCAGACGCATCACTCGGCGGAACTCACACCAGATTATACACCGTAAAACTGGTGGTAAAAAATAAAACTTGTCATCCGTTGGTTGTGTGCCTCGTCATGATAACAACACATCAGTTTGTTTTCCCTCTAAGAAATAGTCCTGCATTATAACGTGTTGTTTATTGACCGTTCTAAAGCTCAGAGGAAATCTTATTGCATTCCGGAGAAAATACTTGTAATTATATACGCGTCATTGACCGCCAAGTACAAATGAATTAGATAATGAAACAAGTTCACCTTCTCGACGGCGACAAGACATAATAACATCATTCCGAGAAAATAAATGGAACGTGAGAAAGAAGAACGAGTGATTTGTATCGCCGATGGCAATAATTGTAAATTTTATTCTACGAAAATGTTTTGTTTTTTTCATTTATTTTGATATTCATAGTGGCGTCTATCTATTGTCTGATAGTTTGACTGGCGAGTGTTAAACTTAATCAGTAGTCTCTCAGCTGAATTGTCAACTGCAGACGTATTTTTAGCTGTTGTCTACTTCAAATCTTTTTAATTCTTTGACGTTACCATTCATTCGGTCATTGAAATCACTGCATGTACGTCCATTGTCAATCAAAAGTGAATCAAAATCATAGACTACTATGAATAGTCACAAAGTCGCAAACATGTATTGCCAAGCAACTTCAATAATATTATAAAAAGTTCACGGTTGCATCTTGTACATTTTGTTCCAATGTATGAGCGCCAGTCCGAAATTGATGAACTCCGCCGAGAATGTGCGAATATGAGATGTAACGATAATTCTTTATTCAGAGATATGAATTATTCATAAACGTGCACACATAATTGATATATACTATGTCGGTTCACTGGCTTATATTACCGATTACTGTTCGGCATGTCAAAATATAATCATAGGTTTGACACATTTTAGGCAAAACGGTATATTATTTAGCATACGGTTTCATTATATTAGTGTTGTATAACGGTTACCTAAGTATCCAAACATGGCTTTAAAGTGATGTAACACGTGGTAAAAGCCAGATACAGTAAACGTGCATCTCAATCTGTAATAAAATACCAACACATTGTGATAATATATTTATAAATTCAGCAATATTTATTTAATCTCCATTACAGATAGTTTGGATTATTTTCATTCATTCAATCCGATCACTTATCAATCATACACTTTATCATGAATATTGTGAACTTAACATTACCGTCCGGCATATCTACAACAACCTATTTAAATTATGTAAAAGAGAGAGAATAAGTTGCTACAAGATTAACGCCACATACAAAAACCAGTGCCTCCCCATACAGACCTCCGGGAATACAACAATCCATAAAACATAAGACACTTGATGTGGTTAAAGGGTACATACGTTAGGGAACAGAAGCGCAAGGAATGGCCTAGTAGACCATAATAGGAGAATCAATGAGCACAAAGGTGGGAAAATTTACGGATTGAAAAGATCACAGGACAAGTCAAGACAACTGGCAACAATAGGCCGAAACTGGGCAAAAAATATGAACACTATATAAAGTGAAATAATTTCACAGAACAAAGGGAAATATAACATGCATTCAAAACACAAACACAAATAATAAACATACAGCGAATTACAGCCTTGGAACTGTCGGCACAAATACTAGAACTACTAAATACTATTCGCCTCTAACTTTCCAAATGATTCAAATACACGTTGTAAACAGGACGTTAACATTTGCAATGCAAAAACACTGTTTTGTGAATTTTGTGAATTTCGGTGCACTTTTCATTCTCTGAGCATCATCATTTCCCCGTTTTTCCGTAAGAACATGGAAAGTGGCTTTGATTTTGTGAACTGTCTTGCCACTCAAGATTCTTCCTCATCTCCAACAAATAAATGCGATGTTGGCATTACACAGAACTGGTAATGATCTACTCGTAGGCATTTAAATGTACAAGCTTCTAACTAAAGTGTTGCTAAACGTACAATCTACTTCACTTTCATACGATGACATTGAGGTGACGTGTGTGAAATTATGTTTGTCTCTTTGCCACGACTTTCCAACTCGTTCCCACGACAAACTAAGTCATGGTCACGAGATAAAAAATAAATTCACTCTTGTCACTTCATGCCACCTTACATTCATATTTTTTGTTTTTATCCCGTCTTTTTATTTTACACTATTCAACCTTGTTTGATTCCCTGTTTAGTAATTACTGTTTTTCTATGGCTACTTTTTCTCACTTTTAGTTTTTTTCCAAAGATTAAACAAGCATTAAACTCTGCAAGGAATGTGATTCTAGCTTGCATAATGGAAATGTCATCTGTCTCTGGTGAGAAATAATTGATGATTTTAAAGGATTTGAAATTGTGTCTTACAGAACATAATGTTTTAAGTGGGTTGCCGTCGGATAATTACTTAAAAAGCTTCCGGTAGTGTGACCGAACTCGATCTTATTGTACGCTAAGCTGTTTCCTGTAAAGGACAAAAAGCGATGCTCGAGGGTTGATCAAGAAATACGTAGACTTTTATCATACGTGTTTTATTTTAACATCTCGGATTGCAATTTTGAATGAATAAACTTTAATACATAACCATCTAGTGAATTAATATCGTCGAAGCTCCACATAACCTTAGCACCACATTAGTTTGATCGTCAGACAACCGATAATTTTGAAGTAATGCCTATTACATAAGCTTCATTCAATTGCTGGATTTAGAACACACTGCCATCCAAAAGTTTCTTCACACTTGAATATTTTGAATTTCGTTACTTTCTCTTACAGAATTTCAAATCAAACATGTTTGACCATGAAGTAAAATTATTCATTCCACTTATGTTATGGATAGAATTAACAATTTGCACATCTGGACAGCAGCATCAATCGGCCTGCATCCCAAACCAATGTATGTGTCAAATACTTTGTATCAGTATAAATTTATAAATACTTCTACAGAAAAGTATTGCTGATTTAAAAAGCATTTTCGATTTATTGCTTTTGAAACAAACATGAAAATACATTAATTGCAATGTGAAATTATCAAAGTGTGATGGAATGCGTAGGCCAAGTTTCGAATTTATGAATGTTGTATTCGTATTGTTTTGAAACCTTAAGTAACTGTTGCCTATCAATAACTGACGTAACGAGAGAACCACAAGCGGATGCAGCCACTCGTCTGCTGGTTAAATTGTCACTTTAACTTTCTCAGAAATTATATTTGTGGAAACCACAGTCGACGACTGTCCATCTACAACAAAAGGCAGTATTTTTTTTCAAAACCGACAAACTAGAACTGACATCAGATAATTTTGCAAAACACTTTCAAGAACACACTTGAACAATTTTGTAAACAAAAAAAATAGAGATGTCAAAGATATTAAAGCGTATTTCAAAGAAGTCATTCTTCTCATTGGCTAAGTCTGTACATTTTGTTTCTAAATACCACATTGAATACTATACTCAGTGTATGCTAAATCAGAAAGGAAAGTGAGCATGGGATAATAGGGACATTTATTTTGATACTATGTGGACTAAACATGGACATAGATGGTACCACTTGAAAGCTCATTTTAATTGCTATCTGTTGTTGTATATGTTGATATCTTTATTGCATAGTGTTGGGTTTATTGACCAATATATGTTAACTGGTTATAAAGTTACAGCGAATCGCACCATGCACACTTTCTTTTTTGACTCAACATATTCATAATTATATACGCACCGTTCCCTTTTTAGTCGTAGGAAATGAATACGTACACTAAAAACAGATGCCCCTTTCGATAGCTGTTTTCGATTGTGATTAAAATATCTATCAACTAGACTCAAAAATACGTTTATAGCTAAGTTATTAGATGTTGTAAATGGAAAATTAACAATTACGTTTTGAATATACAGAATGTCTGAAACGGAAATGAAAAACGTGTCTGATGATTGAATTGTGTTAAAGAAAGAATGTAAGTTGATCGCGAAAGAATTGAGTAAAATTCCAATCTGTTTAAGATAATGATTATGTACGCATGACTGTAAATGTATTCTATACACGAGTTATTTCAGTGAGTTATTTTGTTCTAATTCCTCCATCCTTGTCAAATAACGCAGGTGATGGAGGACACGCTTTTATAAATATATTTGAGAACGATATTAATAACGAATGTCAGCAGCAATTGTATACCTACGTATTAATTTCATAGTATATATGTGAATTTATCGAAGTTAAAAAATTTTTACAAGAACTATTTTTGACCCCACAAAATGTTGAATTTTGCCACATAGTGCTCCGCCTGACATACACTTGAGGATGTTCGTAGAGTAACGAAGTGGTACGGAAATTCCGAATGCTGTCGAAAATGGGCTGAACCAAACTCGTCTCACACGTTTTAATGTTAGATATTCTGACGTCAGTTTCTACAGCGAAACCGTCTCTACCTAATGAATATCAAAGATACAAACGCACTAGAATCTCTGTAAAGTTCACGTCTGTAAAGTATTAAGTATTACTAAGATTCATCACATTTAGAATCGCCTTTGAAACGCGAGAGAAATATTTAATGGATATCAACAATCTGTTATCTAGAAATGTAATGCAGACAAATGACATTTTTGCATTTGATGCCCCTTTCGAAGCTTTCCATCTTGTAAAAGATAATGGATGGCTTCAAGGGATTTAGCCGCCTATAAGTATAACTGTGGATTCAATATTGAGATCATTGATTTGTCACATAAGTCCTTCGATAACAACTTCCAGTATGGCTTAAATGATGCTAATGTCAGTTAGACAAGTTCGTGTAGAATCATGACATGTAGTTCTTAAGTTCAAGCGTAATATTACACTCGTGTTCGAGAATAAAAGGCGAGTAATTAAGTCATCAGGAGATAAGAGCAGGGTATAATGGGAGCAGTACTTAATTTAACGACAAAACGCTAAGTTACGCGTGATGAGTGCATTATCATACATCAAATGAATGACAACATTTTAGCAGAATTACAATTACCATGAATTATTAATATCTTATCAAGACATGGAAACATATGTAAAGCAATATTTACTAAACTGTATGGTTGCATATTTCTGCCACCAGATAACTACTTAATTAACTAGATAATAATCTGGTTATCACCTTAAAGAAACTAGATAAATACTTAATTTACTAGATAATGATCTGGTTATCATGTTAAAGAAACTAAATACATGTAAATACTTAATTAACTAGATAAGTATGTAGTTAACTAGATATTTATCGCAAACGGGGTTTGTATGTATAATAGTATTTGATGATACTCGTACTTAATACTTATCTAACATAGATTGGTGGGTAAGTGATGTCAGTTAATATATTCAAATGAGTAGGTACTGTCTAATTAGTCATTGTGTGTGTATATGTTGGAAAGTAATGACCATATAGCAGCTTATAGTGAGGTTAGCTAGCTGTTCGATTTCGACTTAAAGTATTTTACTGAGCATTCCAAGGCTGTAAATCGCTATATAATTATTATTTCAAGTTATTTTATAGATTTTTTATTTTGAAATAATATAAATACGATACTGTATGATTTCTTCTTTTCTGTATTTAAAGATGTCAATTTACGACATCCATTGTACTGTTACATATTGTTGTCCTACTACATTCTCCGAAATTGTTTCGATGGTCGATCAGATCATTCATTGCTCCCCTATTCTCGTACATGCTTACCATTGCATCTCATCAGTCCATCATGTGTTGTAGCCTGTTGTTTCCCTGTTTCTGGCTTGGGTGGCATTGTCTTTTGTATGTGACATACCCCGTTAAGAAACATCTAAAGTTCACTTTACTTAAAACAGGCGCGTTTTGTTATCGTTAAAGGCCTTCATCCACCTCCAAAATATCAGCAGCTCTTTAGAGCAGTGAATTAATCAGTTCCTTGAGTACGTTTGTTTTATTCTCTCATCGTCAAACATATCTCACGATTCGTGTATCATGTGTTCCATCCGTTGGTAATGAATCGTCTTGTGTGTGTTTAATACAATTGATTATTCAGATCATCACCGTGAAGGAAATGTATTATACCGGCAGTTGTGTGTCAAAAATACTAAAACTGTTTGTAAGTTGCTAATGAATATTCATACATTCACATTATTGTCATACAATGGCATGAGGTAGTAATAAAACTTAACAAAGCTTGAATGTTATGTCAACATCGACATTTGGAAAACGTTATTGTGAAAAAATAGCTGTGACATCACGTGAAATGAACTGGAATGATTATTGTTTTTATCATATGTCAATCCATGTATTAATTGTTTAATGATTTTGCTGCATGCAAGACGTTTATATTATCATTGCTTAAAAGCATTACTATACGCCCGGGGGATTGTTCCGGCGGTCAGTTTGTGGGTGAAATCAATAAGGTCTCGATGATAAAAATATACCTTGTGCAAAATTACGCGACTGTATTGTACACTTTTATCTCACTGGTTAATTTAAAAATTTCGGGTGGTAACGATCATAATGTGCAGCAGAAAGTGATTTAATCTTCTTTCTTATGATATAGAAATTGTTTACCTTTCCTTTCGGACAAGCATTCCATGCATCATGTGTGGTCCTCTACGTAGTAAACATGTATCGAACATGTCTGTCTTGAGTCTTTCCTCTACATTAAACAGACATGCTGAGTTTGTTTACACCTCTGTACATTATGGAACACTGGATTTTCCGCAAACGTATGGCTCTTAACACCAGGTGAATATACATGCTTTGAAATCCCTAACATGTAAACTAGATATCACTATCGTATGTTTTAAGGTAAGATAATTTTCACCCACAATAGATGAAAATAATCTTTAATTTCATTCCTTCAAGCGTCATATTTCTAGAATCAGGAGGTAAATAAACCAACTCTGGTAAGTACTACTATATGTTAGAGGATACAGAGTACGTTGGAAAGAGCTTTGTAGATCATGTTAAGTGTTGATCATATGCTTCTTTATATTTATATTCTCAGTATTATCGTTATATTTTACACCATACCAAATGACTCCAGATCATTTATAATTGTGTGTAATCCTTCGCAAATTCCAATTATCCACCAGTATAATATGTGCCTGTAATCTTCTCTTTGGTACCTTTGGTGGGGCGAGGCACCGTTTTCTGAATGTGTCCTTTCCTGTGCTACTCATTGTCACGGTCCTAATAACTGTTTAGTTCAATTTAAGGTTCAATGCCATGGATTGTTTGACAAATCAAAATGAAGAACTCACAATTTGCACAACGCCGCTGTACAATTTCCAACATCTTCTTTAAGTGACGTCATTTCCAGAAAACGTCACATGCGACGTCACCATGTACTGACAGTACGCAATATTTGCCCCATGTGGCAATATGAATACAAAGTGACCATAAGGAGTAAATATTGTTTCCTGCTTGCAAATTGTGACATCACATTTTGCGCTTACAGGAGAGGTTGTAAACCCGATAGAAGCGGTCAATTATAAAGTACATTCTGTCGTACAATTAACTTGTCATTTAATTGTGTCTCGTGTATGTATTCTGTTTCTGCCGTGCATGATAGTTTCCGTTGACTGTGAGTATGGCATGCCGTCAGATTGGTTTTAGATTCCAGTATATGTACGGACAAGTTTAAGGAGTTGAGACCGTCTTTGAAAATGTGACTTGCAAAACATATTCTACTGCGATATACATAAATTATTTATAGAAAAAAGTAATTGAATGTTTTAATTTCTTGACATGACGCCGATCATCCAAACATAGTCGTTTTGCACGAGAGCATAAGATATAGTAACCAACTTATTTGCGCTCGAAACATTCAAGCATTGCCAATTAGCTACATAGTGTGATATTTAGTAAAGGAATATGTATACCAAACCTTCCTTGCGAGCACATGAAACGTCTTATGTAGCAGAATTCGAATACTTTATAGCCGTGAGGGTTCAGTATTCTGTTGGTATTGCTATTTGCGGCACTTGGAACAAGTTTATTACAAGAAATAAAATTGCAATAAGGCGACGAGCGTGTGCAGAAGACTTTTACAAGAGATATTAAGTTGTTACAGAGAACACCACATAAATAAGACAATGACTCTCCACACAGACCCCTGGGAAACAGCAGTCTACAAAACTAACTGATATGGAGCAAGGGTAAACAAGTACGGAAATAAGGGTGCAAGGAATGGTCCGGCCGACCGTAATGAATATGGAGTGATAACGATGCACTGTTTGCAATGTGTGTGTTTAACTAATATGTATCACGTCTAACAACTTGTCAGCAACATTGAAATGTGAAATCATATAACATCCTATAAATATTTCCATGTTCCATGTTACAAACATAACTGTTAGACTTAATCAGCTTAGTTTACTGCTTGACGGATGAATACTGCTTCAATGTTCGTCGCTGGTTATACATTCTCTATCTGCTTTGTGCGGTGTTGTCGACAACGAATAATGTGTCTGGAACCAAGCATTTTTGTACTAAGGAAAGACATACACGAACCAAGAAATAACGTTAAACATTTAATGATATCAATTCGCTTCATTACTGTCATCTGTGATTTCATACAATATTACTTCTTGTTCATCTATCTGGTGTTCTAAGCTGTTACTGTAACCATAGCATGCATACACCACCAGTCCTGAAAATATAATAAAACATCAACCACTTTTCGACATTTAAATAATACTATACCAAAGCCAAAGTGGCCAAATGTCGCACACGAAATGCCACGGCACGCAGGAAAAATATCTGGGCACTCATTCACAATTATTTTAAGCATGAGACTTTAAATTTAAACTTAAATACCAATACAACATAGTAAAAGAAATAGCTAGTCTAAGCAATCACATAGACAATTTTAATGATATTTGGAGAGATCTAACCAGACTATTTATGTAATAGGTCCAGATGAAAACTTGCTGAACCAGAACCAGAACATTATAAACATTAAACATAAAATGTAAACATTATCACTTTTTTTCCTTTTTTTGTTGTTGAAAATATAATTGAGTACTGAAAAAAAAAATGACTTTAAATTTGCGACCAGTCTTTCGTTATCAAAGAACAAATCTTTGTCTGAATAGTTGTTATAAAATAAAAGCAAAAAGAACATTTAACCTGTTAAAGACTTGGTCATAGTTTCAGTCATAACTTTAAGAATAAAGAGGGTTTAAGTCAATAAAGCCGTATACCAGATTATTTTATGATTTGTTCTGAATGCACTCTTTTGTCGGGAATATTTGGTTGCAACTCGATATTAATAGAAATAAACAAAACACACTAGATTTGTTGTGTTGTTAAATAAAACTGCGTGACACGCATAATCCTTTTTGAGTCTCGTATTGGTTTGTGCAACTGGTATGTGTTTTTCATGTTCCAAATAGTGCAGTATGAATAGGCTTATAACCTTCCCCTATTTATCCCACTAAAATCTCCCTTATTCCAAGACATGTTTATCCTTGCATCTCCTAAGCCCCTAATGTTTGTAGAATGGTGTTTTCCTGGGGTCTGTTTGGGGAGCCAGTGTCTCATATATGTGCGTTCCCTGTAACAACATAGTGCTTGTATGTTTCGGTCAACTTTGCTGTTTTATTTGCCATAAAGAGTTCTTTACCCACTTACTTCATACAAGAACTATTCTTAACGATCACAAGTGTCCGCTCAAACAGTAGGATGCGACAATTGAATGTAAACTGGCGAAATAGCATGTTAGCATGTATTATTGGACCAGTACAAATGGTGAAGATCGATAGCTTGCAAATCGAAAAACAGTACAAATAAAATATACCTCCACGTCTGTCAACAGCAATGGATCTTCAATTTATAATGAAACATATTTATTTTAAGGAAATCGTGCACAACCCAGGGTTTATATTGACTCATTAAATTTCATTGATAAAAACCCGTAAATAACATGTTTGGAGATAGTTCAGAAATATCCATGCATGCAAACGGATACAAAACATTAAACTAATAAAGAGCTTAGATATTGATCGATATTCAAATATCGGTGTCCATTTTAAAAATTGTCATTTTTAGTAAATAAATACGCAATCCATGTAATTGCTATATTAAAATACAAATGTTGTCGGAAATAAAACTAAAATTCCTTCACAAGTAAATATAATGTGTGTATGGCGCCTTTGTATGTGTTTACGTGTTTGTATACACTGAACAAATTTTCTAAACGTCCAAGAAATCAAATGCAAATTTAAGAAAACGGTTTTACATGCCGACTTGAAATTTATTGACTTTCCACAAAGACAATACCAATTTATCATTGTCATGGTTGACCACGCGTGACGTCGAGTACGATTTTTAAACTTTTGGCACGAGAAAATCGTGTACTGTGTAGTAAGTGGTGAATTTCAATGCAATCCACGTTGTATTTCCGACACGAAAAACAGAAAAGATGCCGACAAAGAACGCGTCAGGGCCGTCGGTATGATTGATGCTGGTACTCTGATCCGACAGGTATGACTAACTTTATAAATTAATTAATCATTTCAAATACAATCTGGAAAATAATTATAAAAGTATATAATTTTGTATCATTGACCACTTTAATTGATATTTCAGGTTGCCCGTCTGTTCGATAGGCGCTAATATGTACATCTGTTTCTGTTCTTTTATTTCGACGAAGTACCAAGTGGACGTTGCATTTTCTGCTCAACGTCGTCCTTCAGATTTCGGTCAAATGTGTAATGTAGCACAACTGTTATATTTGTACATTCAATGCTATAATGCAAATTAAATTTATATATGAACAATTGCATACGCTTTTCATCGTAAATATTAAGAATAACGCCGATATTATTATTATAATATTAATTTAAATAGGAAAGACTTTTTCAGTACACGTATCAAAGAATGTGCAGTTGCTGTGGTTTTATCATATTCCCGATGAAGAAAAATAATACCACAACATCAGTGAAATATAGCTTTTTACCAACTGCATTAAGCATTAGACGAAATGTCTATATTCTGCTAAATATGACATATTATGCAAGATGAGAAATTTCTCTCGTAACTTTGCTGTCATAGAAGAACTTGTAGGAATAAATTGTTGAATGTGAAATGAAACATGCATGGAACATTCTTGACATTGGCTTAATGAATGTAAAACTTCGCCCCTTACTTCGTTAAAAGTGTAATTAACCTTATCTCACTTTATAACTTAAAGTTGAATGCACACGAAAATGACGTTAGGTCGCTGTGGTGTAGTGGTTAGTATAACGGACCGGCAATCCGGATACCCAAGTTCGAATCCAGGTGGCGCCATTGGACGATTTTTCGTGTTCCTCAAATTATATGACACGTAACATAATCCCCTGTTCAATATACCACGACTATACCACGACAAATGATAAAATCCTTTCCGATGTCATAACTTCAGGTTACAGCCATCCTCTACTCTTCTTCTAGTGTCTCAAATCGGCTTCATGTATTTTAATTTCAGAAACATGTGCGATACGGGTGGTTTGATATTAGTAAGTAGCCGCCAGAGCAGAGGAGCATACAACTTCTGTCGGTGAATGTCGCGTGTATTACAATCATCATAAGTTAGCTTTACGACCATGTGTTCGGACATATAATAATTTGAAACTTGTATTAACCTATGTATTGATGAGAGATTTTTAAATACAAGCGAATGAAATTATATGTTGTTTATTCAAAGTTGTTCAGAGCATAGTATCAGATGATTTGAAGAAGACGATATTATGTGATCTTACGTAGAAAGTACGATCCTCGCTTAATAATGTACAAAGACAGTGAGGCCGTTGTGTCGTTTTAGATATTTGTCATGTTAAATTGTTGAGCAGTCCCAAGTTGTCCCACAATTTCACCCTCTCTGGTGTTGTTTTTAGCTCCCCAAACTACTTTTAATTTCATTCAGAAACGTTGCGATATGTCTGGAAGCTCTGAATGTTACCTTACATGAGCTACTCTTTCTATAGAAATATGTATTTTTCATGTGATAAGTTTGTTTTGCTTTTTGAAATAATGTGTGAATAATATCTATCAATATCTAAACGTAACATACCTGCTGTCATCCAAGTTATAAATCGAAGCCAACAAGTGATTGAAAGCGATGCCACGAGGAAAACATTGATGAGTATCGACAGAAGTGGAATAAACGGAACATAGGGTGTCCGAAAGTAGAGCTTTGTCCGATTATGTGGTTGTTTTGATATATATCCAGTTGCAGAAACAAGAATGAGTGTGAATATAAACACAATGATTAAAATCAGCCAGCTTTCCAAATGAAGCACATGTTCAATACATAAATACGTAACACTGAAAAGAACTGATGAAAATATGAACACAAGTATTCCGATTGCCGAAGACCGCCATGTTGTGTCATTAGGTTCTAGCAATATGTCCGAAGGCATTCGAAGTAAACCGCTTACACTTCCGTTTGATGTACTACTAATAACGCTATCCACTCTCATGTACGTGCTGTCACGTGGTCGAATATACGTCGATTCATTTGAAATTTTATTTAATGTTGCTTTATCATCAAACGATAAACTCTTTCGGAAATGTTTCGTCCCCGCATGTTGGAAACCATATCCTCCAGAATGGTCATACACTGTAGATTGTTGATAACTTTGATTTATATTGTTAGTTTGTTTGCTAGCATCAAGCTGAATTCCGCGGTAAGTGAAGTCAGTACTTTGCATAAATATATCATCCGGGTCCTCGTACTCAATGTACAACCCCACAGTACCAGCCTGGTACCGTAAGCACATCACAGAAATCGCTATAACCGAATAGGAGAGCAAGGTACCAATCGATACCAACTCCAATAAAAGTTCACAATCTAAAAACAGAGCCACAACAGATGACACAGACCCCACAAGAATCACACTACAAATTGGTTGTTTCATATTCTCGTTTACGCGCGAAAGAGCTTTGAATAATATTCTATCATTAGCAATAGCGTACACTTGTCTTGACAAGTAATATATATTGCCAACAATAGAAGCAGTGAGACCAATCATGCCTCCAATTGCAATTACAATATTAGCACCATGAATATGAAGGGTTGATAAAACTCCTGGCAATGGGAGTAAAGCATCCTCCGGGAATACATGGATGGATAACGTTGTAGCTGTAGCTGTACAGAAATAGGTCACAAAACAAATAAAGACGGAATAAGTGATAGACGTCGGAATTGTCCTACTGGGATCTTTAGTCTCCTCGCTTGCTGACGTCATTGCTTCTAGGTTAGTAAATACAAACATTAAAGTCGCCGCACCCTTTAGTACCTGTAAAAAAGATAACACGTTTCAAAAGACATCAAACTAATATTAATACATTGAATCTCGTCTAAAATACGTCAAGTCATTTCAACCTGTTCGCAAGATATTTTTGTCGGAAGGTGGCGACATAAGAAATGTAACTAACAGTGCGAATAGTGCACTTCCGTCAATCACCTCCATCCCTGTCAAAAATTAGTTGTCAACAGCTTCCGCTTGCATTATGTAACGCACAGTAACACAACAAAGGGAGATAATGAAACATGTTGAAATCACATTTCTTGGACGACAACACACATTCTATCATTCAATTGTACCATGATTGTTCTATGAATCAAATCCCGTATATAAGTATTATGTAGGCTTATGACAGAGATAATAAAAGCGAATGAATACGTTGCTACAGGGAACGCCACATACATTATGACAGTGTCTCCTCACACAGACCTCCGGGAAAACAACAATCCATAACACATAAGGCACTTGATGAGGTTTAAGGGTACATACGTTAGGGAACATAGGCGCAAGGAATGGCTTGGCATATCATAAGGAATAACTAGGATAATCAAAGAGGACACACAGAGACAAGGGGAAATTAATGGATGGAAAAGATCGCAGAAAATCACCTGAACACTATATAAAGTGAAAGAATTGCACACGGGGGAAGGGAAATATAATATACATTCAAAACACAAAAAGAAACACTTACTCCCGAAAATCCATGAGCAAAAAAACCTGGCGGGTTTGTCCAGTTGTCATGTTTCACATGGAAATATCCGATACACACTAAACAGATAATGATGAGGATGTTGAAGAACGCCAGGACCATAAGTATGACAGACGAAACCTGCAAAAACATCACAATATTTATTATCGTCATCTGTAACAATTACTAATCGCAATGCCAAAAGGTGGTAAATTTTAAGACTTTTAGAAAATGAAGGAGTGATTTTAAAAATTTGAATGCTGAATGTGTCCACAAAGAAATAAGAAATGAACGCCGCTGTACGATTTCCAACCTATTCTTTAAGTGACGTTATTTACAGAAAACGTCACCTGCGACGTAACTATGTACTGACAGTGAGCAATATATGACCCATATGACAATATGAAAACCAAGTGACCATATGGAGTATATATTGTTTCCTGCTTGCAAATAGTGACCACACCTGTTGCGTTTTCTTGAAATAACGTCACTTACAGAAGAGGTTGTACGTCCCATAGAAGCTCTCAAATCGAAAATGTATATCTTAAGGATCTTATCGGATAAGTAACTTTTTATGACGTCGATAGCCCTTGTTATTACCACACTTAAATCTCGTTATAAAACGTTCCCTTTCGATACAAATACTTACAAGCTTAAAATGATCATGAGCACGTGTCTGACATGTTTATTGGCACATGTCTATTTTTGTTTTATCATTGCCAATAAAATAACCCAATACGTTGGCTTTGAACACTACCAAACAACGGTTGCCAGCTCATGCAACTTTATGTAGTTAAATAATTATGTGCCATCGTTTTCTAACACCAACTAAATTACAATTGTCTTCTGGTGATCAGGGAGAATGTCGCTGAAGGATTCGCGAGTTAAAACCATTTTGACGTATGATGCTGTCTCCGAATCATTTCTTTTACTAACTTAATCAGGATCGCAGTCACGAGTGAGTTTAAGTCTGTAGCACGCACATCAGTTGTTTACAAAGTCTTCATGAATAATCACAATGTTCTATAAAACATGACAAACACGCATTCCAACAGAGAACCACGTTGTTCGACAGCTTTCTGTCGTGCCTGCAAGTATTCTTTAACATGAAATTAAGACGTGGAAGGTGTTTGCTCTGGAAAAATGGAAATCCAGTCGACTTATGAAAATGAATTAAATGTGTATTCCATAAACAAGGCTTTCCAACTCAGATGTATAAGGTATAAAAGGGGACGAAAAGGGGACGAAAAGGAGAAAACGGTATTTGATGACCAAAGGAACTTGGCAATGTCGTTATCATTTTGTGATAACATTATTTCAATATGCATTTACCTTTACTTTCATTGCTATTAAAGCTGTAACCAGGATTGTTACGGCACAAGCAACAATATCTGGACAGTCGCCGAACATTCCATCTCCATTCCAATGTACCTGTTCCTGTACAAAACTGAACAAGAAAGATAGTAGGCTTAACAAAACATACGATCATGTTTGTCTTGGCCTAGACAATCCAATTACAGCTCTCATATATCTTATTTACCATTAGGATTAAATAATACATTTTCAAAATACATGAGGCAAAAGTAGATATGTATACAAAGCTGTCCGTACCATGCTTAGACAATAATGCGGACGCCGTATCTAGTGACATATGGTAAACAGAAGTCAGTGAGTGCTCGTTCCAGACATTTATATAATTTTATGCAGGTTGACAACAAACATATGTTGCAAGCACTAACAGTTTATTCTTTCTAATTCCGGCGATCTGGGTGTTATAAAGTCATACAATACTAGTAATAGACATGCAAACAATTTAAGGACATATTTTGAGTTTTCGATGCATATAAGTCAATCAAAAGCTAGCACCGCTATCAATGGCGAAATTACCTGTCCCGAGACTAAACAAATAAGCTCTTGAAAATGTTGGAACTTTAGAAGATCTCAGTTTATCGCCTTTTTTTAAATCGGGTCATGTACTAGAATCTCATATGTAGGCGTTTGGTATGGTGAACGTTTCTCTATAGTCATTTCAAAATAATTCCTGACATTGAAGCAGTATGGCGCCTGGTGTGCTGCATCAGTACGAACATACAGTTCCCAAAATACGTTTTCAAGCGACAGAGAACAAAATCTGCTAATAACAACGTTACCTGTGTATTGTACCATTACATAGGAAATCCAAATACTGACTCCAGGCCTTGGCAGCGATAGCAGCAGTAACAACGTGCTCGAGTATCATATTCCATCCCACAATGAACCCAAGTATTTCGCCTAAAGTTACATAAGCATACATATATGCTGATCCGGCCTTCGGCAGTCTTGAGCTAAATTCAGCATAACATAAACCTGCAACAGATCAAATATAGAAATTAAATGTTACAGTAGAACTTCGAAACCTCGAACAGTTTTGGCTCGAGCACAGTAGAAACCTCGAATAGGCTCTTAAGTCCCGGCGAAATTTCTTCTTATATCATATTATCTAACAGTAGATCACTCGAACAGAGATAGGTCGAACACTCGAACATGATTGCTGTCCCTAGTTACCATTTCATAAATGTCTTAAACGAAAGTGTAAACTTTATTGAGTTAATTCCATCGAAGTGTCAAAGTTGGTATAACTTCTACCCGAAATGTATTATTATAACAATTTTGATAACGCATAGTACACTCGTACCGGGAACAGTCAGTTCGTACATACACATGTATACAATGTCTCGAACAATATATGTCTCGAACAATAGATGTCTCGAACAATAGATGTCTCGAACAATAGATGTCTCGAACAATATATGTCTCGAACAATAGATGTCTCGAACAATATATGTCTCGAACAATAGATGTCTCGAACAATAGATGTCTCGAACAATAGATGTCTCGAACAATATATGTCTCGAACAATAGATGTCTCGAACAATAGATGTCTCGAACAATATATGTCTCGAATAATAGATGTCTCGAACAAAAAATGGCTCGAACAATATATGGCTCGAACAATAGATGTCTCGAACAATATATGTCTCGACCAATATATGTCTCGAACAATATATGACTCGAACAATAGATGACTCGAACAATAGATGACTCGAACAATAGATGACTCGAACAATAGATGGCTCGAACTAATTGCTGGATCCGACGGCAGTTCGAGGTTTCGAAGTTTTTGAGTATTTTCTTTTGTTATAAATTCCGATATGTCAACCCGTGCCCGCCTGATAAGCTCAGTGTTTTAAGCGCTAGGCTGACACCCGGTATGTCAGTGTTCGAGTCTCGGTCTGGCAAAGTTATCAGCTGCAAGCAGAAGAGCACGTGCTTTCGGAAGAGCAAGTTAATACTGTTCTTTAATCATTCAAGGAAAACTGGTCAGGTTAACCGAAAACTTATTGAACATCATCAATTAATACAATAAAATGCTGAGCTGTTTGGCTCGGTCATGTTTGAGAGCTAATATATATCAGCATTATGTAATAGCAGCTGAAAGTAAGTATAGTGTTTCTCTCGCAGATGGCTAGAAATTGGTCAGGTGATAAGTCCATCACTGCCGTCTTATATAATACAAAATTATGCATCGCTTTAAGTCAGTTTGACCTTTCATTGTTGGCATAGAACTTGACAAATGTCGCAAGGATAAAACACGTTTATTTCGTGTTTTCGGTGGTTCGCTCAAATACAGATCGATTTCAGTTTTGAAGCTGTGTATATCCTAACATGTTTTAATGCCAATGTCTTGCTCATTGATTGGTCAAGTTAAAAGTACACATGATTACACGTGATGCACGAAAAACATTAGATTCAACCAATGTGTCAACCAAACAAAAAGTCTTACTAAGTTGTTTTACATTGTATATTGCAAATAATTAGAAAGCAAGCGAAAAACACAAATTGAAGCGTAAAAAATATAAAAAAATGAATGAAAAATAACGATTTACATCCGCTGAAAAAAAAGAAAAAGATGTGTCCATTTTAGTTGAAAGGCCGAAATAATTTGTGGACGTAAGAACCACAGTTTGGATTATTTATGAGCTAACACCGAAATAAATATAAACATATTCTATATTCCAGATAAAGTAATTTATAAACACGAGCGAATAATCGTAAGTGAATGACGCAAAAAATATATAAAACAAAAAAACTCTGTTTTGTGAACATATAATCTTGTTGTATACACACGAAATACTGTAACCACACGTGGCGCGCTCTAACAATCTATAACATATGTCAATCCTTGTTCCCATAAGTCCCTATTTGTACCAAATAAGGACCCTATATTTTAAAGTGCAACAATATCTCTGTGATTACCGAGGTAGATTTGTGAAAATGTTACCGCTGGTTCGTTGCCTGATAGAAATACTTTTTTTTTTATTTGTTTATAGTGAAGAATAATATTCACAAATCAAATGCATTGACTAATTGTTGTATATAATAGTAAAAAAAGGACGACAGAAATTTTTTATCGATACATTAATCAGGAATACTGTATTATTAAAGCCTATTCAAAATAATATAATATTACAAGACACAGAATAATTAAAGTTTTCTGTGTAAGTGATTCTATGTAACAGGATGTTAAATAAGTATATAGTCATTGAAAAATTGTAAAAAATTCAGACACGTAAAATTAAACCAGAACTATCTGCAAGAACAGCCTTATGCACGATAACAAACTTTCGAGTGCAATATCTCTCGACGATTTCTCTGTCTTCTTAATAGCAATACCGCACACGATTCCGTCAAGAGGGAAACTTGAATCAATTCGAAAATGCTAGATGCCATTGCAAAGCAACTAAAATCATTTCAAACTTTAAAATATCTGATTTGTAACTATGAACTGTGATAACAACAACACGGGCAGCCATCTGTGAACTTAGATTATATAATTATTCAGGCATTGTAAATTATTGAGCATTTCAGTGCGTCAGTTGGCATTTATTCTATGATTAAATGAACTTTCTGAAATTAAAAGCAAATATCTGTTATAGAAATAATGACTCATACGTCAGAGAGTAGCTATATGTTCATATAATCGATCATATATTATTTTCGTTTGGTTATTAAACACGACTCATTCAAACTCAGAATATTTTAGCAACACCATTATGGTGAATTTTACATGGTTATAATGACAAACACGTGTGTGTACTTTACCACTATGTATCTGACAGTTTACCAGTCATAAGCATTCGTCGAATATGAATATAATAATGATGACTTGTGATGATGTGTAGTGCCGCATATAGGCCGCGCCTCTTATAGGTCGCATACGAACTAAATGCGTCACGGACTATAGGTGGCACTACAATGGTGCCATTATCAATCGTCGCTGGACATCCGACGTCGGCGAGAATCGATTATGAACAACTATAATCGATTTTGATCGGATATTTTGACTGAAGTGTTATTTCAATAAGATGGTATTATATATAGTCTACATTCAAATGTTTGTTATATAGAATTGTTTTCGAAGTTTTCAGGCAAATACAAATATACAAAGTAAACATACACAAATTGTTTTTATTGAATGATAAAATGAACTTATAATATAAGAACAATGTCGAACTCTATTGGTGTTAAATGTAGTAAAAAGAGAAGCTGTATAAATGTTTTTTATACGCCCTTTTTCGACAACATGTGTGTCTGTTTTAATTATACCATACTAGCTTCACCAGTCACCATCACGACAATAAATGAAATTAACTGTCAGCTTTATACTTACACAAAAAAACTAAATATGGGTCGATTATTTCCGATTCGATTATCGATTATGGGTTTTCAAACCGATCCGATAATCGATTATGGAATTTGTCCGATTATTCATCAACTAGTGATTACATCTAATACTCAAACGACCGTTATTTTTCTAAGAGGAGCTTTACAAATACTGGTTTATAAAGGTTTACAATGATTTAAACTAATTGCATTTCAGCATCGCATTCGTAATTGTAAAAAGTCTATTGATCTTACTGTCCATCCGTCAAATTCAAACGCTGGATAATTAAACAATTAGCATTTAATTTGATATTCCCTCGCATTGATTGCTGATTACTTGCCTTGCTAAGCATCGTCTTTAATACACTGCATATTTAAAACCTCATTAATTCCAGTGTCAGATTAAAATGGTTCCCAATAGATTAAAGATCCGGTTAACATTGAATAGTTAATGCATTCCAGCATCGCTTCGAGTCAAAAATGGACCGCAATTGTTGTAAGCGGCGTGGAATGGCTACGTTGAAACGTGAAACTTTCATTAAGGAGTCATGTCACAATCACGATATCGCATTGAATAGGCGACAAATCAAGAAGCATAGCGGTTGTAATTACAGCCAGATTCCATACAAACTATTTGAGTATATTCACAGAATACTGGATCCATAAAGGGATATCAGATTAGTATCCGACAGGAAATAGAAGAACAGCGCCACGTGCGGCACAACATAACAATTGAAGCGATGTATATTGTACAGGAATTAAAGCCACTAAAACAAGACAAGTATTGTCCAGAAAACACGAGAATAACGTTTTTTGTTGACAACGCAGCGAGGTCCCGATCTCCCGAAACATCTCAATTTGAGTTAATATCAGCTCAAATATTGTCTCAAATCGTTCAGATTTTCCTCTTCTGAGACCAGTATCAAAATTGGTTTTACAAAACGAAAAAGATGAGATGAGTTTTCTTCTCAATTTAATTTCAAGAGATTCAAATGAGATTTGTCTTAACCTCAGTCTCTATTTGAGCAAACTCTCATATTGATCTGAGCTTTCTATTTGAGATTCTTCAAGAGATCGAGCCCTGGTATACCCCTGTTACATCCAACGCATTGTAAATATATGATGCCTTTCAACACCTACTGTTTTCTATTTTATATACAGAATGACTTCATTTCAGAAGCAAAATAATGTTGATGATTTACACGTTAATAACGATGCATTTTACATACTTAATAAAGTATAACGAATGAAAAGTATGATTAAATTCATTATTAATGTACGTTTTGCACTTTGCACTAAGGTACGTTACCACCATGAATGGACTAAGCCAATGTTACACAAATACTTGCTCATCGTTCACCATACACGCGGATTATACTGTTTTTTTCGAACTAGTTTCTCAAAGTAATGCATAACAGCATAATAGCGGTAGATCGAAGTCAATGAACTATTAGATAAAATACATCAATATTCTTATCAGCTGTCTCAGGTTATCGTATCAAATTATAAAAGCCATAAAATGGTGATTGCGTGTGATTGCGAGACAAATACGGGATTTGAACAACGATTGTATTAATTATACACGGAATCCAGATCGATACAAGACGTATGATATCAGACAACGGCTAATCGTTAGCTTGCAATAAACTAATCATATAAAAAATATAAAGTCAATGATCAATCCGTAAGCACAGTGTAATTTTTATATCTAAATTGTCTATTAGAAGGCTTAATTAGGTTTAGAGATAGCTAGATTTATTTCAACATATAATGCAATGAAGACATATATTAGTAACAACAATATGTAAGAATCAATAAAGCCATATCAATCAACAGTATATGTTAAGGATAACACAAAATAGAGTACAAGTAAAAACTATTATTTCCATTGTGGTCTTAATATATTGTATAGTGTGACATTGGAGTTATTACAGTCAGTTTATCAAAGAAAGACATTGTCCTACATAAACAAATAGATAAAACGATAGGAATAATGTTTGAAAAAGCTAAACAAATATAATTTAACGAGGTTATTAGGTTCATTTTTAATTAACCTGGTAATATGTAATGTTATATGGCAGAGTTATTAAAATTAACGCCTGACTGTAACTCGGTCGCGCTATTTTGACATTTGATGATATTTAAATAATATGTTTTTGTTATGGATTTAAACCAGTAACTATGACGTCGTCCTCTGTGTATTATCCTGGAGCGCTATTTTTAAATTTGTTGTTATATTAGAACCTTCTATATTTTATTACGGATTGAAATGTTCACGTGTATGTCCGTGAACACAACGGAGAAAAAAAGCCGCGGTTGTGTTTGTAAATATACACGACAAAAAACGAAACACGCAATTAATGTGACATTCGGTTAACCGGTTAACCGTTAGGAAGATTAAACGGTTAACCGGTTAGCAAAATAACCGAATATTGACATCCCTAATAAATATATAAGAAAAAAAAGATTTAAGAAAGGTCAGCTGATTGAGTTCGGACTTTAATGCTTCGTCTTGAAATGGATTAAGTTCACGTTTGCACGAGAACAAATCCGCACATATATAATACACTAAGCTTATGTTCTAACAGTCATAGCTAGTGGAGTAACAAGACAATCTCAAATGAGACCAATCTCTTTCTGAAGCGGTGCTGGGTCCGTCTTACAGAAGCATCTTAAGTGAATCTTAAATATTTGCACTTAAGTTCAAAACTTCAAATGGATGTAATTCCAAAACCGCTTAAAACAGTTAGGTATTTTAAAAGTAATGACAACATATTAATACTAATCATTTATCACTCTTGACTAGACTATATAATAGCATGTACGTTAAATAAACAAGTTACGGAAAATGACTTTTTAGGTATGTTGTAAAAATCCACACCAGACGTTACATTGATTCCCTTTTTGAGATATTTCAACAACAAGTAATTTTAAGGATAAGATTTTACTTAAGATGCTTCTGTAATATTGCCCCAGGTTTCATTATTTCGGTGTGTATAATTCACTTACCGGCAAACAAAGTGGCAACTCCTGCTATTATAACCGAAATGACGTAGGACGGTCCAGCCTGTGTACTTATTGCATGTGACATGACAACGTACACACCAACACCTAGAGAAGATCCCAGTCCTGTAACATAAACAATATAAAATGACATAGTGGCGTTCATCATACCGAGTCCTAAGAGATGGACATAAGTTTCGATTACTTTGCACATGTACTCATGCAATATCAGTTCAACTGTAACATAAAACGTATACTACATCGTTCTTGTGCATACAAATCGACGTCAATATTCAATCGGTACCACCGCCAACACTATTGCAGTCTTTGTTGGAATTCTCATAGTACCATACCATTGGAATGAAAGGTGTGTTAGACTATATATGGACTTACACTTAAGGTAGCGAACCAGTACATCGCACAACTCAATGGGCGTATAAAACTGATAATATTTCAGTCTATATTATATAATTATATTGAATTAAAAAAATACCGTTTGTGCCGTTCTAAAACGTTGAGATAATTTATATCACATTCAAACGATATAAACACTAAATCGATGAATATAAAATAATCATTTTTTGTTTTCGTATTCCTTATATTTTTAATAGCGAACAGTTGTGTACTAAACAGACATGCAAATTGAGAAAACATAAAACATATTCCATGTCAGTTATACAACCTTTATTTTAGAAATGTGCACCTTTTCTTTTTAAGTTTACAAATTGAAAATAACTAAACGCGTTAACTGCAAGTATCACAAAGTTTGTATCTGAAGTGAAAATTAGTTTCTTATATTATGAAAACTTTCAAACAAAGGAACATAATGATCATTTGTTGCGAAAATATTTATATTTAAAGTAAAGATTCCTAAGTGTATTCCTATACCTCAGAAATTCATCAACATATACTGATTGTTTTCTTATTTTAAATATAATTATTCAAAAACATTTTATTTTGCTGGAAAATACTCCAAATTGTCATACTAAAATATTAGACGATAGACACTGCAACATAGTCATGGTATTTCTTTGGCTCGAACTAACAGTTTATTTTTATACTGGTTTTTTGATTAAATCAAAAACATCTTACATTAAGTAAAGAAACCAGATAGGAATATGACAATAGTAGACGAAGTTCAATAAAGTTGTTAGAGGGAACGCAACGTACACAAGAAAATGCCTCTACACACATGCCCCCGGGAAAACAACATTCTACAAAGGCATGCACCCCCCCCCCGAAATCACGAAGAGTTATGGGAGTATACAGGTAACATAGACTTAAATCTATTCTTGCACAACTGAAATGAAAACTTCCATTACGTTTCCAGTAATTAAATGCTGTTTTGAAAGAACATTCGTAGGGCAACTGAACATGTACTAAGCAACACTAGTTAAATAATAGATGGACATAAACTTGGACAACTGTTTGAATAATAAAACTGTGTCATTCTACGTAAAACATATACCTAACGCAATTGAAACGCAACTGTTGGGAATTGTGCAACATTTTGTACTAAACCTCAAAACCGTTTTAATGTTGCATATGAGTTGATCGCTGTCCAAAACCTAATTAAGCTGCTGACCAATTCTTCTGGGTTCATTACTGATGAAATAACGTATTAAGTTCTTCTTTATATTGTCTCTTTTCTATGTGCATAACTATTTGTTGCGTTTTAAATGTCATTAAGTATACATGTTCAACACAAAACGTTTTCCAGGTACATGTACCATCCGCTCATTCAAGAGAATATGAGCTACGACCTCTTCTGTAAGTGACGTCAATTCAAGAAAACGAAACATGTGATGTCACTTTTTGCAAGCAGGAAACAAAATTTACTCCATATGGTCACTTGGTTTTCATATTGCCATATGGGGCAAATAATGCCTACTTTCAGTACATGGTGATGTAACATGTGACGTTTTCTGGAAATGACGTCACTGAAAGAAGAGGTTGAAATTCATACAGGGCCGCTCATATAAAGTTCACACCAAGTCAAGTTGACGATCTTGCTTCACGAATACAACGCATGAATGTCAGAATAGAAATGGATAATTCAAACATAATTTCTGAAATAATCTTGTTCAAATATCCGAAATGAAAGAAAACATAAATTTACATCATATCCTGTCTCACTTGTACATTCACGTCATATTACACTAGCCAAATTAAATTATTTAGTTTTATATTAGAAAACTAATTAAATAAACCCTTACATACAAACACCATATTCATAGACAGGATTTTCTATTATCTAATTTTCAAGTATTCTTATTTTCTACGGCAAACTAATTCAATTTTGTATAATCTGCTTCGGAGATGAGACTATGCTGAATCAGATATCTACTGATGATAATCTTGTCAAAAATAATTTAGATACAAGAATTTTTTTAACTTAGCTGTAAATAAATACATTACTATTATTTCCTTGTATCTTTTAGATGAATATTAAAGTCATCTTTCCCCAGATACATTTCAATGTTTGTGTTCCTCCTTCTGTCCAGGGCCAACCAGCCCTTCTGATCCCATATTCTCCTGGATTGTTTTGATAAGCATCCAGACAATTCCTCGCTTCCTCATTCAACTATTTATTTGCCCTTACACCTTCAACTCCTTATAAGTCATTAGCTGGATCCCATTTCATTTTAAATCTTATCTTAACTCTTTTCTTATCTTAAATTTGTTTAAGATGATTTTTAAAAATGTCCTTAACCGGTGCAGAAAGCGTGTCTTATATTGATTTTCTTGTACCAGTCGTCTATTTACATTATAGATATAAATGGCGGCCATATTTACGCAAGAACTGAAACGTTTTCTTAGCAAGACTTTCTTAAGTGCTTTTTTAAGCTAAGAAGTTCCTTAAGAAGGTTAATGAAACGGCGCCCTGATGTTTTCATTCGATTTGTGTTGGGGATGCATTGTGAATGTGGCGTTCTCTGTAACAACTTAATCCTTCCTTTACAACATGTAAGTTTCATATTCTCTTACACACCGAGAGACAACATTTTTTCTCATGTTAATAAAATGGCTGCCTAACCTAATCGTGGGATATTGATATAATGTCTTTATTGTACAAACTGATTTTTGTTCACCTTTGCCTCCATATTTTAGATTTTGAGATTATTTTTATATGTTTTTTTACTTTTTTCTCAAATAGAAATTTGATCTTTATTTATAAAATTAAAAAGAACCAGATCAGTTTCAGTGTTTGTGCTGTAGCCATGCGGTGAAGCAAAACACGATTGTCTAACATAACAATTAGTCAACAACTTAGTATTTACTGTCTAGGGGCTATGTGATAATCGATTGTAAAGCATTTTGTTAAGAAATATTTTAGTGATACAGTTTAGCAAACGGACCATTTTGACTGGACGCATTAGTTTCCTACAATGGTCCGAGTATGTCACAAAAATGTTTTAATATTACTGAAAGTGAACAAATGTGGAGCAAGGAGGACCAGGGTCACACACAGATATATGGACAATGAAACCCCACAAGCGAAAGGAGACATGAACTAATGTACTTAATGCAAACAAGTACAAGACACACAGACATACATCACTGAAAATAGAACCTTCATCATAGTCTATGCATTGATATAAAGTTGTTCCTGAAGATGTTGTTGTGTACGAAATGGTAAATTGTTTTTAGTGATAATTTACTGTCTACTTAGTCAATTTATGTAATATGTACATTAGAGACAAATGACCATATAGCGATTAAGAGTGGGGTTAAACCCCCATTTTTTTACTGACAGTTCCGGGGCTGAAATTCGCTGTATAGTTGTTTTTTTTTGCGTTTGTAATGTATGTTATATTTCTCTTTCCCATGTGCAATTCCTTCACTTTATATAGTGTTCAGTTATTTTCTGCCCAGTTGAGGCATATTGTTGTCAGCTGCTTTGACTTGTCCTGTGATATTTTCCATCCATTAATCCCCCCCTTCACTGTTTGTCCTCTTAGATTCTCCTAGTTATTCTATGTGGTCTGCCAGGCCATTCATTGCGCCTCTGTTCCCTAACGTAAGTACCATTTGACCTCCTCAAGTGCCTTATGTTTTATGGATTGTTGTTTTCCGGAGACCTGTGTCGGCAGCCACTATCTTTTGTATGTGGCGTTCCCTGTAGCAACTTATTCCTTATCTTCACGAACTTTTGAACGTTGAAATCTTGCAACAAGATGTTTTCAAGCTTATGCCAGAATAAAATGTAATCTGCATTAATCATCAGGTTGTGTTCTCTGGTTTTGGAACAAAAATGGCACACACAGTTGATTGGATAGGGATATTTGCAAATAGCATGCAAAACATACATTGGATCGGTGATTCCGTTATTGGAATTGGAGATGCAACAGTCTGCCTGTTATGAATTGGCATTGGATCCTTCGAGGTAATACCATAACTTTTAAGTATTACGCGATTGCTTTGGTAAATGTCCAAACAAAGTCTGCCCGGAAGTAGCAATTTCTGAGAAATTACTAATATGTTTGCATAATAAAATATAAAGCATTTTATCGTTGTGTTATTTGAAATGGACAAACTACACCTTCAAGATGATAAATGCATCTTCGGCGTGCGATCTGAGAACATCGTAGTTTCCAGATATCAGTTGTTTTTGTGTTGAACACTTTTGTTTCACCATTTAAACACGCTTCTGGATAAATCTCCAAAGTCGTAAATGCCTTTAATGAATATTATAATATGTACAGAGGAAATAGCAATAGCAGTGCTAAATTAGTGCTAACTGAAATACCACACTGCTGTCTTAGATATATTTGGAATAATATTGCTAAAAGTAACTCCTGATTGTCTAGATTGAGACAAAGGAAGGATTAAGCTGTTACAGGGAACGTCACATTCACAAGATGATGCCAAAACTACGAAACCAATTGGTGCCTCACAATCTGTGTATAAAAAAAATAAGCAGCACTTTTCCAATAAGAAAGATGTATTCATTAACTTAACTACTTTATTTTTATGTCTGATACTTCGTAGGACAAAAATAAATTATAGTACACACGTTATATACTACTGTTATGTAACTATGTTACTTTAGTAGTAAATGTTCATCTAGCAATGTTGACCGAGGAAAAGTGAACATTAAAGATGTATCTGGCTTATCTGAACATAAACTGTTTGAATTGGCTTTATCCAGTTTTGTTGTTACATTGGCTAAAACCACTCTCATAAGAATCATTGCAATGTATAACCGATTGAAAAAATATTTTTTTATCATATTACTTACAGTCAAAACCTGAAAAATAGCCTGATTGTTAAAACAACTGGAAGATTTTTTTTCATTTTATGATGTACAAACATCTAATTTCAACAAATATGGATTAAAACATTATGAGTTCATTCTTTATAAATACATGTAGAGTGATGTTTAACCATAGGAAATATATTTTCACTTTTGGGTAATTAAACAAATGAACACAAAATGAGCATAGTAATACTAAGTATATCTTTAAATACAAGCCAACATTCAAATCATCTTGTCCTTTTGTTTTGCTTGGAGGTGTTAATGCATAAAATAGATAATAAAATAGCTCATGACAATGGTTGCCATCAAGAGCGTTAGAAGTCGCTGACACCGACATAAAACATGACGTGTCTGGAGTAAAAGTACACCAGACGCATTCACAAGAACATTTCCCCCTACAGATCTCAGGCACTGATTGGAAAACAAGACACACTTACCTTCCGTATGTTTGGAGTCATTAGCGGAATTAAAATTAAATTAAATTTTACCTCCCAGCAAGAAATCAAATGTAGCAGACGATTTAGTTTAAGGTTGACGGAGAACAGCTGTCTCGATGAGGCTCCTAATTATTCAACAGTTCAAATAATGTGTTCAAATGTACAACATATTTATTACTTTGTGAAAGTCTTCTGATATCTACTTTCTAACGAACAAGCTCCAAATGACGTGGCACATCCGTGGGTAGTTTTCTTTTCATGAAGGTAAATACCAAAAACATAGTTTGGTCATTAAAGGTAGACAGTGTTATTTTGAAAAGAAATCGATCGCCGTAAATTTCTGAATTTCGCTTGTGAATGACTTCATACAGATATGGTCTTTCATTCTGCATCATTTCTTTTCTTAAGAACCCTTTAAAACCATAAAACAGGTATATCCTATCTTGGCCTACGCGCTGAGTTAGAGCTATTTATATTTCTCGCCAATTTTTCGAAATGCATTATGGGAACGTCTCGTGAGATCACAAGGTGAAGGTTAAGATTTGTTGTGCAACATAAAGAAATGGCGAGATGTTACGATTGCTGGTCAGTCCAGATCCTAAATGGATTTCGGTAAATTCACCGAAATTCAGTGGATTCTGGTAAGGTAACGTACCCTTCATCGTTAACCAGAGGTAAAACTCGTATTTGATCAATAGCCGGTAGCAATCTTTCGGATTTTTGGCTGAAATATGTTAGTTTATGTTGATTGTATGAAAAATCGCTTGTTTTCAACGAATGAGTGAATTTCCCGATTAAATTGCACTATCTACCTTTAAATAATACCACACGTCAGCAGCTTTTTTAAAAAAGAAATATGTTCATTGTTCAATTATTATTTTGTTATATGTAAGGGTTTACCGAATAGTCGTTTAGTAAACTGTATGTGTCTGTCTTGTGTGAACACCCTTTTAAGAGATTCAAAAGAACGGCTTGAAAGAAATTTTAGATAACAACGCACTTTGCAAACATACGACCCTAGTCAAACATGGTCTCATTTATTTGTTTTAATATATGCTTTGAATAATATACATTATAATACATTATATTATATTATATGTATATTATGTAGGCTAGAAGCTAAGTTATGCTTAATAGCTGAAAAAATATTGTTGTTGTTGTTGTTGTTGAATATAACCTCTCACGATATAATGTAACAGTACTAAACCAATTGAACAGTTATTTCGATCGACTATTTCCATCCATAGACAGAGTATAAATAAATAGAGGAAAATCATAACAAACATGACACATTGACAGACAATGCATGTGTATAAGAATAAACAAGACAAAACAAGTTACCTCAGGGAATCACATATATTTAAATCTTGTTTTTGCTTTTCTTTCGATTCTTTTTTAATTAGCATAGCAGACTATTGATCGACGTGCATTTAGCATGAAAACAAATGCCATGTGTTCAACATGCTTAGTATCGGACATGTACACGTATACCGTAGATGCCTCGAACAATAGATGACTGGAACTAATAGCTAGGTCCGACAGTATTATACTCGTCAAAACAGATGAAACAGATAACAACATCCGTATGGGAATAAATGTTTTCCAACATCAGTGAACGACCTGTAAATAGAGCCAGCCTACCTACAAATATCAGGTCTTCGTGCCAGAAACAATGGTGATTTCTATGAAAAATGCGAAATTCAATCCAAATATAACTTGGAAAAAATGAAGGAAAAGAAAATCGATTTTTGTTACATTGCCTAATAGCAGTTCAATAATAAATTTCACTTGGGCTGAATGATATTGCCAGAACTCAGACAGAGGGTCCAGGATTGTGTGTGCTATATCATTATACTGATGTCAGTATACCCTATCCTATAATTAGATATCGTCTTATTGATCTTTTGCACGCAATCACACATAAACACATCGATATTCATAGACAATTTTGGGACTTGAGTTTGAGCTAGTACATAAAAGTTACATAAATAACACGATGTTTGAGTCTATGAATATTGATAGTTGACGCTGGGAGCCATTAATTCAATCGTAAAACGAGTATATATCCAAAGAAAGAGATATACAATGTATAACATCGAGGAAGAATTGATGACTATTGGGAAAACTGATGAAAATTGGGATCAGTTTACACCATTTTATTTTTTGGTTCATATTTTTCAAAACAAAATGTTATACAAGTAGCTGCACACTTATGCAAATAGTTCATCTGAGCGATCTAATACATTTAAAAGTGGAAATGACAATATATTATCCGTATTACCAAATACATGAAAAACATTTACAACATAAGGTGTAGTTCCTCATCTAGTACATTGATCTCAGTGAGTGGTAAATGGTTACTGACTTTCTTGGCTTTTTTCCCTTTGTTGTCCCCTTAAATCCTCCATAGTTGTGAAGATGGTCGGCCAGACCATTCTTTGTATCCCTATTCCTATGCATGTTTACCATTGCACCTCCTAAGTCCCTAATGTGTTGTGGAATGTTGTTTCCCTGTGGTATGTATGGGGAGTCACTGTCTTAACTCAACAACTCAATCTCTCTTACCATCTATTAGGTCATTTGATTAGTCATTTGACCTATGAAATACTCAGGTCAATTTGCAACATTTTTAATAGTAGTTTTGTCAAAAAATTGTTTTATAAAAACCGGTACATATTTGAGCTAAAACCAAACACATACTCTCGTGGAGGCAGCAAGCACACAAATTGCACGGTATTACCGTAAGTAGACATGCAGTGGACTTCAGAGTACGGCATTAGACGTTCCCATTACGTAATTGGCATGCGAACAGAATGAACGCGAAGACAACTAAGACACAGAGAGGGCAAACATCGCAAATCAGAACTTGAAAGTACAAAACACCAAAATCAATATATTTGTAGAATCTCTTCCCAGAATGACAACAGCAAACATTCGTCCCAATGAAATAATTGTAATAGTGGGTAACATCACCTAAAATCAATTTGCATTCCCTTTGAGCATACACATGAAAAAAATGGCTTTAGCATAAATCAGCATTACAATGGAAGCGCAAGTGAAATGTGCACACAATTATATCCACAATGGGAGGATTTCACGCTAAACTGACGAGTCGCTCTCTTTAAATCACAATTTTCTGCTCGTTTTTACAACACGCGCATGATTATTATCAAATTATTTGAGATTGACGATTCTTTGCCAGAAACATTGTGCTCAACATTAGTTTGCCATAATGTATATTTTACGGTCACAATAAAGTTTAATTGCCTAAAAGTGAAAGAATGCGGTAAAAGGAACATTACATTCACATATCAGAATTTTTCTCGACAGATCAAGACAAGAGGAGTGCAATCAAATACTAAGCTGACCAGGGCCCGCATTCACAAACGTTTTAAGACTGAATCTCAGACTTAGACTTTAAAATGGTAAATGTTCATTTTGTTCCTACATTATTGTTACACAATATATTTTGATAAAACATGGTACAAGTGTAGAGTGAGTAACAAGAAACATTCAGGCAAAAATGTATCCGTTTAAATATAATGAAAACGAAGTGCTTGTACATTTAACTTTTGCAATTTTAAAGTCTAAGTCTGAGATTCAGTCTTTAAACGTTTATGAATACGGTCCCATGAGGTGGTAAAAGGGAGGGAACAAAAACAAAGCCGAAATGATGAATAGCAGGACACAGCATAACATGATCTTAATAACACTACACAACTGCATGACAAAGCCGCAGGATATCAAGTGACAACATAGCGTACACCGGACAAAATACTGTCGTGCGCGAGGTATGTGATGTAATTAAAGTTCTAATCCAAAAGTGAGCACAAATTGATAACCCTCACAAAGAATAACTTTACATTACTAGGAAAATAAATTAAGTTAAAATGCTGGTACGTTATGTAATTTTCAGTACACATGTACGCATGTATCGGTGTCATTACAGGAAAAAACCATAGGTACAATCGCCAAACGTTTATAGGAGTAGCAAAACGTATGGTACCGACTTCATGTACACTCCGATAATTTTCAAACTTTACAGACATACACAATGTATTATAAGTCATCATTAACTCTGAACAGTCATCACAGTGGACATAAATCACGTAAGTTTGGACCACCACTTCTATAAATATCTGTAACTGCCATAGTAAATAGTTCAAACCCAATTATTCTCCAGTGGAGCAGCTGCACACACATATATTTATAGTCTTTAACGTTTCAAGGGAAAATAAATAACTCCAAGTTTAGCTCAGAAGTGTTTCCCGTATTGCAAAGCCAATGATTCGTATTTTGACACTTGGAATGTTGCTATGTTGGATTAATGATCATTCGCTTCGCTTAATGATATATTTCAGGCCGAATGCGGCAATTAATGCCAGAATACCATAGCTAATTGTGGCTTTTAGAACTTACCCACGAACAGTGCGACGGCACATCGATCCGCTGTAAAGTTCTCGGCAAAGCAAAATGTCACATTACACCATAGATGTGGAAACAGTTTGGTATCTAACCATTTATCACTCAGTCTGGCAAATAATTAAAACCTTTTTCCTTTCTTTTTTTGTAGATTTGTTTGCACATTCTTACAACGCAATACACAAGTTCTATAGATACCTGATTTTGCGTATTTCGATTAATGGCGATAATTTACGTTGAATTTATTTTTGAATTTACATTTCCAAAAGAAAGCAAACATTCAATGGACATGTTCGTGTGCAGGACCACGTACGTAATATGTAATTGGAGACAAAAGGTTCTGTGGATTTACCGTTATGTAATGTAGTTAAAATATCGTTGAATTCATTTGTACTGTTAGTACATGTATGTTTCCTATTATAGGGATACTGAACTGGGATACCCATGCAATGTATGATTGTTACGGAATGTTAAAGTAGACGAAGCATTGACCTTTCTATCATACTGCGCAATCACAGAGCCTAAACAATTCTTTGTCCCAAATAACCTTATTACGAAACCGTTTTTCTCCCAATTGAATTGAACATAATCTAATTTAATGAAAATTTCCAAATGACTTGTAAAACAATTTTGTCCCTAATTCCTCGTTAATGATTGGAATAATGCGGTAGGTTTCCGTGACAGCACGGCACCACCACAAAAAGCTAAATTTCGTTCTCAGACCAAAGGAATAGAAAATAAGTTATACACAGACTCGACAAAATAGAGAATGAAAACCAATTTTCCAATAATCGCCGCAACCATTTAATTCTAAACGGATGTTAAGTTGGCAGGGATTCTTTGACAATATTTGTCTGGGATTAATGGTACCAGGATATTTGTCTCTGTGTCTCATTGAAATGAATGCATCCTTATCGACAAAACAATCACGAAGAACTGTATGCATTCTTTTACTGAAATAGTGCAGCATTTTCAATCACTTACCAAGTCCTATTAAATCTATTAGCCCCAGGCATCTCTTCAGCTTCGTGTCCTGTAACGTCGAAGTCACCACTGTCTTCTTCCGCCAGATGTTTGTACAAAAGCCATTCAACACCATGTCTGAAACCAATAAATAATCGCAAACAGTTTAAAGTCACATCAGTGTGATACCATCGAACTTAATGTTATGGCGTAGTGATACTAAATACAATTATACAGTGTACACAAACACTTATATTGAGATCTACAACACCACACTGGCGAAAATGCATGCATACAGAATGGGTTAGATTGCCTGTACAAGTATTGTGTGTATTTGCGTTCATTTATCGTCGCCACCGGTTTCCCATATGGGCGACGCCTCCGGAAGAATGTTAGTCATATAAGATGTTTGGGGGATAGTGCATGATACAGAAGATACCCCAGTTCCCGAAGCACCCCTAGTTCTTTTACGTGCCTGATGTGAATCATCGTACACGGGACCTCGATTTTCAAAGTCTCGTCCGAAAGACTGTTAGTACTGTCAGTGCTGGAGCGGGGAATCGAACCTGCGATACCTGGATTACTAGTCATGCGCATTACCACTGGACCACAGATCAGCTACTCGAAATTTTCATATGTCAACATTCGGGTATGTTGACGCTTTTTATCAGGTCCCTGCAATGACGACATAACGGGGTTTGACTGTATTATGTTACATACATTTTTCATTTAGACTGTAAGGTTAATACTTTAGCTTAAATTTTGTTTTATGATTAACGAACAATTGCACCTTCTCTACTGTCTGTCAGAATGATATATGCAGTACAATATTGACAATAGGGACGCTTAGGTGATTGCATTGCGATGATGTTTACCGAATAAATTGACCCCATGTGAATAGACTTCGGTTTTTTTCTGATTTTCTGTTACAATTTGATATTATATCTAAACCTACCCAGGAGGATTGTGTCTAGTCGAGACTTAGCGAATCATTTAAAATCTCCCCCATTACTGGAATGATGCGGTTTCCTCACGGGTATTTAATGTTTTGTATCAATTCAAACGCTGTGTTTATCTTTTGACGATACATCACAATGTGTTTGCCTGATGGATTGTTTAAACATCGTTCTGAAAAACAGGACTGTCATAGCGCCTAATCAAACAAATAATTACTTGTTGTTTACCGATTAATCATTTAATCGAAATACTCCAATTTTATTTTTAAAAATAACTCATCAGCTTCGATGTCTTTCAAAGATCACTCATCTTGTTATGATACAGTTATCAATCAAAATGCTATTTTGATCAATTACTGTTGGTAATTAATGGTTTCGATTAAACAAATGGATAAACAAAACTTTATTTTCAACAAGATTTCGCTTTATCGAATATTCGATGAAATATGTTGGCAGTTTTGTGAATGTTGTGTCTGTTTTCATCGTTTTTAACAATTTAACTGACAAAATGGAAAGTGAAAGTTGCTTTATTCTAAACTGAAAAGACTACTAACAAGAAATGTCTAGAAAAAAGATGGTTGGCGCAATTTGAATGTTAAGATTAATTTTGTTGTGCATCATGCCGAGATGTTACGAATGCTGGTCACTCCAGATCCAAAATGGATTTCGGTAAATTCACAGAAATTCAGTGGATTTCGGTAGGTTAACGTACCGTTTATCGAAAGGTTAACCAATCCGCGTCAAGGTTACAAACACTATTCGGTTGAAGAGAAATTGCCTTGGTGATAAATGGAATATTTAATTGGTTTACGCAACACTGATATGCAAATAGCAAAGCCATGTTAGTACGGCTGTTCCGAAAAACTAAAGTTGGTCGTTATTTGCCAACATATTTTTTTTATCTCGCGTTAATTATTTACGTAACGGAAATATACAAATATTTGTTTGTCAATTGGTTATCACCTAAATAAATGTTTCCAATCAGAAAAAGACGTTGTTAAATGCACAGTATAATTAAATATAGTGAATTATGTGTTTTACTCGAGTTGTATTAATATGTTGGCATTGAAAACAAAAACATTGCCTATTCAGGGCCGTAAATTGCCTCCCCTGAAATAGGAGGCACCGCGACGAGCGGAGCGAGGCAAAAAAAATTTTGGACCCTTTTTAGACAAAAAATGATTTTTTTTTCAGCCCGCAATAGGAGGCAACTGCCTACATGCCTCCATGTAATTTACGGCCCTGCTATTATTCACGGATATGATTTGTGATATTCTCAATATAGAAAGAAGACAAAAACGAATATGTTTAATATTTCAACACTATCCATCTATTTTCGTATTTTGGTATGTGTTTCATTTCCTGTGCATTTTACATATATCCACCCAGGGGACATATTATACAGGAAACTAATCTCGTAGCAGGTAACTGCGATTCCAAACAGACATAACTCCATTTATTATTCAACACGGATATTACACTCTTTTCGAATAATTACCGGTGAAGCTATAAAAGATTTAATCAATGTTATTTTTGAAACTGAAAGCAATTATATATTTATTGAGGCATGTAAGGTTTGGTTACAATGAAGTGTGTAATTGCAGCGTTAGCAATTATTATTTAGCAAGCATAATTGCTAAAACGGCCATATAACGATTGGATGCCTTAAATTAGTTAATAAACTGCATTTGTAAATCCAATTACACCAGTCATTGTATGTAACATGTCATAATTGCATATATCATATTCCTGTAAACTCGCGAGCATAAACTGTATATCAGTTTGGTCATGTCTCTCCATGGTGTGGCTACGTGCTTTGTATGTCCATATTCAAACTTGACTTATAATTCACACAACGACCGATACTCGTGATTAAATATACTAAAATACTTATGTTAGAATTTGATTTATTTTGCAATCTTGAACAAGCTAACTAAAATGTCATACACACATTAAATGAAGAAGTGTGGAGAAGGAAAGCCTCATGTATAGGACAAAGACGCACCAACAGCATTCGTAGCGGATCCGTAGTCCAGTGGTAACGCGCTCGACTAGTAATCCAGGGATCGCATGTTCGATTCCCCGCTCCATCCTTGACAGCACTAACAGTCTTTCGGACGAGACTATAAAAACCAAGGTCCCGTGTATGATGCTTTATATCGAGCACGTAAAAGAACCAGGGGTGTTTCTGGAACTGGGGCACCTTCTGTATCATGCACTATCCTCCAAAATTCTAAAATGAACATCTTCCGGAGGCGTCGCCCATATGGGAAATCGATGGCGACGATAAATAAACGCAAAAACAAAAACAGCATAAGGCGAAGGTATGTACATGCACACTGCATTTCAAAACAAATTACCAGTCTGATTCTTGGGTTTAGTTCACATACTTTTCGCATGTTAAGCGAAACACGTGATATTGATTGAACTGTTAGTACAGTATTTGCAGTAGATTAACTTTTACACCAGACTTTTGGTCGTTAAATGGGAGACAGATGAAAATTTTATCGTTCAACACAACAGTAAACACACATATCGATAATTGCGTTCGTTGTCAATCAAGACTTAATTTGAATGTTACGCAATACCACCTTACTTACTTTGTTTTACGGCGTTAGTTTCAATCTGAGATGAACATAAACAAGAAATTGAAACTGTGAGAGTGATAGGTTTGCGATAATGACCCTTGTGTTTGAATGAAACAAGAAATGAGTATAAGACTATTAAAGCGGACTCTCGTTCGCTCGAACTCGTCAGATATATACTTTGTGTGTGATAAGAAAGACGTTGTAGATATCAACATGTTTAATGTTTTGTCCTGCCAGGTAGGTAGGTTTCGAAAAATTAACCTGACGCTAAACATAGAAAGAATTTGGTATGACCATAATATTCTTAACCATTTTATAATAATACACAATGGAACCAATGAAATAACAATGCTATTATGTAAAAACATCAGATAAATGCTTTATCTGGAGCTCATAAATGGCTTCATTCCGTAATGTTTTCCCCATGGGACGTGATTTGCATAATATTCATACCCCGATGCTATCAAATGTTATGTTACATCAAGTTATCTTTCTTAAGACTTAGGTTGTATGATGTAAATAATGTTACAGTATTTATATATAGGAACTATACTTGGTGGTATTGATTGAATTCATTCGGCGTATCTCAAAGAGGTAATATCAATCCTGATATAACTATGTTATGTTGTATTGTTTTTTTGTTGTGTTGTGGTGTGTGGTGTGTGATGTTGTGTTGTTTTGTGGTGTGTGGTGTGGTGTGGTGTGTGGTGCTGTGTGTTGTGTTGTGTTGTGTTGTGTGGTGTTGTGTGGTGTTGTGTGGTGTTGTGTGGTGTTGTGTGGTGTTGTGTGGTGTTGTGTGGTGTTGTGTGGTGTTGTGTGGTGTGGTGTGGTGTGGTGAGTGGTGTGGTGATGTTTTGTGTGGTGTGGTGTGGTGTTGTGGTGAGTGGTGTGGTGTGTGGTGTGTGGTGTTGTTTTGTGTGGTGTGGTGTGTGGTGCTGTGTGTTGTGGTGTGGTGTTCGGTGTTGTGTGTGGTGTGGTGTTGTGTTGAGTGGTGCTGTGTTGTGTTCTGTTTCACTTTTATGCTGATTTTCAACAGTATGCATGATGCACATATGACCCATCTAGTGCTCAAATGTTACAAACCAGTACTCATCTGCTCCTCGGCAAGCAGTTACCATGGATCAAGAGGTGCCGCGAGGACCATTTTACAGCTTATTATAGCATAAACACAACTTTGTATCATCAGAAATTATTAGTATACTACTTTTCTGTTGCATTTTGTAATCTTTATTTTCACGTTTAACTTGTACCTCGTCGATATTATATGTTACATGCCTCGTTATATTAATTATTGCATTCTGCAATATGTTCATACGCATTCCTTATGTATACATAAACTGGCCTTATTTAAAATAAACTTTAACAAATGGCTTTGGATGTTTTGTCTTTATTCAAATTACCTGTGAGAACACGTGCTTTCATTCCAGCTCATGACTTACAAGCCCAAGATTCCCGGTCATTTCCTTGACAGACTGAGGTAACCGGTCGGTCTTATATAAACCCTAATTTGAATGAAGCATTACAGACAGCTGGGCAATGCCCGACATCATATGACCACGTAATATACAATACCCCACACATAACGAGTAGTATTCAATTATCTATCACGTAAAGCATAGTATTTAATTTCATTTAAACATACGAAACAGTTTAAATACATGTATAACATACAGTATGAGCAGATGAACACGTGACTGAGCTTATTTAAACTTATAAAGATAATGCGTAATTAATTGTATCATTTACAATATTATATAGACAAGAATGTATTTATTCGCTTTAACATTATGTTTCGTTTAATAAATAAATGCCATGTCACTGTCTAGCTGTCATAGCTTGTCTACAGAAAGTCTGATCAAACAATACCACTGTCCAGCTGTCATAGTGTGTCTACATAAAGTCTGATCAAACAATAGCACTGTCGAGCTGTCATAGCTTGTCTACAGAAAGTCTGATCAAACAATACCACTGTTCAGCTGTCATAGTTTTTCTACATAAAGTCTGATCAAACAATAGCACTGTCGAGCTGTCATAGCTTGTCTACAGAAAGTCGGATCAAACAATGCCACTGTCCAGCTGTCATAGCTTGTCTACATAAAGTCTGATCAAACAATAGCACTGTCCAGCTGTCATAGCTTGTCTACATAAAGTCTGATCAAACAATAGCACTGTCCAGCTTTCATAGCTTGTCTACATAAAGTCTGATCAAACAATAGCACTGTCCAGCTGTCATAGCTTGTCTACATAAAGTCTGATCAAACAATACCACTGTCCAGCTGTCATAGCTTGTCTACAGAAAGTCTGATCAAACAATTCCGCTGTCATAGCTTGTCTACAGAAAGTCTGATCAAACAATAGCACTGTCCAGCTGTCATAGCTTATCTACATTTTACCAAGGCCTTTGATTATGTTGTAAGGGACAATTTATGGTTAAAACTAATTAAATCTGGTTTAAGGGGTAAAATTCTAAACATTATGCGATCAATGTATACTACTGTAAAATCAAGGGTTAAATATTACAACGAACTTAGTGACCAATTTGATTGCATGATAGGTGTTAGACAAGGCGAATGTTTATCGCCATTTCTATTTTCCATGTTTTTAAATGACTTAGAAGAGACTTATGTATTAAATGGCTTAGATGGAATTGATATCGGCACTTTTAAACTATTTATGATATTATATGCAGATGATATAGTAATTTTTGCTACGTCAAAAAATGAACTACAGCGTAGCCTAGATGTTTTATCCGAATATTGTAAAAAATGGAAACTAATAATAAATGTTAACAAAACAAAAATATTATTTTTTAGAAAAGCGGGTAGATTACCGCAAAACATTAATTTCTTATTCAATAATAGTCCCATTGAAATTGTTAGAAAATTTAGTTATTTAGGCATAGTGTTCACTCCTAGCGGTTCATTTTCTGAGGCTCAGAGCACTTTAGCGGGTCAAGCTTTAAAAGCAATATTTACTATGAAAAAACATTTATCAAAATTCACTAATATCTCAATTACACATAAACTTGACCTGTTCGATAAACTAATCACTCCAATTTTGAATTACGGAAGTGAAGTATGGGGTTTTACTGCAGCTGATGCTATTGAACGTTTACATTAAAATTTTTGTAAAAATATACTTGGTGTTAAGAAATCTACACAAAATAATTTTGTATACGGTGAACTGGGTCGAATACCGCTAAAATTTAACAGATATATTAATATTTTAAAATTCTGGATAAAATTGATAGAACTTGATAATAATAAATTTGCGAAAAAGATATATTTACACCTTATCAATGATATAGATAACCACCCGAATCACAAGAATTGGTGTTCATTAACACGAGACCTACTATGCTCTCTAGGTTTCCACGATACATGGATTTTTCAAACTGTTGGAGATTCAAAATTTTTTCTAAGATATGTTAAACAAAGGATTAGAGACCAATTTATTCAAAAATGGACTGGTGATATAAACGATTCTAGCAGAGCGAATTTATACAAACATATTTCTCATTTTCAATTTCAACCATATCTTGATATTTTAAACATTAACAAATTTCGTATCAGCTTAACTCGGTTGAGAGTTTCATCTCACAGACTGAGCATAGAAACAGGTAGATGGTCTAAACCACATATTACTCCTATATCGGAACGACTTTGTAATCAATGCTCATTATTAGAAGATGAATATCATTTTGTTTTAGAATGCAGACGGTTCACTTATATACGTAGAAAATACTTACCAAGTTATTACTGGAGACGTCCTAATATGTTCAAATTCATTGAACTATTAACAACAGAAAATAAGAAAATTTTGATTAAGCTAAGCACCTTTATTCATGAAGCATTCCTATATCGACATCAGCAAATTTAAGAATCACACAATTGACACTATTTTACCATTTGAATTGTTTTATATTGTACATGTATAACCGGTACTATGACATTACCGTTTTGTATGTAATCCCTGTCCATTATATCCTACATTTCGTTTTCGGTAGGATGTGTTATACATGGGGATTAATTTTGTAATGGTTCATTATGTTGATATAAACGTGTATAGATATGTCTTGTACTATGAATATTTGATTGTTGATATGTTGATAATTACTGTTGTGTTTCATTGTACATAGTATGTGTACCACATAGATATCTTAGATTATGTATACATAACTGTTTGTATAAGTATACCAGGAAAATTATTTATCTGATTGAAACTATTAACGTGTTTTGACATACATAGTATGTGTACATCTTTGTTTATATAAACATGAATATGTATTTTATGAACCATGAACATGTGTTTATCTGTTGATACATAGTATGTAGAAAGAGATAGAGAGAGACAGAGAGAGTGGTGGTAGCGAGAAAGATAGATATAGAAAGAGAGATGCATATAGATAGATAGACAGATAAGTAGAGCTAGAAAGTATATGTGAGCATGTGTGTGTGTGTGTGTGAGTGTGTGTAGGTATATGTTTATATGCATATATGCATGTGTATATATATTGTATTTTGTATTTCCTCATGGGTCTATGACCTTCTGGATTCTTGAAATAAATTCTTCATAAAGTCTGATCAAATAATACCACTGTCCAGCTGTCATAGCTTGTCTACATAAAGTCTGATCAAACAATAGCACTGTCCAGCTGTCATAGCTTGTCTACAGAACGTCTGATCAAACAATTCCGCTGTCATAGCTTGTCTACAGAAAGTCTGATCAAACAATAGCACTGTCCAGCTGTCATAGCTTGTCTACATAAAGTCTGATCAAACAATACCACTGTCCAGCTGTCATAGCTTGTCTACAGAACGTCTGATCAAACAATTCCGCTGTCATAGCTTGTCTACAGAAAGTCTGATCAAACAATAGCACTGTCCAGCTGTCATAGCTTGTCTACATAAAGTCTGATCAAACAATACCACTGTCCAGCTGTCATAGCTTGTCTACAGAGAGTCTGATCAAACAATACCACTGTCCAGCTGTCATAGTGTGTCTACAGAAAGTCTGATCAAACAATACCACTGTCCAGCTGTCATAGCTTGTCTACAGAAAGTCTGATCAAACAATACCACTGTCCAGCTGCCATAGTGTGTCTACAGAACGTCTGATCAAACAATATCACTGTCCAGCTGTCATAGCTTGTCTACAGAACGTCTGATCAAACAATTCCGCTGTCATAGCTTGTCTACAGAAAGTCTGATCAAACAATACCACCGTCCAGCTGTCATAGTGTGTCTACAGAACGTCTGATTAAGCAATATCAATAAAGCCTTTAAAGCAAGCAATATTCTTACATTCTTACAAAAGACTTGTTACACCATCAGGAAATTAACATCGTCCTTCAATCAAGTACACACAATTTATTGTTTTGTACTTACAAGTATACATTAATTATTCAGCAGAAAAGAACACAAAGAAGAAATTTGCCGTTTGGAAATGCCGCGGTACATATAACAGAATAAGTAATCAGCCGATAGTTGAAGGTGTGATACAGAATAATTCATTTGTGATATTGAGTACCGTCCAGACGAAGAACATAGAACATTCTGTAATAGCCAGCAGCACTCCTCAAATAGATAACATAAGGTATTTATTATTAACAACCGGATCAAACGTTAAACTATTTCTAGTTTTTACGTCAGGCACAAGTTTCCCAGGGCGTGATTTACAGCTATAAGTCTGTTAGTTTAAACATATTTTATTTACATACTATGAACATCATAATAATACAATACAATATACAACATTTTACATTAAACAAGTGTGTGCAGTAGTTATGTGAAAAGGATGGGACCGAAAGCCAAAGACTTATATTGGTCTTCTCCTATAAGTATGTGGTGTAATGTATGTGCATGATACTATCGTCATTTTTTTTATTTAACTTTGTAATATTTCCCTAAACTAGTACACGATATACACATTATAAGTCGTACAAATACAACTGTAACTAGAGCATAGCAGTGTCTGTTTCTGTAAGATACCTACTGCATAGTTGTTATACATTATATGCCATAATATACTCAGTACATTAATAAACGCAAACTGTAAGATTTCTCAAATTGCCTGAACTTACCTAAGGATGCAAGATAACACATATTTCATTTTACGCAATGATGAACGCTAAATGTTTACAATCAATGGGTATTTTCATATCAAAGTAATTTTAAAACACACAAAAATGACATTTAAAATTCATATCACAGGTACAACAATGTGCGTTATTAAATGTGCCGAGTATACAGGTTTTAGAGTACCGTGACATATATTAGAAACCGAAGCTGGTCGATTGCACAAACCAGCAAAAATACCACTCCAAGATAGAAAATGCCAGCTATGCAATGTTATTGAAGATGAATTTCATTTTTTGTTTGACTGTCCATTGTACCATGAAATGCGTACACAGTATATAAAACAGTATTACAGACAAAATACAATAAACCAAAATGTGTTGAACTATTAACTTTAGAAAGTAAGACTGTTGTTAAATATACGTCATAGTTTATTCATAAAGATTTTAGCCTTAGAAATAAGTTGTATGATAAATAACTAATACATTTGAATTGTATTTTCTCCTCACTTTTCAATTATTCTTCACATTGTTTCAATGAAAATGTAATGTGTACTATATTATGATTTATATTATGTTCATCAACCATACTCTTGTGCATGTCAAATGTTATTATTGCCAATGTGTAATATTTCGTTATTTTTGTATATACGTATATTTTGCATTGTTTGTATATATGAAATCATGGGTAGTATGCCTAATATTTCGGAATTATCAATATTTCTGTATTTCAATCCCCATTGTACGGTTTCTAAAAGCTCTGTTAAAGCGATCGATAATCTGACATATTTCATAATCGATTATCGAATCGGTTTGAAAACTCATAATCGATAATCGAATCGGAAATAATCGAAATATTTAGTTTTTTAGTTTAAGTATAATGCTGACAGTACTACAACTCTACAACTTTATTTGTCTCTTTTTACTACATTTAACATCGATGTGGTTTTGCATTACTCTTATATCATAAGATCATTTTATCATTCAATAAATATTGTTTTTGAATGTTTAATTTATATATTTGTAATTGACTGAATACATCAAAAAATTATATTTATGACTTCTAAATTTGAAAATATATAATATCATCTTATTGAAATAACACTTCAGTCAAAATTTCCGATTTTAATCTAATATTGTAATTCATAATCGATTGTCGCCGACGTCGGATGTCCAGCGACGATTTTTCGATTATTTTCGATAATCGGGCCATCACTAGCTAACACCCCGTAAGTCGTGTTTAACGCCGCGATAAAAGTAACGGATCTTTGAGAAACCGGATCCTGTTCTGCAGGAATACACTAGAAGATACATTAATTTTAAACAATAAAACAAGTTAAATATACAGTATGGTGTACTAAGTGATACTATGAAAACAATGTTCGATGTGTTCCGTAATACAATTCATTTTGAAACTCGTTCACTCATAGCGTGAGTAAATGAAACAGTAATATAGCGTTTTAACACTTGACATTGCAGTGTGATTTTACTGATAGCAATTGTTTAATACTTAAGGTAAATTTCCAGAGGCCACATGTAACCGATACATGCACATCGTAATTGACGTCGATAATCAGCTTCACATATTTATCTGATAAAACACTAGACCGAATACGTGATTCTGATTTGAAAGCTTTCATTTTTTTTGTAATTACACATTTCCAATACGTTACACAATACTGCTGAATCATTTAACGAACTGGAAAATATGAAATCGAAACGTCTCGCCCATGCTGTTACATGTCAATGCATGCATTTCCATTCTTTATAACAATACTGGAACACGATATCCATCTCTATAACAATACTGAAACACGACATTTCCTCTCTTTAACCATACCGAAACACTGCATTTCCCCTCTATAACAATACTGAAACATGACTGAGAAATGCAATAATATTTCATAATCAGGTATAATTTGAGCTGGTAGGTCCGAGGCTTAGACGGACGAAAAATGTTTGAATTTTAGGAACAAAGAATCACAGATAATATTCACATCTAGACGGATGTTTGTCTATGTACCGTATAAACCACCTGGAGTTTTTGGTTGGCTGTGACATGTCCTGCTCAGCTTTCTAATTCACTTTTATATTCATGTCACAGCACATGTTTAAAGCCAGCAGGTGCTGGTCTATACAGTTGACTGTGGTACTGCATTTAAGACAAACATGCCATTGGTGTAACTCGATACATCTTTAAATAGGCGTGTTTAGTATTGAACACGCACTGTTTAACATTGCACCATTGCCATGAAACCTATCGACGTGCTTCTCAAGATATAATGGCGCAATTCGACGTCCTTCAATATCGTTTTAGGTTCTAGAAACTTGTAAATGAAATAGCACCATTGTGAGCCATGAAAAACATACCTCAACGCATTTTGCACTTCCGCTAACACAATAGTTTGCCAACTTTCAGATTTAGTTCGGAAATAGACACGCTTTGGAAGGTTTCCCATGAGAACTGTGAAGGCTATCGACCTATATTGACCGAGATATACACAGGCCGATTTCAGATTATCCTTGTATTCTTCATCTACGATATATCAATATATAGTCTACCATTCACTGTAATAGGATATATAAGCTGTGTGATAGATAACATCAACTGTTTCACTGTTTACTTTGATCATGATTTATTTTAATCATGGTGGCATTACCGATGTTCAGCAGTACATGCGATAAAAACCAATTACAATTATGTCAATGATTAATCTGTATATATAAATTCTAATTCAATCTAAGGTGTTCAAAAATTATATACAAATCGAGTCAATCAGCCATGAGGGTACACGCTTAGAGTTTTGAACTATCCGGTTTGAGGAAGGCGGGATAACAGACCACATATGCTGATAGCAAATGTGATCAAATTGAATTAAAGCTGAAAACAAGACAGCGCAAAGAACAGGACAAATGGATATGTCATAAGATTTAGAAGTTCAGAAAAGTGAAATTCGCAATAAAACTACTGACAACAGAACAATGCCATTAACACATTAAAACAATATAATGCGCTAGCGATTGACAGTTATATTGATTTGTTGTGACCAATCAAACTACAGTAAACAACTACAATTATCAATGTTCCGGGATTGATCCCAGTAAGCCATACTAATCATATTAATTAAAAACAAAAACATTATGCTCTTATGACTTATTATTTAAATTGTTTCCGACACAACCGCAGAATTGTTTGTTGACAGTATGAGCAATACTATCTAATTCAGAATACTCAGAAAAGAACGCAGCATAATAAACACACAGACAAGATTACCACAACAAATCTTTATGTAAATATTTGGGGACATGGGGGTAAACAATATAGGAGCAAGAAGAGAAAACTAGAAACACAACGGACTTGGGTGCTGGAAATGTAGGCATATAAAAAATTATAGTGCGAGCTGAAACCTTCTAAACACCCTGTTGGTGAATGAATCATTTATAACTTTAATCGACACACGTAGATGCACACCGTGATGATTATCCCGCTTGAAAGCATACAGTAAAGGCTAATTTAAATAGACAATTTTTATCATATTTAATCAAATTTCAATTTACAATGTTAGATTATTTCTCAGGATTTATCATAATTGCCACTAATGACAAGTATCAAATCATCGCAATTTAAGTGACGAAACAAGAGACGTTAAGTGAAGAGTACAGTTTCAACACTTTCTCAATTAATGAAATACACATTATCTTGTTTAAGCGTACTCTATCAGCATTATATGGTCCAGTAAATTGTGTGCAAGCGCCAACACTATTCTAAACTGTAGAATGTTTATGGCCTGGAAGACAATGGCATCATTTATCATAAATCTGCCCTCACTCAGCGGTAATGCCTCAGGAATCACTCCTCTTAAATAGAAGTCCTTACTTCCAACATAAAATACCCATAAATGTCGTATTAAGACTACTTGCGTGCTGTACGGCGCGATGGAATAATGATAACAATTCACTTTGTCACCATTTGACATTAATACATTATCATTGTTCCACGTTATTTTGGAATATATCAGGAAATTGTTAGGATGATTGAGTAAGGTACTGGCCCTGTGTTCACAGAGAATCAGTTTGCAGCATCAGGATCAAGATCAAATATAGGATCTTTCAAACAATCTTTTTACATACTGTGACAAATATGAACAACATGCAAAACGTTTGAGACATTAAATTCAAAGGTCATGCTTATTAAAAAAGAGATTGGAATTATTAAGTTATGACCGATATGACAGAATTGATCCTGATTTAATCTAGATCTGATTCCGTCATAAGTATAATGAATTTATTTCTCAACATCATTGTGAAGTTTAGTATGTTTGCACGATTTTAATACTAAGATTTTTAGGTATGTCTGTGTATGCTTATGAGAAGTACAGAAAAAAGTGTTCAATTGCTTCATGAAAATGGCAACTATTTTATGGATCAATTTGATCCAGATCAGTTCCTTTGTGAACATGGGGCCTGATGTATTACCAAAACGTTGATGCTTACATAAGTTTATACAGTTCCGGTCATATTTGTAAATTAAACAAGCACTTCAAGGTTCTTTCAGATAATTATTCAGACATGCAATAAGGGCACGTCGTTTGATTCATTGTAAAGATGGGACTTTTTAAGTCACATAGACAGAGAAGGTCATGTAGTGACTAGTTCAGCTGTTACGGTAGTGGAAGGACACCATGTGGATACCAGGACCTGCTCTTGTATGTCAATATATATATTTGTCTCTGTATTTGTTGCATCTGTCTTGTAGTTGTTAAGTAATGTATGTTATTATGAAACTGTTCTATGATGTTTTAATTAGCGCTGTATGGATATTGTGTATTGTCTAAACATTGTATATATGAATTACTTGTTAATGATGTTTATGTTGTTTGATAGATGGCCTCGAGTGAGATAAGCCTTATAGGCTTATTGAGCCTCCATCTTTAAATAAAGAATTAGTATTATATATTAATTATCATTATTCACTAACAAAATTCAGACTTACAGTTTGAGATTTAAGCTTTTATTTCGATGAACGTAGATCAAAATTCCAATTCACGAGAAATGTTGCGTCAAGAAAGCTGGTATGAATGGTTCAGTAGCGATATTCTGGAGTGATTTCTTGTTCAACCATTGCGCAACATGCTTAAGACTAAGTCTCAAATTTAGGCTTAATATGTTAATGAATATGGGTCCTAGTTAGAATCACGGACCTTCCGTAACCGAGCTGGAATACTACCCCACCCATACATTCTTTATCTCGGGTGCGATTCGAACCAGGGTAGGGAAAGTGATTTGAAGCCAGTCACTATAACCGACCGTCCACGGAGACCACTGTATTAATTTTCATATTATAAATAAATAAAGCGAATAAGAAAGTAAAACTAACACTTATCAAAGATGTATAATGCTAATTTTTTGTTCATTTTTTTACCTAAACAAACATGAAAAATATACTTCATCTAGTTAAAACTTCAATAAATGTGCATGATCACAGAATACATTTATAATGTATTTCTCTGTATTTGTCCAAAAAGACTTTTGTATAATCATAAAACTTCCATTTGTTTTAACAAGATGATGCTTTAACCAGTTTTGTCTGTTTAGTAATATGATTAAACAAGATTGGTGTTTAAAATGTGTATGATTCAAGACAATAATGTATAACGTAATTCGGGTATTTATTCGGAATTAAAGATAATGTTTCAAATGATCATAAACGTTTCCTAGTTTATATTTTATTATCAAAGGTTTGGGTCATGACTGAAAGTATAGTCACTGTACAACTGTTGATGAATATAACTACTGTCATCATTTGTACATGTAAACCAAGTGAAAGTGACGATGAATCGCTTTGGATTTGTGGAAATAGTATTTAATAGGTGACAAAATTGTTGACATTATGCAGTTATACATTCGTAGAACATCAGTTGTGATACATGGGTTAACACTCTTAACTTTTTGAATAATATGCATTTGTTTTAATGCTAATTTAAAGCAACTCTAAATAAATATGAAAGCATATGATTTATTATTACAGTAATACAAATTGTGGTCACAATAAATATAAAAGTTCTAAATTCAATAACTAGTATTAATCAACCTGGGATAATTTATCTAAATGAAGAAACATTACCTCTGGTTTCTGTAGTCAATCTTACAAACGTTCCCCACTATAAATCCTAAACATATGAGTCTCTAAAATGCTCGCACTCCAAAATCAAACTTGGTACTTTCAATCACAAAGCTCTGTGGTTTGATATAAGATACAGTCATTTGAAAACAAATAACGAGCTTTATCATTATCGAATCCATTTGCATTAACTCTATCCGCCCTACTGATGATTTGCTTCAGCGTTTGTTCATTTGGTGGTGCCATTATACGGACTGTATTGATATCTTTTTCCAATACAGAGGTATCGCGTAACTGCTTTCTGGTCATTCTATAAGGCAGCGGATAAATTATTGGGTAAAATTCCTATAAAATGTAACTCCATTATGTAAGCGAACCACCCAATCTTTAGTATGAGAACCAAGCCATGTTGTAATCAAGGAAACCACTCGTTTGAAGATATATCATACTCAGTTTTTGTTCATTTGTTTACCTAAACTTTATCTAGTTAAAACTTCAATAAATATGCGTTATCACAGAATACATTTATAATGTATTTCTCTGTTTTTGTCGAAAAAAAGACGTTTGAATCATCATAAATTAAAAAAAATTTTTTGAACAAGTGGGTGTTTTTTACTAGTTTTGATTAAACAAGATTGTTTTATATGGTTATACATGGCAATGGTTCTTATTAATGATGTTTTCGACTATGTAACAACAAAACTGGATGAAGCCAATTAAAAGCCTTTAGTTTCAGATGAGCCAGATACATCTTTAGAAAAAATATATCACAAAATGAATGCGCAACATTTAGTTTGCATTATATTGCTATCGAAGACAATAATCTGTTTCTAATATAGAACAACGTATAAACACAATATTTACTACCGATAAAGTATCACATGTTAAAATAACCAATGTACAAGTATAGCGGTTATGACATTAAGCATGCTTTATATAAACAGGAAACCCGCTTAACGTGACAAACTATTCACACAATCCAACAAGTAATTTCGTGATGTTAGTGTTTCGTGCAACTCATTGTCGTCTGACATCTGAATTATGTTTTTGCTAATTGAAATGAGGTCATTCAACTCAGAGATTTCGACTCTTGGCTACATAATTATCCTTAAATTCAGATAAAGGCGTCACAATATTTGAACAAAACATCCTTTATACCGTTCGAGGTTACACTTAAAGTAAAAATGGAACATTATTAAGAATTAAATGAATAAAACAATGACATACTGTAGCTGACTTAATACGAAAATTTGCATGGTATGTCAGTTTAGGATAAAACATGTTAAAGTCATTAAATAAAATACATTTTGCTAAACATAAAAAAAACGATTCTACGTAAGAACAACATTCTAGCACCAACAACTAGGTTAACTGACTTTTGTCACGCCATTTTGGGACACTACTGTTACAGCAATGGTGTATGTTTGGTGTACACTGCCCTCCAAAAGTTCCTTCACACTTTGACAATTTCCCATTGCAATTCATGACTTTTCATATTTGTTTCTCTTGCAATAACTCGAAAATGCTATTTCACTCAGCAATCATTTTCTGTAGAAGTATTTATAAATTTGTAGTGAAACAAATTATCTTATTTTCTGTGTCAGATCAATCAGTTACACATACATTGGTTTGGGATGCAAGCCGATTGATGCTGCTGTCGAGATGTGCAAATTGTTAATTCTTAATTATCTATTACCGAAGTGAAATGAATAATTTTACTTCATGGTCATACATGTGTTTAAAATATTCAAGTGTGAAGAAACTTTTGGATGGCAGTGTATGGTTCCATATGTAAATGGAGAGACACATTCAAGACAGAAATTGAAATGTCTTCTTTTAAGATGTGTTATGTACAAGAGATGGAAAGCACAGGCACACGTGAATTTCTCATTTATAAGAAATTGAAAACCTATGTCATTGGGAACAACAAAAACTATTTCATATAAGTGAAAAACTTCAGTAACATTAATAGGAAATTTGAAACTAAATCAGAAATTATGCAACTCTCTCATAACAGTAACTGTTAAAGATGTATCTGGCTCATCTGAACATAAAATGTTTGAGTTGACTTTATCCAGTATTGTTGTTACATTGGCTAAAACCTCTCTCATAAGAATCTTTGCAATGTATAACCGATTGAAAAAATATTTTTTTATCATATGACTAACACACACAACTTGTGAAATAGCCTGATTGTTAAAAAATGGAAGTTTTAAAATTTTATGATGAACAAACATCTTTCTTCAACAAATACGAATCAATGCGTTATGAGTTCATTCTTTATTAATGCATGTTTATTGATGTTTAAACTATAGGGAATATATTTTTCATGTTTGTTTACGTAAACAACCGAACAAAAAATGAGCATAGTATTACTTAAATAGAATGATTTGTTGTTGTTGTTGTATAAAATATATGACGATTCGGATTTCAATAATTATGTTGTATGGCTGTTTTATCCTATTTCAGTAGTGATATTTTACCGCCCCATTAGCTCAGTTGGTAGAGTATCCGCTTTGAGTGCGGGAGGTCGTTGGTTCGATCCCTGCCCGCGTCATATCAAAGACGTGAAAAAGGTACTTGCTAGGCACTCGGTATATAAAGGGTAGTATCAGGAGATAAATAAACCCAGGTAAGTATCTGTTAGTGGATACCTCGTTGGTCGCACACAAGCTATGTAGCTCATGTTAGTTGTTGATCATATGCGACGTTAATGAAAGCTTATCTGTATCTTAATGTATTTTGTATGTACATCGTTATTTGAAGATGAACTTCCTTTATATATAAACTATGTAACTTTAAAACCATTCCACTCATTGGAAATGTTTATATGAGTTTATATTGCACCACTGAGAGGCATTTATTCGCATCATTTATCATGCGAAGCTTCTATATACGTAGATGAAAAATAACTAATTATGAATTTAGTACCCGAGGGATTGCGCCGAACATGGCATTTTACGATAAATGATTCAATACCGAATCTTTCATGTAAGAATATTACTCATACACTCATATACCGATAATCATTTTGCGTTCTATTTTATAGTGATAGATAATCGGATACATTTCATAATCGATTATCGGATCGGTTTGAAAAAAATATTAATCGATATTCGAATCGGAAATAATCGAAATATTTAGTTTTTTAGTGTAAGTATAATGCTGACAGTTAATTTCATATATATACCTTTGTGTATCTCTTTTTACTACAATTAACATCAATGGGGTTTTACATTACTCATATATCATAATATCATTTTATCATTCAATAAATATTGTTTTAGTATGTTTACTTTGTATATTTGTATCTGACTGAATACATCGAAAACAATTCTATATAACTTTAAAACTTCAATATGTATAATATCATCTTATTTAAATAACACTTCAGTCAAAATTTCCGATTATAATCGAATTATATACATGTAGTTTATAATCGTTTATCGCCGACGTCGGATGTCATGCGACGATTTTTCGATTATTTTCGATAATCGCACCATCACTGCGATCAACTACCAATACAAAATACGGTGCATTGATATTCATATGGTCATACGTTACATAATATTTCATGATGACATGTGTGCACCGGGCGTATATGTTTAGACTCTGCTCTGAGAGGCAACCAAGTATTCGGTCAGAACAATAACGTATGAATGTATATCAATTCAGGACAATTTCGACATTTTTGTAACATACAGTAAAACCTTGATAATATGACCACTCTTGAGACCCTTGAAAACTGGTCTTAATAGTGAGGTGGTCTTTATATTGAGGTTGTTTAAAGAGCAAGCCAGTGAAAATGGACTTGAACATCGTGTTCTTAATTTTGAGTTGGTCTTATTATTGAGGTGGTCTTTAAGTGAGGTGGTCTTATTATTGAGGTGGTCTTTAAGTGAGTTGGTCTTATTATTGAGGTTGTCTTTAAGTGAGTTGGTCTTATTATTGAGGTTGTCTTTAAGTGAGTTGGTCTTATTATTGAGGTTGTCTTTAAGTGAGGTGGTCTTATTATTGAGGTTGTCTTTAAGTGAAGTGGTCTTATTATTGAGGTGGTCTTTAAGTGAGTTGGTCTTATTATTGAGGTGGTCTTTAAGTGAGTTGGTCTTATTATTGAGGTGGTCTTTAAGTGAGTTGGTCTTATTATTGAGGTGGTCTTTAAGTGAGGTGGTCTTATTATTGAGGTGGTCTTTAAGTGAGTTGGTCTTATTATTGAGGTTGTCTTTAAGTGAGTTGGTCTTATTATTGAGGTGGTCTTTAAGTGAGTTGGTCTTATTATGGAGGTGGTCTTTAAGTGAGTTGGTCTTATTATTGAGGTGGTCTTTAAGTGAGTTGGTCTTATTATTGAGGTGGTCTTTAAGTGAGTTGGTCTTATTATTGAGGTGGTCTTTAAGTGAGTTGGTCTTATTATTGAGGTGGTCTTTAAGTGAGTTGGTCTTATTATTAAGGTGGTCTTTAAGTGAGTTGGTCTTATTATTGAGGTGGTCTTTAAGTGAGTTGGTCTTATTATTAAGGTGGTCTTTAAGTGAGTTGGTCTTATTATTGAGGTGGTCTTTATGTGAGTTTGTCTTATTATTGAGGTGGTCTTTATGTGAGTTTGTCTTATTATTGAGGTGGTCTTTATGTGAGTTGGTCTTATTATTGAGGTTGTCTTTAAGTGAGGTGGTCTTATTATTGAGGTTGTCTTTAAGTGAAGTGGTCTTATTATTGAGGTGGTCTTTAAGTGAGTTGGTCTTATTATTGAGGTTGTCTTTAAGTGAGTTGGTCTTATTATTGAGGTTGTCTTTAAGTGAGTTGGTCTTATTATTGAGGTTGTCTTTAAGTGAGTTGGTCTTATTATTGAGGTGGTCTTTAAGTGAGTTGGTCTTATTATTGAGGTGGTCTTTAAGTGAGGTTATACTGTAGATGGAAAATGTATGCTAATTCACCCGATTTGGCAAACAACGGGATGCGGAACGTATAAAAACAGGAATAATATTAAAGGGGTCATTTGTATTCATTGCATGTCCTTATACTTCCCTGGTAGTCCATTAATGCTTGATTGATTCGTATAAATATCCATCGACCATTGTGTAAACTGTCTGTAACAGAACTGATGTCCATTTTGTTTCACCGTAAATAAAAAAGACATAAAGACATACAAAGTTCAGTGGACAGTCTAATTGTATTAAAACTCATCACTTACGATGATTAAAGCAGTCGAGAAGGGAATACCCAATGCAAAGTCCACAGCCACAAAGGCGATTGTCGATATGAAATTTATACATGAAAAACAGTTACAACAGCAAAAGGGACACACTTCATAAAACCATGTTTTGAGGAACAGGAACAATCGGCCAATGGCGCCATCGGGATAAAACACTAAATACCTTATCGGAATTATTACATCAGTGAGCGTCCGTGACCTTGTAATACTTTGAATGCTTCCGAGTCGCCAATACACAATGGTGTTTGCGTGGTTCTAAACTGTACAAGAACAACATAATCTAGACATGATAGAAGATTTACATAACCCGATTGCCATGTAAACAAGCGCCTATCTTGCTCGGACCATGTATATCAATCTTCCAAGCATGTAACATAATTCATCGGACCTTTGAGAATTAATTACAATGCTAGATGATAGATTAAAACATGAATTGGATGTTTGGTAATATCCCAATGGACCAACCAACATCTACATTTGGATAACATATATCAGTGTTGTTTATTTTTCATTACTTTCGGTGAAGGAACGAACAAACGTTATGTAAGGATAGAAATATATATTTTATCACCTAACGTAGAATGTTTTAGTCCGCTGTACGTACTGTGTTCATTAATAATGTTATTAGGAGTGGTATTACGTGCATGTCCACGAATATGTAAAAATCCCAACAGTATCTGCAATCAACGTATATACACGGAACAAATTTTATAAACGTCCATGTTATAGAATACAAAATTAAGAAAACGGTTTTATATGCTGACTTAAAGTTTGGCATTCTAGTATCATACATAATACGACTATCACAAAGAAAATACCTATTTATCGTCATGGGTGACGACGCGTGACGGTGAGTACGATTTTCAACTTTTGGCACGAGGATCACGTGTACTGTGTAGTAAGCGGTGAAATTCATTTCAATGCTATCCACGTTGCATGTCCAATACGAAAAACAGAAATAATGCCAAAATAGACCACTGAAGAACACGTCAGGACCGTCGGTATGATTGATGCTGGTACTCCGATTCGACAGGTATGACTAACTTTATAAATTAATTAATCAATTCAAATAGAATTTGGAAAATAATTATAAAAATATATTTTTTGTATTATTTCCCACTTTGTATCAATATTTCTGGTTGCCCGTCTGTTCAATAGTCGCAAATATGCACATTTGTTTCTGTGCTCAGTCTGCTTTACTTCTTCTCATCAAAATCACTGACTCCTTCCTCGGTTAGTTACCCGTACTCGCACCTGAACCAAAAATTGTGAAGTTCATATTTCAACATCGCCTAAAGCAGGATTCGAACCCACAGCAGTGAGGGGCAAGAGATTTGACGCCAACGACCTTAACCACTCCACCATGGATGGGTCTTCAATCTTCAGTCTATTCCAGAAATTAATAATATTGAGTCGACAGAAAACACACCATTCTCTTAAGACATTTATACCTACTGCAATCATTCCCGAGGGAGAAATACAATGTGTTAGCAATTATAAATAATTGTATCAAACAAAGAACAGAATTGGACAGTCTATATTGAAGAGAAACACTTTGAACTAGTTACTATTAGCTGAATATTGCAATACTGATGGCTAATTCTCCCCTGGCGCCCATGTCTTTGACAGATTAGAATTATTGAACTACCTCATTGAATTTCAGAGGGTCACTCTATGCGCATTTTTTCTACAAGTTCCGATGATTGGTTTCGGAGATGCAAGTCAATTCTTGCTATGTTGCCGAGCATGAAATGGACGAGACGCGATCAGAAAATATTACTTGAGATGAGGTGGGACATTTTCCCCATTGTTTCATTATATTTAAAAAGAACAGTTGAGCGCTGCTACAAGCTCTTCTGTAAGTGACGTCATTTCAAGAAAACGCAACATGTGATGTCACTATTTGCAAACATGAAACATTATTTACTCTATATGGTCACTTCTTTTTCATATTACTATATGGCGCAAATTGTGCTTACTGTCAGTACATGGTGACATCACATGTGGCATTTCCTGGAAATGACGTCACTTAAAGAAGAGGCTGGAAATCGTACAGCGGTGCTCATTTAGTTGCAGCAGAAAACCACCTTCCATGCACACGATTGCATGATGTTAGAAAAGTCACTATTTTTGTATTACCGTAATTAGTTTTTTTTCATCTTTCAAAGATACAATCTTAAAATTTCCATCTGGTAAGATTGTATTTCTTACATGACATACGTCACGATCAATCCAATTAAACGCATAATCGCGAGAGATTGACCCTAATCATACCCATTTTCCTCCTAAAGCCCTCCGCGTATAACGGCAATTTTGTTTTGTATTATTTTGCTTGAATCCAATCTAATAAAATATCCAACGAATACGATTCATCAAGTATGTTTAGTCAACGAACTTTCTTGGATATTAAATTTTATGCGGACAAAGTAAACGCTGACCAGAAGAAAGTAATATATCGAGAGGCCAGTATGGACTAACGGTACTAATTTGATTCGTTTTATTATTACACTTAGATATTTATATTTTGCTATTGTGACGCCAGCTATTTGATTTTGCTTGTTTTATAGTGAAAGTGCTATTTTGCATTTATAATAAGCCAATGTTTAATTTCAAAAGATAAATCAGAAAATATAAATCTAATTTTGTGAATAAACGTACACAGTATAAAGGTTGTTTACGTATGTCAAGACTAGAATACGACAGAAAAGAAACGTACAATTTAGTTGAAGCACGTCAGAAGAATACACAATTATAGCGGTAATTGTAAGAACTATGTGTAAATGGGACAAATATATCACTGAATGTTTTTGAACAATCCTGATGATCCTTTTTTGCTGCTAATGAGAATGTATTGCCTTTAATCGAACGTTATGAAAACGAAGAGTTAAATATAATGTTATCTGAACTGAATGTAAATGAAATTTTCATACATGGTAAAAAGATTCTTTTTTCGTATATACCAAATTTATTTAATAACATTTCGAAGAAGGTTACTTTTCAGAGACATGTTCTGAATGATTTATTGTTCCATTACACAAGAAACCGGTAGTCTTAATGTCGTAACAAATTGTAGAGGTATTACCCTTCTAAGTTCTCTTGGCAAATGGTTTACGAGGGTTTTAAATAATCGACTATATGAATGTGCTGATAGCGCTACAGTGTGTATATCGAAGCCAAGACAGGCTTTAGGACAAAGATGGGTACTGTAGATAATGAATTTGTATTACGCGGTCTTATTGACGGCGGCCTTCAGGCCGTCGTCTATTTGAATAATTTTTAATCTAGGTACATGGAGTTGCATAATCGAAATGGGAGAAGCCATTGGTATTATGCTTTTTTAAATTGTTCTTACAAAACGTGATTCTAATTATACAGATAAAAAAAGTGTACTAATTGATAATAAAAAAATGTCAAAATATTTAAAATGTATTTTTACCGTTAATAAAAAGCTTTAAAAAATGTTTTACGTATGCTTATAAGAATTTACAACAGCTAGTCACGAAAACGGTTAGGCATCGTGTATTACATAGCTTCGTTTCACAACTACGCTCAATTCATCATCAAAGTTCAGGAAATGGTTCCTAATGCTGTGCACGCAAATTGAAATTGTACTTATAAAAAAGCAAATTGTTAAACAAAAAATGTTAATCCATATTAATAAGTTCATGAATGCAGTTTATAATGTACAAATATAAATACAGTGACCAAACTATGCAATATACATTGCCTTAACTTGACCCATATAAGTTATGTACTGATGGTAATATGTAAACAAAATTCAGCCAATGAAAATTGTCGTTGAAAACGTCATAGCATTTGTTGTTCAAATAACGCATTGGCAGTAAAACGGATTCAGTACATTCGAGATCAAATGCTGATGGTTGAACTGAACTTTTAATTACGTTGTTTTGACATTTTTAGTGGATATTTTTCCCTTTTGATATCCCAATAGTTCTTTTAGATCTGTAAAACTAGAAGTTATAATCATGTATATTTTTAGATCCGTTTCGTTCTATCTACGTTTCGTGTAATCGTTTTTTTTCTTCGTTTCGTGTAAATCGATGCACCAGCATTTTCCCGCGAAACAACTACAAATGATTGATTGGTACCAAGACTATTTAGGCAATTGTCATGAATTGTGGATGATTCTTACCAGAATTATGGCTTGGTGATGATCATACTTTCTTATTTATTGATAAACAAAATAATAAATCTTCAATATCATGCTTCCTAAAACTTGTGCCGCCGTTTTGATGCTTTGCATCAAAATTAGTCTTGTAAATCATATGAGTAACACTAGTAAGCAGTTACACTGTCGACTTAAACTATGTAAATCGAGATAATTTATGACAAAACTTAATCAAACTAGGAATAAGAGGTAACACTCAATAGTGTGCACTCCATTTTCACCGGTGTCAAGTGTGACATATATAAATCTTCTTAGAAACAGTTTTGAGTGTGAGTTAGGTGTAAGGGGTGTTTCTGGAACTGGGGCATCTCCTGTATCATGCACTATCCTCTAAAAATCTAAATTGATTATCATTCTTCCGGAGGCGTCGCCCATATGGAAAAACCTTTGGTGACGATAAATATACGCAAATACAAACAAACAATAAGTATCGGATCCCTGGTCCAGTGGTAACACGCTGGACTAGTAATCCAGTGGTCGCAGGTTCGATCTCCCGCTCCACCACTGACAGTACTAACTGTCTTTCGGGCGAGACTGAGGTCCCGTGTACGATACTTTATTTCAGGCACCTAAAAGAACCAGGAGTGCTTCTGTCACTGGGGCATCTTCTGTATCATGTACTTTTTTCCAAAAATCTAAAAGAACTAACATTCTTCCGAAGGCGTCGCCCATATGGGAAACCGGTGGCGCCGATAAATTAACTCAAATAAACAATGTTTTGTGTGTAATACCTTAAAATCAATGATGTATGGCTTACTTTAATGATATTAAACCTTCTGCATGGAAACGTTGGATGCAAAATAAACCCCAGTATATCTTCTACAGATGCATTCGTACCTTTGTCATAACTGCTCAGCTTTGTATTCAAACATTCGGACGGATACTGTATTTGGACGGAGAAACATACAGCAGGTATTGTGACGTTTAACATCCAATTTAATAAAGAAAACTGGTCAGACATTAATTTCTTTTGTTGCATATATTTTTTATTAGCTGCCACTGATGTGTGGGTATGTAACAGAAAATGGTTTTCCAAAGCGCATTGCGTTACGGACTAAAGTTTACGATATTATTCGTGGAACATTAAAAATAATAAATAATAATAATAAATTCTTTATTTTCAGAAGATAACATATTAAGATTCACAATACAAGTGCACATGTATTTATTTGCATAAACATTGTACATTGACTTACTTGCTTACATCTACTTTGTACCTTAATCCATGTTTGTATGACAAAGAGGCCATAAACCCCTGAATTGTTTATTATTATTATATATTTTTTTGAGGGGATATATATTTATTTTCCTAGTAAATAAGTATGTGTGGGTCGAGGACATCCCACTCCATACTTTACAAAATAGCAGTTAGTATGCATAAGGAAAAAGGTTAGTTTTTCAATGAGGCTTAAGATTCAATATGATACAAATCATTGATTTACTCAGTTCAGAAACCTATATTACATAATGATAACTCATTTTCAAACTTCAAGCAATCCCTGCATTCTGATAGGCAGGTCTCTTAATCCTATATTAAGCTGACTATGTAGTTATTCTATGTTTTCTTTCAATGCGATCGTTTGATAAATCACTTATATTCTTTGATGTTCTTGGAGTTGAGATGATATATTTACGGACAACACAAAGGTTTCCCAGTCCACTGACCATTGACTTTACAGTCCCGTCCATCATTTCAATTTCTGTTTGTTGACATGATGAGGCAGCAGATTGTACCTTACGTGTGATACAGTTAGTTATTGCTGCACGATAGCTGAAAAGAAAAATAATTTATTGTTATAATTACTTTGCGATGTTGAAGAAAATGAATACCAACAAATATAAGTGCAGTGAAAGCTCAATAATAAGACCACCATTTGGACTCTTGAAACATGGTCTAATTGAGGTGGTCTTAATATTGAGGTTCATTAAATGATTAAAGCAGTGAAAATGGACTTCAAAATTCCGTTCTTAATTTCGAAGTGGTATTAAAACGAGGTTTTACTGTGCATACAGTTTCGTGCCCAAGGGATCATACGTTTAAATTCGAATTGATTGCTGATAAATCTATCGATAATCTTCGCTCTTTAAAATTATTCATGTGCCGAATAAATTTGCATGAAAATTAATAGATTTAAGAATTGTACTTTCTATTTCTGCCAATTTAGCGTTCTAGGTGAATACATTGAGTATCTAAGGCATTTTACTGTTTTAATAATAATGTTACACAAATATTTACTACTTATGCAACAATTAAATTTTCATTAGAAAGATCAAAATAATAAATGTATTTCGGCTGTGATCATATCCAAATATCATTGTGCAGATGTCAAAAAAAAAACATTGTTATATTGTCTTGTGTAACGTTTTACTTGATGTACAGTGCACCTTTGAATTTGCTTTAGCACTTGTTTGTATTCACCATTCTGTTAGTAAATGTCGTTATTTTTGTGATGTTTACATACTTTTCTTCACTTTTCACCGCCTATATGTATATATACATTGACGTTTTTTTGTGTGTGTTTTGTTTCTTTTTCCTTTTTTTACAATGAACATTTTTGTTTATGCAAATAAACCTTTAACTTGACTTGACTCTTACTCGGTGTGAATGCAGAATAATGAATTGTATGCAAGATACATATCGGAGTGAAAATTAGGATCGAGTTTACAGCATACTCGTAGTGTCCGTCTCATATATATATATCTATATTAACATACTCAGCACGTACGTGCCTTTGGTTATATAACACCAAACAGTACAAAGACAGTCAATGCATACATACAATCATACACACAAACATACATTCATACAAACACAGTTATGAAACCCATTACGTAGATAAATAGTATTTACTTATATATTACTATTCAGCCTAAGAAACACATCAAACAAAGATAATAAAAGGAAACTACGGAACTGCATGATTTTTCAAATAATCATTTCTAATAGAAAAAGCTTCTCTTGAGTAAAAAGCAATTGAAACAAATATCTTTTTTATTTTTTGAAGACATGATATTGATGATTTTTTCCATAGATGGCCAAGATATATTACCTGATCTTTGTTTTATAATAGTTCTGTAGAGAGGACAGCACATCATTCAATGGTATTCAGATTCTACTGATTAAGCGAACACATGATATGATTGTCCCGATTACGTTATAAGCGTGTGCAATCTAATACTTACCGGCAAAGTGTTGAAACAAGTTTTTGCTTCAATGGCACCAAATTTGGAGGCAGACGACCGCTTGTCTCATTGGTGATTAGAGAGAAGACAATGTCTAATTCAAATCCACACAAATCCCGGATACAATGCCTAAAACCTTTTTCAAATACTTGAACACAACTAGTTGGCTGTTGCCGAGCATGTACCGGTAATGTTAAAGGCAAAGCTGAAAGTTGAATCAAAGGAACACAGTCTGATTATCACAATAGGTACAACAAAGCGCATTCTAAAAATAGCCTTCAATGTCACACAATGTTATATTCTTTACAAGTGAACTTTCGTCTGTTAATTAGCATTATTAAAATGCGTTCTCGTAAAATTATGTTGATTAAACAATGAATATATATATACGTCACGTCATGAATTAAGTAATGCAACTTATAACTGGAATAATACTCAAACTATATTCTATGTGTGTATTTATACAGGCCAACAGTAATAAACGTTTTCTATAAGGCAATAATTTACATGGTCTATTAAAATGGATTACATACAATACAAAGTGAGTGTTTACACATTTGAACCCAGTGTTAAATTATGCGATGTGTTTTTGTCTGACATTTTCATTCTCTCAGTGAGTATGAAGAAGTATGTCGGCATGACAATCTTTAAGTACAGATAAAAGCGGGCGAGTCAGCATAAAACATTACATCTCGCATATTTCTTATCGGGATATCGTAATTTTACGATTTTACGTAGTTTTATAACTTTAATGTCGCCGAGTAATTACCTGGTCGCATTTATCGCGCCTAATTAGTATGCAATCGTTAAAGGACAGTTGTGAATAAGGTGTGCAATATCCCTTGGGATTAAGTGCATGTGGTCGTTTAATGGATTTTTTAACTATCTTTTTTACCTGTCGGGACTGGTTTAATGCGGTAGCTGGTCGCATTATAGCAAAGTCATTTATACTGTATATATAGTAAAAACGCTCGGGCGGGACTTACTGCAACGTTCGCATAAGACACGAGGTCGCATCAGCAAGATTGACTGTATAACAATCCAGTCGTACATCAATAAGAAAAACGATGTTTAGTTTACAGATGAAGGAAACTAGGCGAGATTATTAATCAACACGTGTTTTGTCTTTAATTAATACATTAAGTACGGTCTGGAGTGATACAAATTGTGTCAATGTTATATTATTATAATTGGTACAAAAATCCTACATACTACGACACACAATCATTTGCTCTGTAAATATTTGAAAAAAAATATTGGCTGTTCTGGAAAATATTAGGTGTGTGGGGAAGAGCCATAGACATTTCTTAGAAACAATGTTACTCTATATTACTGAATTCTTAACAAATTTAGTTGTTCCTGGAGTAACATACATAGAACTAGCTGAAGTAACAAGCTTGAAATAGCAAACAATCAATTTGAAACTAACACAAACTTGAATAAAATCTTAATATCCTAACTATTGAAGAGTGTACGGGCATGCGAGCAGGTTAGGGCTCAGTCACACCGGGCATGCGAGCAGGTTAGGACCTAGCTGCGATCGAAAGAAATTGGAATTGTGGGCAAATCGTAGATAGAGCGCACGACTTGTCGCAGAGGTCGCGGGTGATCGCCAGAGCAAAATCAGTCGCAGCAAGGTCGATAATCATGTTCAAAATTTCTGACCTGCGATTCCAAATCGTAAGAGGTCGCGCACAGGTCTTACATGGTTGTACCACGGTCGGTCGCAGAGCGCCACCACTAGTCGCACGATTAGTCTCGCGATCGATCTTCTCCAATCGTTGGTGAACGCACGACCACCCGCACAACCGATCGTACGATGACCTACCACTAGTCTTAAGAGCAATCGCAGTATGCGATCGCAAATGGAGATCGTAGGAAACATTGCCGATTGGTCGTACATCGGCCAAATTGCCACCAATCGCACGATCATGAAAACGTACGATCCGGTGTGACTGAGGCATGAATATACTCAACCACAATTAATTTATAGTATTTTTATTATAAAATACGTGCATATAGACAAGGCAAAGACTTTAAGAATTAAAAATTAAAAGAAACTTACCTATACAAATCACGAGGATCCACATATTTATATTGATTTCTTCTCGATGTTTATAATCTTAATTATTGAAAATTGATTATGTGCAAATGTACAAAAAGTGATCTCAGTTCACGGAGTGTTAATTAAAATTAAGATTTAAAAATAAATGCATGTATATATAATATATATCCGTATATCACAAGTTTCTGATGATGACTCTCCTGGTACGGGACCCTTCCCTGATTATCACTCCCCACGAATGTTTCATACACTAATGCACAGTACGCGTAGTTAAGTTTGCATACGTTATGTCTGTCAATGTGCACCTATCAAAATTTCAATGCAGTGTGTATGAAATGTTACCGAGTGCACAATAATACTAACATTAGCAAATCAAACTTATACAAATGTATGCCACAAGATGACATAGAAGATTGTAAAAGTGAATATACATACGTAATTAGTGTTGAAATAATTACATCATTTGTTATAACGGTATCATGGATCAAAGTTAACGAATGTTACCGTTAAATGTAAGTGACGTCACTTACAAAAGTTACTCAAAGTGCGCGTATTAAATATTTTATTTATTACTTTAAACTTGTCATACGACGATGACTGTAACGCTACAAGATTATATGACTTGTTCATCGTTCGATCGTATAGGATTTATATAATCTACAACATACGTACGACTGCGTAAGACTGCAAGTTACGACATCGTAAATTTATGACTTTTACTTCAAAGCCAATTTAACCCCCTGTCGTACGAGCAATAGTACTTCTAGAACTTGTAGAAATAGTCTTATGAGGAAGGTATTTACCTTTGTATTGTCCTAGTCAAAATGTTTCCTTTTCGCCAATGGAATCCCTAACTATACCGTACTAAGCAGAACTTGTATTCAAATGCAATTACATATTTTCGATAATTAAACAAAGTAAAAACAACAAACACAGAACCATAATAGATTTCACATTAATGTACAACGTTTCGATATATAGAGAATAATAGGATAGTGACGTGGAATGAGAAAGTTTATCAGGCAAGGCGGAGGAATTTAAATTCAAAATTTCTCCTATTTTCTATTAACCTTTGGCGATCATTTTTGCACCAAACGGTACATCATGGAACACTCTTTAAACGCATATATAACAATGATTCCCCCGATTTGTTTTCATCAGCTATGTTCAATCAAACTTAGCGGACGTTTCTGATTTTGTTAAGTATATTACACTAATGCAGAAAATATATACTAACATTTGGTTGATTTGTATAATATTCATAGTTCAAAACTCACGAAAGTATCATACTTATATTATACAAGTAAACTTATGTTATTGTACGATTTACACAATGGAATCCATCGATGTGTGTCGAAAGTTGTAAACGTATGCACACACGAGAAGTGTACCTCGAACCCTCACTTCGGTCTTCTCCCATCTGAGATGCTAACACAAGTCCAATCAAACGGTCACGTAATAGGCAATCATTGCTTTCAATCGTGTCCATTGTTCGATGCCTCTTTAACGGGGCGGCAGCAATTTGGTTTCATCAATTTAGTAGATTCCAATCCAAATAAATGACACACGAATGAGATTAATCAAGCACATTTTGTCACGAGATCTTAACGTGGTATTAGATTCTTACGGTTTAAGTGAATACAGACCGTAGCGGATTAATCAGCGAGATTGTAAAATCGTTTGCGTCTTGTGTGTGTTTCAGGCTGGACATTTTTGTAATGGCTATCTATACGTAATAATGTCAGTATGTTGATTGTAGTCCACTGTCCGTATCGTTCTATACCCAGACATTACCATAAAAGACATCTTAAAAGATATATTAGAGGACAAGCAGTGTTAGCAATATAAACAAGGGGCCATGAACAAGTGCCCTGATAATTTCATTAAATAATGTAATAGAAACCTTATATGCAACATAAAACATATGCCGAGATGTTACGATTGCTGGTCACTCCAGATCATAAATGGATTTCGGTAAATTCACCGAAATTCAGTGCATTTCGGCAAGGTAACGCACCCTTTATCGAATGGTTATTCAATCCGCGTCAAGGTTACAAACGTTGTTTGGTTGAAGAGACATTGCCTTGGTGGTTAACGTAATATTTGATTGGTTTACACAACACTGATATGCAAATAGAAAAACCATGTTAGTACGTCTGTGACGAAAAACATTCCATATACATCTACAATATAATTCACATTTAGTTTGTTTTCAAGGATAGAAACAAGCTGCCCGTATCATGCATGACGTTGCAATATTGTGTAAAATACTACTCCACAATTCCCTTCCATTAATTAACAGCAGAGCTCAGTTGCTTTTATACAATGATACAGAAAGAATTATAAAGATACATATTACGATATCTACACTGAACACATTTTCTAAACGTCCATGTAATAAATTACAAATACAAGAACACGGTTTTATATACCGACCTAAAATTTGGCATTCTAGTATCATACATAGTACTATTTCGACTTGCACAAAGAAAATACATATTTATTGTCATGGTAGACCACGCGTGACGGCGAGTACGATTTTCAACTTTTGGCACGAGGATCACGTGTACTGTGAAGTAAGTGGTCATTTTCATTTCAATGCAATCCACATTGTATGTCCAACACGAAAAAAAACCCAGAAAATATGCCGACTAAGATCACTGAAAAAGGCGCACAGGGCCGTCGGTATGATTGATGCTGGTAATCTGATTCGACAGGTATTAATTAATTTTATAAATTGATTAATCAATTCAAATAGAATTTGAAAAATATTCTACAAAATATATAATGTTTGTATTATTGACCTTTTTTATTAATATTTTAGGTTGCCCGACTGTTCAATAGGCGCAAATGTGTACCTTTGCTTCTGTTTTAATATTTCCACGAAATACCAAGTGGACGTTTAGAAATTTTGTTCAGTATTCAATATACTGCACTTAAGCAAGTATGATATTTGATGTTAACTTTGATTTATCTTCCCTACATTCACACTGTAACATTATCAATGTCTTGTTCTGCGTTGTTCCTCGATACAGATACGAATATTGGCATTGATAAGTATCAGTTGGAACAATTGAAGAGCGTTAGGTCACGTGTCAAAACATAGTCCATGTTTCCGTCAAATGAATATATATCGCCGTGTTTAAATGTGTGTTCGTTAATGAATAATTCAAATTTGCTTTTATAGTCGTGTTTTATCTCATTTGATATTATCAGGTGTCATTTCGGTAAACAAGTACTTCCGGGTCAATGAAATGGGTCCGTGTAATAGTGTTGACTGTTTTTGTATGTTTAACTATTAAAAACAGTCTTTGTTCGAAAATTTACATTTTGGCATGAAGTGATTTTTAAAACTATTCCATCTGGACCGTGATGACATTATTGACACTTTTGACAGTGACTTTACACTTTGAGTGATAGCAAACAGGTTCATCGTTCCTGGTGGTAATTGATTGGCCTCACTTGACTGGGGCATTGTTCAGGTTGAAATCTATGTACACATATTGTCGGAAAGTCGCCTCAAAGTTCGCAATACATGTCCAAAAGAGCCTGAGTTGCTATAGAATAAAGATGGTGAACTAAGACCGGACTGACGCAACCAAGGAACGAACATAAAAGCCATTTCACGAATATGTGTCTCAATGCTTTGTCTCCGCCTTCTGTTGCTAGGCAACTACACGCTTAATCAGGTGAACAAATAATTACGTTCACCAGATACATACAAAACATATTTGATTACATTAAGGAGCAAACACTCCATTCGTCTTATTATTCTGAGAAATTTTAATTATTGGCGCGGACCGGTAATAACCGTCTGTTCGTAGTGTTAATATAATGATATCTTCTCTTCGTAAGGCGATCCTCTTTTGTAATCAGACCCTAGCCTCGCGGAAATTAATTCCGATTTTATTAAGTAGGAGATTGGTTTAAGGCTGACACTTTGACCGGAAATATTGGAGGCAATATCAGCTATATCATGTGTATGGTACAATCAGACATTGTTGTATGTTCTGGGTAAGCTTGTACGAAACTCAGAAAGTGGTTGCCAAGCTAAATAATTGTGCTGCCTTTGATAAATCGTCCAGTAAGCAATATTAAACAATGCCATACCATATTCAGGTTTTTATTTAATGTGTTGGTGTGGTACTGTTCCTTAATATGTGTCCTGATCGTGTCATGGCAAACACCAGGGTTTACTTAAACAAAGAAAGAGGAATAATGATTATACGTGAAGATATGTAGCAATATACGAGTAAACGCATATAGCATTGAACTGCGAGTACAAATACTGAGGCTTAAACAAGTGTTTTGGTATTTCTGCCGTAGACTTAACCGTGATATTGGAAACTTGTCCAATCATAATAAGATCTGCGCAAAATGACTACACGAACGAATTTACGACATCATGGAAACAAACATTTCATAACTAAAATAAAGTACCAACCATATCACAGAGAAGTAAAACCTTACCAGAGTTGTGTCTAATTCACATTTTATATTTCGTGTGCGAAATTGTCGCCTCAATGTCTGATCAATGCTTGTTAAAACGTTTGTCCGTCCGTTCGTCCAGGCTGTAACATCGACAATCTTGTGGACTAATGGGCGGACCTGTTTGTCTCAATGAGATGGCGTGTTACGCACATGACACAGGTCCATATCTTAATACTATATTTGAACGAATGGGGTCAATGTTGATGTATGATTTTGTCGGTAATTTTTTTCGTGGATATAGCTATTCTCAGGTACTAATTGGCTGAAATCTTTGTCGCGAATTCGTGAATTCAATATTTCATCTTCGCGAATTCACGAGTTTAGCTTCCCGATTTCAAAATTTCCTAGGAGAGAAATAATAAAGTGTACATGTCACCACCGGTTTTTGTACATTTTTTTTTACTTCCTCAACATTAAAGATGTATCTGGCTCATCTGAACCTAAATATTTTTAATGGGCTTCTTCCAGTTTTGTTGTTACATAGTCTTAAACATCATTAATAAGAACCATTGCCATGTATAACCGTTTATATATTATTTTTTTAATTTTATGATCATACAAACGTCTTTTTCGACGAATACAGAGACATACATTATAAATGTATTCTGTGATAATGCTGTGATAATTTATAAGTTTTAACTTGATAAAGTATATTTGTTATGTTTCTTAAGGTAACCAAATGAACAAAAAAAATGAGCATAATATATCTTTAAATTCAACTAATTAGTTATAACTATAATTAAGGACAGGAGATGTTATGAAATATTATGAAACGTCTACGACGACTGAATTTGTAAAAATAGTGTCCGGATTCTGTAATTCACTGTATTATCCATTTTTAGAGAGGTTCGTATAAAACACATCAAATAACGAGATAGGTTTATTCGTAATCAAGTTACCATGAAGCAGAAAGAACATAAAACATGATTAAACTTGTGTAACTAGATTAAGATGATCATTTTATGTCAACATAAGGTACGATAGTCATCTGATAAAGTAGCTCCCTGAATCGCAGCAATCAATCATGTCATTGTGATCTATGTTTTAGAGACACTGGTCGTCTTTCAACTTGATGTAGTTGATATGCATCAGCTCCGATACAGCTTGAATGACACGTCACACTACGAGAAACATATTACTTAAGGAATTGGATTCGTAATATGGACCATCCTAAAGTCAGATGAAACTGATGTTTTATCTAAAGTAATGTAATGCTCAATTTTTGTTCATTTTTTTACCTAAACAAACATGAACATTATAGTTCTTATAGTTAAAACATCAATAAACATACATTAATAAAGAATGAATTCATAATGTATTGATCCGTATTGTTTAAAGAAAGATGCTTCTACATTATAATATTTTACAAGTTGTGTCTGTTAGTGATATGGTACAAAAATATGTTTTCAATCGATTATACATTACAATGGTTCTTATAAGAGAACTGATGTTGTAGCCAATGTAACAACAATTATACTGGATGAAGCCAATTCAAACAGTTTATGTTCAGATGAGCCTGATACATCTTTAACAGTTACTGTTATGAGAGAGTTGCATTATTTATAGTTCTTATTTTTAGATGTTTTAGCCAACGTAGCAACACTACTTGATGAAGCCTATTGAAACATTTTATGTTCAGATGAGCCAGATACATCTTTAATGTACATATATTTCAAATTCAATTCAAAGGTTTCCCAAGCCCTAAAATACAAGGACGGCGTCTGAAGTTTGTATGCCGCCTTGTCGTGCCCTGAACAACATCTCTTTAGTTGCTTAGCGACTGACAAGTCAAAGTGTACACATTTGTGTGTGTTCTCAGGTATATCGTTTATATATCTATATGTATACATACTGTATGTTGTTGTTGCTGTCGTCTATGTTGGGGAGTTGACCAACGTGTATTTTGTTAATAACATTGTTCGTTTTAAACAGAACAGAAATGGCAACACGGTAGGGTGAGAGGCTGGGTGTATCATTATGTAGGTTTAAACCCCAGTGGCATTGTTGCCATTGACCGTTCATGATTTTTGATGCGGCACAAATGTAAACCTTATTATACGTTATACGTTTTTAATCAATAATGACTCATATTCTATTATTGCACTGGAAGTTCTATTGAACAAGTGCTGTTATAGTAATAGAAATATAACATTTGTGCCATTGCATAGCGTCAAACATATGTCATAACGTCAAACATATGTCATTGCACATTACGTTTTATATATGTTACGTCAATTTGTTCTTCTTGTGATTCTTACGATCAGTTTGAATTAAAAGGTTGAACCAGACACATCGCTTTATTCTAACATTAGGCGATCAATTCTTTCCAACCCTAATGCGCTTCAACAAAGGCGAGTTAACGCAATGAAAACTGCATAGGTAACATGTGTATTAGATTATTTGGTAAATAATATGATACGTATGTACAGTATTTAAAGACAAGGAAAGTGGTGTTTAATGAACGTCTTCGAGCAGGGAATGCCATCTACGATGTTTTCCGGCCACCTAAAAAACACAGGCGACATTACATCAAATACATTAATGAAAACACTTATAAGGCAGAGGGCGTACCTGGACTTTTTACGTTGGATTTTTGAAGTACACGCCAAGTGTGAGCATCGTAGGTGCGTAACGAGCTGTGCTGAACGCTGTGAGTGGGTGATAGGTATGGGAGGGGGTAATTAAGGTAAATTACAATGTAAAAAAACTGATATATTCGGGCGAATTTGCCCATAAACCCATCCCTCCTTAGCCTTCACTTTTTACTGCATATTTTGAACTTTTATTTGTCCGCATTTTCTGACGAATAGTACACACTGGCGTACGTGCGTATGTCTGGATACGCGCCTGTAATGGCAAAACAATCTCAAGACAAATATAAATGATACGGAAAATAGGACTACTGCAATCAACAACGACGTTCCCTTTGACGTGCAGGTCGTTAAATCTTATCAAACATGTTATCAGAGCATGTCATGAAATATTGCAAAAAATGTCAATATGCAAAGAGATATTTATCATACAAACGCACAGTGGAAATATTGATGAAAACTTGATTATAGTTCTGGACGTAATGAATACGCCATTTCTGGTATTGATACGTCTTATCATTGGTCGTAAATCAAGACTTGTGTAAATATCATTCACTTGAACTGAATCCACTTACTGGTCGACCGATACAATAAAAATGGACGACGGTTTGTCTGGTATTCATAAAACTCTAATGTGATCAATTTATTGCATTTGCCATCCGAATGAGACGTTTAATTGTAAATCTTTCTACGGTGTATGGTTGTCGTTTCTTTTGAACTTGCAACTATACTTAGTAAATTTAAAAACGCATAGTTTTTCTCCTATGAAATGTTGCAAAGCGTCATTTAATTGCATTGTGAAACTATGTTGATTGTACTGGGATGTAGCACACATGTTGACAAACATTGAATATTAGTGGGTAATGTCCATACCTTGCATTCCCAGCTAATTCCATGAAACTTGGGAACATATTTATTGTGCGATTCTAAATGTACTGAGTATACACTCACCCATCAACCAGTTATAGTTATTGTCCAATCGAAGAAAATGTCATTTTATGGGGACTTATTTAGCAAATACTTTAGCGGCATCAATACCTTAGGTAAACACTTGCTATTGTCAACATTAACACAGAACATCGCGGTAACCTCTTACACAGTCCGTTGACCGTACAATGAGATTCAAATCTGTATGTGCCTTTATATAACTATGATTTACTGCATTTCCTATATTGATCAGACCTAATCATTGCAAATACACATTGATTATGATTAATCAAGCGGCATTGTCAACAAATCCGTCTGGGAATATTAGATTCTGGTGGAAAAGTAAATAATTTGAACGAAATAACCAGCGAAATTGCAATTACTGACGCGGACAGAAAACAGTATGCTGATCTTTGTGTTCACGTGATGATGTTTATCTTTCTACATCGGCGTCCTTTTTTAATATCCGGTGTTCGATCTTGGTTAGCTGAAGGCAAATAATCTCAGATTTAATTAAACACTGGTTTCCGGTCAGTAAATAACAGAATATCATTAAACGGACTGTGACATACCATGTCGAACCCTTACGTCAGTAAGATACTTGCTATATCATTTCGAAAGCTTAAATATACATTTTTGGAACATTTATTCTAACACATGTAATAAAGTTCTGAAATAGGTCTCCCGTCGTTTTTTCTTATTTGTATTTATAACATTTTATTGAAAGGCATTTGAAACATTTAACCAAGTCAAGTTTGAAAACATTCAAACAAGTTATGATTACCAAAAGAGAACGAAAAAGGTGCTACAGGTAACGCAACATACATAAGACAGTACCTCTCCACACAGACTTCCGGGAAAACAACAATCCATCAAACATAAGGCACTTGATGAGGTTAAAGGGTACATACGTTAGGGAACAGAGGCGCAAGGAATGGTCTGGCAGACCATAAGGAATAACTAGGAGAATCAAAGAAGACAAACAGTGAAGGGGGATTAATGGATTGAAAAGACCACGGGACAAATCAAGACAGCTGGCAACAATAGGCCGAAACTGGGCAGAAAAGTAACCTGAACACTATAACATAAAGTGAAAGAATTGCACAGGGGATGTTCGTCTTGTCTCGTCATGTCACTGAGTGTCCGTTGATGTTTATGTCGTTCGAACCATAACTTTGAATCACAAAACAGAATGTCACCATGTACAACAATACCGTTTGCTTGAGAAATGTTCTCGGTTGCATTTCGAAAAATGTTCTCTTTTGTGTTATTTGCATGTTTACGCGCGATCTATTTGGCAACACTGAAGGGAATGTAATGAAACTTGCTGTACTGATCGCAAAATTGCAAAACGTTGAGGCACAGCCATAGCTCGTCGTGTGTTATTTTAATTGTTTGAAGTATTGTGTGTCTGTCCATGTGATCACCCGTTAACTGGGATTAAACCCTAAGAGGTGTTTCCTATTGACCGTTCCAATGTGACTCTTCTGATTCCCCCAGAAATCACTTTATGTTTGTATGTATGAATGTATGTTCGGTGTGCCTTTGTTTAACTTTGTAATTGTTAACATGTATAGCTTATGTCACCTTGTGCCGATTTCTAGAAGATTAACATGAACACCCTAGATCTTTTGAAAACAAAATTCAATCTAATGTTGGACTAGAGGTATAAGTCTTTAAAATGAATCTTTGGTTAAGTATTTGCATTTAAGCGTGGAACCGACACAATCGTTCATGTTAAGGGATAAACCTACGAACGTGTGTTCGGCTAATGACTATTGAAATCCTATTCGCTAAACATACAGTATGACAAAACGTCCCATCAACATTTTATTTCATGCTTTTATGTTTCACCAAGATGAAAAGAAGACATATATTGCATCAAAAAATGTTTTGTAAATACATGTACACTGGTCATTTCGAGAACACTTTCGGCAATACTACTATATATACTATAATACGTTTATGTGACAATGCTTATTACACAACAAATGTGATTTTTACAAATTTTAAAGTTTCATGGCTTAATTAATCATTTCTTTCCTGCTTTCGTAATCCAATTTTATGAAAATTGAACTATGTATATGGTCAATCAGACTGAACAACAATTTGCAGAAAACTACATATATCTACATTGTAATATCAGTATATTTATAACATAACACATAAATGCTTATCATTTTGAGATAAACCTCATAAATGCGTCACTTTTCCACAGGCAAAATAAAATTTGCAAAATATATATTCCTATCAAAAGAATAAGCAACAGCAATGCTTAACATACTTGTATAGTTATTCAACTGTATTATTACATAAAAATATGTAAGTATTTCTACCACATGTTTATGATGTACAACACATGTCAAAATTTGCAACAGTCAGGTAGCAGTGACACATACTGAAACATAGACAATCTAAAGGGTTTACTTGTATTATATGAACACTCATCGCCTTCTTGTATTTGAGGCTCAACCACCATAGGCCATCAAACACCGCTACTGCTGTTGAAGTAAATCAAGGGGAAAAAGTACGCCTGGTGTGTGGCTCCAACCCACTTTCCCATAGACACTAGTACAGTGCTCCACCGACTGAGCTACCCGAGTGACCGTCTCTCCCCAAACCATTACACAGTAAATGAGTAATCTGTTGTACATGTATTCTGCCTGCAGTCTGATATCCAAGATGATAGCAGACTGAAAGTGTTAAGTATTATAATTAATAAGAAGAACGATGACGAGAAATAACGAAACTACACATGCATTTTTCATGAACTTCACGCGTGATACGTCAATGTGCCGGAGGCGTAGGAAGACATTTTTGTAATTGCAATTTTTAACAGCAAAATTCTTTGGAGTTCTGTCTATTGGGTAAATGATGTCACTTCAAATCTGTTTTCCAACTGATAATGCAAATGCTTACCGCTATTTTGTTTTGTTAGACAAGGACTACTTCCTTTAGAAGTATACAAGATAATTTGGCAGTTCAGATCTACAGGCTTCGGATGAGTGTCTGCCGATTTCGCCTTCTATAGCAATTGACTCTGACGAGTCTCATGCTAAAAATGACAACCCATGTAAGATCCTTTATATACACACATACAAGAGCAAATCCATCATAGAAGGTTTACTTCATGGTCATACATGAAAAAGTAAGGAAATACAAAATATTCAAGTGTACAGAAACGTTTGGATGGCAGTGTACATGGGCAAAGCCATACAGAGGGACAAAATGCAGGATGCGTGAAAATAGGCTTATTGCATTCGAACGATCATTTGCAAACAACACTGGTTTTATGGTAAATCTAGCCTAACATTTATCCATGATCAAACATAATAAAAAACGAGCTGTACAGATAAGAAAATCTCGCCTTCATATCTCACCAGCTTAAGAGACATCGTACCTTATGCATGAAGAACACATCTGTGGTGTAGTGCTTAGTATAACGGACCGCAATCCGGATACGCGGGTTCGAATCCCTGTAGCGCTATTGACCGAATTTTCGTGTTCCTCAAAACATGAGTTTATAGATATAGAATAAACAATAGAACCGTTAAGCTACACAAATGTGTACACGACTACTTATCAGAATAATTGTTGGGAAACAAGATGGAAAAATGTACGAACATAACACTCATCAGAGACACATAGAAATATGTATCTGGCTCATCTGAACCTAAAGGTGTTTATGGGCTTCATCCAGTATTGTTGTTACACAGTCTAAAACATCATTAATAAGAACGATTGTCATATATAACCGTTTATATCATATTACTAGCAGACAAAACTAGTAAAGAACACCTGCTTGTAAAAAAACAGGAAGTTGATGGAATTTATGATAAAACAAACGTCTACTTTCGACAAATACAGAGAAGTACATTATAAATGTATTCTGTGATAATGCATATTTTTTGAAGTTTTAACTAGAAAAGCTATATTTCTCATGTTTGTTTTAGGGAAACAAATTAACAAAGAATTGAGCATAATCTATTTAACGGATTTATATCTTTTATTTAAATGCATCAACACATATCAACTCATAGTCCAAATCTCTAGAGTATCTTGATGTATTATATATCCACTTAATTTAGTGATTTGTCAATAGTTTCCTTCCTCATTGTCGTGTATGATTGATTCTGATTACGAGGTCACGATATGTCACTATAATACATCAATCATGTCATATATTGAACACGTGTCTTGTTCTACGAGCGAACAGTGGGTCTTTATGGTGATACATGTGTCTACAACGAGTGTGCTAATGTTCAATGTTGCCGCTACCATCGCCTTGAGAGTTACAGTAATATAAAATAATGTTTTGAGGACCACGATAAATCGGAGTAGAACCTGGCTCTCCGATTTGCCGGTCCATTATGCTAACCACTACACCACAGCGACCTAACGTCATGTTGGTGTACATTTAACTAATAAAGTGAGATAAGGTTAACTACACTTCGAACGAAGTATGGGGCGAATTTTTACATTCGCCACACAGCACTTAGATTCTTTATTATAACTTTTAATTCACTTTTTGTTATCGACAGAATGTCATACAATTGATATGTTCAATGGTCAATCATTGATCGATGCAAATCTTACGTTTATATTTCATGTTTGTAATCTCCAACCATGATTGTGTGCATTCTTATTTTTGAAATAACTATAAGACGAATGATACTTCTTGTTGCATGAGTACCTACTTTTATAGCCAAACCATGTTTAAGTATATGTTGGCTCAACTATTAAAATAGAAACCTATGATTGCCAGCGACCGATCCTCAACGTAAAACCAGTGTTTACATTATTAAAATCGAACTAGTACGAAGCTCTTAAAGCAAGCACGCAGACCATTCCTTTCGCCCCTGTTTCCGTACATGTTTACCATTGCATCTCCTCGGTGCATAGTGTTTTGAAGAGGATATGTATGGTAAGGCATTTGTATGTGTATGAGGCGTTCCCTATAACAATGTATTAGTATAATATAATTTTCACTAAAACCATACCAAGCCTAAAGACAGCGCGCTCGCATATTCAATAGCTTTGTCGGTAATAAGCCAGAGAACATGTGATTTGCTTACGGTAAGTATCCAAAATTAAAGATGCCAGACTATTGACATTTAACACGTTCTATAACTACCTCCGTTGATAACATTTAACTATACTGTTGTCGTGAAACACTAGCTGATTAAACGAACCAAATAAAACCGAATTAGCTTAGTAATTACTTTTTTTTTGTAATAAAAACCCCATACAATTATAAAGTGAACGACTGCCTAATATATAAAAAAACTTGCAACTGCTGTGAAATTAAACTTAACATAAAACATACAATTTAGAAATTTAATTAAAAATTGTTTAGTTACCATATATATTGAAGGGAAATTACCCAACGTTATGGATTATATACATTATCCAAGGTATGATGGATGGTTTACCTTAAGCAAAAACTAAACAGTAATAGTTTACCGGTACGTTCATTTGATCTTATGTTTTGAAGACTGTTGTTTTCCCGGTGGCCTGTGTGGGGAGGTCTTGTCTTGTGAACGAGGCGTTCCCTGTAACAACTGAATCTCTCTTCTATTTATATTGACGATATTCGTGTGGTACAAGCTTAAGATTATATTAAGTCTTGATTGTTTATCCATTTTCATTACTGTCTTTACTACTGGAGAAATAAAGGAATAACTTGTTACACGAAACGTCACATTCACTAGACAATATCTAACCTAAACATAGCCCAGGGAAACATCAGCATTCAAAACCTTAGGAATTGAGAAGGTGTAAAGACAAACATTTATTAGGATTGAGCGATAAGTCATTGTCTGGCATTTTATCAAGCACAAGGGAATTCATTACATGACACACTAAGTAAGCAAGTAGGCCACGGACAGAAAGGGAAAGAGAATGAACACGAATATTATATCAGGCCAAGGAAGTGTATAGGGGGAAGGGGACACTAACATTATAACTATCTAAATCATAAAAGGAAATAATAAACAGGCTTGACACATTTGCGATGAATTTTGTACTTGCTGTAGGTGAGCGTTTCATGTAGAACAAACATAAACATACGTACATGCGACGGACACTCATATAATGTTCCATACACTATTTTTGATTACTACAAAGGCATCTGTGAATGTTGTAATCATCGTAATATCCTTATTAAATAACCTATTAAGTATCGACCAGTATTGAGTCACTGTCTAGTGTATGTGGCGTTCCCTGTAGCAACTTATTATCTCTATTTTACCCCTTTTTTACAAATTCATAATAAATCAAAAGTAGACGACACATGACCGAAGCCAAATGTCACAGAAAGACATTACCTGCCGATATCAGATCACACGTGGACCTCTCAACCGCATAAATGAACTAAACGCTCATCTTGATTGTGTAGCGTGTACAATAACTTTTAGCTGAAGACAATATTAGCGTTTATAGAGAAAATGATTGCAAGTTTGCATTTAGTTTCATCTTAAATAAACAGAAGAAGCTACTAATCCACTACACAATGCATGTACTCGTACAGGACAGGAGGCGAGTAGTCAGGTGATAAACCTCTATCAAACACCAGTTGTTGTCTGTTTACAGCATCTGGTAATAGGTAAGGCAGAGTTTACTGTAGTAAATGTGTAATGTAGATTTAAAGTATGAACCTGCTTTTTGACGAATCAAAAGAATGTGAACAATATTGGTTAAGGGTCACCTAATGAACATGTGTGTGAAGTTACATCAATATTGGGCCAGTACTTTTTGACAAGAAGACCTTTTAAGGTTTTAGTGTTTTACTCTCGGTATCTATTGCAACCCAGAGTTCTGCACAGAATGGAATTATTTGAACAATTTTGAGGGGGTTCCCATACGGATAATTGCTGTGAACTTTGATCATAGTTTGCCAAGTGGTTAAGGAGAAGTTTAAGAATAGTGTAGACGGACGGAGAGTCTGACGGAAAACGGACAATTGCTCACCAAGAGGTTATGCTCAGGTAAGCTAAAAACTAAATCAAGATATAACTTTAAGTACTCGACGATAGATAAACTCTCAACATTTGAAGACTTATTTGTATACACTTCATTCTCTCATTGCTTCCGTAGAAAAATACCATACACACATGGCTTGTAGAAGGTTAGTGGTTTTACCTCTAGCCATAATACTACTAGAAGGGGACCTGTGGTATTCCTAACAAACAAATAAGTGACAAAACCAATTATAAGATCATATAGAAACATAATGCAAAATACAGGTTCCTTTTTCATTTATTTTTCTCATATAAAAACTCTTCATTTTATGTCTACTAAGTGTACCACTCCTGGGCGCCTCTAAGAGTAATTAGACAATATGATAGACATCATCATTCACTGGAGGTTAATTTCACTTTCTCTTGAGGGAGCGATACAATCTTCATTATATAATATACCGTCATGTTTATGATTTCAGATATTCTATAATGGAATATTGGCGTGTTGGGTTGACATTAAAAGATACTGAATTTAACGTAGGAGAAATGAGATGGAAATTTCTTAATCGAGCAGACATTGTTCTTGCGTTTAAAGGTCCGTATAAAACATATTGTACTTATGCTAGGTTGCTTGCACGTACAATTTATATGATTTTTTTGTCCGATTACCTATTATATTTCAGATGCATTTTATATACATTTGACCTAATTTCCTGAAAGTGTAATCTACTACTTCACATGCCGCTTTAGTTGCATCTATCAAACGCTGAACTATTAATAAAAAAAGCCTACTTAGTCAATGTTTCAAGAATTATTTCATTGTTTATAGTTGAATGGCTGATAACGTTCATTATGTATATGTTGTACATGTAGTCTGGTTCTCCGTCCATACAGATAATAATCTAAGGAAAATGTATGCCCTTTGTAGCCTGACATAAGATACCTCGAATATTCCAAAGTAAAGTTATTATCTTAAGTAAAATATTAAGATCGTTTAGAGCAAGTACTAACAATACAGGCTTGTTTACCAAAGACCAGTAGATCTAATCTATTTTGCACCGGAGGTTATGCTATGAAACATATGAACACGTTTAACGCTAATAACAATTTTCAATACTTTTTATATATCAAACCCAAACCGCCTCGTGCATTGATGTATGTCACCTATATGTGCGCTCATTTCTTTTTGTACAAATTAAGTATATTTATAACATGTCCGAATACTGCGTCAATTTGGTTTTGACATTGATATATTTCCTAATGTATATACGCCCATTCCCCACGTGTACACTGTGATGTTCTTACACAATATGTCGGCATAAATGTGACAATATCGATTACTATGAACTTGAGTCCACATTTCTTCTTGAAATGAATTCAAAACTAGCAAAATGTATTCATCTTACTCGGGGGTATAAATTCCTCAGATTCTGTGAATGAAGAGTGATGTCGCGACGTTAACAACGTCTGGGTGTGTAAAACGTGCAAGCGATAGTAAATACAAACGCTTGACGTAGCTTAACCTCAAAATTGAAGACAAAACTATTTTCACAAATGTTATCATAACCAAAACAACAAATTAAAAAAAATTCACAAATCGACACAAAATTAAGCTGACTTCACAGGAAACGTGGCCAGGCCCTTGTCTAAAGTTGTTTCATGATTCACTTAGGACAATGCCATACTACGGCATTCTTCCAATACTCGGCATGTAGCTTAATGAATGATTAAGACGTGTTAGGTTTATGACAGTGGATAGTAAATCCCTTAATGTGGCCTTTCACATAACGAAAGTCTTAAAACTACGGCAAAGTACCAGGAACGCTATTCTTGAAGTCCTTAAACTTAGTTTATTAAGTTCACGTGGTATAAACCAGCCTAGGTTAATTAAACTTTTAATTATTGGTGCCAAAATATTCCTGAAACTGAGTAATACCCTCATAATACCGCTTTGGCAGAGAAAATAATGACATAATTTCCTGTTATTCCAAATAAACAGGAAAACATAGAAACACAACGGCGTGTGCCAATAATGCCATAGTTCATATGTTGATATGTCCAATGGACTTAAATCTCCGTTATACTATGAACGACGAACCATTACATGATGTTCATTTGTATAATGTGACTGGAATACATGTTTAAGTGTGGAAGTAGTTGAAGTAGTTTAACAACAAACTTGTGTATCCCAATTGTACAGTACTCACTTTTAGGTCCAGGAGTGTCCATCGCTGGAATACTTAGTCACGCCCTTCATAAGATTTGTCACACACATCTACCATCCATGGGGATCGTGTACATAAAGTGTTTCATTCAAAGCATTTCACAACATTGACAGTATTTCCAGCTAAAGATGACTTTGTACCAATTAGGTATGGATTAGGTATGGATTGATACATGACTGGTGATAAATTTTATAAAATATGTTTGCTTTTGTCCAACGATTGAAATTAAAATGTACATTTATGTACATATTGTGGTTACGTTTTAGTCATTTGTATAACATAATTTTGTATCTAGCTGATTCAAGTCAATACCCATAATTTAAAACAAACATTTCACGTGAAAGCATGTACAGTTCATATTTACCTAATATCAAACTGAATGTTTTTTCCTGTATGTACACTCAACATGCATACTGTGTTGTTTGAATCCAGCTTCTTGACCTTTGGACCTTTGGCGACATCATTGAGCGGGGACTCCTTGACGACGTGTACGATATTGACATACATACCTGTTTATACTAGCTTGGTGGGGGCTGACAGATGTGTATATAAACTTAAGCAAGTTATCATCGAAATGGCAACCAAGTAGCATTCTCGACAAAAAGGAGCCTCAAAAGTGTCTTAGGCGTAAAAGTATGTCAGTCGTAAAAGTGTGTTAGGCGTATTATGGTGCCTAACAGTACGATTGTCATTGTTGGACATTACGCGTCTACGATGTAAACGTTAAGGAATGCATCATCACAGTTATTTGTATGTCTTAAACATCATCGTAACATGTCCGACTTAATTGAACCGTCAAGTCAATCATATACGAGTATATGGACTGTCATATAGTTATAGAAGTGAGATGTAATAAAGGGATGTAAGCAAAATAATTCAAACTCGGTTATACATCGCCATATCATTTAAGTGTTTGCACAATTTCATGTTGTGCTACATTCGTTTAGTTGTTAAGGGTATATTAGCATGATTAGTTTATTCAATAATATATTTTATGACTCAAGTGTTTGTGAGTTTAGAAGTTTTAGTTTATTCACGACAAAGGGAACGTAAATGGTATTGTTTAAGTAACAAACATGGCAAGATCTAACAATGCGCACCACAACGTTCTCTGTTAACGGCTGTGCTTTCAAGGTGTTGTGTTACGTGCAGGTGAATACGAACATACTGCACATGTTATCTCTTGGCCGTCTTTGTATGGAGGACACCTTAAAGATCCACATACGCCTTCTACAAGATATAGCAATGCTCCATTTTGATCCGCGCTACCAGCCTCCACAGTCTCGGGTTCCCCGTCCATACAAACATAGTCCAAGGAAGATGCATGTCCGTAGTAGCCTGACATAAGATATCCCGAATATTCCAAAGTAAAATTATCATAACATTCAAACCGTCCGGGTATCATTAAGACAGTACTCCGTGGTATTCTGCATACCGCACATGGTACGTCTTGATCATGTAGATGCTTCCAGAAAGGGTGTTCAGAAACTTGATATTCGCTTCCGTACAGTCGGCCAGTTGATTGAACACCTTCAACGTATTCTTTCCACATCGGATTGTTCGGTAAACATAATCTATTGGATCCACTTCCAGAAAGTGTGTGGTGACTTCCAGCGGCATAACCATGGTACACGAGCGCTGCTCCTATTGGACAGATTGTGCGGCCCCATCGTATGTATGTATTACCATCAGCGGTCTCTTCAGCATTGTTCAAAATGTACCGTAAGTCATCTACTGCAGATTTCGTGCCTACAATCACATAATGTAGGAATTTCATTGATTGCTATAGGTAAAATTGATAGATGGGCGCAATATGTTTGACGCATTATTAACTGGACTAGATATACCTAGTGGAATTACATGTTACTTTGTCATTTTCCCCTTCATTGCTTTGTTTTATCTGTTAAGTCCTGTTCTGTTTAATATATGCTATACCTGCAATAAAGGTTAGCTTGCATATTCGAGATTTCCTATGTAAAATAATGTACAACCATATATTGTCTGCTTTACTTAAATGGTTACAGACACTTAAATTACTCAGTCCAATACATAGAAAATATTTATCACTGGTCGAATATATTGAATCCATGACAGCTTTAAAAACAAAACTACATTTTGTACATGTATTTGCAATATTTGCTACATATCTTAGTTTATATCCCAGTTTTACCTGAGACGAACTGGATGTAACGCCTTGCCGCATTTATGAATTAATGTCGTTTTGGTCTCATGTGACAGCTACGGCAGACAGTCGTAAACCGTTTACACGACGACGAGAAACAACGTCAAAACCGCGATACCAAGTGCCGCAAACATGGTAAGTTTGTTCGATTTAATGATTTAGAAAAATATTTATACGGTACATTGGTATCTCCTCCATTTGAACATAAAAATGCCTTGACCCGAGTAATTCTATACTTTGCATTCAATATGCATTCAATATGTTTATTTATTATGTGAGAACAAAAACATCATTCAAAAGCATACCTGTATTACTCTCTGTAAGAGTGGCAATTATCTCCTCTATTTTTGATACTTTCTCCTCTAGTTCGAGAATCTTCTGCAAAACATTGTATTCATACTCGAAACGATTGTAGCAGGGTTTGGGTTCATGCGCACATGCGATGGTGAAACAACACATAAACAAAACCCAGTATAACATCTTATTCATAGTAGCAAACACGTTATCCATGCTCCGAGTTCGGTATGAAGTAAATGTTAACAGTGCACATCGCTCATGCTACATTCAGCGTCATTTCACAGATTTAAACAAATTGTTATTACAATGTTATTACTTTAAATATCAAAGTTCATTATCAAATATCACACAAACAAGGGAATATTATGATTAAATAACATGAGTTAATATCAAAACCAGTTTATATTTGTGTGCATAATTTGTTGAGGCACATATTGTCCGTGTCATATGACAGAACTATTATAGATTATAACAGAACAATATCGTAACTAAATTAATATGACGTGTCGCATTTAGTTCACGTTAGCTTTATGTGGCGGACATGTGTCTCAACGCCGCATTTATCTCACTTCTCTTAAAGATGTTCTACTTAAACGAATAATAATATATTGCAATATCAAAGAAGTTAAAAATGAAAAGGAGATAAACTGACTTATGTAGGCCCCTATGTAGCATAACCAATGTTCCTTAACCCACTGTCGGTCAAATGATTTTCTCATGCGTTATGACCCTTTTATATACATATACATTATAGTGGGATTGTATGAACAATTTTAAACGCATTTGTTTTGCATTAATTATGATAAAAGCATGGAAACTGATGACGGGCATTGGCGTTATCTGTTGAAATGACGGCGACGACGATGATGATGATGCAGTCAGTATCGCACTAAATTAGTCCGAATGTCGCGGGCACGAACTAAATGTGACACTACATTGCTTGTTGGTGTGTTTCTCACGATGTCCTGCTAGCATTGCTCCCCAGTGTCAGGAGGACTCTGTCGACGTACTCTGAAACCTGCCTACCACATTTATTCGGATGTTTGTAACGTTATATTTTGCAAGTTCTTTTTTTGTGGCAACTTCTATTTTTGTGGCAACTTCAATTTTTGTTGCAAGTTCTATTTTTGTGGCAACTTCTATTTTTGTTGCAACTTATATTTTTGTTGCAAGTTCTTTTTGTTGCAACTTATATTTTTGTTGCAAGTTCTTTTTGTGGCAACTTCTATTTTTGTTGCGAGTTCTATTTTTGAAACAACTTATATAGGGCCTGAAGGTCAAGGTCAGTGGATACTGCATTCAACAGAATCCTGAAATCTTCTCCAATGGTGTAAACCATATACTGTATGCAATGGCAACTTTATCTTTGTAATTGAATACATGTATGTATTTCTCATGTCTCCTTGTGTGTTATGGGTAACTGTACACTGTTACATTTCCTGCTCGACTTCTTATATAAATAACATTCACATTAACTTCGATAAAATTCATATTGACTCCGATAAATTACACATTAACTCCGAGTAAACGAATGCATTGTAGGGTTCATACGTACATGTAGCAGACACAGACAGGTGCCCCACCATACATGCTGCATGTGTTCTTGATGGTAAGGTGTATCATAAGTGGGTACCTGTGGCTTGCATACGTGGGGTCATGTAACTAGTGTACAAAATATGACCTCAGCGTGATCTGATGTTTTCATACTTGTAACCAATGCATAAAATTGGCCATGGTGAACAATAACAAACTTTGTCCACATCCGTGGTATCCTACAATTTGATAGACGTAACTTATTTCGGAAGATTCTTTCTTAATTAACATTTCTGTAAAAAGGTTATTATTTTTCAGAAAATGGCATATTGTCATAACTTATTAATACACAATTTACGTTGGCGTCAATCATAAACTTAACGAAAGTCTGGTAAAGTGTTTCACTTTCCCGTTAATGCACAGACCTACAATTTATGTCAGCTTCAATTACACTAATGATATGTTATCAGAAATACAAAAGGATACGGACTCGCATTACGACTACACAACGATATCGCTGTCGTCTTCAGCAATTACATTTTTATGTGGTGTACTTGATGTGTAAGAACACATGACTAGTTAATTTAACGCTCCATTGCAAATATACATATGGAAAACATAACGTGTTACCAGCAGTGAGATAAGTAATAGATATGATATGAAAACAGAAGGGTCTCTAATTTAGTCGAGTGTGCGTAGCCCAAAACTATATGTTTTCACTATACCTATTTTGTATAGTGCTGTTAGATTGACCGCGAACGGGTGTATGGACTTACAGGACGGATCCATGTCAATTAAGGTAAGGAAATGCTCTCGTGCGTAAAGCTAGAACTGTTGCTTAGTTTACTTTCCTATCAAAACACAACCGCGGCGTTTTCTTCGTCAAGCTTACAGACAAACACGTATTAGGAAATGTAATGGACTAGTCACCAGATATCGTAACAGTTTCATTTTCATTATTCCTGTGATCGATGTGATTTTCGTCTGGAAATGTGTCGATAATGATGTTTATATCATGTTTCAATGCAAGTCCACATTCTAAATCCACAGTCCACGTCCACATTCCAAGTCCACATTCCAAAAGAGAGAGAATGTGTAGCTACATGGAACAAACATAAGACCGTGCCTCCCCACACAGACCTCCGGGAAAACAACAATCCATAAAACATAAGGAACTTGATGAGTTTAAAGGAACAGAGGCGCAAAGAATGGCATGGCAGACCATAAGGAATAGCTAAGAGAATCAAAGTGGACACTGAAGGAGGGGGGGGGGGATTAATGGAGGGAAAATATCACATTTCAAGTCCACATTCCATGTCCATGATATTACTCACCTACTGTTGTTCTACTGTTGTCCATTAACCACTGAATGACCGTTGACATTTAAAATTGCAATTTTTATTCATTTATGTCTGTAGTTTGGATTAGCAATTATCAAAATGACCCTTGAATACATTTTTATAACATATCATCAGACATATAGTTATACTGTTAACAATAACTTGCACGTGTACATTGAACAATTCTGACTGCATACAAGCGTAGCTATGGTGATACACACATTTATTTTAAGGAAATGATGTTTTTTATATACATTTTAATCAAATGCTAGTTCCTGTGCATACAAAATGAAAATTATTTCCAAAAATAAGTATCTACATGCTTTAGTAAGATGATCGACATTATTCCATATTCATAAAAACGATCGATGTGTTATTGAGCGATAGAACCAGCCTAGATACCTTCGAGCGAAATCAACATGGCCACCACCATACGCTGCAGGTCCGTTAAATTTTTATAAACAAACGATGGATTGTGGTTAGAACATTTGTGTTTATTTTAATTGAAATTTTACATATTGAAACTTACAATATAGACAGTACTAGCGACGGCTGATTGAGGTTTCTCGTATATAGATTCCGCTGTACTTTAAACATGAAATTCATGAGCAAATATTTTCACATTTATCTATTTTCGAAATGCAACTAAATATAACAAAACTTCAACCAAATAATAGTTCCAACAAGAAATATCTTTAAAAAAGATTGTCGGCGCAATTTGAAGGTCAAGATTTGCTTTGCAACATAAAAAAATGCCGAGATGTTACGATTGCTGGTCACTCCACATCCAAAATGGATTTCGGTTAATTCGGTAAGGTAACGTACCCTTTATCGAAAGGTTAACTTATCCGCGTCAAAATTACACATGTTGTTCGGTTGAATAGAAATTGCCTTGGTGGTTAACGTAATATTTGATTGGTTTACACAACACTGATATGTAAATAGCAAAACCATGTTAGTACGGCTGCGCCGAAAAATAAGGGTTGAAACTAAGCAAGTACAAGCACAACAGGGAAAACGTGGATTTTCATCATATCGTTAAGTTGGCATACATCATTGCTTCACTGTTCTCGTAATACATCAATGTCATGCAATCTTGACATGTATTAAGCATGAATCATTTCTCTGCTTCATACTCTCTGTCGCCTGGTAATGGGGAACTCTTGTTTATATTTTTCAAATACATTCAGTTCATGTTTATAATCGATGCGCTCTGATGTTACAGTACCGTGGCATTCTATCTTTCTGCCTATGAAATGAATTCGAAAAGTATTTTTCTTTTAGATGCAAAGTTAAAAAACACCTTTTAAGCTGTCTTAAATAATGTATTGACTTTCCTTTTTAACAGTTTATAATTTGTTACATTGTTATGTTTATTCTTTTAGCTTTTTCATCCATGTTTTCCTGTCAGGGATAACGTATTGTTTCATTGTTTCATCGTTTTATCTATTTGCTTATAATTTATGTAACACAATGTCTTTCTTTGATAAACTGTGTGCGATAATTTTATATATAGCTTAAATTTCGTCCTATGCCACACTATACAATATATTAAGGACCACAATGGAAATAAGAGTTTTTACTTGAACTCTTTTTCTGGTTATCCTTAGCATATAATGTTGATTGATATGGCTTGATTGATTCTTACATATTGTTGTTACTAATACATGTCTTAATTTTATATTGCCATGTAAATTGTACATTTCATGTTGAAATAAATCTATGTATCTACACTGGATATTTTTTCCACTCGGTCCGTGCCACTTCCAACCACAACCAGAGGTAATTTTCCGACACTCACGATTTACATTAATTGTCCAAGGAGTGGTTGAGTGTCAGCGTCTTCAAATTTGTTAGTTGAACACATATTTCGTGTGCGTTTCCATGTTATATTATAAAACCTGAGCAAAATAACGTTAGTACTGACCTACTGCATCCATAATTATTTCTTTATTTTCACCCCTCACAACCAGCTGTATTGATGGCTGAGCTATGTGCAAGGTGCGATATCGACGTAGGGTACGTATTTGCTATTTTTGTTGCGTTTATAGGTATCGTTTAGGCAAAGAACAAGTAATTTCTACATACCGTTTGTATGCAAGTAAGTGTCATATTTACCGAGAAAACAGGTTATATGGTTTTGATGATCAGTCAGATTATTCAATGCTCCCCCATTCCAAGAGCTTTGTACCTACCAAGTCCCTAATGTTTTGTAGGCTGCTGTTTCCCTGGGTCTGTGTAGGAAGCTACCGCAACTCTTGGGTGAGCAACATGGTACCCACTGACATATATTTACCGGGACTTATCTATCTGTTTGTTCCAACCTTTATATACCGAGTGTTAAGTAAGGGAAATAAGTACCATGTATACGTCTTTGGTACGACACGGTAAGCAATAGCACCCTGAAGTGAATAAACCTGTTTTAAGTTTTGAAATTGTCGTATTACAATATTGGTTCCAAAAAAATGTCAAAAATGTATTAGTTAATGTAAATCACATTGCATGATTATTAAAAATCAATTAGTACATCATAAACAAGTTGGTATATCAACGAATACAACAAAACATCTGTCACCTACAGCATTATATGCTGGAGACTAGTTTTACTGCCAGTTTGTGATATAAATCAGTTAAATTCAGCTTTTAAAGACGTATCTGGCTCATCTGAACCTAAAAGTTTTTAATGGGCTTCATCCAGTATTGTTGTTACATTTAAAACAATCTTGTATAATCATATTACTAAGAGACAAAACTAGTAAAAACACTCACTTGGATTGTTTTTAAATCTTATAGAAATACAAATGTCTATTTTTTCGTCAAATACAGAGAAGTACAATATAAATGTATTCTTTAATAATGCATTATTTATTGAAGTTTCAACTAGATAAAGTATATTTTTCATGATTGTTTAGATAAACAAATGAACAAAAAATGAGCATAATATATCTTTAAATCATTATGATAATATTGAATTGTTCGTCTGATAAACGACACAACATTCCAATGTATTTCTATATTTAAAACTGTACTAAAATGACCAATACTTAATATATGAAACTCATTTCTAATCAAACAACTATTAATTAAAGAAGTTAATTGATACATGGATAATTAAGAGTACATGAGAGCCACTATGTTACATCACTGAAATCGAAATTTAAATTTAAATACCATTCATAAACCAAATACCAATGGACCGAGTAGTTTTGCTTTGTCCGTTTCTTGAACATTTGTGAACAAATTTGCTAGTAATATAATCAGTAGTAGTCTTTAACGGACCATATGGATTACTGATACGTGGAGCATATATACTACACTTAAGATGTAAACAAACTGAAAGTTTGTGCCACAAAAAATAAATGTGTATGTGACTTTTCAATAATTTGTGGCATGTCGAGAATATTTCTTTAAAAACATCGTTATGAAATAGTGTTTCATGAAGGACGCTTTTTTATAATTGCGAGTAACATTAATAAAATGTATGTTGTCGACAGTCTTTAAGTGACGATATATTCACTGTAAATCGTCTGCGTTCTAGGCGGACACAGCCAACTGGGTTATTAAAGATTTATCTGGCTCATCTGAACCTAATTTTTTTAATGGGCTTCTTCTAGTAGTGTTGTTACATTGTTTAACTCATCATTAATAAGAACCATTGCCATGTGTAAATGTTGAAAACAACCTTGATTTATCATATTGCTAATATACAAAACAAGTAAAAACAACACCCGATTGTTAAAAACCTGGAAGTTTATTTGATATTATGGTAATACAATTGTCTTTTATCGTCAAGTACAGAGAAATACATTATAAATGTATTCTGTGATAATGTATATTTGTTGAAATACGTATTAACTTGATAAAGTATATTTTTCATGATTGTTTAGGTAAACAAATGAACAAAAAAATGTGCATAATATATCTTTAAAGGGATGTAGGGTAATTATAGAGACAATTGGATTCTCTACTCCGACATGTGATTTAACTTCCTGAACATTTCTCGTTTGTATGACTGTATATGCCTTACTTTTGACCATCCGTAATTAACGGACCTATTATTGTTGGATGGCGAAATAGTTTCTATACGATAAGAGAAGCCTACTGCCTACTATGAAAATATATTCAAAATATTTTATTAACAGAAAAAACAACTCGCTACAATATGACAGCATAGAATTAGTAGAAAGCGAATGGAAGATTGTCTTATGAATAGCAACGCAATTTAGTATAATACGTTTTGATCTAAACAAGACAAGAATAAGATCGAATAAGGTCGCCATGCTTGTCAAACCAGCGCATTCTAATTCATCAAACCTTCTACAATGGGATATTGATCGCAATAATTTGAATTTCTTCTGGCGAATTTTTTACTGAATCTGTAATAAAGAGAGAGTGGAGTTGTTCGTGTGGGATAATGCAATGAGTCGAGTATATTAATGTTATGCTTAGACGAATATCCACAAAGCGAGAGGAATATATCTAATGTACATACACGATTTACATATACACACACTAGCCCTACTTTACAAGTGAGTTATTTTTACACAAAATATTTATCTGTACCGTCACGCACAATATTATTATCTATGTTTATTTCGCTACTAGCTACAACGTTAATGTTTTCCTTCACAATTGCAATATATGGAATTATTTTTTAATGAGACTCATATTTACACTAAAGGTCCTTGCTTAGCAGCAAGTTATGTTTCGTCTTCGATAGATACCCAATATATACGACATCAGATGCTGACAACAAAGGCTATGTTTCTTTTGCCGATTCTTCCGTAAATGTGTTTCCGTGAATTGCTGTACACGAATATACATTCTTCAAAAAACAAGTTTGATGATGTCAAACTAAACTACGATAGCAAGAACTAATCATATTGCATACTGCGATCACGTGATGTGACGCCACTTATAACGAGTGTATATAATATCTTGAAAAAAGATGGTAGGCGCAATTTGAAGGTTAAGATTTATTGTGCAACATACAAAAATGCCGAGATGTTACGATTGATGGTCACTCAAGATCCAAAATGGATTTCAGTAAATTCACCGAAATTCAATGGATTTCGGTAAGGTAAGGTACCCTTTATCGAAAGGTTAACCAATCCGCGTCAAGGTTACAAACGTTGTTCGGTTGAAGAGAAATATCCGAGAGCAGACGAGAAAGAATCGTCATAATGGATGTTGATGCAGCTTTTCGTAAATTTGCAGCTTTAATAGGTTTGTTATGTTCTAGATCATGACAATAATGCGCAATGAGTTGTCGACTATTGTATCCTACTTGAGATACGTCCAGGTCAAAGGTATCTCTCATATGAACATTTGTAGCTCTACTGTCCCCAAGGATGCAATGAAGAGGGTGCATATAGTGTGTGACATCACTTTCTTACGCAGATATTACACAAAGTATACCAAATACATACCAAGGGTGTTCAAAATGTATGCGGAAAAGTTCTGTCATATTTTTTATAAAAATCTCGTATGTGATGAAAATTTTAATTAATATTAATCATGATATTGTGTTTTAAAAATGATAGTCTTAGTAAGAAAAATACGTCGAAGACCGTCGGCATTCAACATTCAAATTTCAAATTATTATGCATACTAACAGCTATTTTGTAAAGTATGGAGTGGGATGTCCTCGGCCCACACATACTTATTTACGAGGAAAATAAAAATATATCCCCTTCAAAAAAAAGAGCACTCATTTCATTGACAAAAATGGCGTCTTGTTCGTTTATGAAGCAAGATATTCACATCGTATATATATTATAGAAATTGTATTAGGAAAAGATAATGCAACCGAGATCTTGACCTTGTCACGGGGCCTATATACGCATTGAAAGGTACATAAACAACACGTACATTTGTTCTCTATACTGTGCGCAAATAAACATTTTTTTATATAATAACGATTTCATTTATTGGTTGGTAAATCAAATTATCTTTAACAAATTGCCTCATAACTCTGTCTGAAAAGGCAACAAGTTAAATTAAGATTATTTATACCATTGTCTTATCTTATAGCCAGTAATTTTAGGTAATATACATAAATAAATAAACGTTTATTATGTTAACTTCGGTATACCTCTGACATTTTGACGTACGAGGGGAGTTCAAAAATTCCGATACATACGTCATAACTTCTAAATAAATACAAGAAGCATGGCGGATACTTAAGACATGGTTTTGATACTATATTGAACATCAAATTGAAAACTGTTGAAATAGTCAAATATCGCTTTTAAACTGATTGTGACTTACATAATTAAACGAACGAGGAATGAACTATTTACTTGTATAAGTATTGTATTATTTCTTTATTTCCATCTGAAGGGCAGACTAAATGTTAAAGACTTATACATCGTTGGTACATTCTGACAAGACGTCATCATTTTGAAGCTTTGCTTTGAATTTGAATTGCTCTAAAAAGACAAGAAGACGTCCGAATTTGATGCTTCTGGTTTAAAATGAAATTTGAAAAATACATGAATATATGTTAGATAAATGTGCCAACCTGGAAATTGACTTTTTGATCACTAATACAGGTTAATGTAGTATCGTAGTTGTGATACTTAAATTTGATGACATACTATAGTGGATTCACAGTCGTGATATATGTTTTCGCGATATTTTCCTTAAACGGATATTTAGGCATACATAGTCACATATTTGACAGTTGTGTACAATTCGTCATTGGATAAAAATTAAATAAAAACTGAGGGGTTAGGGGGGTGAAGCGTTTGCAGGCCGCGTATTTTGAATTCGTGAGACGATCACATCTTTAAAAGGTCAATAGATAGAGCTTCGTTTATTTAAACAAACGCTTTTTATTCCATGCAGTAAACAAAGTGAATTATACGAGCCTCAATTATGCTATACAAATACCTTTCTCTCCGATTAAAAACGTCAAATTTTAATTATGCACTTCCAACAGGCCTAGCTAAATATAGACGAAAATTCTAAAACTGTACAAAACTTTCATTGTCAGATCATTGAATCCGAACCGTGGATGATATTGGCGGTGATGAAAGTAGAATCTGGATTGATTGAAGCACTGAAAATATTCAAATCCAAACTTATAACGCACTTACAATAATGATTATCTGATTGCCTAAAACTGTTTCTATTCTGGGGAAGCCTTATGTCATAAATGTTCAGTTTTTATGGAACTTTACAACATACAAAAACAATTGAATCGCATTATGGCCCACATTAAAGTCCTCGTAGGAAACAAGTCTTCAACCTTCAAGAAGGTCTTTTTCTTTAAAGCGTTCAGTTAGAACAGGTAAACGTTTGTTCTGTAACCCAGATTCCACTGTTTTCGTCCAGTTCTAGCCCTCTATACTTCAACCAATGTTCTGCATGCCTACATACCAGGTGGCCAATGATTCCACATTAAAACGTTGCAAAGGAGACTTGTTGGTATTATGACGTGCATAAAATAGGGGAAGCAAAATATCTAGATAAATCATTGACAGTACACCCACCCACTTCAGATGTTTTATATGATGAACACCTAGAAGAAAGTCTATGCACAAGTGTACTTCTGAAGTACTCATGACATTTTTGGTTAAACCGAAAGAACTTATTCAGCATACAGTTATTTGAAATGTTAAGTTTCAAAATGATGTTATCTAACCACAAATTGATATCATGCATTTGACGATACCAAATTTTCAGACGGACTGAATAAAACCAATACTCAAATGACCATTCCTCAAATATCGTACAACAATGTGTGATCATGCGATTTAAAAGCATGTCTGTAAATTAGCGACGTAATGACGTGGCGTAATAACATAGAAAATAATTGTTTTTGAATCAATACTAGAAGTGCAACGCTTCGAGAAGAGTAGGTAATTAACAGTACAGTATATTTGCGGAGAAAGGTTAATCAAAATAATATCATTATCTCGTCTTTCAAAACTCGTTAAGTACATAAATCGATAAATGTTAAACAATAGATTGGTTCTTGGACGATATTAGTTCAATAAAAGGAATGTTCGGTCTTTCCAAAAATGGTGCTTAACGAAATTGTTTCTTGAACTTTAGTATAAGGTACATTCTAACACAAAATGAAATTCGTCCTCTAGTGTGTTGCACAGCTGACATTCACGTTCGGGTCTTTGGATTTGATGAAGTTTATGCCATGTGTTTCAATTTCATCCGCTAGACCATAGGCCTAATTTAGAAAAAAGCAATTCTGAATATATGACACGTGCTTGAATACCGACATAAACATCAGACTCTGACGAACCCGCCACTTACTGAAACTATGTATTCAAAAACAGTTTGTGCACGACTTTCCTGCAGTAATTAAGGTATTTAAGATAGAAATGACATTACCAGGCTCTTTATATAATTGTCTGTGAGGTTAAATCACATAGATATGGAGACACTGCAGTAGAAGGCTTTAATTGGTCTATCATAAGTTATTGTAACCTTTTCACTGAGTTATTGGAATGTTGTTTATTGATAAAAGGTCGCCTTGAAGCCAGTATAGTAGGGGAACAGACAAGTCAATATCAAAATATACAAGATAATGAATAAGACAATATTCTTGAAAGGCCGTATGGTTCGTAACTTGCCAGATCTGCCTTGAATTGATTGTCGCATTTTTTTGTGATGTAAGCATATCTTTTGGGTCTTTAATTTAAGTATAACTAGACCGTTCCAATGTTTTAACAGAAATAAAAGAACCTGTGATGGTAAGGACAAACCAAACTAATTGAGCAAAATAGCACACGCATTAGATTAGAAATGTAAAAGAGTAATAATTTAAGAAAATGGAATGTTTATGACTTCACACAGACATACTCTAAAATACTGTATTATATCTTTTTAAACGTTTCATGGAGGTACAAAACATACGTCAGATGCAGGTATTTCCTATGCTAGTGCAAACTCGGTGCCCAGGTCAGGATAGAAAATACCTGTATTGGACACTTGTTTTTGTGGTTTTGGGAAACATGTAAGAAAAGTGACAATGCCCATCTATAAGAAGACAATTACCTCCACTTAACTCATTTCCATGCTTAACCATAGTTTGTCAAAAAATATAAAAATTCGTACCTTAAATACCCTATTCCATCATGTTCGTTTTCTTTGCGATATTCAGACAATGTTAGAAGCATGTAACGCTTCATCGTTTTAGTTTTGTATGCCTCTGATAAGTTCAAAAGTTTAAATGCATATTTAGGCCATCCATACAAAAAAGTGAATTTGGCATAATCCTACCCAGAAACATACAGTTGGTATGTAGGTATTAGTGTGTGGTCGCAGTAGTGTTAACCTTTTTTACACTTGTCAATTTTCCCCTCAAAATAATTTAAGTAGGTTTTTGTTTTTTTTATTATTATTTTTTAAACTTATTTATTTTACATCGATTGTGAAACAAGTTCTTACAACTTATACTAATCACTCTCGATGAGTGCTGAAGTAGGGGTATTCTCTTCTTGGGTAGGTAGGGTTATGGCAATCAAAGTTTTAATTACAGCCTTATATTAATACATGTAAAATGCATATATTATATAAGTTATCAGAATGTCTTCCTGTCAGGAATTTCGATGTAATAGACAATAACATAAGCCTCATATACGGAAATTGCCAAACATGTACCGACTCCATGGCCACCTATGTTATGCTTGCTCTCTCACAATCGTCTCAAACCAGCCAAGATAATAGCACATATGTTGCTCCTAATTTTAAGTATGTTAATATAAGTTGTTCCCAAACTGATCGTAGTGATTGTTTACAGGACGTAATACAGCTGGTGTTCAAGTGCTGTATGGCGGATGTAAAAATTCACCCCGTAATTCGTCCTCACTTTATAAGTTAAATTTGTACGAAAATAACGTTAAGGTCGCTGTGGTGTAGTGGTTAGCAAAACGGACCGGCAATCGCCATTGACCGATTTTTCGTGTTCCTCAAAAAAACATGAGTTTATATTAATACGTTAAAACTATATATTTCAGTCTCTTTGTCATTTGGGGTAACTGTGTACTTCGTATGTGGCACACCCTTCTCGACTTCTTCAGTCTAGTTTTCAACGTAATTAATAAAGATGGGGAAATACCACTCTTTCTATTTCACCAATGTCTAACTGTTACACCAGCTGTAAGCATTGTCGTTTCCAATAAGGTATCGTATAAAGAAGTGCATGAGACAACAGTTATCGTAATTTAAATGCCACCACTGTGAATAAGTAGAGTTAAACAGTCTGACGCTTAATTTGGAACAGAATACTGAGTTGAATTTCGTACGCGACATTATTTCCCCGGAGAAAATTGTCTATAGGAGAATACTTATGCGCCTTAATATCGAATCAGCTGTAGTTTGTGAGGATATCGCAAGAGCACGCTGACTGCTGACTTGGCATTTGCAGCAAATAGCTCAATTATGCTTTCATTATGCTCCTCCATTCTAAGAAGATGGTTAAATTGTTTTAAACATGTCGGTTGGTAACCTTTTCGTTCTCGATCAATAACTCAAGAAACACATTGACGTTACCTCATCAAACTTTGCCTTCACATCGATCGCCAGTAGTAGAGGAAACATATCGATATTGGGATCACTTGGTCAACGGGTCCAATGTAGATTGAAAGTTTTCGGCCAATAACTCGAGAACGCCTTGACCTACCATCCCCAAACTTGTACCACACATTGATCGCGAGTAGTAGAGGAACCCTATCGATTTTGGGATCACTGTGTCAAAGGTCAAGGACACATAGCTAATTTTACTTGAAATGTTTCCGGCCAATAACTCGAGAACGCCTTGATCTATCCTCTTTAAACTTGTTAATTGTGTGTTGCAGATGTACCTTATGAATTTTAGGGTAACTGAGTCAAAGGTCAAGGTCAAACTGGCCATAAGGTGGGAATCCGTTTCAAGTACCTTTCGATTTATCGGGTCCTAACTTGATAGGATGATTGTCTGCGAATTGTAGATGAACCCTATTAATTTGGAGTCGCTAAGTCAGATGTCAAGGTCAACCTAACCATTAGGTGAAAATCCTTTTCTGTATAATAGCTCCACTACATTTTGCCTCTCGGGCTTTAACTCGGTATGATGATTGCCAACAGGTTGTTGATGAACACGATATATTTTTGGGTTCACTAGGTCAAAGGTCAAATTGACTATTAGATGTATGTCCTCGTTTGCGCAGTAAATGAAGTACCCTTTGGGATCCTGGTCCTAACTTAGAATGATAGTTCTTAGTAGAAATGTGCTTTAGTTGAAAATCTTGCAGCAAAATGTGTGAATTTATGTTCATCTGCAACTGCTCCTAGTCATATATATCAGCTTTCTGCGTGTTTGTGTTAAGGACACGATAAGTTAGATCCACGCTAAGTATGCTACATAAATAAAGCATACTGCACTTGTAAGCAGTAATCAAATCATCATATGAGCGCCACTGTACGATTTCCAACCTTTTTTTAAGTGCGTAATTTCCAGAAAACGTCACATGTGACGTCACCACGTACTGACAGTAAGCAGTATTTGCCCCATATGGCAATATAAAACAAAGAGACATTACGGAGTAAATATTGTTACCTTCTTGCAAATAGTGACATCACATGTTGCGTTTTCTTCAAATCACGTCACTTACAGAAGAGGTTGTAAATCCCATAGCAGCGCTCATATCAGCAACCATGAAGTAACGAAATGATGTACTTGTTGCATATGTAATGATGTATGTAACAACTGATACCGAATCTTATGCGGTTATTAGTATCTCTAGTGACTACATTGGTAAAATGGTGAATGTAATGTTCATTTTCAGCTGTTCAACAGTTTTAATATTATGTTATCTACAACTATCTCGCTACGTAAAACTTGTATTCGAAAAAAAGTAAATAATTCAATATGCATTTAAGAATTAATATAAAACACACAAATGTACAAGCAGTCATAAAAAGAGAACTGCGGATGTAACCATTCACAAAACCACATACAAGAATAATGGCGAAAATAGGTATACCAACTGGAAAGGTTACTGACAATTTAAAACACAAATGGGGATTTCAACCACAATACATTGCAACGAGTTATATCCCTCTATTATTCCCTTTCTATATCTAAAAGTGAGAAGCGATCAAATATTTGGTTCATGTGTCAATGCAAATCGACGAAGTTTTGGACATGAGTGCATATTGATGTATATCCGAGGAAAACTTTGTCAGTTCATAACGGATTTGCATAAAGTAAGGGTCTTTTGAGACATAAATTATTCACGTACAAATTCGGTGTATTTCATAGTTATATGTTGATGTTCGAAGAACGAATTCAGCCGCAGAAAGAGGCCAGGTGTGAAACGTTTAAGACTTATTTTACTATATACACAAACGTAGAGAACTAGTAGAGGAGTTAACACGTGACAATCTCCAGTGATTTCAAGCTGGTATATAAATAATAGAAAGTGAAAAAGCATGTTGTAGAGCGACGGTACTTCATTAAAGATCCTAAAGATTCGAAGAGACAAAAGTCAATCAGAAAGAAGCAAGATAAGAGTATGTAAAAGGATGTAAGCACAGTGGGTCCGTTTCATAGACATATCTTAGCTAAGCTAAGATCTTATCGTAAGTTCCGAACCGGAGATCGGAACTTTCGATAAAAGTTAAGATAAGATTTTTGCGTTTCATAGACGCTGTCGTAACTCCGTTATCTTAGCTAAGATAAGTTGTGTCGTAAGTTCGAGAAAAACTGCGACACCGTCTGTATTTAAGTCACGTGATACCGATCGTGCACCCTGTAATCATGGCCGCCAAAAACCCGGAAGAGTTTCTAGTTGACGTCGAATTAACAACTAATGTTACGACAATTTCTACGATAATCTTAGTTAAGATAACGTTCATGAAACGCATTTTCGTAGCTAAGTTAACGTAAGACAGAATTTAAGACAAGATACGTCTTAAGATCGTTTATGAAACGGGCCCAGTATCTGTGCTGATAGCGCTCGATCTATTGATCACTAGAAATGGTGAATAGTGGAATCCTTAAAGATCTAAGAGACAAACATCAGCCAAGATATAAGACAACACAATAGACAATTGACCTCGTAGAAACGCACATTAAAAGTTTTCCAAGACATAATTCAAATTACTGTAGAAATGATACCATTCGAGAATATACATCACATGAATTGAACTCGAAGAAGATGAATAAACTTTACCAAACTAGAAATTTGCATAAAAATACTGAGTAAATAACACAAACTAGACAACCCCAAATGGCACAAAATCAATAACACAACAAAGCACCTCATGGTCATAAATTCTTATAAATAGATGTTTTGATGGTCGGCCAGACCATTCCTTGCACCCCTATTACCATACGTGTTTACCCTTGCACCTCCTCAGTCCCTAATGTTTTGTAGACTGTTATTTTCCTGGATTATGTTTGGAGAGACATTGCCTTATGTATGTGGCGTTCCCTGTATCAACTTAATATATATTGCATGAATTAACAAAACGAATGTTATGCAAACGAGGCATAAGATACATTATTTAATTCATTTGATACAAATACCGACTTTATCACTGAAAGATACTATCTAATCAGAAAAAATGTTTGCATCTTATACACACATTCTCGACAGTACTCGGATATTTCCGTATCACTTCGTTACTCTACGAACATCCTCTAGTGTATGTCAAACGGAGCACTATGTGGCAAAATTCAACATTTGGTGCGGTCAAAAAATAGTTCTCGATAACAGATTTCACTTCGATAAATTCACATAAGAAATGGATTATCGTTGTCATTTCTAGTTAAATACTAACATATTTCAGTCTTCATATGAATTAAATATGTGATTCTAATCCCATTAAATCAGCACTCCAGCGTTAACGCCGCCATACTGTTTACATGATATTCGAATGGTATTCCCGAAAGTAGTGCCTTACGAACATCCGAGGCACTGTACGTAGTTGGCCGAGGTTTTCCGAAAGCTAATATACGTACAATTATTACCCACAATAACGTGCTCTGCACGTTATGCTATTGTTTGTAATTCTTAATTCTGTGACTATAGACATTTAAAGTAAAATTATGCCAAATGGAAGCATACAGTTAATTTTTTACGTACATGCACTTTGTATATAATAAGCTGACATTTCTACACGAAAGGTCATAGTGATTATGGACTCATCTTCCTCTCGCTAAATTACAATTATGATGGACAGCGATCATTTTCACATGCGTGATATTTACAATTATTGGCCATTTTCATTCACGGTATATAAGTCAACGTTTTTGTACTGCATGAAACGTCTACTATATATAAACAAGACATACTTCTACAAACCTCGAACAGTCTACTTTTAACTTCGTTCTAAGGTACGTAAAAGAGAGAGAATACGTAGCTACAGGAAACGCCACATACATAAGACAGTGCCACCCCACGCAGACCTCCGGAAAAAACGACAATCCACAAAACACAAGGTTCCTGCGGTCCCAGCTCCTACGCGCATGTCTAGGGGTTATAATTTGGTACAAAGCGACTTTTATTTAAGACTGGATAATAATGTTATGATAAAAATAAGATTGCATCACAGGAAAAAATCACCACGGTTGTACCTAATTCAAATATAATCAAAGACATGTACATTTGTAGTAAAGTGGATCCAAAGGTCGGTGCGGTGAACGCGGAGTTTTCAACAATGTGCATACGCAAATGATAAAGGGTCGGAATAGGGGTCATAAAATTCAATAAAACAACCTCACTATGGTCACATTGAACGGAAAAGTATGACATTGTCAACAAACGTCTGAGTGTGGAATGAATACCAGATTACTTTTAGTGAATTTATATGTATTGGAATTCTACATTTAGTTCAAACATTCAAGAAGACCGGCGTAAAAAAAGTACTTGTTCTCAAATAATAAGAGAAAGTGTAGCATTAAATCTCATTACAACAAGAATCTATAATGAGCTAGCGCTCGTTCGGGCTACATATATGGGATATGGGAGATGTATCTATTCGTTGGTTTTTCATTTCATAATCTACATATTCGACGAAATTAATCACTGACGAGTTCGTGTCTGCTGTTTTTATATACACTCTTTTTCATAAGCGTACTATCGAGGAAATCACATCGAGAGCCATTGTCATGTAATTCCACTACTTCTAAGGAGACAGACAATTGTTATCATTTCGAACGTATTGCATAATAGTTACATTTATTTCAACGTTATGCTGTTAATGTGAGAAAGGCCCGTGAAGTATATTAGCAATGGCGACACTAAAACTGCTGTATTATCTCTACACTGTATAATATTTTGATGCACTGAATATATTTGTTAGATGATTCCGAGATGTATGAACAAATAACATATCAGACTTAATTTACAACAAAACGGGATCTAGTTAGGTGCAGACAATGTTTATTATACAGCTACCAATTGCTAGAAGTTCCAAGCAGTCTGGTACGTTCTGTCCAAGAGAAAGTACAGAAGTCGAGAAGGATACGTAGCAAAAATTCATAATAATAACAAGAAATATCATGAAAAAAGATGGTCGGCGCAATTTGAAGGTTAAGATTTTTTGTGCAACATTAAAAAATGCCGAGATGTTACGATTGCTGGTCACTCCAGGTCAAAAATGGATTTCGGTACATTCACCGTTATGCAGTGGATTTCGGTGAGGTAACGTATCCTTTATCAAAGGTCAAACAATCCGCGTCAAGCTTTCTTGTTTCTGTAAGGTATTGTCACAAATATATGGACACAGTTTTCTGTTTAAAAGCACCAACATGATAATCGTGTTCTGTCAGCTACTATATTTGGTGTAGAGAGCGAATAAGTTGCGACAGGGAACGCTACATACACAAGACAGTGCCTCCCCCACACAGACCTCCTGGAAAACAACAATTCATAAAAAATAGGCACTTGATTAGATTAAAGGGTACATACGTTAGGGAACAGAGGAGCAAGGAACGGCCTGGGAGACCATAAGGAATAACTAGGAGAATCAAATATGACTCTGGAGTTTAATGGATGGAAAAGATCACAGGACAAGTCAAGACAGCTGGCAACAATAGGCCGAAAATAGGCAGAAAATAACATGAACACTATATAAAGTGAAAGAAATGCACATGGGAAAGGGAAATATAACATACATTCAAAACACAAACACGAAATAATAACCATGTCAGGAAACAAATCTGAGTGTTTAAATATCGGAGTCCGTCCGGTTAGCTCAGTTGGTGGACAACAAGCCTGTCATCCGGAAGGCGTTTTGTCGGAATGCCAAAATTATACCGATGCCTGTATATGTGTAGTGATTTAAGGTCATTTAAACAGCTGTCGGTGAGGAATCTGCGTATATTTTAAAATGCGTCATCTCATTATTCAGCATCTCGTTACTCAAATTCGCCACACAATGTAATACGTATCGGTACAATCCTCGATGAAAGAACGAAACACCGCCTTCTGTAAATGCTAAACCCGATTAGCTAGATAGTCAAAATTTCCCTCAACACGAAAAACACATTCGACACATTTGATTGGATTTAACACTGGAAAATACCTATATATTATAAACTCAGTAGTCACGTGATCGTGCCGACCAATGAAATGTAGTATCATGAACGAACGGTGATTTCGTAAGGTCAAATATCAAAATATACTCGGTAATACAGCAGCATGTGAATGTTACGGCAGTGGAATAAAAGCGCTGTGTGTGAGCGTAGGACAATTATTACCTGTTCATAATTCATTCTAGACAACCAGGGTTCGTATTCACTGACAGTTTAGGCCTGAATTTGAGACTTAGTTTCAAAGTTGTTGAACATGAAATCACTGCCAAAAGTCGCTACTATATCTACTGAACCATTCATACCAGCTTTCTTGACGCAACATTTCTTTACAATTTGAATTTTGATCCGTAAGTTTATCGAAATAAAAGCTGAAGTCGCAAACTGTAATTTGGGTCTGAAGTCTGAATTGTTTTAGTGAATACAGGCCCTGGTAAGGTCAACTGTCGGCCATATGTAACTGATTTTATTTTAAAAATGGCGTTCACCCTATAAAATGCCTGATGGGTATTTTGATTTCCTCTGTTGAATTCCCTGTATGAAAGTTCGTTCAGTCTGTGTCACTTTCACATTTACTATAATATAACGTTTAGTGTCTGTTCTTCCCGTTCTCCATAATGCATCGTTTTATCTGAACACAGATGACAGAATATTCGAGACATTTTTCAGTAGCCAACTTACTAAGCATGCATTATCTTAATTGCAGGAAAGCACTGTTATTGACAATGAATTATACTCCTCTATGGGCGGTAATTTTGTTTAATGATGAGTTATGGTAAATACTCGTGTTTGGAAAATTGTGTGTGAATAAGACCAATTTAGATAATATTGTGCAATTTTAACATTCCATCATTGAATATAAACGTTAATACTAGATAAGTGTGTTGAACTTCAATTATTAAATCATCTTTGTTATTTCGGCATATCATCATTACGTTACAAGTATGTGTTAAAGTCTAGTAAATAAAATACAGCGTGTGAAAAAGTTTGTTAAACAAAATTGAAAATTATTATAAAAAGGATAGGAAACAATGTTGTTATGTTATAAAGTGGAATTATCTTCTTGGATGAGTGTTCGAGTATTGGTTTCCCCAGTAAACAAAATGTGGTTTGGGGATCGTCACAAGTGTCTGTCCCGTCTGTGAGCACGGTAAAAACAACGCGATACGTCTTCATATAATACCATCTGGAAAAACTGTTTCCGCGAAACTTACCTGAAACGAAATAATTACACAGGGATAAGTGACTTAAACCCGTCTCGTTCTCCAGCCTAGAAATGTGTAAGTCTGTTTAGTACACAGGTGGTTTCACTACATGAATTTATGAAGATTAAGAAAATGTGTAACTTTCCATTAATCCATTTATTTTTAAAGGCTTAGTTTTTTTCAGAGAACGGGAAAAAAATAAAAAATAAAAATTGTATCCGCATTACTATATAGTGTTTCATTTACCGCAGACATTATACCAATGATGGATGACCTTCCGTACTGGGAAACTCTAACACATCAGAGAGAATTGTCTAATGTATCGTTTGATTTACGACATAAAGTTATAGTATACGTGTTTTAAAAGTAACGTTTTTCATACGCGCTCATATATTTAGTGCCTTATGTACCTGAACTTCATTGATAGTAATGCGTCATTTAGGAGATTAGGCATACAACATTTGTTTCAGGTTTCCCTACCTACTCTATGTTTTGCCACTACCCTTGAACATTGTTTTGCGTGTTAACATTTTTTTCCTTTTAGTATTTTTCTTTGTGTGTTTTTTTTGTGTTTAATTTCATATTTCTGACCAGTTATTAGACGCTTTAAGTGTATTCCAGAAGTAGAGCGTTATATTCACATTTAATAAACATTATACATGTTAAAAGGAAAAGGGTATTTGTGTTTTAACATATATTCCTTTAAATCTATGTTTTTTTGTTGTTTTTTTGCTTTTTTTAAAATAACAAAAATCTCCATAAAAAAATAATTTTCAAACCTACCTACCCTAATTTTTTAAGGGAACGAAACTTGAAACAAACATATTTTTAAGCCTTATTGAGTGTTACAAATCCTAGCTCAATAGGCCAAATTCAGCCAAATAATATTGTTTTCATCGGCTACAATGACATTCATTACAAAATACTATAAACAATACTTTACTTTTTTTAAATACGAAATTGTATGTCGTACACTTTAAGTGATATAATCATTTTGTTCTGGTATATCTAACATGTTAGATTCAAATCTAAACACTTAGTTACATTTATAGAGAAGAAGCTTAGGTATTCACTTAATTCACAATTTAAACTTTGTCAAATATTTCATTATTCAGACAATAACTATTACAGTAATATTACAATAACTATTACAGTAATATATTGATCCACCACACTATCTTCATCGTATTGTTTCATTACTAAGTCTGGATATGAAGCTTATTGCAATATTATTAATGTATTTATTGTTTCGTCTGAATTAAATCCCATAACTTTCAGTATGTAGACGTATTAGATTAGTGTAATATAATACTTGATTTAGAGAATGCTCAACTGCATGATATAATGTACAAACGTCTGACATGTGTCTGGCACGATTGTGAAATTTAGCAGCATATTGAGTCGACTTGTCTTCCCGACAGTTTCGAAATAATTATACAAGTTGCAAATAAATAGCAAAGATAATGATGCATTTAAAACCGGACATTCTGATTTATTTACAAATGAAGGATGAAGCCGAGCTTGTGATGCCAAGTACCAAAAGTCCCGACAGCAAGAAATATCTTGGAAAAGATGGTCGGCGCAATTTGAAGGTTAAGATTTGTTGTGCAACATAAAATAAATGCTGAAATGTTACGATTGCTTGTCACTCCAGATCCAAAATGGATTTCGGTAAATTCACCGAAAGATTTGACTGATTTGCACAACACTGATATGCGCCGAAAAAACAAACGCGAAAATGACACAATGCAAACATCTGTAAATTATGAAATGTTGTACCAATTGTGAAGGTCGAGGTCAAAAAGGAAAGAAACGGGCAGAACAACGCAAAAGCATATACAGTTTGTGTAGTCAAATGTGATCGCTATTAATGAATTTGATGTTTATTAACTCTCGCTAACAGCAAACAAAATAGTGAAACTAAACCGATGATAGGTGCTTTTAGAATGTATCATTATGCACCTATCTTAATTTATCTGTGTAAACCACCGACACTGGAAAACTTGGTTTGATCCGAGTTGGACACGGCAGTATCGGCACCGGGTTAAAAGTGGGTCATTTAGCTTACTGCGCAAGTTTTCTCTAGGCAAACTATATGGGTTTCCCAGAGAAAAAAAACTACAAACACATTTGTTTAACCAACTTAGTGTTTTTTGTCTGAGTTAATGTGAATTGTTAAAACCCACTGGAAAGATGGTTTGAGCGAGTTTTAAGTTGGTTTTTGAACCAACTTTAAATTCACTTATTTCCAAAAAGACACCCACATTTTTGTTTAAAAAAACGACGGAATTGTTGTTTAGTAAATTCCTAGAAAAAAATCGCTATTAAGCGAGTGTTGGTAAAAAAAAACTTTGAATTTGGGAAGGGACTTTCCCTGTCGCAACTAAAATTTCTCTTGCAAAAAAGAATCAACATCTGGCAAATTAGTATCGCGAGTAGACTGAAATTATGAATACAGTAACAATTTGTAATATGCTTTGAAAATGGCATACCATTTGTATACCAAATGTCAAAGTGCTTAATATGCAATTTCATTTCATTGTATCCTCTCTTAAATAGCAATCACTGTCGCTGGTAATTTTCATAAACGTGACTCGCATATATACGTGTATATTTAAACCAGCTTGACCACTCATTCACCAAATTGACTTACGGAGAGAGAACTGACGGACATAGATTCTACAAACTGAGTATATTGCAGATATTGGAGTGTACGCTAAGGTACGTAACCTTTTACATGTTAACTGTATTATGTTGATCAATAAGTGTGCATGTTTTACTATTCTAATATTGTTACATCATACACTTCCATATCATTATCTTTGTAGTATTGCTTTCGTGTGCATACACGTTTTAATGTTCATCATATAACTAAATAATTCTTAGTTGTTTTATGGGCGGCCAGACAGACCATTCATTGCGCCCCTTTTCCCATCCATGTGTATCCTCGCAATATATGTTCAATTTTGGTTCATTTGTTTACCTAAAGAATCATGAAAAATATACTTAATCTAGTTAAAACTTCAATAAAACATACATTATCACAGAATACATTTATTATGTATTTCTCTGTATTTGACGAAAAAAGACATTTGTATATTTATAAATTAAAAAAACTTAACAAGTTTTTTTAACAAGTGGGTAGTTTTTTAATAGTTTTGTCTCTTAGTAATATGATAAAACAATATTGTTTTAAACGGTTATACATGGCAATGGTTCTTAATAATGAGGTTTAAGACTGTGTAACAAAAAAACTGGATGAAGCCCATTAAAAAATTTAGGTTAAGATGAGCCAGATACATATTTATATCGTATAACGTTATGAAAATAGTGTCGTTGGTTTATGTACTTCGGACATATAAGATGAAGCATTAAATATCAAAAGATGTGAAGCAGATATTTTGTAACATTTCGAATTGAATTTGAATTCTAGCTCAGTTTTGAACAATTATAATTCCTAAAACAGAATTACGAATTTATGGTGTGAAGTTGTGAGTTTCTTGTGTTAGGCTGGTAACCCAATATCACAGATTTGGTCAATTGTCCACCGTATATTGAAATACTGTTGAGTCACGGTGTAAGACAGTTAATTTGTTAGAGGGAACGCCATATACGCCTCACCACACATACCTTCGAGAAAACGGAGGAAGTGCAAGGGTACAAATGAAGGGAATATGGGTGCAAGAAACCAAACACATAATTATTAATTTGTATTATAGCTACTGGATAATGATGAGTTTTCTTGGCCTTCTACTTGTCGTAGCGACATGTTTCCTCGGTAGTGACATTGTGGAAGGTTGTTCCTGCATAGCACCAACAAGCTGCTACGACATGGATCTGATATATACAGAAATCACAATGGCTTCTGGCAGTGGAGTGGATATGACGTATGAAGCCGATATACTTCACAACTACAGGTAAGACGTATGTATCATATAAATGTCCGATTTCGTTTACAACATCTATACTCAACACAAATTAATAATATTTTAAAATATTTGTACACATCTCGGTAACTCAGCTTATTAGACATATTCCATTCGTGTTGGATTAGTAATGGGTTCATGAGGTAAATATTTCAGAAGACCTGGGGCGGTATTCATGAAGCATCTTTTACACGAGAAATTCGTATACTTTCAGTAATTGCCAGGCTAAAGCTAAAATGAGCGCCGCTGTACGATTTCCAATATCTTCTTTAAGTGACGTCATTTCCAAAAAACGTCACATGTGACGTCACCGTGTACTGACAGAAGCAAAATTTGCTTCAGATGGCAATATGAAAACGAAATATCGTTTCTAGTGTCATTACATCACGCGTTTTCTTGAAATGACGTAATTTACAGAAGAGGTTGTAAATCCCATATCAGAGCTCAAATATTCTTTTGTCGTATTCATATTCATAAAGCCTCTGAAGAAATACTAGTTAAAAATTTATCATAAGTTCTGGAAATATCTATTAATAAACGCTTACTGATTGGTCCAGGAGTGAATTGTTTGGAGTTCGAAACATGCGGTATTCACCAATGTCCACTGATATTTACTGTATTAATAATAGCAACAGTATGATGCCAATACACTCTACTTTTATGGCAATAGGTTTCCTACAAACGCTTACGGACATTGCCGTAAACTGTGATATCTTGTTATTGTGTTGTATATTGCATTACTTGTTAGATAAACTATGAAATATAGAAAAGCATATCACATCATGAACAATAGCTGCAAAGACAATATTTGTTTATTATTTGCAAGTATAAACATATTAACAAGATATTTACAAATTGCATGGATGTACCATGTCATTAACTTGAAGCAGCATATCACAGCTTAGGCTACAGTTTGTTTAGTTTATTAGACAATTACTGTTATCAATTACACATTTGATAGTGTAACTACACTACTATGATTGTACATGAGTGTACATGTCATTAGAAGAAATGCGATGTTTCCAGCGTCGGTGTTTTACACAGATAAACTAAGACATGTGCATAATGATACATTCTCAAAGCACCTATCATCCGTTTAGTTTTATGTTGCTGCATAGGATTTTGTATAATGTGAATATGTTGCCTGTTGTTATAAAACATAATGAAACGAAATTGACTAGGGTATTCTATGGAACGTAATTTACGCACATAACTTTATAACATAACGTATACCACAATTATACAAGTATTGTAAACACTGTACAGGTTTGTCGTCATAATTAAAATAAGCAGACAAACACAATTGAAAGATTGGTCCATTTTAATGACTAATAGTCGTATGGTATAATATTGTTCATACAATTATACAAGCATAATAGTTGTTACTTGCCTATCATTAAATTCTTGATTTCGATCCCAACCTTATAGTCAACATAGCGGCTGATATTCAAGATGACCGCTACTTTAATGAGACATGAAGGAAACAAATGGTGCACAGTTCTTTGTTTGTGGTATTAGTTACACATTTTATTTTTAACGCTTGTATGAACATAAGGGGCCAAATATTCAAGATGGCCGACATTATTTTCAGCTGTCTCATGTATATATCTACACCTCGTACCATATAAGACACCAATGCAGTTAAAGTATCCCGAACATATATTTAAACAGAAACTAGTATGTGTGAAAAGTTATAATCCATAAATTAGTACTATTTCCTAATGCAAAAGGGAGAAAAATTAGTTTCTGTATTTTTTTTGCACTTCACGTCTGAGTTCATTGCAGTATTCATAGAAGTGAACTGCTTGAGCCTCAAGATCTGGTCATCACAAGTAATGGCCCGTGTGGTGCCTATTTCGAAGTGGGACATAAGTATATAATCGGTGGCAATTTAACCGGTACAGACCTCAATGAATTAGGTATAGTAAAAATAATACTTATCTATATGCTTTATACTTGTCACTGTGTTTTATGTTTAAAGAAAGTTCAGTGCATTACGATAAAGTTATCTTTAACGGTGAACGTGGTTCGATAGTTTACCATGGGCTGTTCTGGATAGATCAATTCATTCGATTCGTCAGTGTTTCAACTAATTATATAAATATAACTTTTGATGTTGTCTTTTGAAGAACTATGAGAAATTGTACTGGCGAGCTAGCATAATTGACCAGTATACACAGTCGTCTCTTCGTATGTGTAAAATGTACGTCGAAGTCGAGCAGGACATCCACATAAACAGCACCAGTCCGCCTGCAATACTCGTATGTACATACACATATACATTGTATATAATAAAGAGAAATGTACATATTTATTCATAAAAAAACAATGCATTTCTCAGGCAGAATGTTCATTGGTCTTAATTATGTTAAAACTGGGTTGCTATACACTATGCTCGACCAAATAAACTAAGACCCACAAGTAAACTTATTTTGGAATACTTTAAACATTGTAACCTAATTATTCAACGTTTAATCTACATACGTATTATGTTATGTTCTGTTATGTTACAGACATCCATCTATGTCACAACTTCATCAAGCCCGTGACGGATTTTACACAAGCTACAACAATCAAAAATCAACAAGCGGCCCTCTGTACTAAACACAAGGTTTGTAAGCGATGCTAGACATATTCATTTTGAGAAATGTATAAAGGACGGTGTGTAAGAGAGCTACATCGGTACAATGAACGCCACATTCACAAAACAATGACTCCACACATATATACAAGGGAAACACATGTAACACCACATTCACAAAACAATGACTCCACACATATGTACAAGGAAAACACATGTTACACATCATTCACAAAACAATGACTCCCCACTTATATACCTAGGGAACATCAGCATACAATGTAATCCAAATAATTACAAATGCATTCATGAATTAGGCCACTGGTAGCACTGGTATGATAAAGGTAAACACCTATGGGGATAGGTAGTTAAGAAATTGTCTGGCTGATTAATAAAACCAGTTAAAGAGAGATGAATAAACAATGGAACCATTTGTTAATTGTAGTCAGGTTAGTGAAGGTATTTGAACTTATTTTTACAGTAAAATATGTCAGTAATAGTCTGGTAGATTTTTATTTCGATACGAGCAGATGCAAGATGGTGTATACTATCTAATTGTATGGTTGTATTTATGTCTGTGGCAAACATCAAAACTTCCCAGTTGTTTACTAAACGTTCCAAGGCTGCAGGCGATGTGAATTGGTTTAATTTTCTTGTTACTGTTTTGTAATACTTACATCGTTCCAATTCCCTGTATTAGTTTGTTTATGATGTTGTGTTCTTCTCCTGATCATCACGATATTGTTGTTCCTCCCTGTGTGTGCTTCCATCACTTAAGCTAGATCTATCTGGGAAGTTCTGATTTGTCGAGGTTGTCTCTGTAATACGTTTTCACTTTTTTATATCAAACAGAAGAGGACTGTTGATACTAACGGACAGCGTGATGTTGGTTCGATGGACGATGAGTCTTTCATCAGAGCACTATTTGACAATGGTCGGCATATTGTACAAAGACAACAGAGTAACGACTGAATTGAGAAGCTGGTGAACGGTCGACGATAAACATCCATTTGTGCTGTCATGCTGTGTGTACGCTTGTTTGTATTGTAAGGAAACATGCATTATAAGGCAATACACTTTGTATAGCTTAACAGACTTTGTTTGAATTGTTGTTGCTTTGTGTGTGGACAGTCAGTGCCACTGTGAGTATGCATTCATGATTTGCAAGTCAATTAAGTGTTTGCATCGCAAAAAGTACTTTACACAATTTATAACATAAACAGTAAACAGTGGTAATCTATCACATTCGCCAAAAACAACACAATTCTTTACAGTTCTCTGAACTCCGATAACATTTTACAAACCAAAGCTGTATCTTTTCAATTTCATTACATTCTTCAAATTCCATAATCTCTGATCCAAATGTCAAAATAGAGAATGACAACTGATAGTTTTTAACGGAGAAGATAGCTTTCCTAGCTTGAGCTGCTAACTAAGCTTTAGCTGCAGAACAAGATAAAGTTGTTAACAATACATCCATATAGTTATGCCTAGATGTAATTCTGACATTATTACCATTAAGTGTCCATTTTTCATATTCCCATTTCTAAAGACAGTAATTTCAGTTTTGATACCATTCTCATTACAAACTTTTGATATGGTAATTATCGCTGTATATTTATAGCAGTATCAGCACAGTTTGCAACATCATTCGCGTATAATACACAGACTAAATCTGGAATATTTCTGATATAAAAACACCTTGGTCACAATTATCTTTTAAATATTTACATAAGTTATGAATAAAAATATTGAATAAAGTTGGTGAGAACATATCCCCTTGCCTTGTCCCAATATTGCATTTAAAGGCGTCAGTGACATAGAACGTATAAATTTGTAGCTGTAGCTTGTAAGTAGATAGAGAATAAGTTGCTACAGGCAACGTCACATACATAAGACAGTACCTCTCCACACAGTAACACTTCTGGGAGTTTAAATCGATTTAACTGCTAGCTAACCTCACATTTAATCGCTAAAAAGTCATTCATTTCTTACATAATGATCTACACACAGTCTGACTAAGTCGGCAGCAACTAATCCATAAAAAAATCAACAACCATTATTCACCTTAAATAATGGTAATATATAAAAGGAAATTAAATAACTAGACAAAAAGTGACAAGATTTAAATCAATACACGATGAAGCAAATTAACGTCAGACTCTATACTATTTCAGAAAGCATAAATATTGAAACTGTATTAAGATATTTCTGTCGTTTAATGACGTCGAAATAGAAACGGAAGCTGGGAGAACAAAGCTGGAAAGGAAGGGTTAAGTTGGTACGGGGAAACACCAACCTACAAAAGATTTCAAAAGCCACCATGGAGAATTGCAAGGGACAACCAGGAAGGAAGGGATTGAATGGGTGGAATTAATCATTGGACAAACTATGACATCCAGTGGCCATGACCTAAATGTGAGAGACAAGAATATTATATCTGAAAACTGCATATCGGGAGAGGGTATAGAAATACATCCAAAACATACGAGGACATGATAACCATACAGCGAATTACAGCCTTGGAACAGTAACTATAAATACTGAGGGTTTAAATCGATTTAACAGCTAGCTAACCTCACTCTTAATCGCTATATGGTCATATATACACATAAATTGACTACGTAGGCAGTAACTAATCATTAAACGCAGTTATCAACTAGATGGTTGTTTTAAAACAAAACATATGTCTCCGCGACGGCAATTTATCAGTTTTTGTAATACTGATACAGATGTTAGAATCAAATGTCGAGCCATTTACCATGCACTGAATATGTATAAAACATCAAAGAGCCATAACTCAGTGAAAGATTATCTGAGCGGAGCAAAACGACAAGAATGCACAAATGCACAGCTACACTAGGTGCTGATCAATCATGTAAAGTTTGGTGGAACACCAAACAGCCGTATTTGAGATGAAGTGTAGACAAACTTCACCATGCACTGAATATGTATAAAACATCAAAGGGCCATAACTCAGTGAAAGATTATCTGAGCGGAACAAAACGACAAGAATGCACATATGCACAGCTACACTTGGTGCTGATCAATCATGTAAAGTTTGGTGGAACACCAAACAGCCGTATTTGAGATGAAGTGCTTATCAATACTATGAAGTTTGGTGAAATCCAACTAGCACAGTGGAGATGAAACGCAGACAAGCTAAAAATATTGAAATTTGAATACTTATAAAAGTTGGAAAATAAGTGTTTTGTATTAACTTTTTATTCTGTTAACAGTATGATACTAAATGAAATACAAATCATGATACGCTCCCTGTCTAGTTTCGACTTGCTTATAAACCGTACTTAATAGAAAACACATAAAATAAAATTTAGAATTTTCATGAATCTATTTCAAGTTTAAAAACTTTGATTTTTTTTTAAATTCACGCAGAAGTCTTCCATTGAAATAAATAGCATACAATGCTAAACTGAAATTATTGAACATGAGATTACGTATGTTATGTATTGACGAGTTTATTCCTTTAAAGCCGCTCACAAGTTATTTAGCAGTTGCATAATATAAGATGTCAGTTATGTTTCATTAACTGACGATATTGTCCAGCGAAGGGCGCGTTCTGCTTAGCACTTGGCATGGTCGACGGTTATTTCCCTATATCCCTTCTTCCCTCCTAGATCAGAAGGGATAGCCGTTGACTTTGTCCGATGGTTTATGGAGTCGTCTTGCCGCATTTGTTTCTGTTTGTCTCTTATTGGAGACGAACTCATTGCATAATGCGTGCATGTGGTCGCACGGACATGATACGATCCTTGTCTGTTTTCCAACTATCGTAGCATTAATCATTCGTCATTCAACATTTGTTGTGGGTTATGTTTTACCGACAAACTTTCGTGTGTCATTCATTGCACGTATTATGAGTAACTTTGCGTCCGGGAGGAACTACAATATGTTAAGGGTCATTTACATATGCATATGATGCGTACAAATCATCAACATGCAGTTCAAATTAGCACGTAGCAGTCGCAATTATACGAGAAACAAATTTACGGTGGTGTAATATTCAAACAGAATCATTCAGTAAGTGAATAAAACCGTGTTGAGAAGTAAAATATTTATAATGAATATTGCTCTAACATTAATGCTGTGTGGCTGCTTTATCAGTATATTTGCACAGGAACGTCAATCAGTATGTTACAATCGTTTTGAGTATGAATATAATGTGTTACAGAAGATTCTAAATCTGGAGGAAAAGCTATCCAAACAGGAGAGTGTAAAACTCAACTGATAAATGCACTCAGAAGTATGTTGATCCTGATTTTCTGTATATTTTATCAAACTGTGTTCGTATATTATTTTGTAGTTAATGCGATTTAGATTTTTATTGTAAAAGAAAATCTTTGAATTCCTCTTTGTATATATTCGGTTTGTGATGGCTTTTTATAAGTAAACAATAAAAGAGATGGTTGCCGCAATTTGAAGGTTGATATTGGATGTGCAACATAAACAATGCTGAGATGTAACGATTGCTGGTTACTCCACATCCAAAATGGATTTTGGTAATTTCACCGAAATTGAGTGGATTTCGGTAAGGTAACGTACTCTTTATCGAAAGGCTAACCGATCCGCGTCAAGGTTACACACGTTGTTCGGTTAAAGAGAGAAATTTGGCACCGGGTTAAATGTGGGTCTTTTAGCTTACTGAGCAGGTTTTTTCTTGGCAAACTATACTGGTTTTCCAGAGCAAAACATACAAAACACTTGTTTACTAACTTTTCTGAGTTAATGTGGTGTTTAACACACTTCTCCGGGTGAGCAAAAGCGATATTAGACTGTTTTTTCCAGAGAAGCGAGTTCAAAAACGCTTAAACCCAACTTCTTGGTAAGTTGGTTTACGCGAGTTTTAAGTTGGTTTTTGAACCAACTTTAAACTCACTTATTTCCAAGAAGACACGCTGAAAACCCACATTTGTTTTTTAATAATGCTGATTTTTTTTAGAAAAAGAAACACTTTTAATTTGGGAAGGGACGTGGCTTTCCCTGTAGCTACTAAAATCTCTTTTGCAAAAAAAACACAATCTGTCACATAAGTATCGCGAGTAGATAAAATTATGATTACTATAACCATTTGTAATATGCTATGAAAATGGCATACCATTTGTATACCAAATGTCAAAGTACTTTATATGCAATTTTATGTCATTGTATCCTCCCTTAAATAACAACCACTGGCGCCTATATTTTACATAAACTTGCATATATACGTGTATGTTTAAACCAGCTTGCCCACTCATTCACCAAATAGACTTACGGAGAGAGAACTGAACGGACATAGTTCTACAAACTGAGTATATTGCATATATTGGAGTGTTCGCTAAGGTACGTAAACTTTTACATATTAACTGTTTTATTTTGATCGATATGTTTGCAGGTTTTAATATTTTAATATTGTTTCATCATACACTTCCATATCATGAACGTACTTAACATTTTACCGCACATATTTGATAATAGAAAGAACTTCGAACAATCGTATTTCACTTATTTTATTTATACGCGAGTCCAGTCGGGTTTCTCTTATTTTATCTGTTTTGGGTAAAAGTTAGATTAGTATGAGGTCGTGTGCACACAAAAGTCAGTATTTTGTCACGGACAATTCCCAAGCAGTGTTACTATTTTCCCAAATATTCGCGTTTTGGATCATTCTGACCTTGGTTTCGCATCATTGTTGTTGTTGTAGTGTTAGTTGGGACAAAGCGCCCATATTAAGCAATATTTTACGATACCATAATAACAATCAGTTCGATTAAGACATAACTGGCTATGCGGGCAAGTTTGAGACCTATACAATTATAACATATTTAACGCGAGATACAAAACGAGATAACGCTCAATAAATTAATCATAACTTTATTGCTTTTTGCCCCCAAAACGCATTTTGTTAGTGGCAATAACCTCTAAACATTATATATATTTATACATAACTGCTGATTAATGTAGTACAATTTTGCGATCATGTAAGCACTGCATAAATACCGTCAAACAAACGCACGAATGGCATAAATCGGGAATACAGGATGTACGAGGCAATACTAAAATATTAACTAATCAGCGTTAACACAAAAAAGTGTAAAAATATAAAAAATTGAGAATTAAAAACTTACATTTGAAGATACATGTTTAAATTTTTCGCGGTATTCACACCTGCGTAAGACGTCACAAACTTGCAGAATATCGCGCGGCACGGTAAACCTACATATGTCAGAATTGTTACGCGTATGCCTTTTACCTCGTATAGGCATTTTGGCCCACCTTACCCTATTGCTTTCTTGTGCATACACAATTTAATTTGCATTATATAACTAAATTATCCTTGGTTGTTTTCATGGGCGGCCAGACAGGCCATTCATTGCGCCCCTATTTCCATTTTTATATTATGCTTGGTTCATTTGTTTACCTAAACAATCATGAAAATATACTTTATCTAGTTAAAACTTCAATAAACATACATTATCACAGAATACATTTATAATGTATTTCTCTGTATTTGACGAAAAAAAGACATTTTGTATAATAATAAATTTAAAAAACTTTTTCAACAGGTGGGTTGTTTTTTAATAGTTTTGTCTCTTAGTAATATGATTAAACACTATTGTTTAAAACGGTTATTAATGGTAATAGTTCTTAATAATGAGGTTTAAGACTGTGTACAAAAAAGCTCGAAGAAGCCCATTAAAACATTTAGGTTCAGATGAGCCAGATACATCTATAGATCATATAACTCTATGTAATTTGTGTCGGTTTTTATGTACTTCGGACATACAAAATGAAGCATTAAATATCAAACGCTGTGAAGCAGATATTTTCTAAAATTTCGAATTTAATTTAGCTCAAGTGTGTACAGTTATCATTCTTAAAACAGAATTACGAATTTATGGGGTTAAGTTGTGAGTTTCTTGTATAAGGCTGGTAACCCAAGCTCACATATTTGGTCAGTTGTCCACCGCATACTGAAACACTTTTGAGTCACGGTGTAATATAGTTAAGTTGTTAGAGGGAACGCCATATACGCCTCACCACACATACCTTCGAGAAAACAACAGTCTACAAAACATTAGACATTGCGGAGGTGCAAGGGAATAAATGTACGGAATATTGGTGCAAGCAACCAAAAACATAATTATTCATTTGTATTATAGAGACTGGATAATGATGAATTTGCTTGGCCTTCTACTTGTTGTAGCGACTAGTTTCCTCGGTAGTCACATTGTGGAAGCTTGTTCCTGCAGAGCACCAAAAATCTGCTACAACTACGATTTGATGTATACAGAAATCACAGGCGTTTCTGGCAGTGGACTGTATAAGACGTATGCAGGCAAAGTTCTTCACAACTTCTTGTAAGATTTATGTCTCATATTTGTCCGATTTCGTTTACAACATTCTGATCAATCATCTACATAAAGGTTGCCTACAGCAATCTATACTCAACACAAACTTATTATTGTTTAAAATCGTTTATACAAATCTTAGAAGCACAATTTTATTGGACAAATTATATTCGTGTTAAAAACATTATTCATGCTTGATAATAATTTTGTCCATGAGGTAAATTTCAGAGGAACTTGGGCGGTATTCACGAAGCATCTTAATTTCATTTTTCATCAGAAATTCGTAATCTTGCAAAAAATGTCTTGGCTAAGGACAAAAAAAGTCTTTAGTCATGCATGTTAAATTATGTTTGTAAAGCGGTAGCTATCTGATAAAAAAATAATATCATAATATAGCAATGTTCATTTGACAGAATGACAGGCCTTTACTGATTTCGTCGGTGCATATCACATCATGTACAATAGCTACAAAGTCAATTATTGCTTATTATGTGCAAGTATATGCATACTAACAATATATTTACAAATTGCATAGATGTACCATTGTCAATGGTCAATGAATGGCATGTACTTGAAGCAGCATATCTTATCTTAGGCCACAGTTTGTTTATTAATAAGATAATTACAAAGGTAATTGTGTTCCTACAATACCTGCGATGATTTATCATGACTGTACATGTAATTAGAGGAAATGCGAAGTTCTCCAGTGGCGACATGGCCGTAAAAAGTCGCCCAACGCTTGCATTAAATGCTGTTATCATATCATCCATCAGGGATAGCACTTCATTCATAATACTTTTCCCTCCCCACTCACATCTGTTACTCCCGGAGGTCAGTGTGGGGAGGTACTGTCTTATGTATGTGGCGTTCCCTGTAGCAACTTATTGCCTCTCTTAATGATGAATTAAGACAAGATAAATTTTAAAAAGCACCAATCATCTGGTAGGTTTTATGTTGCTGTATAGGATTTTGTATAATATGAATATGTTGCCTGTTGTTATAAAACATAATAAACGAAATTGGCTAGGGTTTTCTTTTGAAAGTCATTTACGCATAACTTTATAACATAACTTGAACATAATTAATCGTTCATACGATTATACAAGCAATCGATTTGCATGATAGTTGTTACTTGCCTAACCTTAAATTATTGATCGCGATCCCAACCTTATAGTCAACATAGCGGCTGATATTCAAGATGACCGCTACTTTTATGAGACATCAAGGAAACGACATTTAATGTTACAACAGTTCTTTGTTTGTAGTATTAGTTACACTTTTTTTTAACGCATGTATGAAAATAGGGGCCAAATATTCAAGATGGCCGACATTATGTTCAGCTGTATCATGTACATATCTACACCTCGTACCATATAAGACACCAATGCAGTTAATGTATCCCGAAAATATATTAAAACAGACACTAGTATGTGCGGAAAATAATAATCCATAAATAAGTACTTCCACATCGCGAAATCATATGACAAAATTTAAGATGCATTGTAAATACGGCCCAAGACTGGTTAAGATAATTTCATAATGCAAAAGGGAGCAATACGAGTTCCAGTATTTGTTCTCTACGTCTGAGTTTATAATACTATTTTTAGAAGTGACCAGCGTAAGCCTCAAAATCTGGTCATCACAAGTAGTCATGTGCTGTGTGCTGGCAATTTCGATGTGGGAGAGAAGTATATCATCAGTGGCAATTTAACTGGCGCTGACTATAGTTCATTAGGTACAGTAAAAATAGTACTTATCTATATGTTATATCCTGGGCAAATGTGTTAACCTGCCATTTTATGTTTAAGAACTACATTACGATAAAGTGATCTTAAACGGTGAACATGATTCGACAGATTAACATGGGCTTGACATCCACATAAAAAGCACCAGGCGGCTTGCAATACATCAGTATGTCAAAATTGGGTTGTTATACATTATGGTATATGCCCGCCAAATAAACTAAGACCCGCAAATAAATTTATTTTGGAATACTTTTAAACACTGCAACTTAATTATTCAGCATTGTTATTACTGACATACGTATTATTTTACATTATGCTACAGATATCCATATATGTTACAACTACAACGAGCCCATGACGGATCTTACAGCTGCTACAGAACGTAAAAAGCAACAAACGGACCTCTGTTCTGGAAGCCAGGTGTGTAAGCGATGCTATACAACTTAAGAAATGTATAAAGGACGGTTTGTAAGACAGCTACATCGGTACAGGGAACGTCACATTAAAAAAACATTGTCTCCCACATTATATGCAAGGGAAACATAAGTAACGCACCATTCACCAAACAATGACTCCACACATATATACATGGGAAACATAAGTAACGCACCATTCACCAAACAATGATGCCACACATATATACATGGGAAACATAAGTAACGCACCATTCACCAAACAATGATGCCACACATATATACATGGGAAACATAAGTAACGCACCATTCACCAAACAATGACTTCACACATATATACAAGGGAAACATAAGTAACGCACCATTCACCAAACAATGATGCCACACATATATACAAGGGAAAGCTAGCTAACACCACATTCACAAAAGAATGACTCCACATATATATACAAGGGCAACATAGGTAACGCCACATTCACAAAACAATGACTTCACACATATATACAAGGGAAACATAAGTAACGCACCATTCACCAAACAATGACTCCATACATATATACAAGGGAAACATAAGTAACGCACCATTCACCAAACAATGATGCCACACATATATACAAGGGAAACAAAAGTAACGCACCATTCACCAAACAATGACTTCACACAAGGGAAACATAAGTAACGCACCATTCACCAAACAATGATGCCACACATATATACAAGGGAAACATAAGTAACGCACCATTCACCAAACAATGATGCCACAAATATATACAAGGGAAACATAAGTAACGCACCATTCACCAAACAATGACTTCACACATATATACAAAGGAAACATAAGTAACGCACCATTCACCAAACAATGACTTCACACAAGGGAAACATAGGTAGCGCCACATTCACAAAACAATGACTTCACACATATATACAAGGGAAATATAGATAACGCAACATTCACAAAACATTGACTCCACACATATATACAAGGGAAACATAAGTAACGCACCATTCACAAAACAATGACTCCACACATATATACAATGGAAACATAGGTAACGCCACATTCACAAAACATTGACTCCACACATATATACAAGGGAAACATAGGTAACGCCACACTCACAAAACAATGACTCCACACATATATACAAGGGAAACATAGGTAACGCCACATTCACAAAATAATGACTCCACACATATATACAAGGGAAACATAGATAACACCACATTCACAAAACAATGACTCCACACATATATACCGGGGGAACATCAGCATACAATGTAATCCAATTAATTACAAATGTATTGATAAATTAGGCTACTGGTAGCACTGGAATAAATAAAGGTAAACACATATGGGGATAGCTAGGCAATTAAGAAATTGTGTGGCTGATTAATAAAACCAGTGTACAGACAAATGGATCTGTAACAATTTCTACTTTCACTTGTATACTGTAGTAAATATACAAGGGGAATAACACGGAGAATTTCGCAACTGGGTGTTGTCGTTTTGTTGCAAGTACCAGAGCTCCAAATAATAAGGTATCGAGCTGTGTCATACCGCTTTAAACGCGGAAAAGAATTAATCTTTCCGAAAATATATACTTTTATGGAACATGTCATCTTCTAAATCGCGAAATCTAACCGTGTTTCCAAGAAACAGGTCGATATTTGATTTTCCGACACGATGTCGTGCAGCGATGAGTAGCGTTCCGTAGCGTTGGTTTCGAAGTGAAATGAAAGTCTACAACTCTTATAGATTTCTTAAACATGCTACGGAACGCTACATCGCTGCAAGTGAAAGTAGAAATTGTTACAGACCCCTTTGGTTTTAGAGAAATGAATAATAAATGGAACCATTTGTTAATTGTAGCCAGGTTAGTGAGGGTATTTGAACTTATTTTTACAGTAGCAATATGTAAGTAATAGTCTGGTAGATTTTTATTTCGATACGAGCAGTTGCAAGATGGTGTATACTATCTAATTGTTGGGTTGTATTGATGGCTCTGACAAACATCAAAACTTCCCAGTAGTTTACAAAACGTTCCAAGGCTGCAGGCGATGTGAATTGGTTTAATTCTCTTGTTACTGTTTTGTAATACTTACATCGTTCCAATTTCCTGTATTAGTTTGTTTATGATGTTTTGTTATTCACCTGATCATCATGATATTGTTGTTCCTCCCTGTGTGTGCTTCCATCACTTTCGCTAGATCTTTCTGGGAAGTTCTGATTTGTCGAGGTTGTCTCTGTAATACGTTTTCACTTTTTTATATCAAACAGAAGAGGACTGTTGATACTAACGGACAGCGTGATCTTGGTTCGATGGACGATGAGTCTTTCATCAGAGCTCTATTTGGCAATGGTCGGCATATTGTACAAAGACAACAGAGCAATGACTGGATCGAGAAGCTGGCGAACGGTCGACGATAAACATCCATTTGTGCTGTCATGCTGTGTGTATCGCTTGTTTGTATTGTAAGGAAACATGCATTATAAGGCAAACACTTTGTATAGCTTAACAGGCTCTGTTTGAATTGTTGTTGCTTTGTGTGTGGACCGTCAGTGTCACTGTATGTATTCATGATTTGCAAGTCAATTAAGTGTTTGCGTCGCAAAAAGTACTTGAATGTCAACTATATTGCCACTATGTTTTGTTTACCAAGCCTATCATCTAACTGGATGACAGTTACGAACGAACGAAATGTTTATTTCAACAAAAGGCCCATAATACATATTACAAAGCAAATGACGTTTTACAAACATCATGTATATATAAATATATATGAGAGGTGTATCCTCTGACTTTCTAATTTAGCTATTTTCTATGACTAGCATAAAATTGTGAACATATACAGCAATTGATTTTATATGAGTTACATTTTCAGATGTCATAATATTACAGAAATGTACCATGTCTGTATTTCTAGTATACCAAGTAAACAAATAATCGCTACAAATGTCGTTGAATCTAGAAGATTTGAAAATACATGATACTCATCTCCAATAACCAGTATATCGTTGTTCAATAAACAGAAAATACAAAAGCGATAATTTCTATCAATATTAAATATCGTCCTATTTCTATATGGAGTTTATCTATCTATCGAATGATTTCCGTACTGGGAAAGGTATATTGATATAAAGGTATCTTTCAACATTTAATGTGGACTTAAAACATTTATATGTATCACAACGCGGTGAACTATTTACACCTTTATACCACGTATGTCTGCAACAATCAGTAATTCTTGTTTTAAACTGAAACATAAAACTATTTATAAGTCCAACATCTTGGGCAATCCAAGCATGGCCAAACCATATCTAAATAATATTTATTCCCCAAGTGCGCCTGCCTACGTTTTCGAGGTTTCTAATCTTTATATACGAATTTATTGAAAATCTATTTCGAGACATATGTAATAAGTTGCACCAGTATTTTACATATTTTGAAACATAAACAATGGTAATCTACCACATTCACCTTAGACAACTTATTTACAGTACTCTTAACTCAGAGAAAATATGTACAAAAAGAAAGCTGTACCTTTTCAATTTCATTACATTCCTCAAATCCTCAAATCTCTTATCCAAATGTCAAAATTGAGAAACCATTGAATAAAAAAGTTTAAACCATTCATTGTCATTAAAAGTACCAAATGACAACTGATATATTTTAATGGAGAAGATAGCTTTCCTAGCTTGAGCTGCTATCTTACCATATGCTGCAGACCAAGATAAAGACATTATTGCAATTTAGTATCCATTGTTCATATTCCGGTAGCTGTCCCCCATTTCTAAACAGTAATTGCAGTTTTGTTTACATTTATCTGCATACCATACTCATTACAAACTTTCGAAACGGCATTTAATTGTCACTGTTTATTTACAGCGGTATCAGCACAGTTTGCAACATCATTCGCGTATAATAAACAGAATATATCAGGAATATTTCTAATATAAAAAAACACCTTGGTCACACTTATCTTTTAATTATTTACATAATTCATTAATAAACGATTGAATAACATTGGTGAGTACACATCTCCTTACAGTTGAAGGCGTCAGTGACATAGAACGTATTTGTAGTCATAATGCGTCATAAGTTGCAACTTGTAAATAGAGAGAGAAAAAAGTTACTACAAGGAACGCCCATACATAAGATAGTGACTCTCCACACATTAAAACACGCTGGGGGTTTAAATCGATTTAACTGCTAGCTAACCTCACACTTAATCGCTTAATAGTAATTAGTTTCTAACATATTGATCTACACAGTCTGACTAAGCCGGCAGCAACTTATCCATTAAACCAACAACCATTATTCACCTCAAATAATGGCAATATATAAAAACAAATTAAATAACTAGACAAAAAGTGACAAAATTTAAATTAATACATGGAGAAGCAAATTAACGTCAGACAAACTATTTCATAAAGCATAAATATTGTTTGAAACTGCATTAAGATAGAAATTGTCGTTGTCGTTTAATGCCGTCAAAATAGAAACGGACCCTGGTAGAAAGAAGCTGGAAAGGAAAGGTAAGGGAAACACCAACCTACAAAACATTTTAAAAACCACCATGGAGAATTGCAAGGGACAACAAGGAAGGAAGAGATTGAATGGATGGAATTAATCATTGGACAAACTAAGACATCAAGTGACCATGGCCAAAATGTGGGAGACATGAATAATGTATCTGAAAACTGCAAATTGGGAGAGGGAATTGAAAATACATCCAAAACATACGAAGAAATAATAACCACATAGCGATCTACAGCCTTGGAACTGGCATTGTATGCTATGTATTTCAATGGAATAAAGTCATGTTTTGAGGAACACAAAAATGGGTCAATGGCGCTACCGGGATTCGAACCCGGGTCTACAGATTGCCGGTCCGTTATGCTAACCACTACACCACATGAATCTAACGTCATTATAACTTATTTAAAGTTTATTAAGGTTAACTTCACTTTGGACGAAGACTTCTGCGTGAATAGTTGCGTTTTTAGTGGCGTCAAGTATATTATCAATTTTTCAACAAGCACGCTCAATTTTAACTTTATCATGTGACTCTTTCATTATGTTGTATGTTACTTTTTTCAGAAAACTTCAAGGAAATTATAATCATTGATGCATCGGTATAACGAACGTGCCTTGTAACACCTGTCACCTTTTTTTGCAACTCATTTGTCATCATGATGGAGTATTTCCTTATGCTTGCATTCAAGCAAACATTTTCAAAATTGAAACACTGTCTGCATAAAAAATATTGAGATGGACTTTCTGTTATAGTTACGATGACAATCTTCACATTTACTTAGTAATGCTTTATACCAAGTTTGATTTTTCTAATTTTAGTAATGGTGACCTTGACTTTGGACCAAACGGCTCCAATAGCGAGCTCTTCACTTGTTCGTACTGACCAAGTTATGTGTGAATATGATAAATGACAAAGTAATCGCAGTAAACGCCCAATTCGATGATTTCCTACCCGTCCCCCTGATGTCCAACATCCCTATTCTAATAACCTGGAGTTCGTTAGAAACCTGATGAAATGAAGCATTCGTCCTTCAACATTTGCAGCGAGTTATGTTTTACCGACAAACTTGCGTATGTCATTCATTGCACGTATTATGAGTAACTTTACGTCCGGGAGGAACTACAATTTGTTAAGGCTCATTAACATACGATAAATAGCGTATAATCATATCGTAAATTTTCAGCATAATAAAATGCGTACAAATCAACAACATGCAAATAAGAACGTAGCAGTCGTTATTTTACGAAAAATCAAAACAAAAACACGGTGGTGTTATAGTGATTTTATTAACCGCGAACGTATGAATATATTATCTGGATTATTACATTTCCATATAGGTGTATTGAAATGTTCGTGGTTGTCCGTAAGTTAGTCGTAGAAAAGGCCGCGGTTGTGTTTTCATAGAAACGTTATCAAATCAGCAGTTATAGTTTTACGCACGAGATCATTTCCTTACCTTAATTGACATGGATCAGTCCTGAAAGTTCACACACCTGTTCCCGGACAATTTAAAAGCACGATATATTCAAACAGAATCATTCAGTGGATTAAACTGAGTTGAGAAGTAATATGTTTATGTTTATAATGAATTTTGCTCTGATATATATGCTGTGTGGCTGCTTTATCAGTATATTTGCACAGGAACCTCAACCAGCATGTTTCAATCGTTTTGAGTATGAATTTAATGTGTTACAGAAGATTCTAAAGCTGGAGGAAAAGCTATCCAAACAGGAGAGTGATATAACTCAACTGGTAAATGCACTCAGAAGTATGTTGGTCCTGATTTACTGTTTATTTTATCAAACTGTGTTCGTATATTATTTTGTAGTTAATGCGATTTAGAATTTTATGGTAAAAGAAAATCTTTGAATTCCTCTTTGTGTATATTCGGTTTGTAATGGCTATGTAAAGATTGCTGGTTACTCCACATCAAAAATGGATTTCGGTAATTTCACCGTAATTGAGTGTATTTCGGTAGGGTAACGTACCCTTTATCGAAAGGTTAACCGATCCGCGTCAAGGTTACAAACGTTGTTCGGTTGAAGAGAGAAATTACCCTGGTGGTTAACGTAAGATTTGATTGGTTTACACAACACTGATATGCAAATAGCAAAACCATGTTAGTACGGCTGCACCGAAAAAAAAAGACATTTTTATTCCGTTATGTTCTACTCATATTGATTCACGATGTGTTCACGAGACCACATCTTGTTTTATAACGTAAACGTAGAGAATTTATGCACATAGAAATCATTAAATTAATGATTACTTGTTCTAATATATGAAATCATGAGTACAGAGGTCACTATGCCATTTGTAATCATGTTTGTTTCAGTTATCGTACAAGTTAATCTGTTCGTTCAATCGCTGCACAAACTTAAAGATATATTAATAATATGCTCATTTCTTTGTTCATTTCTTTACCTAAACAATCATGAAAAATATACTTTATCAAGTTAAAACTCCAATAAATATGCATTATCACAGAATAATATTAATATATGCATTATTATAAAATTAGAAAAACTTCCAGTTTAACAAGCGGGTGTGTTTTAATAGTTTTGTCAGTGAGTAATATGATTAACAAGAATGTTTTAAACGGTTGTACATGGAATGGTTCTTATTAATGGAGTTTAAGACTATGTAACAACAAAACTGGATGACTCCCATTAAAACAAATGTGTTCAGGTGAGCAAGATACATCTTCGAATGTTTTATATACTTGCAGAGTCGGAAACAGTTATACGTGACTTACGGTACATTGTGAACAATGCTGAAGAAACCGCTGATGGTAATACATACATACGATGGGGTCGCACAATATGTCCAATAGGAGCAGCGCTCGTGTACCATGGTTATGCCGCTGGAAGTCACCACACCCATTCTGGAAGTGGGTCCAATAGATTATGTTTACCGAACAATCCGATGTGGAAAGAATACGTTGAAGGCTTTCAAACAACTGGCCGACTGTACGGGAGCGAATATGAAGTTTCTGAACACCCTTTCTGGAAGCATCTACATAATCAAGACGTACCATGTGCGGTATGCAGAATACCACGGAGTGCTGTCTTAATGATACCAGGACGGTTTGAATGTTATGATAATTTTACTTTGGAATATTCGGGGTACCTTATGTCAGGCTACTACGGACATGCATCTTCATTGGAGTATATTTGTATGGACGGGGAACCCGAGGTTATTGAGGGTGGACACACGAGTCAAGATGGAGCATTGTTATATCTTGTAGAAAGCACATGTGGATCTTTAAAGTGTCCACCGTATGCTGATGGCAAAGAAATCACGTGTGCTGTGTGTTCATTCTCTCCAGTACATACAAATATGTGAAAATGCTGTTATTAGACATTGTAAGGTTTTGAGAAAATGAAAAGACAAATGCTTGTTATTGATTTGAATTGAACATCAATTAAAAAGTAACTTATCAATAAATAAATATGCGAACTAATTGTGTTTTTCGGGATAGGCTTTATTATATGTGTTGAATAATTTAACTACAATATATGTGGCGCTTTAAGTACGTGTTTAATTGAATAACTAGAAATGAATAAGTAGAATACGCTGTGTTTGAAGCACCGTTCCTCGAAAAAAAAACATTTCGGACGTTTTCCGTACAATAATCTTCACAGACATTGTTTCTGAGGCTGCTATTTCTGACTGCTTGATGAAAACGACTGGCTATGTATGTCCAGTATGTTAATAATGTGGAGAAGAAGTAATACTCTAGTCATACGGTTTTTCGATTTAAAACAATCAATGCGCTTGGTTCAACATCGGTTTTAGATTGTATGCACCATTCTATGCGTGTGGTCCCAATGAAATATAATTGGTATAACATGGGATTAGCTCGTAGATCACAGGTCAATGTCACACTTAGAGGTCAAACGTCAAAGTTTTTTAAATTATGTTCACCATCATCAGAAACATGATGACCAATATGGCAAAGCAGACTTCATATTTTTGTAGTAAAGGGCTTTCAACAAATACATTAGACAACTTCATCGTTTTATACAGATTTTAGATAAGCCATATTGTTTAATGATAATAATGAATATATAGGTGGAGCAGGAAATAAATACAATGTGCTAAACCGCTCAATAAATCAAAAGGGGATATTCGGGATTGAACTGTGGTGATACTTCAGACAAACAGGAAGACAATAACTCTGTATGTATTGAGCAAACATGAGAAGCTACAGACACCGAATAACACTCTCACACCGTACGTTGATGATGTGCACTTATTATTCCATGACGCCTGCAAGCATTAGTTTCCGATCAGACAACCGCTCAAATGGACGTGTAATTATAGTGACTAGATATGGTTTTGGTGAATATTGCCTTGCTTCGATATGACAGAAAATAAATAACTGTCAGTGTAAGTTATGTCCTTGAATGAACGTGGAAACAATGACAGCTATATAAAATGTCATTTTGATTCGACAGTCATTTCAAGAAAACGCGACAAATGATGTCACTATTTGCAAGAAACAATGTTTACTCAATATGGTCACTTCGTTTTCATATTGCCATATGGGGAAAATATTGCTTAGTTTCAGTATATGGTGACGTCTCATGTGACGTATTCTGGAAATGACGTCACTTATAGAAGAGGTTGGAAATCGAACAGTCACGAACGTTTGTATTGTATCCCTGGCCGACCGTAACACATTGCAACACGTTACGAAACGATAGCCTGAAATACCGTTACTGAACGCAGGGCTGTTATCTGCATCGTGCGAATCAGAATCGGAGGACAACAGGCGGCGTTCTTTATTCAAACAAAGTATCAAGGTGAAGCTAGTTGTGTTGTGTTTTACCAACTAAACCTACAAAACCTAAAGTCTACATCGCATATACGACAACTACGCTTAATACGTACCATTTCCAGCATTTCATGTAGATCCTGTAATTTATTGTTCATTCTTTCTCGCATTTTGTGGAAGAGTAAATTATTTCCATTCAACCACTTCTATTACATCGAATCAACATTATGTAATATTAGAAATGTAAGTCGATTTGACATGTTTGACTTTAATAGCCATTTCAATATTAAATAGAAGGGGATGGAGTATTTTGGATGTAATGGTGATCGATATCAGCCGATTTTTTGTATGCGTCATAACCGTCATGCTTCATTGATGTCCATATGATTTTCAGCAAAGCCCTTAGAAACCCATTTTTACTTAGTCTCGTAATTGGCAGGATGCACTTATTTTAACCAACCACCGCCTAGTACATATTAATTAACTGATTTGCATTAAATGTCTTATCTGTCATTTCAAACAGTATGAAACATACACAAGAAACAGATATTGTCTCACTAATATTCACCATTCAATCCGACCTTCTATTTTTAACACATAGAGTTCAAAATTTCAATAAATACAGATAAACGAAACAGCGACATCTTTGTCAATCGGACGCATATCTTTTAAAGTATTTCTGTCAGTCGGCAAGAAAATCTCCTTCACCAAATGCAAATAGCACTTTAATAGGAAAAGGTCGGATATTTAAAATCACGGACTAGCCACGGAACATTTTACCATTTTGATTTACATTTATCTTACGGTGGTTGTGAATTGTTAATAATATTTTGTTTCATAAAGCAGCCGTTATGACTGAAACATGCATGAATGCACACTGCATCGAGAATCGACGATGACGGAAAATAAGTAAGGCATATAATTGCCGGTATCTACCGCTCGATATTTGACCAACCGTATCGATATCGATACATATATTGTATTTGACGCACGAAAACAAATCATGGTTGATATACAGACTCTTCATTGCTTTGTCCCTTAATATCGTATCGTACTGAATAACAATAAACATAAACATGCCAAACGAAAGTACATACTGGTGCAATCAGGGTGTTTATTAAAATACATCGGACAAAGTCAACGGCTATCCCTCCTAGATAAGAAGGGGTATAGGGAAATAACCGCCGACCATGCCAAGTACTAAGCAAAATGCGCCCTACCCTGGACAATACAGTCAGTTAATGAAAAATAACTGACACCTTATATACAACTGCTAAATAACTTGTGAGCGACTCTGAAGGAATAAACTCGTAAATACATAACTGAATCTTATGTTCAGAAATTGCAGTTGAGCATTGTATGGACGACTTCTCCGTGAATTTAACAACATATTTGCAAAGTTTCCTGACAACTGACATAATCATGACATAGATATAAGCAAACATATCATATCTAAGTTTATATAATTGAAATTTACCTCACCCTAGTAAATGTAAGTACCCCGGGGCATATTACGCAAACAATTCGTAGCTTTGTATTATAGCAATCCTGTTCAAACGATTTTATAAATCTTACATTATTTATGAATGTCTAGTTATATCGTCATGGCATTATAAGAAAGACATGCCTTAAACACTAACGTGAAATTGACATAATGGGAACAAACAAAGCTTAGTATACCTCACGCGCTTAAAAATGAAACTAAAAAGTGAGCACACAGATAAAGTGACATTTAAAATGGCAAAAACATTCTTTTATTTCTTGAACATAATTTCATAAAATTAATCAGAGATGAAATAAAAAATAATTGGTCTTGAGTGTAATAAACTTACGGTGAAGAATTAAAACATATACATGTATAACTGTAACACACGTTTGACTGTTAGTAATACAAAATAACGTCTAGTTCAAATAGTTGCGTTTTTAGTGGCGTCAAGTATATTATCAAATGTTCAACAAGCACGCTCAATTTTTACTTTGTCACGTACATCTATCTTTATATTTCGTTGTATGTATATTTTTTTCAGGAAAATCAAGGAAATTATAATCATTGATGAATCGTTATAACGATCGTGCCTTGTAACACCTGTCACCTTTTTTGCAACTCATTTGTCATCATGATAGAGTATTTCCTTATGCTTGCATTCAAGCAAACATTTTCAAAATCGAAACACAGTCTGCATAAGAACTATTGAGACTCACTTTCTATTTTAGTAACGGTGACCTTGACTTTGGACCAAACGGCTCCAATAATGAGCTCTTCACATGTTCGTACTTACCAAGTTGTGTGTGAATATGATAAATGACAAAGTAATCGCAGTAAACCCCCAATTCGATGATTTCCTACCCGTCCCCCTGACGTCCAACATCCCTATTCTAATAACCTGGAGGTCGTTGGAAACCTGATGAAATGAAGCATCCGTCCTTCAACATTTGCAGCGAGTTATGTTTTACCGACAAACTTGCGTATGCCATTTATTGCACGTAGTATGAGTAACTTTACGCCCGGGAGGAACTACAATTTGTTAAGGCTCATTAACATATGATATATAGCGTATAATCATATCGTAAATTTTCAGCATAATAAATGCGTACAAATCAACAACATGCAAATAAGAACGTAGCAGTCGTTATTTTACGAAAAATCAAAACAAAAACACGGTGGTGTTATAGTGATTTTATTAACCACGAACGTATGAATATATTATCTGGATTATTACATTTCCAAATAGGTGTATTGAAATGTTCGTGGTTGTCCGTAAGTTAGTCGTAGAAAAGCCGCGGTTGTGTTTTCATAGAAACGTTATCCAATCAGCAGTTATAGATTTACGCACGAGAACATTTCCTTACCTAAATTGACATGGATCAGTCCTGAAAGTTCATACACCTGTTCCCGGACAATCTAACAGCACTATATATTCAAACAGAATCATTCAGTGGTTAAAACCGTGTTGAGAAGTAAAATGTTTATGTTTATAATGAATGTTGCTCTGACATATGTGCTGTGTGGCTGCTTTATCAGTATATTTGCACAGGAACGTCAACCAGTATGTTATAATCGTTTTGAGTATGAATATAATGTGTTACAGAAGATTCTAAAGCTGGAGGAAAAGCTATCCAAACAGGAGAGTGGTATAGCTCAACTGGAAATTGCACTCAGAAGTATGTTGATCCTGATTTTCTGTATATTTTATCAAACTGTGTTCGTATATTATTTTGTATTAATGCGATTTAGATTTGTATTGTAAAAGAAAATCTTTGAATTCCTCTTTGTATGTAGTAGGTTTGTAATGGCTGTAGGCTTTAAAAAATAATTGTATAAGTAAACAATACATATCTTGAAAAAAAGATGGTCGGCGCAATTTGAAGGTTAAGATTGGATGTGCAACATAAAAAAGCTGAGATGTTACGAGTGCTGGTTACTCCACATCCAAAATGGATTTCGGTAATTTCACCGAAATTGAGTGGATTTCGGTAGGGTAACGTACCCTTTATCGAAAGTTTAACCGATCCGCGTCAATATTACAAACGTAATATTAATATTGATTCACGCTGTGTTCACGAGACCAAATACTTGTTTTATAACGTAACGTAAGAGAATGTATGCACAGAGAAATCATAAAATTAATGATTACTCGTTCTAATGTATGAAATCATGAGGTCAGAGGTCACTATGCCATTTGTAATCATGTTTGTTTCTTTACCGAAACAATCGTGAAAAATATACTTTATCAAGTTAAAACTCCAATAAATATGCATTATCACAGAATAATATTAATATATTTCTCTGCATTATTATAAAATTACAAAACCTTCCAGTTTAACAAGCGGGTGTGTTTTAATAGTTTTGTCAGTAAGTAATATGATTAACAAGAATGTTTTAAACGGTTATACATGGCAATGGTTCTTATTAATGGTGTTTAAGACTATGTAACAACAAAACTGGATGACGCACATTAAAACAAATTTATTCAGGTGAGCAAGATACATAGTCAAATGTTTTATATACTTGCAGAGTCGGAAACAGTTATACATGACTTACGGTACATTGTGAACAATGCTGAAGAAACCGCTGGAGGTAATACATACATACGATGGGGCCGCACAATATGTCCAATAGGAGCAGCGCTCGTGTACCATGGTTATGCCGCTGGAAGTGGACACACCCAATCTGGAGGTGGGTCCAATAGATTATGTTTACCGAACATTCCGATGTGGAAAGAATACGTTGAAGGTGCTCAATCAACTGGCCGACTGTACGGAAGCGAATATCAAGTTAATCAACACCCTTTCTGGAAGCATCTACATGATGAAGACGTACCATGTGCGGTATGCAGAATACAACGGAGTACTGTCTTAATGATACCAGGACGGTTTGAATGTTATGATAATTTTACTTTGGAATATTCGGGGTACCTTATGTCAGGCAACCACGGACATGCATCTTCATTGGACTATGTTTGTATGGACGGGGAACCCGAGGTTATTCAGGGTGGACACACGAATAAAGATGGAGCATTGTTTTATTTTGTAGAAAGCACATGTGGATCTTTAAAGTGTCCACCGTATGCTGGTGGCAAAGAACTCACGTGTGCTGTGTGTTCATTCTCTCCAGTACATACAAATATGACTGTGTGAAAATGCTGTTATTGGACATTTTAAGGTTTTGAGAAAATGAAAAGACAAATGCTTGTTATTGATTTGAATTGAACATCAATTAAAAAGTAACCTGTCAATAAATAAATATGCGAACTAATTGTGTTTTTCGGGATAGGCTTTATTATATGTGCTGAATAATTTCTCAACGCAACCAGTCTGTTTAACTACAATATAGGTGGCGCTTTAAGTACGTGTTTAATTGAATAACTAGAAATGAATAAGTAGAATACGCTGTGTTTGAAGCACCGTTCCTCGAAAATAAACATTTCGGACGTTTTCCGTACAATAATCTTCACAGACATTGTTTCTGAGGCTGCTATTTCTGACCGCTTGATGAAAACGACTGGCTATGTATGTCCAGTATGTTAACACTATGAGAGAAGAAGTAATACTCTAGTCATACGGTTGCGATTTAAAACAATGAATGCGCTTTGTTCAACAACGGTTTTAAATTGCATGCACCATTTTATACGTGTGGTCCCAATGAAATATAATTGATATAACATGGGATCGTAGATCAAAGGTCAAGGTCACACTTAGAGGTCAAACGTCAAAGTTTTTTTAATCATGTTCACCTAGATCAGAAACATGATGACCAATATGGAAAATGTATATTTATTGTAATAAATGGCTTTCAACAAATACATTAGACAACTTCATGTTTTATACACATTTTAGATAAGCCATATTGTTTAATGATATTAATGAGTATAGGTGGAGCAGGAAATAATAAATACAATGTGCTAAACCGCTCAATAAATCAAAAGGAGATATTCGGGATTGAACTGTGGTGATACTTCAGACAAACAGGAAGACAATAACACTGTATGTATTGAGCAAACATGAGAAGCCACAGACACCGAATAATACTCTCACACCGTACGTTGATGATGTGCACTTATTATTCCATGATGCCTGCAAGCATTAGTTTCCGATCAAACAACCGCTCAAATGGACGTGTAATTATAGTGACTAGATATGGTTTTGGTGAATATTGCCTTACTTCGATATGACAGAAAATAATTAACTGTCAGTGTAAGTTATGTCCTTGAATGAACGTGGAAACTATCACCGCTATATAAAATGTCATTTTGATTCGACAGTCATTTCAAGAAAACGCGACAAATGATGTCACTATTTGCAAGCAAGAAACAATTTTTACTCCATATGGTCACTTCGTTTGCATATTGCCATATGGGTCAAATATTGCATAGTTTCAGTATATGGTGACGTCACATGTGACATGTGACGTATTCTGGAAATGACGTCACTTATAGAAGAGGTTGGAGAAAATTGTACAGCGGCGCTCATCTGCTTTTTTCTAACTGATGCGACATTAGAAGTAACAATAGAATGATATGCTGAGCATGAAGGGGCGGGCACTTTCACAAATCACAATAGGTTTGCAAACAAAATAAGATATCATTGTTTACAAACAAGTACACAAAATATGTCATAACCTTCGCCTATATAATTATGTCAGTTGTAAACGTCGATGAATTGATTGAAATGATGATTGCTCGTGTGGAACCAGCAAGTGTCACATACAACTGCCCTGCGTTCAGTTACGGCTAACAGTCGCGGACGTTTGTATTGTATCACTGGCCGACTGTAACACATAGCCAGCCAATGGGGAACCATATTGCAAAACGTTACGAAACGATAGCCTGAAATGCCGTTACTGAACGCAGGGCTGTTACCTGCTCCGTGAGAATCAGAATCGGAGGACAACAGGCGGCGTTCTTTGTTCAAACAAAGTATCAAGGTGAAGCTAGTTGTGTTGTGTTTTACCAACTAAACCTACAAAACCTAAAGTCTACATCGCATATACGACAACTACGCTTAGTACGTTCCATTTCCAGCATTTCATGTAGATCCTGTAATTTATTGTTCATTCTTTCTCGCATTTTGTGGAAGAGTAAATTATTTCCATTCAACCTCTTCTATTACATCGAATCAACATTATGTAATATTAGAAATGTAAGTCGATTTGACATGAGTATTTTGGTTGTAATGATGATCGATATCAGCCGACTTCATTAAAGTCCATATGATTTTCAGCAAAGCCCTTAGTCTGGTAATTGGCATAATGCTCTGATTTTAACCAACCACTGCCTAGTACATAAATTAAATGACTCGCGTAAAATGTCGTATCTGTCATTTCAAATAGTATGCAACATACTATCAGTACAATCAAGAGACATATATCGTATTTGGAGAGATAACGTATTGGTATCTGAATGCTATTCGAATGTCACGATTGTGGTTCTTGCAATTGGTATTTCCAACACACATAACGAATGAAAATGTTATTGTTAATATTCAAAGGAACGCAACCTAAGCATATCCTCATATCCTCTGTCATATATGTTAAATCTTACTTTTTGTGTTTCGAGCGAATGTTATTTCCCCCTTTCTCCTGTGCAATTCTTTCACTTTATAGTGTTCATGTTATTTTCTGCCCAGTTTCGGCCTATTGTTGCCAGCTGACTGGACTTGTCCCGCGATCTTGTCCATCCATTTATTCCCCCATTCACCGTTTGTCCTCTTTGATTCTACTACTTATTGCTTATGGTCTGCCAGGCCATTCCTTGTGTCTCTATTCCCTAACGTGTGTAGCCTTTAACCTCCTCAAGTGACGTGTGTTTTATGGATTGTTGTTTTCCTTGAGGTATGTGTGGGGAGGCACCGTCTTATGTATGTTGCATTCCCTGTAGCAATTTATTCTCTGTCGTTTGATCTTTCTTCTCGGTATAGCGGGGTTATTATGGTAACTGAAGTACAGGTCAGTATTAGTAAGAAAGCAGACAAAGCTGGTAAAGTCGACTTACCGCCATACAGGAATGAAATACTGTTGAAAAATTAAAATAAACTCGAAGTATATAGTTACCTTTTTATTAGTTATCTATCTGATTAGATATATTTGTTGAAATATTTAATTATAAGTACACAAATATTTTATTTGCATATATGCACATCTTAATGAAAATTGAACAGGCAACCTATTTGCTACAATCGTGTAAGTTCAAATGTAACTCGATTTAAGATATTGCTTCATATTTTATGAATGTCTGATGCATTGGGCGCAATACACGTACACGCCATAAAAGTTTTAATCTGATGAGGCAACACGATACAATACACATCAAATGTTTCAGACAATACACCAATGATATAGGCGTCTCTAGTGGTTGGTATGAAAGATCAGCATTAATAAATTAAGTGGTGGTTAAATTACTGCAAAGACTCATTGATATAATATTACACAATTTAACTCTAAATGACACAAAACTAAGCTATACCTTGTATTCAGTATATAAATATATGGGGGTTTATTTTCACCTAAATTGTCATGGTCTGCAGCCAAGTTAAAACTTGCTGCTCAAGCTAGAAAAGTTATCTATACAATTAAGTCATTTCAAAGAAGCTCAGGCCATACTTTTTACTTAGAAACAGTTCATAATTCCGGGGTACCATAAGAACAAATTGGTGATATTGATTGTGACCAATCAATCTAATTTCATCAACATCTGTCAGATTTTAAAGCAGGAAATCGCCGAATTCTTCATTCGCACATTTTTTATCGCCACTTTGAACGCATATTGGCTCCGATGGCGATTGACAGCGTTGGTTCTGACCTTTTAATACCCAATTGGAGCCCCTTTGATAGAGAATCATGTTACTAAAATAGATTGCACGAGAGCGGGCTATTTTTATGAACGAAACCGTAGAAACAACATTCCATCGGAATGGACATTTTCATTTCATTAAGCTATAGAGGCTCAAAGAAATATTTAAACATATACTAAGAATGCTTTTCTAATAAATTGTTCAGCTTTTGTTACATGTAGTTAAAGTGGCCCTTGCTGAACTACTTGTCACGTGGTAAATTACACTTTTGGGAATTTGTGTCTAATGCACAGCATCTGAAATGTAGCATAGATACTCTTGAAGGCATTGAGTTTAAGCCCAAGACCATAGACTGAAGCCCCAGACCTAAATACGCATACTGAAGGCTATGATGTGAATCTACTGTATGAAGACGTCTGATCTGCTCCACGGCAGACACTTGTTGGTCGTAAAACATTTCCAACAATCACAGATAAATCATATTCTGTTGACCATTTCCCGACAACTATGTTTGCGCAGCTGAAGGAGACAAAAATAACTTGTGTGCACACATTGAGAGAGATCGCATGGTAATTGATGGTCAAAAGATTACATTTCTTTGAGATCCAGAATAATGTGTGTGTAATAGAAGCCAGATTCAATGTCATTAAACACGTGCATTAAACTGAATTTCAAATATCATTATATTGGCTTTTTTGGTTACTTTCCAAAGGCGGATCCAGGATTTGACCTTGGGGAACGTATCTCTTTGGTCATTTTTTGTTTTCGCCCAAGCCTTGTAAGACAGCAATGACTGTTGTTTTATTCTTTGTTTGTAAGTTGATAAACATAAAACAAATCAGAAGGATTTTATTAAATACAACGCATTAGCTGCGGTAGAGCGAGCGAGCGAGTGAGGTATTTTCGTATTTATACTCAGACATGCGTGTAAGTTTCGGGAAATTTAGTGCACGCCCCCCCCCCCCCCCCTTGACCCGCTAGTGATTGCGGCTTTTCAACGGACGTCAGAAATAAGTACACGTGTCGTGCTCATTTGGCTGTTCAGAATAAGTGTTGAAGACATTCTTCTAATCAATAAGTTAAACAAATAAATACTTAATGTGTTGTAGTTTCCACACGCTTCTGTAAGCGCACCGACTGTATACACGTTTTGCATTCGTGTTTGCAACTCACACACATGAACAAGAAATATTTGATTAGTAGCAGTCAAATGTCCTGAAATAGATCGATCACGTGTGTATGTACGTGAGTAGCATTACAGCTTGCCAGGTCCATAACTAATTGTGTGTGCTGAGCTTGGCTTCGCGAATATCAATGTGTTCTTTCCATCCGCGGTCAAACAAGGTTTTATATCTAATTAGTATTTTCTCAAGAGGAGATTGTGATTAGCGAGCAGCAACTTCGGAGGAAAACTCAATTATTCTTTAGACCGGTAGAATATGTTATGTGCTTGTACTGAATAATAATTTGCTTTATAACGGCAATCATGCAGAGTGATTGTGAATTTAATATTTAAGTCTCATATTTCCACTTTATTAACTAAATAGTAGAAAGTTAGCTATAAAAACCAAACTATTGCACATACATGGCACTATGTGTTTTTTGGTGAGAGAATTTATTTTAGGTATGAGAGGTATGAGAGGGTCGATGGCATCCCACTACATACTGTACAATGAAAACGTTGGTATAAACTGGTTGTTAGTATGTAATATGAGCAAATATAACATATATATATTTTTATATAATTGAGTGTACTGATAATAATATAGTCTGAAATAAAGTTATCCATTTTTTTAAATTATTTATTTTGCTCAGTTTCTTTTTCAAAGTTTTAAAACAATTCTCTCCTACAGTTTTTATTTCAACAACAAAAAAGGAAAAAAAGTGATACTGTTTACATTTTATGTTTAATGTTTATATTGTTTCTGGTTCATGAATATAAGTCAACATTTATTTATTGTCGGATAATTACATTAATAAATAACATTAGCCATGTATGGCTATTTACCGACATTTATAGCAACATAACAAACATATCTGGTTACATAATTTAATAAAATAATACGTGAAATATTAAGTTAATAAATAATAATGAAAAGTATATAATATAAGATTATAAGAATTCTTAGCGTGTTTTAGTCTGACATACTGTTGAAAGAATATAATTCATGTTACGCCTGCTCATCATTACCTTGCACAAGAAAGCATATTTCAGGTTACAATTATTGAACATGTTCTCTATAGAAACCTGTTAACAATGTGCACGACACAATTAAACACTTGAATGTTTACTAGACTAATGTTAATGATCACCTTGGCATTTCGAGAGACATACGTGACAGTATAATCAAATTCGCCGGAGAGTTTAGGGCAATTTTCTCAGGATATTATGTTATACTATCAGTCATGTGACTGTTCTGATCAGGGGTCAAACATTGTAATCAATAAGTCAAAGTAAACTTAGCATCTCCTCTATACGGTGGCATAGAGGTGACATGTGAAATTATTTTTATATCGTGGCCAAGACTTACTAACTCGTTCCCACGACTTATTATGACATAAAAATAATTTCACACATGTCACCACTATGCCATCGTACCATAAGAATATAGAGCCGCATTTTGAAAAGAAATATCTTCGTCTTACTCAAGTGTGATGAACAATTGTTGTTTTAATGGTTTACGACTATTATTAATTTTCAAAAAGTATTAGAAGTTTTGGCCTTTTTGGATGATCTATAAAAATACAAAGATGCCGTTTGGTGTTTTCTGACTGCGAGTGGGAAACATAAACCGTACATTAATGAATTACGATTGCTGCATTTCTTGTTGGTTCGGAACATAATACAACTCCAACATAAGTACACAGTGCCAATACGCACATTTATTTTGCATGTTTATTGGTGTTGTATGTACTAGACCACTGTTTACAAATAGTTATACAATGGTGTACATGAAACTGATATCAGTTGACCGATAGTTTGCTTCCAGATTCGCGCTATCCCTCTCGTCGCTGGTGTAATAATGGATTGTCACTACGTGGTGCTTCCTTTCAGCCAACTCGATGCACCATAATGTTTCTGGTATATATTTAAAAGTAATTGAACGATTTTACTTACGCGTTCTCACGGCATTTGTACTATGAATTGGGTTATCACTTAATATGTTTTTGCCTTGAATTCCATTTTGAAGTCGATACAATTGCGTGATACTAATCTGCTCCATTAGCACGATGAAGTAGACGACACGTATCCGGTATGTCCGTTAAAGTTAACTTATTTGTGAGCGCCTTTCAAAGCAATTGTCAGGAAACAAATTATTACTTCAGTCTGGTTGAGTGATTTGCAGAATCGAAATGCCGGGAATATCGTGGCATATGTTGTTAATATGGTGTTCAAAATGCGTTTGCCCCGTTACAGGTTAAGTCAGATCAAAGTGAATGTTTGTTTAGTACCCCCGGGCTGGTACCTTTCGGCTGTTCGGTCGAAAACAATAATCGGAAATATTCACATCCGCTATAGCCGATATATGAAACACGACAAACAAGAAATATCTTGTAAAAAGATCGTCGGCTCAATATGAAGGTTAAGATTTGTTGTACAACATAAAACATTGCCGAGATGTTACGATTGCTGCGCACTCCAGATACAAAATGGATTTCGGTTAATTCACCGAAATTAAGTGGATTTCGGCAAATTAATTCACCCCTTATTGAAAGGTTAACCAATCCGCGTCAAGGTAACAAACGTTTTTCGGTTGAAGAGAAATTGCCATGGGGATTAACGTTAAATTTGATTGGTTGACACAACACTGATATGCAAATAGCGTGACCATGTTAAAACGGCGGCGCCGAAACAGTTTTAAATCTCACTGAGCATTGCAAAATAATCGTGTTGCCATTGATGTGTCTTTACTGTCCGAGACATAACATGTAAGAGACGAATGTGTGTGTCCAGTCAGTCATTATGGGAGGGATGTGGTCGAGAAGCAGAGCCTGACTCCTGATCAGAAAATTGTGGGTTCGAATTCTGCCTTGGGCGAGGTTAATTCATGAGTTCTGATAAGTTATCCAAGAAGCAGTTATCGCGATTGATTTAATTGATATAGTACATTTGTGTCGTTGTTGTTGATATAATGCCGTGTTGTTGTTGTTGTTGATATAGTGCAGTTGTGTTGTTGTTGATATAGTGCAGGTGTGTCGTTGTTGTTGATATAGTGCAGTTGTGTCGTTGTTGTTGTTGATATAATGCAGTTTTGTTGTTGTTGTTGTTGATATAATGCAGTTGTGTCGTTTTTGTTGTTGTTGATATAATGCAGTTGTATAGTTGGTGTTGTTGTTGTTATTGTGTAGAGAAGGCGATTAAACAACTCATTTAAACAATTTCCGTTTTAAGATCAAAAACACTCATTTAGTTAAAAGTCTGGTTAGATTAGTTTTGAAACTTTAAATCAATATGATAAATATATTTTGCTACGCACCACAAACTGAAAGGAAATTGAAAAGACGCTTAATCAGTTTTCCGTAATTTAGACAAACAAAGAAATAAATAAAGGATATGACCTCGTCGGTCAAAACTCAAATCAATCTCTGTAGACGAATTCCAAATGATGTAACAATGTTTCTCTGAATTTATTCGGGAATAAATAAATAACATGATTAATTTCCTAAATCCATTTAAGGCGAAGTCGTAAGTTCAAATGTAATGCAATTAAGGAGATGGCATCAATTTTCATGAAGTGTCTTTTCCTGATTCGCAATCCATCTTATTCGATTTTTGTCTGGAGAAAAAATCCTACAAAAAGATTCACATTTAGAATTCCGATCTTCATGGCAAAACAACAATGCAAACATGCTAACGTTTATCTCTGGCAATTAAAATTGTATAAAATAATTCTCTTACAATAAGATTCGTGTGGTGATATCAATCTATGCGAATTAATTGCCATGCCTATTTAAAGCGATTTTCGATGACACCAATATATCATCTGAAGCTAGGTAATTACTTGTTCGGTTATGGATGTAGTAGTAAATATACGAGAATAAATGTGTTCCCGCATACCTAAATCAATCCAACAAACCTCTTTATTTTTACTGTTGATTCAACATCTATGGTGGCATATTTCTGCCATCAGCTAACTACTTAATTAACTACAAAATTATATAGTTAACTAGATACTTATCGCGTTATCTACTTAACAGTAACCTACATATTATGTAGCTAATCCATTACCTATATAGTTAACTAGATCATTAACTAGATTATTATGTAGTTAACTAAATAATTAACTATCACGTTAACTAGATACATAACTCGTTAACCATTTAATTAACTAGAACAGTATGTATTTAACTCGATACTCGATAACACGGTAACTTTTACTTAAGTAGTTTTCTAGTTTCTTTAACGTGATAACCACCGTGGTTATGATCATTTTCTAGTTAATCATGTAGTTATCTGGTGGCAGAAATATGCCCCCATAAAAATCATATTCCGTTTTATTGCGAGGTGGTATAGTGAGGTTTTATCAAACGCGGACGTATGATTATATTACCTGGACCATTACATTGCAAAATAGGGGTATTGAAATGTTCGTGTTTGTTCGTAAGCTTGTCGAAAAAAATCGCGATTCAGTGTTTGGTAGAAAGTAATCCAAACAGCTGTTTTGGCTTTACGTACGACAGCATTTCCTTACCTAAACTGTCATGGATTAGTTCTGAATCTTTAGGACCGATTCAAGTAAATTTAGGTAAGGAATCGACTATAAATGCTGTTTAGTTTACGTTTCTATCAAAACAGAACCGTGGCGTTCACTGACAAACACGAAATATTCAATGCGCTATTTTTGAAATGTAATTTGTCCAGGTAATAAACTACTCAAAATTGGATAAGGGTCACTTGGTAAACCTCACATTTTACATTCAGTGAATGAATATGTTAAAATATTTTCATTGCAGTAAGTTGTTAATACACCTGTCGTTTTTTTATGTGAATATCACGGTGAACTTGCACGAGGAGCACGGAAAATGGCGTACGGGTCACGTAAAACACGTGGTTGGAGTACATGTATATGTCAACATTTCGAGGATCACGTAAAGCACGTGATTGGAGTACATGTATATGTCAACATTTCGAGGATCACGTGAAGCACGTGGTTGGAGTACATGTATATGTCAACATTTCGAGGATCACGTGAAGCACGTGGTTGGAGTACATGTATATGTCAACATTTCGAAAGCTGTGCTTGTTTTATAAACTGTTGTGTTGAAAATTGTCATAAATGACTACTGTAAGTATTAAGCATGTACACCAAATGCATAATATGTGCCATTTCTTTATATTGAGTAAAGCAACCAAAATTATATATATTGTGCGATATGGTTTTATACTTTTAAAGCCCATCTTGTTTGTCAAAGTACATGTATGTCGCTTGAAGTGATGGACCCCTTTAAGTCTTAAAGATAAATATCAATAGGGAGGGGTAGAATATATCGACGATTTTTTTCATTTTGTGTAGTTTTGGAATAACTTAAGTTGTTACTGTCGCTCTGATTTTTTTTCATTCAAGGGCCGTTACTCCTGTCTGTCCCCTTACTTTGTACCTTATTAAGGATCGCACTGTTGCCAAACGATCGCTTAGCATTCTAATATCGATCAGAGATATAGAACTCACCCCCAATTAAGCTGAATGCGAATTTGGTACATATACAATATGGCATAAGACAGATAACTCTTTCGAAGATATTTCAATATTCATGTTGGAGTTGCTTAACCTTACTGCAAGCTTACCATCACGCGTTCTCCTAGAAATACACTGTAGAATAGTTCGACTTTCTTTTTGTACCGACGTGATAGGTGACACACCGAATCGTATCAGTTTCTGTAAACAACAACAGAGGTGACATTTATTTCGTACTGCGTGGGTTCGCAGTACATTTGATCTCTGGACCGTTGTTACTTGTAGGTTGTGTAAGTTTAAACTCATTTATTTTACATCGAGTGTGACACAAGTTCTTACAACTTATACTAATCACTCTTGATGACTGCTTCCTGGCTACCAACCTTTAGGGATTGTGAAGTTCGTGATCAAACCCCGATCATCATGGAACTCGAACTCATAATTTAGTGAACCACATTGGTATCACGATGTCTGGCATTGACTTGATGAGCTTCTCGAAGTAGTGGGGGGGGGGGGATGTTAGAATATACAATATCGCGGGCCCGTATTACAGAAGCATCTAAAATTAATCTTAAACATTTTCACTTAAGTTCAAAACTTCAAATAGATGTAATTCCAAAACCGCATTAAAACTGGTAGGTTTTTTAATGGTTATGACAACAAGATATTAATACTATGCATCTATTACTCTTGGTTTGACCATTTAATAGCCTGTATGTTAAATAAACCAGTTACGGAAAATGTAATTTTAAGAATAAGGATAAGATTTTACTTAAGATGTTTCTGTAATATTGCCCCCTGGTGAACGGAGAAACGATAGAAAGGTGCAAATATATTTCATGATCAATCTTGTCATACATCTCAAATGGTGTAAACATATAAACGACAGATAAGAAAGGTATATGGGAGCCGACACAATCTATGATTTGATGTGTTATGTAATCAATCTCAAGCTGTGCTCACATAAGATTTATTTAGTTATTTATTTTTCTCAGAAAGCGCGTGCATTATAAGAGTGAATATCCGTCAGTATTCTCTAAGATAACCTCGATGTTGTACAGGGGGGCGTTTTATCAAGATGTCGTAGCTACGACATGTCTTATCTTAACTCCAGAACTTACGACAAATAAATACGACATCGTCAGACCGTTTTATCAACGGTGTCGTAACTCGAGTGTCGTAGCTGCGACAAAATGTTGTCGTAAGACGGTAAAAATCGGGACGCGGTCTAGAATACGGAACTTCCGGTGCGTCATTCTCCCACGCACCTGTCAAATTCGCGTCGTCAATGTAAATAGTTAACATGAAACGGACTTTTTAAACGCTTATATCTGCGATTATCGGAGAAACTTCGGTAGATAAATTTATAAAGTTATCAGAATACATACAACATGGAACAAAAATATGTTAATGCCACGACAGATAGACGAATAAAACATGAAAACCACTGCCGATTCACTTTAACATAAACTCTTCAAAAATGCATAATTTTTGTGTGGACCCGATCTGAATAGCACGGATTTGTGAATGTACTTAAGCTGTTCACGATATATATCTCATGAAAATAAAACTGTAATTAACATGACTAAGAATACTGGTGGTTGTAATCATTTATCAATGTAAATAAGATGAGCATATTGTGTCTAGAAGGTGTATATATGCATCAAGGTACTTAAGGTACAAGTAGATAAAGGTATATTCCCGTCACTAGAGTTCATTCTGTGAATATTATACAGATGCACACATGTGTTGTTGACATTAACAATATATTTCAGCCCTTGTGATCATGTTACTTTATCCTGATGAGCCTCATATGGGTCATATATAGTAATGGTCACAACTTAACTCCACCTTAATTAAATTGTATGTGTGCAATTAAATATATATATAGGCCTACATCTAAATGATTAAATCTTTGTTTTATGTATATGACTACACTACACTGTGTATTCAATAGAGTACCCAACTTTCAGCTTGGTAGTATTTACTTGCATTTAGTTCAACCAATTGTATTGCACAGTATCAAAGCCACAAATATGGTTATTTAGAATAGCACGGACATATATATATATATGGTTTATATTTCCGTGAAATAGGAAGATTTCCAACAAAATAAAGTAGCTTTCATATGTGTAGGAAGTAAATTCAGACCTGATTCTACAGTGTTTACTACATGGTATGGATGTACAGAAGTTCAGCTTGCATGCCTGTGTCTCTGCATTAAGCAAAAACCATGCTTTATATACATAATAAGCTTCAAATCTCAATTGTTTGGTTGGCAGTTGGAACTTTGTGTACAATACTTTCCATAAAACAGTAATTGGCTTGTGTAATTATGTATTATATGACAATTCCTGAACTCATTTCCTTTTCTACAATATATGTATGACCATAGCAGTCTGTGTATTCATTTTCATATTCTTCCAACTGATTTAAAAAATCTGAAAATTGATCCAAAAGTTGTCTGCTGGTCTAGAGATAAAATTCAATGTTGATGTGTTCCAAGTAGCTAATTGTCTGTTTTATTTGTTGATAGAGACTTTAATTCTGATCTAAACCCAGTCCATGACAATTAAATGTTACTAGGTGCAAATGTTGAGGACAATATGTAAGATGTTTGGACAATGTTTGAGAATATACATAGAAATGATACAAGAAACACAAATGCTGGTTCATCCTTTTTTTATTAAATATTCACAGGTCTTCATTTCATCACTAAATTATATATCATGTACACTTTGTTATCAGTTACCTTCAATAAAAAGATAGTGGAGAGAATTTCAATAAGCTTTAGCTTCCAATTCTATCCACTTGTCTATTACATGCACTTTATTATCCTGTATTTATTGCATATTACATGACAATTTAGACAAATAAATATTTTTAAACTAATAAAAAGATAATTGTAGGGGTTGAATGTTTATTTTAAAAAATGTGATTGTCATTTTACTACATGATTTCATATTTTCTTTTTTATCTAGAACTCACAATAACACATAGTCCCTGATTTTATCTAAATGATCCCATTTACAAGCACAAAACTAGCATAAATAATCTCTATAATATTTAATGATACTGTTTAAACTTAACATTACATGTAATTGTAATAAAGCGTTAATATGCATATATCCAAGAAATGCAAATCCATTTATTTTCAGTACAATTTCAAAACATTCTAGGCCATATGAGTGTGTTATCAAATAAGTCGAGATAAAAATTTGTTCAGACCACCGAGTAGATATGGGAAGAATCACAACTAAATCCCTGTGAGATGGCTGTAGAAAGTACCACCTTGCTACATGTATATTTGTGTACAAGAGGACACATTTATAACCATTATCTGTACTGAGCAATAAACACTAGAATATTTGTACAGCTTATCATATATGGAATATAAAGACAATAGAAATGCTAAACCATCCAATAATCACTAATCACACAAAATTTAAAGTTTCCATTAAAATGGTAATGTAAGTTGAATCACCTTAAACAGCAATTTAAATTTGAATGTCACAAATTCAATAACTGACACTATAGTCATATTTACTCATGTGTTGGTATGATGACAGATTTGCTGATTATTTCCTATTGATTTGTCTCTATTTTCCTTGTGTGGTATAAGCTCCTTTATTTTATATCATATGTGTTCCTGTGTCCATTGCAATTAACCAACATGTCATATATGTACATACCTGAAAATAATTAATATACACAAATTTAATATTTATTTTTATTACTTACATTCAATTAATTAAATTCATTAATTCATATCAAGCAGTACATTATTCAATAGAAATATCAACTTTTACCATAATATGGCTAAATGAATATATTTTAAGTAATTTATCTATGTTTAGTTATAAAGTGAACTGTCATCCAAGAATTTTATTTCTTATAATCAATGCTAAATTTTATTTATAAGAACTATTGCATTCAAGCATAATATTTACCATATATCCTGTTTAGACAAACATCTAATTGAGTGTTTGATCCTATTTCATGGTATGACATTGCACCATTATATATTATGCATACAAGTATGCTCTGTCTGGATGTAAATCTGCAATGAAGAAGTGTGTTGTAAATTAATTTCATCATTTTAATGACACAATGAACATTGCAATAATGTAATACACAGATAAACATCATGTGAGTGCTGATGCACCTCATTGATGATTGAAATCTAAAACCAAAATACAACTTGTTTATATATTGTGCATTAATTCCAGTATATCTGAGTATCATGATAGTAGGTGTTGATGTAACATAAAATGAGTAATAGTAGGCATGTCTAAATTAGAGCCTCCAACACAGATCACTTGAGTGCATATAATAGAATAATGGTAAGAGGAGGATCTAAAACACAAAGTTCTAAACATTAGGGCTGGGACCAAATACCTAAATATAAGTATTTTATATAAGTCTTTGCTGGGACCAATATCCCTGTATATATTGGTAACATATTATGGGTATGGGACCGTCAAGGGAATATAGCAATAGAACAAATATGCCATTCAGTGACTGCATACTATTAATAAATAATTGAAAATAAGTCTTCTTTTCAGCAACAGTAACGGATAAGTCAGATACAAGTGGGTGGGGTAATGTTTACTTTTTACTAACTATAAGTAACACGTTACAGATATTCCTCACACAACTCATAAAATGAAATCAATAGATGCATTTATTTTATGACTGACGTAAGTGCTTTATAAACGAACAAGTTAATGAAATAATACGTAAATTTGGCGCTTTCTCGGCATGTCAATGAAGTCAATGAAGGAGTATTCTCCCTTGAAATAATGACAGCTATTGAATGTAAAATGCATAAATTCAATATGTCATGACAAAGTGTGGGACGTGATATTGATCTATCTATGAAAAGAGAGAAAAAACAAAGCGATTACCTGGCATGGATCCAGCGAAGGCATTTCAGATGTTTTTCTTAAATTGTGTTTACATTTAGCACATTTAAGCGATTCCCTCTCGTTAATTTTCGTACCCGTCATGAACACTTCGTCCCAAAAGTATTCGAATTATGCTTTATTTGTTGAAAATGCTTAAAATGTCTTTGAAGCGGACTCACATGGCGGCCATTTTTGTTTGAGTTACGACACGCTAAGACAGCCTCGGACCTGTCTTAAAAGTTACGACAAAAATAGGCAAAGTTACGACATCTTAGCTACGACAAACGTTGATAAAACGCCCTTGTCGTAGATTCGGCGTCTTACGACAGACTTACGACAAAAAACGTCGTAAGACACGTTGATAAAACGCCCCCCAGGTGTTTTCATTTTGCATCACTTCAATTTAACTTTTTTGAGAAAAGCAAAACTAGTAGCAGATTTTCCACTATATACGAAATCAATTCACGCTGGAACGTGTTGAGCGTTATTGTGTAGACTGTCTATTCCGAACTTATCTATTTTACATATATTGTGAAACAATGTCTTACTATTCATACGAATCAAAAACGGTGACTGTCTCATGGGTCAGCAACCACTACGCACACAAACTATAAGGATTATGAAGTTGGAAATCAAACCCCGCTCGAACTCACGACCGTCGGATCAGGAGTTAGGTATATACCACTGTATCACAATGTCCCTATCTCAGGTTTGATTTGATTCCATATTTTCTATGTGATGCTTTTCTACCAGGTGACAATTGATTACTAGTATTCAGGATAAATGTCTTATTGTGTTTTGAATGTATGCTATATTTCCCTTTCCCCTGAGCAATGCTTTTTCTTTATATAATGTTCAGGTTAGTTTCTGCCCAGTTTCGGACTATTGTTGCTAGCTGTCTTAACGTGTCCTGTGATCTTTTCCATGCATTCATTACCCCCACTTGGATGTGTGTCCTCTTTGATTCTCCTAGTTATTCCTTATGGTCTACCAGGACATTCCTTGCGCCTCTGTTCCCTTATGTATGTACCATTGAACCTCATCAAGTGCCTTATAAGTTATGGATTGTTGTTTTCCCGGAGGTCTGTATGTATGTGGCGTTCCCGTTTAGCAACTTATTCTCTCTCTTACATAAATGAGCATTGTTTCCACCTTTGGCTTATGTTGGGAAGAGGAATGTTTCCTGTGGGAGAGAAACGGAGTTCTGAATACATCATGATCGACTGAAATGCAACTTATATAATATTGTAAAAACGGACTTAAAAATACTGCAAAGGAATAAAAGTGAAACACATATATCTGCTTCTTTATTTGCATATGAGCGCTGCTATGGGATGTACATCCTCTTCTGTAAGTGACGTCATTTCAAGAAAACCCAACATTTGATGTCACTAAGCAGGAAACAACATATACTCCATATGTTCACTTCGTGTACATATTGCCATATGGGGCAAATATTGCTTACTCTCAGTACTGTCGTTTTCTGGAAATGACGTCACATAAAGAAAATGTTGGAAATCGTACAGCGGCGCTCATATGCACTTGTATTTTAGTGTTTCCTCCTATCGAAACGTAAATCAGAAACGTAAACACAATCAAATATCACGATATATAACAAATACATCCGTACAACGCCTTGCACAAACGTTCACCAAATCATTAAAGTACTAGCAATTCAGCAATTTGAAAAACAATATATCTAACATGTCTTTCCTTTTAACAGAATCTCTCTTACAAAATCTCAGCATGTTTTGGTGAAGTTGTTTTTCAAAAGCAACATGACCAATGTTTGAGTTTCACCAATATTTAGTCATAAATTGAGTGGAACTAGAATATTACATTAAGAGTTTATTTTACAAAGGTTATTTAACAAGACAATTATTCCGAGTTGTATCACAAGGTGTGGGGTACTATGTGTTCATAGTACACTGCATGTCAGTTAATAATATGATATCATCTACAATCAAATCGTCCATGAGATAAAATCAAAATGCGCTGGAGTGATAAATTACGCAACTAAACTTAAAGTGGAAGTTGATACCCGTCTCTCAAATTCACGCAATATATATCAGGTTGTAAATTTATGAGCAAATTAAGACTAGTAATGCGAGGTAGCTATGATAAAGTATTTCAAAAGATATAAGTTATTCATCCAGGTATATGTTGCTCCATCTTTTGTACTTCTATTCATTCGGGGTATATCTTCAGTTTATACAACGGACTGTGGGGACTTTGTTGAATACAGGTATGCGATTTTAATAGTAATAATATTTGAATCCACAATATATGTTTAAAGATATATTATGCTCATTTTTGTTCATTTAGTTACCTAAACAAACATGAAAAATATACTTTATCTAGTTAAAACTTCATTAGATATGCAATATCACAGAATACATTTATAATGTATTTCTCTGAATTTGTCGAAAACAACGTTTGTATTATGACAAAATTAAGAGTATTTTTTACTAGTTTTGTCTGTTAGTAATATGATTAAACAAGATTGTTTTAAACGGTTATACATGGCAATGGTTCTTATTAATGATGTTTTAAACTATGTAACAACAATACTGGATGAAGTCCATCTTAGAAGGTTTTAGGTTCAGATGAGCCAGATACATCGTTTATGTATTTTCATTTTGAGATAAACAGGTGCTGATTTCTCTGCGATTAATGATAACTTTATCTTTCATTTGAATTCATTTTTCTATGTCGGAGAAAAACATATTTTGATTTGTTTTTCTATCGTAGAGAATAAAATAAACACCTGTTGCTTCAGAAGTGTCTATCAACTGTTAGTCTAGATAATAATAGATCCTTTCGTTATTTAAAAACAATGTATTATGCTTCTCTGCACAGGCTATTGATTAATTTTTGAAGTGTTGCTTAAATATATCATAAAATTTCGATAGCTGGTCAATCTAAGCAATAGACTTCAGGGGTCAGGAAAATAATGCTTTCAAATCTATTTATACCCACAAATTATATAAAACAGTCTGGTTATCACAATGACGTGCAACTGTCATGAGTTCAAATGATTATATATCATAGGGCCTATATCATTTTCAACTTTGCTGGACAATACATAAGTCTTTTCAATGAAACAAAATGTCAAACTTCGTACAAAATAAATATTTAACAATGTCAACATCATTTGAGCGCATAGATCTATGTTACTTTTGTATTGTTGTGACGTCACGCTCTTATTGTTGTGACGTCACGCTTGTATTATGTTGTATCCATTCGGAAAACCTCGGCCAACTACGTCATGTGCCTCGGATGTTCGTTAGGCACTACTTTTGAAAATACCATTCGAATATCATGTAAACAATATGGCGGCGTGAACGCTGGAGTTCTGATGAATCGGGATTAAAATCCCATATTTAAGCTATATGAAGACTGAAATATGTGAGTTTTTAATTAGAAATGACAACGATAATCCATTTTTATGTGAATTTATTGAAGTTGTTTTGAAGTTAAATCTGTTTTACGAGAACTATTTTTTGATCGCACAAAATGTTGAATTTTGCCACATAGTGCTCCGTCTGGCATACACTAGAGGATGTTCATAGAGTAACGAAGTGGTACGGAAATATCCGAGAACTGTCGAGAATGATGTTGTACCCTGTACTAAATCCAATATCAACAGCTAATCGCCATCTAGGGCAGAAAAGGGCCAATGTCTTTGGAATACCAACTCGACTTCGCTAAGCCGGATACACGTTTAGGACAGTGTATAAATTGGCGAAAAAACATTCAAATAACCTCATGTCTTTCTACGCTGCAGTTGTCACCAAAATGACCAGCAACCGTATAATAAGAAATTTTAAACAACATCGGTCAACAAATGTAATTTGTCCTTACCAGGCTACTTAGATCAGATTGAAGTGATGATCAGAATACTCGTTGTTATAAATACAAGTGTACGACATACATCATACATGTACCCAATATGTGTCTACTGGAATGTCAATATGCGGCACATTATCATAATAAGAGCTTAGCTGTACCATTGCTGGTGTTGTGTGTAGCAGCGGACAACCCCTTGTGGAACAATACACAATGTGGTCACTGAGTGGTCAGATTGACCGGGCCAATGTTCCAATATTGACAAATTCAATGCACTATACCACTTACATAGTGATAACACATGTATTGCAATTTTGAAAGTCATTACAGAAGTAATTTACTTAAATGGACGGAGGTAGATATTTTCGTGGCACTATTCAGCATCCCAAGATTGGTATATGTACAAAAAGAATAATAACACACTGCAACCTGACATTAATGCCATGCGGCAAATGTATTCATAATTTTATTATTACAAACAGAAAATATAAAGGCCCCCTAATCACAGATTACAAAACAATCAGGACCCAATAAGGGTTATTTTATTCATTTAAAACGCAAACATGACACTTGTTAAAAACAATAATTATTTTACGTTCATTGGTCGATGGGTATTAGTAATATCTCTGGGTAGTCTTTGAACAGAATATGTATGAAAAGAGTCATAAGTTTTTTACAAAATACGACATATTTGACTTGGTTGCGATTTCCGTATTTTGCTGAAGTGGTTCATTGACTTCCTATGTGCAGTTCCTTGCGCCCCTGTTCCGTAGTGTATGTATACTTTAACCTCATCAAGTGCCTTATGTTTTATGGATTGTTGTTTTCCCGGCGGTCTTATGTATGCGGCGTTCCCTGTAGCAACTTATTCTTTCTCTTTTTTGATCCATAATATAACTGACTGCACATCTTACAATTTCCATTATCAGTGATTTCACGAAATACAAAAATGCGCAATTAGTGTAAAAGTGGGATAATTAGCTTGTTGAGAAATGGTATCTGACTTCAATACAATATGAACGAGTTCTTCGACAACCGCCGGATGATAAATGTTATAGCCGCCGATGCTCGTTAGGTTAATTTATTTTCTGTCTTGCTGATAATTAAATGGAATTGCATTCTTTCGGCGTAAATTTCGCACAGATGTAAGATAAAACACAATTTCAAGCAGAGTTGGTTATAGCTTGAATAATACTTCTGTTATATAGCATTAAGAATTCACCCAGGTGAGAGAAAATAAAGACGTGCAAACATCTTATATTCTTAATTTAATTATGCAATTTTTCTGTTATTTTTAACAGTGTAGCTCAGTAGGGTGTACGGTTTTATCTTTTCAAAACACAGAACTATTAGTTTATTGGGAACTTATTTATTTTACATCGATTGTGAATCTCAGAAACGATTTATTCTAATCACTCTCGGCGCGATTCGATCACATGACTTTTGTATCAGGTGTAAGGCGCTCTACCCTTTGATTACCATTGACGTGTACATAAACGATATAAAACTTATTTGACACTAGCCTAAGTATTGCAGGTTTGTAGATTTGAATCAATGATTCATTTTAATTTTGAACCAAATTTGAATATAAATTTAAAAATGGAACAAAGAAATTGTTCTGAAGTTTGAAGACTTTATAGTTAACGGTTTGGTCTGCAAAATTCTCCTTTGGTAAATACCGTGGAATTAAATTTTCTCGTCAGTATCTTCGAATTCATTGAATTGCTTAGCAAAAGGTGTAATCACAAATCAAAGGACTGAAAGTCCTAACATCGCGCAATGTTATTACGGTAGGAAGAGGAATTTTAAGCAACGAAGGAGGGGTGATTATTGTGTTTAACAAAATGAACAGCAGGGAACATTTTTATATAATCGGATCAAGTACGTGTTAGAAAACAGTTCCATTGGTTCTCGTGTCCACAAGTGGACTTCAAACTATGTCAGACAACAACGGCAATAAAAATACCGTCAGAACTTGAAATTTCTGAAAATGCACTTCGGACATGTTGACATGTTACCTTCATTTTTGAATGTATAAACATGGCCGACCAATACATCAATTGTTCACAATACCGGTATCCGGAGTGCTTGCATCGTGGTGCATCAATTAATCGTCTTATCCCTATTATAGTTACATAGTCATCTTGTGACCAGGTAAACATTTTTGTTTGCGTTTTACAATCCGAGTTTGTCTGCCTGTCATGCAGATAAAACCCGGAATGTTTTACAATACGCTGAATAGGGATGTGTTCGCATACAAGTAGTATGGGCATACTGTTCCGGTCTGTCTAACAGATACCCAGGCATTTGCCTGATCATGAGTTTAGCCGATAGCCGTTTCCATAAAACGTATATTTGATTAGTTTCATCAGGTTTAACCCTGGTTTTAAACAACTTTGCCATCATTCACAGCGGCCGGTTGACCTAACCAGTTTTCCTGAAAGTAATTATCAACCAGTACCAACTTGCTCTACTGCTATGAGTTGCCATCTTCTCCGGATGTGCAGGACATGACCGTAGCCAGTGTCACTGAAGAAATTAACCTGTCCAACCCGGGAATCGAACCCAGATCTGCTGGCTGACAGCCTGGCGCTCTAACAACTGAGCTAACCCAGCTGGCTTCCTATCTTTGTAAAATGCAACGTATTCATAAACAAATATTCATAAAGGGACGAATTTTTATCACATAAATGTTCCAACAATATTGCCGAAACATGAAATAGAAGAAGCTTAAATAGTATATGTACAACGTATACATTAGTTGTTATACGCAAACGGGTATTCGCTATTTGTCTCCACTGCAAGATACATACGCATGAAAATTGTACATTTCGCGACAAGTCTTTCGTTTTTAAATACCCGACGTTTACGCTTAACATGTCTGCGTTTAAATGGTAATGCCATGCTTACGTAAAGTTCTGAAATGATATTGAAAACGGTTTAAAACTACAGCCCACAATGTCTCATGTTGGAAATAACCGCACTTGTCTGAGTTGTTAAATTTGTTTATCAAATGCACCGTAAACACTGCAAGATATGATAAGAGAAATGTTTCAGTTATTGCTTGCATAATCTGCACAAAATCTGATATCCACAGTGACTTCGGGGGTGGTACTACAGACATTAAACTAGCAAATTTATCTGAGATTGCAACATACATAACGTGTGAGTTGCCAAAAGATAGCAGAGATATGGTATCCATGGAACATAGTAATAAACACAACACGATGGAAATGATTATTCCATCATAGCATCTTAAATAAGTTTGATGCACAAACGATAAATTACAAAACTGACATGTAGATATATCAAGCGGTTAATAACATAGTGAATAAAACCAGATAAAGTGACTCTGACAACACAACTGACAAATCATCGTGCTGTAACTGCACCTAGACCAGCCTTGCGTTCAGTTACGGCTAACATTCGCTCTCGTTACGAAACTTGTGCACACGTTTTGCTACTGAACGCACTGTTTACCAAAGTGTGTGCTCCCACTCGCTAACGCAACTCCGAGGTAGCAAGCGAATTTGTGAGGTGAAAACTGTGTTCAGTTACGGCTAACAGTCGCTCACGTTTTTTTTTGTATCCCTGGCCCACCGTATCACATTGACTGTACACGGGGAACCAAATTGCAAAACGTTACGATTCGTGAGCCGCAAATACCTTATTCTGGTTCCCTGCATTTAGTGTCTTATAAGTAAATACTATTACGATATGTGACCATAACGATGTTTAATTTACGTGACCATAACGATGTTAAATTTACGTGACCACAACGATGTTTAATTTACGTGACCATAACGATGTTTAATTTACGTGACCATAACGATGTTAAATTTACGTGACCACAACGATGTTAAATTTACGTGACCACAACGATGTTAAATTTACGTGACCATAACGATGTTAAATTTACGTGACCATAACGATGTTAAATTAACGTGACCACAACGATGTTAAATTTACGTGACCATAACGATGTTAAATTTACGTGACCATAACGGTGTTTAATTTACGTGACCATAACGATGTTAAATTTACGTGACCATAACGATGTTAAATTTACGTGACCATAACGATGTTAAATTTACGTGACCATAACGATGTTAAATTTACGTGACCATAACGATGTTAAATTTACGTGACCATAACGATGTTAAATTTACGTGACCATAACGATGTTAAATTTACGTGACCATAACGATGTTAAATTTACGTGACCATAACGATGTTTAATTTACGTGACCATAACGATGGAAATATTTTGATTACGTTTAATTATGGCACTACTTTTACAGCATTCGTTTTAAACAAGCTTATCATTCAGCAGGGCCCGTTATTTAAAAACGTTTTCAGACTGAATCTAAGACTTAAATTTTAAAATAGTAAATGTTCATTTTGTTCCTACGTTATTGTTACACAATACATTTTGATTTTTGAAAAAACATGGTAAAAGTGAAAAGTGAGTAACAAGAAATATTCAGGTAAAACTTTATCCGTTCAAATATAATGAAAACGAAATGCTTGCAAATTTAACTTTTGCAATTTATAGTCAAAAGTCTGAGATTCAGTCTTAAAACGTGTGTGAATACGGGCCCAGATTTTCAGACATTTACAAGACAACCAGCGAGACGGTAAAATGTTGAAGTGTACATCATTAGATGTATACGTGATTACATACTAAACTTGAAACTGACTATCAAGTATCATCAGTGATGAAAGTGCGAGGTTTGTTGAAGCAAGACGTGAGCCATGTTTGTAATTAAACAAACTGTCTGATGGAAAACTAGATAACATATATAATGTGCTGGTATCAAGTTCGGTGGCATTTGTATAACCTTCCCATCACAATCACTCACACAATTCTAAAATGTTACAGTAGTCGCGGTTATTTATCAAAAATAGTTTCGTATTTTGTTTACATTCATTCGGTAATTATTATCGTCACGCTTATATACAAAATGTTGGTAATGCTACATCAAAATGATTGGAATGATGTCAATTTTTGGCTATTTAAATTAAAATCGGTTACTCCTGTAATACAAGTGTGACATTATTTCAAACTAGACACAGTATAAGTTATACATGGTTATATATGAATTGTGAGTTATCAAAACTATGCATACAATCTTATGGTGCATTTGCCTATAATGTTGTCTAAGCACATCATCTGCTTCGGATTACAAAATGAATTAATAATGTATATATATATATTGTATATCTACTAGCCCGTGTATAAATATAGTTAGGATGTACAAGTAACTGGTAAAACGAGTGAAGTCGCAAATTTGAATTTAACACAAATCCTACAAAAAATGTCTTACCTTAATTATTGACTCAGTTAATTTACTAGATTTACTAGATATAATCGTACTGTTCCCCTTCCATTGTTTCTGACTTTCTTGTCTTGGTCCGTAATGTATTCCATCCTTTAAACTTTTCCCCTTGATGTCCCCCTAAAGTGACCTTCGTTGTTTTATGGTCGGTCAGGCCATTCCGTGCACCCCTATTCCCATGCATGTTTACCCCTGCACCTCCTCAGTGCCTAATGTTTTGCAGACTGTTGTTTCCCGGGGGTCTGTGTGGGGAGGCATTGTGTTTCCCGGGGGTCTGTGTGGGGAGGCATTGTCTTATGTATGTTCCCTGTACCAACTTTAATCTTTCTTTCAGTAACATTACACACTTGTTACATCAATTGTGTATTGGCTCATCTAAAATCGACCATTAACTTGATAACTACAATGAAATCTAGTCAGATATCCCAGGATAAAGATGGATATAATGACATTATCAGTTAATTATATTATCATTTGTTTTTATATGTTTATTACTAAACATTTGTTTACTTATTTTTATAGCTAATCTTATAGATGACTGGTGGTGAATATGTTGTATTTATAAGATGACTTATAATCCTATTGGGCCGGGTGTTTGTATGCTTTTTATGTCTCTGTTTATATTGGCTGACTTACGTATTCTTATGTTGGTAGCATACTTGGGGAAATTATATCTATGTTTTGCTATTTAGCATATTCTTTAACTAGGATATCCGATATAGCATAAATTATGTCTGCAATTTGTGCGTCCAGTGATAAGCAACTAATTACCTGCTTATCTAGAAAACAGATATGTCACCTCCTTATAATACGTGGGTCAATCATTAGAACTACATTGAGAGCATGTGTGTAAAGTTACTTTTAATTTTGTATAAAATACGCGCCTGAGAACCTGTGTGCTTAGGTAATAAAATATTCCAAATTGATACCGTATACAATAATAGGCAACACGGTGTCAGTTGTCTAGAAATGATTAACAACGCTAATGTTTTATTTCGTGTGAAAATGGATTAAATGCTCGACTTGATTGAATAAAGTAGGTGTTGATAACAATATCGTGCTTTCTTATTTAACAGACTGAAATATTAACTAAGAACTAGTCTGTTCAATGCAAACGTCAACTCAAAATTAATGTGAAATGTTGACAAAAATGTCAATGGATTAAGACTGAATATCTCATTTTGAAAACATTACACAAACAAATACATAACAACAACATTAAACTTCAAATCAATATCATCTCAAACGTTCACTATTCGTCATGTACATTGAATTTAGTTTGTATTTGTGTTTATTTATCGTCGCCACCGGTTTCCCATATTATCTCCATATATGTTTAAACAAAATTCAACGTCTAGGTGTAACACAAATATATTATTAATGTGATACAATGGAGATAATAGAGTCCCCTTGTTGTCGAGTCTATGGAGAGTTATTGTTCTAATTTAGAAATGCATAAAATGTTTCTCTGGGAAAATTTCTCATTCTTCATACTTTGTATTTGAATGTTATTTGTCGACTATGAATTGGATGTTACAATTTAATGTCGAATAAACTATATGTTATGTTGTTTACACGTTTCTGGTACGAGTAACAGTCTCTTGTCAAAATCATAATGTCCGACATACTCTAATGACCAAGTAGGACATTTCGGGAGCGGAACTTACACCAGGAGTGGGCCGACATAGGTTAAGATTAATGTGAAGTATGTAGTGGTAGCAGTAAATGTGAAGTATGTAGTGGTAGCAGTAAATGTGAAGTATGTAGTGGTAGCAGTAAATGTGAAGTATGTAGTGGTAGCAATAAATGTGAAGTATGTAGTGGTAGCAGTAAATGTGAAGTATGTAGTGGTAGCAGTAAATGTGAAGTATGTAGTGGTAGCAGTAAATGTGAAGTATGTAGTGGTAGCAGTAAATGTGAAGTATGTAGTGGTAGCAGTAAATGTGAAGTATGTAGTGGTAGCAGTAAATGTGAAGTATGTAGTGGTAGCAGTAAATGTGAAGTATGTAGTGGTAGCAGTAAATGTGAAGTATGTAGTGGTAGCAGTAAATGTGAAGTATGTAGTGGTAGCAGTAAATGTGAAGTATGTAGTGGTAGCAGTAAATGTGAAGTATGTAGTGGTAGCAGTAAATGTGAAGTATGTAGTGGTAGCAGTAAATGTGAAGTATGTAGTGGTAGCAGTAAATGTGAAGTATGTAGTGGTAGCAGTAAATGTGAAGTATGTAGTGGTAGCAGTAAATGTGAAGTATGTAGTGGTAGCAGTAAATGTGAAGTATGTAGTGGTAGCAGTAAATGTGAAGTATGTAGTGGTAGCAGAAAACAGTCAAAGTTGTAATGTTCTTTCTGCTAGCTAAACTATATGTACCACGTCTTTAGATATCCTACATTATAAGACATGTACACTAACATCATAATGTAACAATTTCTTGTGATACATGTATTGGCAATAAGAATCTTTGGTCAATTAGTTCCTATTTTGAGATTTTTCATATCAACAGAAAGTCATTTACTTTCTTCTACTCTACCCGTGATGTTTGTTCAATTTATGTGCATGGAATGTTAGAACCTCACTGCTAGTATACGAAGAAGTGGTGTCAAGCAGATACAGCTAATTTTGCTACGACTGCCTGCAAACATCACGGTACTTGCATTGCTATCACTAATATCTCGGATTTATAGAGGTGCTACACTTCTTGAATTAACACAATTTATTAATACTCCTTTGTTCAAATGTTTCAGACAACAGTCATGTGGTTCAGCTTGCACTTCCTCGTTTTTTGTTGCGGTATCATTGTACAAGGAGACACCAATGCAACAGTCGGCGATATCAATGAGCTAGTAAAGGAACTACTGTATGAGTACAATAAGAACACTCTACCATCTGGCAACTTGAATGAACAGTTTACTGTAGATATTCTAGCTTATCCTATCGCTGTAGGGGACATTGATGAGATTGAGGAAAAGCTGTCAACTGTGATGGGATTTATAATGAGTGTAAGTATACGTAAGGGGATACGTGTTTCAAATTTTAACGAAGCCACTAAATTTAACATGAACAGAAGTTACTTCAAATTTATTTCTTTTACATCAATTTAAAAACAATGTGTTAATAACTTAATACTCATTAATTAAAATCACTCTCGGTCACTGCTTTATGTGTTACTGACCAGAACTTTATGCCTAATTCAAAGATAACGAACTTCACTGATAACCTAACTCAAGGCGGGATTCTAGCCACCGACCTTCGGGTCAGGAATCAGACATTCTTACCCCCGATCAGTTTGCCTCCCTGAAAAGGGTTCATACTTATGCTATAGTATATATACGTGGGATTAACGTTTCGATTCACCTGAAACAATGCTCAAGATCTGCCCATGTTAGCTGCTCTCACACAACCAATATTTTGGCAGCACATGAAAGGAAAACCTAATCCTAACGTCCAAGAAGCTTAAACTATACCTCTTGTTAACTATACTCAACGTGTATTCAAATTTCATAAATTGACATGTGTTCACAAATCGTTCACTGGACACGAGGTTAAGTAATTGACTCCAACTCGTCTATTGACTTCTAATTGGCCTTGTCATCACAGTCAATGGTCTAGAAGGAAATGCCACTTACTAGGTACATAACCACCACATGAAAACAAAAACAGAAGAAAGGTTACACAAGACACAAACATATCAAAAGATGGGTTGAAGACAGGAGACCGGCCTTGGAATTGTCAGTGGTAAAAATGCCACTGGGGGGCCGGCGGATGTGAACTAATGGAAGGGTGCGCCCTACAATAAATGTTCTACTATTTGTAGTGGACAGATGCAAGTATACGGTGGGAACCCGCTTACTACAAGGAGATTGTGAATATCACGCTGGGACTTACAGACGTCTGGAAACCTAACATAATGTTGTTGAATCCACACCAGAATGTGATAAAGGGACATGGAGACATGTCCTCGGTAAGACTAAATTCGAATCTTAGCTATTAATCATTGTGTTCAGTGTATGCCAATGTATGCTCTAATTGTAAATTTTGATTCTGTAATGGATGTATTGTGCAATCACTCAAGCACAGATTTCGCTTTAGCAACAACCACTGCTCAAAATATTATTAATTACCCGCTGTAAATATTCACTATCAATTTAACATCTGTCGAGTAAACTTTGTACCTCATATCAACAGCCGAAACTTTGGATTTCTTAAAGGGCGTTGCTCTTGGCAGATGACGCTGTATATCTGTGTAAACATCAACATTTAGATTAAAGAATATTTATGAATTAAAGAAAGCATCGACAAAACTTACTTATAAACATACTGGTGTTTCCCTATTTTAGTTTCTACAATTGGTCGAAACTGTTCTATTTTTACGCCTACCCGCTTACAACTGACGTGTATGTCGCACCCGAATAATAATGCTGTGTTCTCTATTTTCCTCACAGGCTTCAGTCAGTTATTTCTACAATGGTACCACACATTGGACCAGACTTCTAACTTTACAAACTACTTGCGACCTTGACACTACATTCTTTCCGTTTGATATCCAGGAGTGTCCTATCAGTTTGTTCCTAACGGGAAATGACGCGCATAATATTATCGTCAATGCAAACTGGGATGGACAGAGCTCATTTGAAAAAGAAAATGGCGCCTGGAAAGTAGTTGGGCAAACAATTAGCGGCAGTAGATCCTCGCACATGGACATAACATTTCAATTTGAACGGAAACCTCTGTTTATGTTGGTGAACATTCTGTTGCCTATCATTGTACTTGCATTGTTAGCACCATTGGTGTTTTTGATGCCAAAGAATTCTGGCGAGCGAGTGGGATATTCTATAACTATGCTGCTGGCGTTGTCTGTATATATGACAATAATTAGCGATAATTTACCCAAAAATTCGAATCCAATGCCGCTTATCTCCATCATGATATTTGTATGGTATATTCTTAACTCCAGCATTGTTTTAATCGTTATTATCAACACTAAAATCAATCACATAAAAGATGCCCGTCCCATTCCCGGTTGTTTGCGCGGTTTCGTGTTGTTCACTAGATTCATTGGAAGAAATGACAAACTGCACGGTGCTGGAACATCGGACGAGACTGAAAGTTGTCTTGGAGACAAAGGTGAAGAAAACGCAAATGAAAAGAGTGGGACGCCGGAGCCGACAGGAAAGTCACGTGTTCAAAAGGTCACGTGGCAGGAAGTGAGTGTCGCCATTGATAAATGGGGTTTAGTTCTGGTCTATTTTATTAAAATAGCCATTCCTGTTGTGTTCTTTTCCGTAGCGAAATCTGGTAATATGAAGATAAAAGAAGTCTAGGTTACCTTAACATTTGGAATCGAGGAAATCGATTGTTTCATTTGGTAAATATGTGTATGGAAAGACATTTGGTGTATGCAACACGTCTTGCGGATGTCAATATTTAGTGGTATCTGTCCAATCGATTTAGTGGTGCATGTATGCAGTATGTCCTATATTCGTTGTTACGTCCTTTGTTCAAGATAACATTAAGCAACTTATTAGTGAAAATGTTATGAAGGAGTGTTAATTGTATAATATGTTTATTTCTGTAGAACAATGGTCGACGTTTTGAGATGACCGGGGTGACCGCACCCCGGCCTTTGATTTTGGCAAAATATGGTTGTCCGTATCTAATCAAGAGGGGCTCCTATTAAGGAGCTAGACCCCTCGCGTAAATTGCTGGGTTCACCAATCAGTATTTTTTTATTCGTTCAGATTACCTAATTATTGGTTCCATCACGGAATTAATTCCGTGGTTACATGATAGAAATTGTTGGTTTGTTCCACAAGAGATATCACGAGTTCACTCCCTTTATACCTTCTTGAGTTCTCTCCCTTTATCCCTACTATAGTATACAGAACCTGGTACCAATGTATATAATGGTCCCAGATAGAACCATACATATATATACTATAGAAGGGGAATATAAAGGGAGAGAACTATAGCTGTATGGTGGGTTTCATGTTATGATTTCACAATAGTGCAGTCCTGTATATTTCCATTTTCTGTTTTAAAACAATATTAAATAGTATGCCTAATCATATATATATTGCATCTACGTTTGTAAAATAAATATTGTAAAATAAAACCAGGTCCCCATTTATCATCGCTTTTGTATCACTAAACCCGACATCTTACCTCGATACAGACTACAGGAGATTGTCACGATATACGTAGATGTTATAGTGCATGCCAGATATACTGTAGAAGGGATAAGGGAGATAACTCTAGAAGGGACAAAGGGAGAGAACTCGTGACAATCTCCTGTGCCACCCTGGCGTTACCAGGCACATGTTTGTAGTCAAGGAACTTCCTCTCCTAACTGAAAAAATACATCTGTCACTTGTACAACTATTGTTGCAAATATGTCTACTTCATAAAAATGTCTTTATATATTGCAACTTGTTCATAGAACAATTCTGATGTATAATGCTGCATCCAGTGTACATGGACGCTGCAGGACATGGCGTTAGACACTTTAAATTCTCCAAGCGATTTCAAGTATGTTTGGAAAACACAAGTTTGTATTTCAAAGTTTAATTTCAGTCATGTAATGTCACAGGTTCGAATGTCTCTGTGTGATCAAGTTTATCTTACAACAGCAGTATCTGACGTAATGCCGCTTAAAACTGTATCAACTACGGACATTATACAACAGTATGTAGAAATCTACACCATGTTTTGGGTGGAAGGGTATACCATGCTTGATATACAACACTGACATAATACATTTAGTATCGGTATATTAGTCAGCGATACGTATACTAGGTAACAAGAGATGAACATCTACATATATGGAACCTACCCACATTGTATATGTACAGTGACTGATGACTCATTGAGGTGACAATGACCGAAATATGGAACACAAGAGGTCACATAATCGTCCAACAGGGTGCAAAGTAGCACACTCAACATATACAATCACCATACTTCAATAGACCAGCAATCATGTACATTTCTTTCGGGTGAACAAGAAATGTGACATCTAATGTGTTGACAAGATGATACTAGCAGTTATGCCCAATTAAGGGGCAATAACTTATCAGATTATTTAAGTAATCATTCACATGTTCATACTTGCCCACACTCCTATACATATCTGGGGCAATATTACAGAAACATCTCAAGTAAAATCTTATCCTTATCCTTAAAATTACACTTTCCTTAACTGGTTTATTTAACATACAGGCTATCATACGGTCAAATCAAGAGTGGTATATGAATATCATTAGTATGTTGTTGTCATTATCATATAAAAACCTAACAGTTTTAATGTGGTTTTGGAAATACATCCATTTGAAGATTTGAAATTAAGTGAAAATATTTAAGATTCACTTAAGCTGTTTCTTTAAAACGGGTCCCGAGATTCTATGTAAATTTAATGATTAATAATTCAGGAATATGCTCAATATTGAGTCAGCATGGTTTAAATAGCAACTGATTCAAACATTTTATAGTCAGTAACATTAAATTAAAAGATTAAGTTGTTATAAGGAGCACCACATTCACAAGACAATGCTTGCCAACACAGAACCTTGGGAAGCATCAGCATACAAGACAATGCTTCCCCACACAGATCCTTGGGAAGCATCAGCATACAAGACAATGCTTGCCCACACAGAACCTTGGGAAGCATCAGCATACAAGACAATGCTTGCCCACACAGAACCTTGGGAAGCATCAGCATACAAGACAATGCTTGCCCACACAGAACATTGGGAAGCATCAGCATACAAGACAATGCTTGCCCACACAGAACCTTGGGAAGCATCAGCATACAAGACAATGTTTGCCCACACAGAACCTTGGGAAACATCAGCATACAAGACAATGCTTGCCCACACAGAACCTTGGGAAGCATCAGCATACAAGACAATGCTTGCCCACACAGAACCTTGGGAAGCATCAGCATACAAGACAATGCTTGCCCACACAGAACCTTGGGAAACATCAGCATACAAGACAATGCTTGCCCACACAGAACCTTCGGAAACATCAGCATACAAGACAATGCTTGCCCACACAGAACCTTCGGAAACATCAGCATACAAGACAATGCTTGCCCACACAGAACCTTCGGAAACATCAGCATACAAGACTTCAGGAGTTGAGGAGGTGTAAGGGTGAACATCTATAGGGATAGTGCCTTTGTTACGACCCGTTTTGTAATAAAAGTTTCAAAGTGGACACAAATGTTTTATTTCAACTCTAGATGACTGAGAATCGAATTACAAATGTAAAATAAGTCTTATTTCAGAAGTTTGAACAGAAATCTTGTGCAATAAATACGTGATATAAGTTGAGTCTCAAAAAATGGTATAACAAAACGGGCTGTTTAAAATCATGTCCCTATTGCACGAGATTTCCTTTTAGTCTTGTGAAATAAGACTCATTTCACGTTTGTGGACTGGTTTCGAGTTTAAGACTCATTTCATGTTTGTAGACTGGTTTCCAGTTACTTCATGATGAAATAAGAATGTTCTGTCAACTTCGAACTTTTTATTACAATACGGGTTGTAAAATGCCATAAGGAAATGAAAACTTTTTTGAATAAATTATAAGAACAAATATATACAGTATAAACAAATGTGTATTCATATAATGCCACCAAAATAATAAGATCTACTATAACATATCTATGTCTGCTTACAATATTATCTTTTAATATTTGTTTCCAATATCTATTCACCATAGAGATGTATTGGAAATGAAATGGCTACACAGGCCTTCCAGCAGTATATACCAACAAACTCGGAGAAAACTAGGAATGCAAGTCACAGAAAACTAGGAAAAATGTAGGAAAAAATAGGAAGTCAATGATAAAAAGTAGGAATTATATGTCACCTTTGCAGCTTTTTGTATTTGATTACCATACACCAAGACAATGGGATCATTTAGTTGACAGGTTATTTGTATCCGCAAAACCCACCTGCAGGTATCACTGAAGCATAGGCCAACCTTTTCAGTCATCAGTTGAGAAGTTTTGACTATGCACCAGTGATACCAGACCAACAGATCACACTTTCAGCAAAGGAGTCTGTCAACTAAACATCCTCTTGTCTTCTTCAGCAAGAAAATCCCCAAACCATGTTTAAAAACTTCTAGACCTTATCCAACATACTTCTCTGCTGATGAAAAACTAGGAATACTAGGAGCTTATATCGAAAACTAGGAAAACTTGGAAGCTGGAAAGCCTGGTGACACATTTCCCATGTGGAAAGACAAAGCCACTCAATGTACAAACATGTTTGTATGTTCAATTCAGCACTATAGAAACGCTTGGAAATAAATATAATGCCTGTATTTACACTACATGAGATTTTGCAATAGAAATCACATAAACATCAAACAATATTGTCAAAGTTGGTAGTTATTTATATTTATATTGATACAATTACCATTAAACCCGTACAAACGTTCACCAACAAATATCCATCGAAACCTACAGACACAAGTGTAGCATGCTAAACAATATATACTTGACACCATTATAAACACAACTGTTTTAATTTGGCTTCATTCTGTACATGGTGTTAAAAGCTACCAACTGTTACCAGGGTTTTAAACATTGTTAAAAAAGTTTTGAAACTATGGACCAATAATTGATATTTCATGATTTAATAAGTTAATTGAATTATGTTAGTGAATTAATATAGAATTATTTCTTCTTTTATGTCATGTTTTGAAGCAGACAATTTTCGGTTGCGTTTTTAATGGCTTTAAGTATACTTCCTACATTTTAAATGAAGGCAATGCACCATGTACAAGTTATCCATGACAATGCACACCATGGACTACTCAACAGATACATACAGTAAAACCTCACATAAAGACCACCTCAATGATAAGACCACCTCAAAATTAAGACCACATTTTTCAAGTCCATTTCGACTGTTCTACTCTTTATTCAACCTCAATATTAAGACCACCTCAAAATTAAGACCAGTTTTCAAGGGTCCCAAAGGTGGTCTTATTATTGAGGTTGTACTGTACATCAATTTTATTTCAATGGAACAAATCCAAACATCAACATAACAGTGACATGGAAAGGCATTATGCTGACTGGGCAACTTTGTCTGTCTCTGACTGTGGTGTAGATTCTGTACGCTGAGGTTTGATGATGTATCTCTGTTGATGCTTGAAAAACTTCTTAGTCTCGTCACACACAATATTTGTACACATGGGACATCGTAGAGTATTTTGATTGGAACAGGACACGCCAGAATCCAGATGGTTTTTCACCAAATCAGCCAGAGCCTGGAATTAGGTAAGAAGCAAATATAACATTTCTAAACTTTTTCGAGTCTTTGTGATCTTAGACTTGGGAATGTAAAATGGGCGTGATTTCAGCCACAGAAAGAGGTAAATTCAGGGGTTTCATTTGACCCATGATTTGACCCTTTGACTCCTGGGTTTACCGCACCAATGTATATGTTTTAACTCATTTCTGTCAATAAAACCACAGAAAATGTGACTGCAATAACTTGCTCAGTAACAATGAAGTTTTCATGAGACTTAATTTTCCACTGGTTAAATCAACTTTTTCAATGTTTACTACTTTTGAATCTTTTTGTTCCTGAGAAAAATGGAAAGGAAAATGTATAAAACAATCTGGATGGTATTTAATCATGCAATGTACCAATATACGCAAAATGTCAAAAAATACTATTTTACTATGGAATTAAGGATCATGTGTTTTTAGGAACACGAAAAATCAGTCAATGGCGCTACCAGGATTCAAACCCGGGTCTCCGGATTGCGGGTCCGTTATGCTAACCACTATGACCTAAAGTCATTTTCATGTAAATTTAAGTTTAAAATTTGAACACTCAAGAATGTCTTGTTTATAGATATATCTTATATATTTACCTCAACAAAGACAGGGTTACTATTTGGAGCAGCTGATCTTCGAATGTTAGCACCAATCTGAAAGTATAATATATAACATAGGGTATGTAGGCATTTCAAGGTATAAGTCATTTACACTTATGTATAATGTCGGAACATTTGTTTGAGTTAAACTCAATTATTTGAATCAAGAAATATCTTTAACAAAAGACAAACGAAGTAGATAGAATGATGTCATCTGGTATGTTAAATGAATTTTTTTTTTGCAACATGTTAAAAAATAAATCCTTACAAAAAATAACTTGGATCTATATACTACAATCATGGACCTGTTTTATCATGGTCATTTTAAACATATAAACTATTTACGGCAAAATTCGAACTGACCTGCAATTTATTATCCCATAATGATGTGCCCAATATAAATTGAATCCATTCATCCTTTCAAGAGTGATTTTCATAGCTGGACAGAAGGGATATCTAGAAGGGATAGAGTGACAGAACTCTAGAAGGGATAGAGGGAGAGAACTGTAGAAGGGATAGAGGGAGAGAACTCTAGAAGGGATAGAGGGAGAGAACTCTAGAAGGGATAGAGGGACAGAACTCTAGAAGGGATAGAGGGAGAGAACTCTAGAAGGGATACAGGGAGGGAACTCTAGAAGGAATAGAGGGAGAGAACTCTAGAAGTGATAGAGGGAGAGAACTCTAGAAGGGATAAGGGGAGAGAACTCTGGAAGGGATAGGGGACAGAAGGACAGGGGTAACACTTTATGCCCCTTCACCCTTTGAATTTGAATGGCGGGGTCCGTAATAAAAAGAGAATTGAACCGCTCACCTCCTCTCCTAATTCCTTAGCGTATTCCAGATCCAATTCAAACAAGGTTTCTATATGATCACTAGTGAAGGCTATAGGGACCAGTAACAGATTCTTCTTTCCTCGTTTCACCAAACCTTTGATAGCATCATCTGTTTGTGGGGACAACCACGGTAACGGTCCAACCTTAGATAATACACATAAGTTTGTATATGAACAGTGAGCATTTTTCAAGCATTCGAACTACATGTTATACATAAGAAGACAGTGAATTCCTGTACAGAAAGAAAATAACAAACACAATCGCTATACATGTATGTATGATAATATATAAAAGTTTCTTCACACTGGAATATTTTGATTTCCGTTACTATTTCTAACAGAATTTCAAATAAAACATGTATAACCATGAAGTAAAATTATTCATCCCACTTCTGTGATAGATAGTTATGAATCAACAATTTGCACATCTCCGCAGCAGCATATATGTATATGCCAAAATAAAGTTAGGTAGAAGCAGATTAAAATGAAATATATGCCAAAATAAAGTTAGGTAGAAGCAGATTAAAATGAAATATATGCCAAAATAAAGTTAGGTAGAAGCAGATTAAAATGAAATATATGCCAAAATAAAGTTAGGCAGAAACAGATTCAATTGAAATATATGCCAAAATAAAGTTAGGTAGAAGCAGATTAAAATGAAATATATGCCAAAATAAAGTTAGGCAGAAACAAATTAAAATGAAATATATGCCAAAATAAAATTAGGCAGAAACAGATTAAAATTAACTCAACAATACCTTAGATTGCCACACCAGCCTGTAGGGATGCGTGTTACCGAGAGCTTCCATCACCGCTAACACTGTAGCACCTACTTCTGTGGAGTAAGGATCCCCTCGATTCTGACTCTGTAACATATAGAGTAACAAGTTAATTAACATCACACAATAACATTTGTTTGTCATAAACTGTTCATTTTAAATAAGAGACTAGATAGGTCCATAGGACACGGGTGCCCCGCTTTGGGCTTTTTAGTACAATGCAAATACTTTGTTTGTAAAGGTCAAATTATTTTGAACCAATATTATTTGGAAAACTAATTTTTAATGTACAAAAAGGGCCCTAACTCCTTAAAAAATTGACAGATTGTAACTGAAATCAAACTTGACCTATATTTGATTATCCTAAGCTTATGTGCCCAATTTAAATTGAACACATCCATCTTTTCATGAGTAATTGATTGGAAACCAACGTTTTAAGTAAAAAAAGGCCAGAACTTCTAAACAAATTACCATATTGTAACAGTTATTGAATTTGACATACAATTTACTATTCTATGCTTCCGTGCCAATTTCGAATTGAATTCATCCATCCTTTCAAGAGTTTTTAAACCAATTGTTTAAGTCGGAAAAGGGCCATAACTCCTCTAAATATTTGTGAATTGCATCTGTTACTGAACTTGACTTGCAAGTACCATCATAAGGTTGAAGCTTTCACAAGTGAATAGTACAATATACATAATTGAGTGCTGCTGTGAGATTTCCAACCATTTCTGTAGGTGATGGCATTTCCAGAAAACGCAACATGTGAAGTCACTATTAGCAAGCAGGCAATAATATTTACTCCAAATGGTCACTTCCTTTTCATATTGCCATATGGGGCAAATATTGCTTTCTGTTAGTACATGGTGATGCCATATGTGATGTTTGCTGGAAATGACGTCTGCGTGGGGAGGCACTGTCTTATGTATGTGGCGTTTCCTGTAGCTACGTATTCTCTCTCACTTAAAGAAGAGACTGGAAATCCTACAGCGGCGCTCATATAATACTCATTGGTCCAAAAGATGTGCTGAACTGAGTGAAAAAGTCTCAGGCTTTTATAGGTTTTTCGGAAAAAAAAAAGGTTTTAAAGGAATTTCCAAAAATTAAAGGTCACTACAGGTTTTTAAAATTTCACAAGGAAGTCTGTAAGGACGTTACCCCAAAATGTATCGATGTTAAAAGCATTTGCTACATATGAGAATGACCTCCATAAAAATGAGGGACACTAATTCTGTGATGATATAAGCACAAACCTTTAATGGTAAGGAATGTGCAGAGAACAGAATGACAACATCGTCCCTCACTTCCTCGGGAAACTTGGCTAATTCTTCACGTATATGTTGGGCGTGTGTCTGAAAATAACATCATACATGATAAAATGCTGACAAAATACCTGACATTCTCAAAATATACAATACAAATCTTCAGCTAATGTCAAAATATACAATACAAATCTTCAGCTAATGTCAAGATATACAATACAAATCTTCAGCTAATGTCAAAATATACAATACAAATCTTCAGCTAATGTCAAAATATTCAATACAAATCTTCAGCTAATGTCAAAATATACAATACAAATCTTCAGCTAATGTCAAGATATACAATACAAATCTTCAGCTAATGTCAAAATATACAATACAAATCTTCAGCTAATGTCAAAATATACAAAACAAATCTTCAGCTAATGTCAAGATGTACAATATAAATCTTCAGTAAATGTCAAAATATACAATACAAATCTTCAGCTTATGTCAAAATATACAATACAAATCATCAGCTAATGTCTGAATGCAAAATATTACCTCAGTTTGATCTTATTTTACGATTTGATGAAAATGAGAAAATTTGAATCACTTGGAATAAATCTGTCAACACCATGATTATGCTAAACTTTGACAGAAGATGATAAGTTGTAAGGAAGCTATTAGTCAAACATTGAAATATTTCAAATTACTACAGTCGGCCCTCTTTTATTCGACAACCATCTATCTGAATACCTGAAACTAATGCATGTGCTATTCGAAATCATTTATTATTTGAAATTAAATGTTTGGAATTGATGAATTCGCATGAATGAATGAATGAATGACTGGACAACTTTTTGTGTGTCTTTTTGACAGTTGATATAAGAAATGTAGATTAGAATGCTTGTTTATATAACATGTAGATATGAAAAGCCTGTTCTTTTAACTATGAAAATTCCCAAAACTGGAGTTGAAACAATTACAGACTTTAAAGTTTTCCCAACAAGCTCTAGTTTACATGCTGAGACTTACGACTGCTTTCGGACATTTGTTTCCCTGATATCGATTTTAGAGAGTTTTTAGCGAAATGAAAATCCGGCTTTAATGCTGTTTCCGCAGTAACCCATAGTTAATGTTAATAATATGACACCTAATCATACATGTAGGTAAAATCAGTTAAGGGTGTCGAAATGGCTATTACTTTAGAAAACTACAATTTGCGTTCCAAGGTTTATCATTGGTCAGCTCGCTATTTAATATGATAAACAACACTGAAAACTTCCTGTTTGTACTTGATATAACATACGTTTAGATGTTTAAGTAAACCATGAACTGAAGCGGTTTGGATATTTCTCAGGTAAGAGTGTTATTTAATAATATACATTTCTCGAACGGCTTATATCAGATTGGAAGCTAAATATCTTGTTTAATTTATATTTCTTTTATGCAGCAATTTGGCTGAAACATGTTATGTTGACAACCAGTTTGTACAGAAAGTATGTCTCCTTCGTTCTAAGTATTATATGTGACGATGTTAACAAGTACCAGCTCCCGAACATTGCCAAGAAGTTTGAGCAAAACATTGAACTTTCTGAGTATATATGTCGTGTTTACTTCAAATCTCCGAAGTAAACGACGGTTTAACAATAGTTGGAACGAAAAATCATTAATTATGTCCGCTATGGGATTTCAATTTGGAATTTTGTTGAAAGTAGAACATCCTACTTCATTATTCTTTGGTCCTGTAACATTTTGTGAAGGTTTAAAATCACCTTCATAAAGAACGATATAATTCAGGCGATATCACCGACCAAATTATTTCATAGTAATACTTAGCTCAATAAAGATTTACAACTGTGTAATTTGAGAATATAATATGTATATAAAGCATATTCAATAGAACAGAGTTATATTCGAGTTTTATTCTTCCTGTTGGGGACAATAAAACTGCATGAATTGAAAGAAAAAACATGTTTAGTGTAATTATATCTCCATTCATAGTTCACATTGTATTACAGTCCAACCTCGTTTATTCGACAACCTTCTATTCGAATACTTGGTATCATCTGAAATAAATATCAGGTCCCGATGTATCTTCTTAGGCACGTGGAATTGAAATGAGCTATTCGAAACCTTTATCGTTTATTTGAAATAAAATTTCGGACCCGTCAAATTCGAATGGTCGAGGTCCGACTGTATATACTGCGGGTAAAAAGGGAACTATGCAGACGACAAAATACATAAAATTAATCTGATTTTTCTTGATTAAATGTTGACTATTTGTAGAATAACATTACGTAAACTGAGAAAATGATGTTGTCTACATTCATGGTGTTATTCACGACAATCATTTGTAAGTACAATAATTCATCTTTACACTTATAATAAAATATTATAAAAGGTATCGTAATTTCTCGACCACATTCTGTAACACCAATATTATTTTGCTATATGCAGTCTTCCGATGAGAAACCATATTTTGTTTATTCCATTTGAGGTTTGTACGAGTGACATTACTAATGTGCATTTTTGCTTTTCAGCGACAGTAGATTGTGCTTGTAGTTATTGTGATAGATGTGTCGATGACAAATGCATGGACCCTGATAATAACAGATGTCTGTGTGTGAAAGGCTGCAAACCTGGCTACTACAGCGGTAGGTGCGGAAATACGTGTCCAGAACAATGTGTGTCATGTGGAAGAGAGTATGGAAAAGTCGGTGATCCCACGTACAATTTATGCTATGAATGTACTGACGGATATCATAATGGAAACTCTACCAACTGTTTATGTCCACTTAAGTGTCAACAATGTACATCAACTACAACATGTACCGTATGTAACAGTGGCAGGTATGGTGGGGTATGTGCGTCACCATGTCCTCAAGATTGTCGAGATAATGTATGCAGTATAACAGATGGGTATTGTACACATGGATGTGTGAACGGAAAGTACGGTACACAATGTCAGTATCAATGCCCAACTACATGTAAAGATGATGAATGTGATCAGACTGGAGGAACCTGCCATGATTGTATACCGGGAAAATACGGTGAAAACTGCGATAGTGTCTGTCCAAGTACAACCTGTTTCAACAATGAATGTGACCGGCGTATTGGTACATGTACAAATGGTTGTATGAGTAACTATGCTCCTGGTGAGAACACACTATGTGATGTTTGTATACCAGGAAAATACGGTCAGAACTGTGCAACTGACTGTCCCACAACAAAATGTTTGAACAATGAATGTCATAGGGAGAATGGAAAGTGTTTGCATGGATGTGTTAAGGGTTACTACAATGAACAATGTAACAATAATTGTAGCGGAAATTGTTTTGGAGGAATATGTGACCAATACGCCGGGAAATGTTCCAAATGCATTACTGGTTACCATGGGGATAAATGCGATAAAACATGTAGTAATAATTGTGTAAACAATACATGTTCCCAGGATGTTGGCAAATGCATTGACGGTTGTACGGATGGCTTTCAAGGACAATACTGTTCGGAAGGTAAGTGTTTGATATGTGAACTTGTTCTTACGTAATAGTATTGTGATATTGGCTAACGGCGTATATTTCTACCTTTACTCAACGGATATAAATATACGTCAAGACATGTTGTGAGATATTAAATAGATACAAATTAATGCTATTAAGACTGTAGATTTGAACATTTATGAGCTCATGAGCAAGTCATGTTTCAATGCATTTGGTAAACATTGTAAACATGTTCCATAGTAGTGATTGCATACTATTAGTTTACTTAGTAGTATCAATGTAGATGCTAGCTCAGTATTGAAGGTGTCTTAGATTGCTTTCTTAAGGATTTAGCTGTCGATTATACATCTACATGCTTAGTAAGACATTTATTTATGTACTTGTTGAACAATGGAATTATACGGTCGTATAGACTCGCAAAGTAATGTTTGCTTGGGTGTGTTACTGGCTACTACAACACACGATGCACCAACTATTGTAAATATGCATGTTTAGACAACTCTTGCAATCAACACACTGGAAAATGTGATGGATGTATTTCCGGTTACCATGGTGACAAATGCGACAAACATTGCAGTAAGCAATGTGTCAACAATACATGTACACAAGATGGTGGTATCTGTACTAACGGGAGTACTGATGATTCTCGGGATAAGCATTGTTTGAATGGTTAGAAATTAAAGTATGATTTTAAAGCAACGATCTTCATATTTAGTAATACAATTTGGTTAATTTATTGCATAAACGAATTTCAAAATAACATGTTTTATACATACATGAATATCTATTTTTGAAGACAAGTTTAACACTTTTTCACATCTTTTTCATGCCATTGACGGATTCTGTTCAATTGCTCCGACTTCTGAGAAGTCATTAGTAAACAAGTATGTTGTTTTATAAATATATGTTCTACATCATTTTCTTATGTTGGAAAATTGTTCAAGGGGGGTTCATTTATTAACAATGTTCACTGTGTTTGGGTAATGTTAAAATTAATTTGAATTTTGAAGGACTCTTAAACCGGGTTTGAACCCCTGTGGCATTTCCCCTCTGACCGTTCTATGGTAGTGACCGTTTGCCTTTGTCACCGTCATTCTATATGAATATGTATGACGCATTTTGGGTTATTGTACACATTGTTTGTGGCATTTCCTGTTTGGCTTCTTCATTCATTAGAATACAGTTGATACAACATGACTATACTAATGTTAGATTCGTACATTCGCATTATAGATAACGACAAAGAATCACAGACTTCATTACCAATTGGTGGAGCTATTGTTGTTGGGATAGCTTTAGTGTGCAGCGTTATTGCAAATGTCATTCTCGTCATATATTTGTTGCATAAGCGGTAAGGTCATTGTTTTGCATACCTACATATACGTATGTATGCGTATCTTAGACATTTCAGCAGATTTCTGCTGTGTGACGTTTTGGCGTATTTGCTCTGGGCATACGGCACATTGGTTTTAACTTTTGTCGATCAAAATTGTTGTCACATCTTTAAATACATAACGAAGGAATTAGTTATTCTCTTGCAATCCCATTTTTGAAGGATAGTCATAATCTTGAATTTCAGTTGCCAATATCAGCATACACTATTTGTTGTTACTATGAAATCGACTCCGGCCTTCATTAAACGTTTTGCAACACATTGTTAAAGATGTCATGATATGTTATTTTGTGATACAGCACTTGGTTTTAAACTTAAGTCAATTTTATTCACATTTTACGATAATTTAATCATATGGGCGATATTTGTATACTAGCGGTGTATTAACCTAGCCCTTTGTATCCGTGTTTTGTGTACTCTAGCCAAGCAACAAACGTTGTTCTTATATCTTTTGTAATACCCTTAATTCATAGTCTTACTTACAATGCATTTCTCTTAATTGTTAAATAATTCCTTTTTACAGTAGACAAGCAAAGACAAAAACAGAAACACATGAAATGATACAGAATATCGGACAACATACTTATGCAAATGATTTTATAGACGATGGTAATATTGTATGTAAATTGCGATACTGTTCTCTGTTTGAATGAAAATCCACGTATACGTCTTACGGGTTTGAACTTCAAGTAGTTTTTAATACAACAAATAAACATAATAGTAATTTGAGAAGGGAACAAACATTGCAACATCTGAACTTTGTTTCTCTCTAAATACAAGTGCAATTGTTTATTTGTGTAAACTAAACTGGAATAGTAATATGATACTTCCGCCGTGCAGTGAGGTATGATAATCATTAAGTATTCATGCCTAAGATATATGTTTTCGTTTTCAGGTCGTCTATTTAAATGAAAATTAGAAGCTGTAATTTTTTCACTGATATATTCATGTTTTACAGAAGAACCATCTGAAGTTCATGTGTATGAAGGGCTTGATGAAAACAGACTTGAAGACAAAACTACTTATTCCACCCCAGACCCAGTAAACGTGTAGATCTATCCACGACATTCATTGTGCTTACTGTGACGAGTCTATGCAATTATTACGGACATGAACTACGACAAGCGTTCAATTTTGAAAAGAGTGTCACATTGTATGCAATAGATAATTCAGAAATGATATTCGTAATGGTATCGTTTACGTAAAGGCGAAATGTAAATAGTTGATATAAAGAGGGTACGGTTAGGAAATACGCAGTATCTTGTTAACAATTTTGTATATATCCAATTCTTCTTAATGGTTGGATTAATGTATAGTTAAGTATATTATTACGGTACATACAAGTATTTTTGTTAAAAATATAATACTATTATATATGTTTTTACTGTGCATGCAACTTGGCTAAAACAATGTACAATATTTTGCAGTGTTTTGGGTAATTAACACAAGAAATTTTCCCTTTAATTCATGTTGAATGGTGTGCCTCTTTATATCCAACAGTTTGCCTGTATAACAATATATTTACATTCTATGCGTTTAGTATGTTCGTAGACAATAAATAAGTACTCATAAACACACGAATAATTGCGCAGTTTGAATTTGGACTAATCAACATTGACTCTAACATAATCACGATATGTTTTTCATTTGCAAATGCATTGATTACTTAATCAACTATATCGCGCTGGCCGTCCACCAAACATACTGATTAAAACGTCGGCTTTATAAACCAATAACTTTAAACGTTTAAAATTCTGGTGAAACCTATATGTACAATCAGAAATGGTATTAGATATCTCTACAACCTTCAAATAATACAAAATACACTCGCACAACACTGAATTTGATATCGAGTTACTAAGAGGATTCTGTTATTTACATGGTGACAATAGAATAAGTGTGAGGTTGGGTGCATCCATAACCAAGCTTAAACCACCGGTGGCATTGTGCCACAGACCGGTCCATTGCAGTACTGTTGTCTATCTACGCCCATTGTTTATCATTATGTCGGCAAAAAGCCAAGCATGGCTAATATTCTTCATAATGTCATTTTTTGAAACAGGCAATTTTCAGTTGTGTTTACAAATTAATACATTCATAGCCTTAACCATTGTAAATAAAGTGTCTAACAAATCGTCAAACTTAAATGTGCAGATAAATAAATATACATATAAAATGAACACTTGCTATTTGTTTGTAACACAATACCTTCTGTGCATTACCTTCCAAACTGTGCTTAACACGCAATGTGAAGATAACGTATGATGATAGCCAATCTCAATGCTAGAATATGTTTTATCATTGTGATATTGGACACGTATTATATTCAAATACTCGCACTGTTTTATTGTGTACCGTTTTGTATACATACATTTCAATGGCTGGAAAACGATAATTAAGAAACAAAATATTTCTCGTCTATGTTTTTTTCAGTTGACATTAGAAAATAAAACGAGCAGTATTTTTTCAAAAAGATCACCTGCGTTTAAATTGATTGTGACCGCGCTGCTGTCAATGCACTTGCAATATCCAAAGCCGACACAATCCCCTGGTTTCAACCAGTGCTAGCAATTCGCTCATGATGCTGAACATGTTATTTTAATGCTGATAGTAAAATACAATTACTAACTATCCTCCAGTTTGGAAGAAAAAGTTCTTCGACACTATAATAAATAAACATTTTACTTTATTCTACTTTTAATTGACTTTTACTTGACAGTTATATCAAACATGTACTTGAATGACAAACAAATCACTTATAGCTAAATGTATGCCTTTTTTTCAAAGCCAATCTAACCCCTGTCGTACAAGCTATAGTACTTCTAGATCTTTGAATTAATAATAAGACTTAATTGAAATACTCTTTTGAGGAAGGCATTACTTTTTTATTGTGCTAATCTTTTTCATCAATGGAATTCCTGAATACTGTACTAAGCAGAACTTGTATTCAAATGCAAAATTCCCCAATTTATTCAGGATATTTTTCCCACAATAGACAGAAAAAGGTCTGTGAGTGTTCTACCAACTAAGCAACTGTGTGGGCTTGAAAAGTCATGACATCACTGTCTTAGAATGGCAACATACCTGACATCCTCAAAATATACAATACAAATCTTCAGCTAATGTCTGAATGCAAAATATTACCTCAGTTTGATCTTATTTTACAATTTGATGAAAATGAGAAAATTTGAATCACTTGGAATAAATCTGTCAACACCATGATTATGCTAAACTTTGACAGAAGATGATAAGTTGTAAGGAAGCTATTAGCCAAACATTGAAATATTTCAAATTACTACAGTCGGCCCTCTTTTATTCGACAACCATCTATCTCAATACCTGAAACTAAGGTATGTGCTAATCGAAATCATGTATTATTTGAAATTAAATGTTTGGAATTGATGAATTCGAATGAATGAATGAATGACTGGACAATTTTTTGTGTGTCTTTTTGACAGTTGATATAAGAAATGTAGATTAGAATGCTTGTTTATATAACATGTAGATATGAAAAGCCTGTTCTTTTAATTATGAAAATTCCCAAAATTGGAGTTGAAACGATTACAGACTTTTAAGTTTTCCCAACAAGCTCTGGTTTACATAGACTAATCCAACCACAAGATTAGTTTGGGAATGTTCACATGAAAAAAAACAGTCTAATTACGCACATTTGTCAACTCGTTTTTCGATACTTGTAACTGAACTTGGAATGAATAATAGAGGTCTGCATCTGCATGCCCATGGGAGGATTTTTGGGCGTGACAGAGACATTAAGACATGATCTAGAGGAAGCGGCTATATAACATTGACATTATAAAAGTAACCAATCAGAATGACAAAAAAACTCCTACATGATTGAGAGTGAGCACATGCCGAGACTTATGCCTGCTTTCGGACGTTTGTTTCCCTGATATCGATTTTAGAGAGTTTTTAGAGATGTCGGATGTCGTGATCAATTTTGCGTTAAAGCTGTTTTCCCTGTCATAAATTCAACAGTTTTATCCAATTTTCATGAAACTTGGTCAGAATATTGGTCTGCGTAATCTATTAGACAAATGAGAAAATAGGTCATCTCGGGACAAAACTAGTTCCTAGGTAAAATCTTAGGAAAATAATTAGTGTCAAAGTTACTTTCATAATTCAAAAGTTTTTATCCAATCTTCATGAAACTTGGTCAGAATTTTTTTTTGCATGATAACTCACACAACTATTGGTAATCTCAGGTTAAAATCTAGGTTACTAGGTCAAATCTAGAAAACAATTTGCATTGTAGATTTTTTTAATCCTTTAATAAATTCATTATTTTTTATCAGATCTTAATGAAATAAAGAATATTTATTTGCATGATTCTTAGACAAATGTTAATATCGGTTATACCTACATAATGCTCCAATCATTACAATGAATGGTAGTCAAAAACTACATTTACTATTACTCCTCTCTACACTTACATCCAACTGCAAAATGAAAAATAAGGCTTTAATGCGGTTCCCACATTTGTTTGTATTTGCGTTTATTTATCGTCTCCACCGGTTTCCCATATGGACGACGCCTCCAGAAGAATGTTAGTCATATTAGATTGTTGGAGGATAGAGCATGATACAGGAGATGCCCCAGTTCCAGAAGCACCCCTCGTTTTTTTACGTGCTCGATGTAAAGCATCAAACACGGGACCTCGGTTTTTAAAGTATCGTCTCGTTCCCGCATTAACCCATTGTTACAGTAAATAATGTGACACCTAATCATACATGTAGGTAAAATCAGTTAAAGATCAGTTTGAATTGCCTTTATCAAGTATTGTTGATACATTGCCTAAAACATCTTTAATAAGAACCATTGTAATGTAAATCCGATTAAAACATTTTTTATCATATTACTCAGTCAAAACCTGTAAAATTGCCCGATTGTTAAAAATACTGGAAGTTTTTTTTAATTTCATGATGTTCAAACATCTTTCTTCATCAACTATGAATTAATACATTATGAATTCATTCTTTATAAATGCATGTTTATTGAGGTTTTAACCAAAGGAAATACATTTTTCCTGTTTGGTTAATTAAACAAATAAACAAAAATTGAGCATGGTACAACTTTAAGGGGGTTGAAATGGCTATTACTTTAGAAAACAATTGGCGTTCCAAGGTTTTTCATTTGTCAGCTCGCTTATTCATTATGATACACAACACTGAAAACTTCCTGTTTGTACTTGAGTTAACATACGATTAGATGCTTAAGTTAACCATAAACTGATGCGGTTTGGATATTGCAGAAGGTAATAGCGTTCTTTAAGGATATAAATTTCTCAGATTTAAATGTTGAAAATAGGAACGGCTTATATCAGATTGGAAGCTAAATATCTTGTTTAATTTATATTTCTTTTATGATGCATTGGCTGAAACATGATATGTTGACAACCAGTTTGTACAGAAAGTATGTCTTCTTCGTATCAGAAATGTAGCTGCAATGGACAAACATTGCTCAAACGTTCTTAGTATTATATTTGACCATGTTATCAAGTACCAGCTCGCGAACATCACCAAGAAGTTTGAGCCAAACATTGAACTTTCTGAGTATATATTCCGTGTTTACTTCAAATCTGCAAAGTGAACGACGGTACGCCTATCGTTGGGACGAAAGATCATTCATTATGTCCGCTATGGGATTTCAATTTGAAATTTTGTTGAAAGTACAACATCCTACTTCGTTATTCTTCGGTCCTGTAACATTTTTTTGAAGGTTTAAAATCACCTTCATTAAGAACGATATAATTCAGGCGATATAACCGACCAAATGATTTTATAGTAATACTTAGCTCAAGAAAGATTTACACCTTTGTAATTTGAGAATTTAATATGTATATAAAAGCATATTCAATAGAACAGAGTTACGTTCGAGTTAGGGACAATACAACTGAATGAATTGAAAGAAAAACATGTTTAGTGTAATTCTACCTCCTTTTGTATTTCACATTAATATCAGGTCCCGATGTTTCTTCTTAGGCACGTGGAATTGAAATGAGCTATTCGATACTTTTTCGTTTATTCGAAATAAAATTTCGGATCCGGCAAATTCGAATGATATAATGTACATACCGCGGGTAAAAAGGGAACTATGCAGACGACAAAATCCATCAAAATTAATCTGATTATTCTTAATTACATGTGGACTATTTGTAGAATAACACAAATTGAGAAAATGATGTTGTCTACATTCATGGTGTTATTCACGACAATCATTTGTAAGTACAATAACTCATCTTTACACTTATAATAAAATATTATAAAAGGTATCGTAATTTCTCGACCACTTTCTGTAACACCAATATTATTTTGCTATATGCAGTCTTCCGATGAGAAATCATGATTTATATTCCATTTGAGGTTAGTTCGAGTGACATTACTTATGTGCATTTTTGTTTTTCAGCGACAGTAGATTGTGATGATTGTACTAATTGTAAAAGATGTGTCGATTACAAATGCATAAACCCTAAAAATGGCGGATGTGGGTGTAAGATAGGCTGCAAACCTGGCTACTACGGCGGTAGGTGCCTCGGTGCGTGTCCAGAACAATGTGTGTCATGTGGAAGAGAGTATGGAAAAGTCGGTGATTCAACGTACAACATATGCTACGAATGCAGGGACGGATATCATAATGGAAGCTCAACAAACTGTTCATGTCCAATTAAGTGTCAACAATGTACATCAACTACAACATGTACCGTATGTAACAGTGGCTGGTATGGTGGTGAATGTGCGTCACCATGTCCTCAAGATTGTCAAGATACTGTATGCAGTATAACAGACGGGTCTTGTACACAGGGTTGTGATAACAGAAAGTACGGTACACGATGTCAGGATCAATGCCCAACTACATGTAAAGATGATGAATGTGATCAGACTGCAGGAACCTGCCATGATTGTATACCGGGAAAATACGGTCAGAACTGTGCAACTGACTGTCCCACAACAAAATGTTTGAACAATGAATGTGATAGGGAGAATGGAAAGTGTTTGCATGGATGTGTTAAGGGATACTACAATGAACAATGTAACAATAATTGTAGCGGAAATTGTTTTGAAGGAATATGTGACCAATACGCCGGGAAATGTTCAAAATGCATTACTGGTTACCATGGGGATAAATGCGATAAAACATGTAGTAATAATTGTGTAAACAATACATGTTCCCAGGATCTTGGCAAATGCATTGACGGTTGTACCGATGGCTTTCAAGGACAAGACTGTTCGGAAGGTAAGTGTTTGATATGTGAACTTGGTCTTAGGTAATATTATTGTGATATTGGCTAACGGCGTATATTTCTACCTTTACTCAACGGATATAAATATACGTCAAGACATGTTGTGTGATATTAAACAGATACAAATTAATGCTATTAAGACTGTAGATTTGAACATTTATGAGCTCATGAGCAAGTCATGTTTCAATGCATTTGGTAAACATTGTAAACATGTTCCATAGAAGTGATTGCATACTATTAGTTTAATTAGTAGTATCAATGTAGATGCTAGCTCAGTATTGAAGGTGTCTTAGATTGCTTTCTTAAGGATTTAGCTGTCGATTATACATCTACATGCTTAGTAAGACATTTATTTATGTACTTGTTGAACAATGGAATTATATGGTGTGTTACTGGCTACTACAACATACGATGCACTGACTATTGGAAATATGCATGTTTGGACAACTCTTGCAATCAATACACTGGAAAATGTGATGGATGTATTTCCGGTTACCATGGTGACAAATGCGACAAACATTGCAGTAAGCAATGTGTCAACAATACATGTACACAAGATGGTGGTATCTGTACTAACGGGAGTACTGATGATTCTCGGGATAAGCATTGTTTGAATGGTTAGAAATTAAAGTATGATTTTAAAGCAACGATCTTCATATTAAGTAATACAATTTGGTTAATTTATTGCATAAACGAATTTCAAAATAACCTGTTTTATACATACATGAATATTTATTTTTGAAGACAGGTTTAACACTTTTTCACGTCTTTTTCTTCTGAGAAGTCATTGGTAAACAAGTCTGTTGTTTTATAAATACATGTTCTACATCATTTTCTTATGTTGGAAAATTGTTCAATGGGGGTTTATTTATTAACAATGTTCACTGTGTTAGGGTAATGTTCAAATTAATTTGAATTTTGGAGCACTCTTAAACCGGGTTTGAACCCCCTGTGGCATTTCCCCTCTGACCGTTCTATGGTAGTGACCGTTTGCCTTTGTCACCGTCATTCTATATGAATATTTATATGACGCATTTTGGGTTATTGTGCACATTGTTTGTGGCATTTCCTGCTTGGCTTGTTCATTCATTGGAATACAGTTGATACAACTTGACTATACTAAATGTTAGATTCATACATTCGCATTATAGATAACGAGAAAGAATCACAGACTTCATTACCAATTGGTGGAGCTATTGTTGGTGGGGTAGCTGGTGTGTGCATTGTTATTGCAAATGTGATATTAGTCATATATGTGTTGCATAAGCGGTAAGGTCATTGTTTTGCATACCTACATATATGTTTGTATGCGTATCTTAGACATTTCAGCGGATTTCTGCTGTGTGACGTTTTGGCGTATTTGCTCTGGGCATATGGCATATTGGTTTTAACTTTTGTCGATCAAAATTGTTAGTCATAACTTTAAATACATAACGAAGGAATGAGCCAATATCAGCATAAACGATTTGTTGTTACTATGAAACGACTCAGGCCTTCATAAAAGTTTTGCAACAAATTGTTAAAGATGTCACGATATGTTATTTTGTGATAAAGCACTTGGTTTTAAACTTAAGTCAACTTTATTCACATTTTCCGATAATTTAATCATATTGACGATATTTGTATACTAGCGGTGTATAAGGTGTACTCTAGCCTAGCAACACACGTTGTTCTCATATCTTTTGTAATACCCTTAATTCATAGTCTTACTTACAATGCATTTCTCTCAGTTGCTAAATAATTCATTTTTACAGTAGACAAGCACGGACAAAAACAGAAACACGTGAAATGATACAGAATATCGGACAACATACTTATGCAAATGATTTTATAGGCGATGGTAATATTGTATGTAAAGTAATTTCGAACAGCATTGATATGAAATGACTCATTGCGATACTGTTCTATGTTTGAATGAAAATCCACGTATATGTCTTATGGTCTTGAGTTGCAAGTAGTTTTTTATACAACAAATAAAAAAATAATAGTAATTTGAGGAGGGAACAAACATTGCAACATCTGAACTTTTTTCTCTCTATTTACAAGTACAATTGTTTATTTGTGTAAACAAAACTGGAATAGTAATATGATACTTTCGCCGTGCAGTGAGGTATGATAATCATTAAGTATTCATGCCTAAGATATATGTTTTCGTTTTCATGTCGTCTATTTAAATGAAAATTAGAAGCTGTATTTTTTTCACTAATATATTCATGTTTTACAGAAGAACCATCTGAAGTTCATGTGTATGAAGGGCTTGATGAAAACAGACTTGAAGACAAAACTACTTATTCCACCCCAGATCCAGTTAACTTGTAGATCTATCCACGACAGAAATTGTGCTTACTGTGACGAGTCTATGCAATTATTACGGACATGAACTACGACAAGCGTTCAATTTTGAAAAGAGTGTCACATTGTATGCAATAGATAATTCAGATCTGATAATCGTAATGGTATCCTATACGTAAAGGCGAAATGTAAATAGTTGATATCAAGAGGGTACGGTTAGGAAATACGCAGTATCTTGTTAACAATTTTGTATATATCCGCTTCTTCTTAATGGTTTGATTAATGTACGGTTAGGTATATTATAAGCCTACATACAAGTATTTTTGTTAAAAATAAAATACTATTATATATGTTTTTACTGTGCATGCAACTTGGCTAAAACAGTGTACAATATTTTGCGGTGTTTTGGGTAATTAACACAAGAAATTTTCCCTTTAATTCATGTTGAATGTATGCCTTTTTATATCCAACAGTTTGTCTGTATAACAATATATTTACATTCTATGCGTTTAGTATATATTACTAATCTACATTGACAATAACATAATCACGATCTGTTTTTCATTTGCAAATGCATTGATTACTGAATCAACAATATCGCGCTGGCTATCCACCCAACATGCCGATTATAACTTCTCTATATAAACAAATATCTTTAAAGGTTAAAAATTCAGGTGAAACAATCAAAAATGGTATTAGATATCTCTGCAACCTTCAAATAATACAAAATACACTCGCACAACACTGATTTTGATATCGAGATACTAAGGCTATTCTCTCATTAACACAATTCGCTTTATTTCGCTAAAATATTGTTCAAAAAGTATTGAAATATGGATCAATAATTCATATTTTATGATTGAATAAGTTTAGGAAATGGTGTTGACAATGACAATGAGTTTATTTCTTCATAGTGTCATTTTTTGAAACAGGTAATTTTCGGTTGGGTTTTAATGACTTTAAGTATATTGGTGTCTTGTGTTATTTTACCATTGATATTGTTTTATATATGTAAGCTTTTAAGTTAATGTCTCCATGTGTTTCTTACTGATGACTGTGCGCATTGTATGTGACATATTCACTTATTGTATTTATTCATTTCTACAAATTAATACTTTCATAGCGTTAACCATTGTAATTAAAGTGTCTAAAGTGTTTCATAGAATAACTGATTGTTATTTTAATGCTGATACTAAAATACAATTACTTACTACCCTCCAGTTCGGAAGTAAAAGTTCTTCGACACTATCATAAATAAACATTTTACTTTATTCTACTTTTACTTGACTTTTACTTGACAGTTATATTAAACATGTACTTGTATGACAAAGAAATCACTTATAGCTAAATGTATGCCTTTTACTTCAACGCCAATCTAACCCGTCGTACGAGCTATAGTACTTCTAGAACTTTGAATTAATAATAAGACTTAATTGAAATACTCTTTTGAGGAAGGCATTACTTTTTATTGTCCTAATCTTTTTCATCAATGGAATTCCTGACTATACCGCACTAAGCAGAACTTGTATTCAAATGCAAATTTCCCCAATTTATTCAGGGTATTTTTCCCACAATAGACAGAAAAAGGTCTGTGAGTGTTCTACCAACTAAGCAACTGTGTGGGCTTGAAAAGTCATGACAACGCTGTCTTAGAATGGCAACAGTTTGTACAAGATTGAAAACATTCAAACATTTCACAAAGCTGTATGACTACCAGGTTTAATAGGGAAGCAGAATCAAATGATGAACTCAAATATACACTACCTGTATAAGGCCTGGATGTGTTGGCCATCGGTCAATGGTACTCCAAGCTATCTGACTCACAACCTCTCTATTACGGTAATGTTTATATATAGCATTCATACTGCTACCAGTCGTAGAACAACTATATTGTGGGTACTGAGTAAACGCAATACCTCGCTTTATTCCATCACTGAAATAAAATGAAGTATACCACATGAAAATGGTGGAAAATTATGACTTCCTGGTATTCTCTATAATTGGATTACATATCACCGTTGGCTACACAAATTATAGGACTTTGTAACAAGGTTATTACCCCTTCAATTGTATACAAGTAAATAATACAAATACTTTACAAGGGGGATAATCTACACAAGTACATCGCCTGCACACAGAATATACTGTAACTGATAGTGTTAAGTCTCTGGGGTGAAGGTGCTAGTGTATGCTGTTTATCTTACTGTGCTAATGTGTATGAATGTTGCTGTGCAATATTCATGTTTGACCTCCAAGTGTGACCTTCACCTTTTAGCTATGGACATGGGTCCTGCATGAGACAGCCGTCTCATCATGGTGAACATTTGCGCCAAGTAATTTGAACATCACCCTATAGATGACAGTGTTATGGTCCGGACATTCGACCTCCAAGTGTGACCTTGACCTTTGGACATGGGTCTTGAATGCACGACACTCAATAAATGAAAGTGTAATGGTCCGGACAAGATGTTTTAGACCCATTTTTGACCTTTGACTTCTAAGTGTAACCTTGACCTTTGAAATTGTAACCACAAAAATAAAAGTACATATATATCCTTACTTCTCCATCTGATCTAAAGCATCTTCTGTGAGTGGATTCACGTACCGAAAACCAATGTAGAACTTATGGGGAGCTGAAAATACAAATGTAATATTAATTTCTTGCCATCGTGTGGTGTTCGGTAATACTCATCTTACACGTATTAAGTTTTACGCGTCATACTGACTGTTTCTACATGAGAATATAGTTCGGAATTACAGACAATTCATTGACTTAGCTTATTGTATAAACTGAAACGGTATTTCTGAACATGAGAAAAACTTGCTTAGGTGTTCGGAAATACCCACACCCGCTCTAGATGCTATTACGTGAGTGGTCAAATGTTTTACAAAGGTGTTTATTATTCTTTAACATTATAAGGCCTAAAATAAATATGACCGTTTTCTGTAACCCGACGAACCATATATTTTTACAGTCGACCACAATTTTTTAACGGCCTTAAAGTCAAATTTAGTGATCTCTGGCCTGTGATGACAACGATAATTTAGTCGTGTCCGAACTATTATATACATGTATTGAAATATTTTTGACAAGTGTAAAGATGAAATTGCCTCCTGGTGAACAAACTGAAAAAAATATATATTATACTAAAAATTGCACATGATGCCTGCCACCACTGGAAATGGATTCATTTTCGATTAACTCACATAAAACAAGGGCAAATCTATATCCCACCCCTTTCCTAAAACATAAAGAGCTTATTAACTTATCAGTTCTCTGATTAGAGCATGGTTTCAGGAATAGAACTGTCATCTGACATACCAAACCAAATATTCGTTAGACAGCACTGAACCGAATAGAAAGTAATTGAACTTTTAAGTAAATTGTTGCAGCTCTAACAAAGAAAAGCCTTTGGGTTTTGTAAACAGGAATGATATACTGTATAAGTACTTATTTTGGCAGCTTTTAAATTTTAGTTTTGCTATCTTGGCGGACGACATTGATTGCCCAAATCTTTACATCACCATTTATATCACCTGTAGAGAGTTAACAAGCTTAGAACACTTAAAACTGTATCAGACAAATCAGAGAAGTCGGTCAGACATTTAGTGAACTCAGCTTAAGTTTTATATCCAATGAAATGCAACCAAACGACAGTAAGATACCTGTTTCTGGACTTATTCTGTCCAGTATTTCCACCATCCCTTCTCCTTGCAATGTTGTCCATTTCTTGATCGGAGAACCGCCGCCAATCTCATGGTATTGTTTCTGTATGCTAGGAGTCCGCCTCTTAGCAATCAGAGGTCCAAGTCGACTAAATGAACAAAATATAAAATTAAATGACTGGATGTGTCCAAAGGACATGGGTGCACCTGCTATGGGCTTTTCAGTAGAATGCAGGTCTATATGGCTAAATAATTTTGAAGCAATATGAATTGAATCCATCCATCCTTTCAAGAGTTATAAATTGGAAATCAATTTTTTAAGTACAGAAAGGGCCATAACTCCTTCAACAAGAGTATCGCTGGAAGCGATGGATGCTCTCCAAATGGCCATTGTCCATGAAAAGGCAGCAATTGTAATACACCTATGTCGGTACCAGAAAGAATATGGTCAAAGGGAGATAATTCAGGAAATATGGTCAAAGGGAGATAATTCAGGAAATATGGTCAAAGGGAGATAATTCAGGAAATATTGTCAAAGGGAGATAATTCAGGAAATATGGTCAAAGGGAGATAATTCAGGAAATATTGTCAAAGGGAGATAATTCAGGAAATATGGTAGGTATTTTTTTATTGCCAGCTATCTATATTTCATTTTAATCTATAGATACAGTACTTTCCAAGATATGACCTAGACAAGCAATCATAATAGAAAAACATATGACCTGGACAGGCAATGATAACTGAAAAATATATCCAAAGAAACCTGTCAAAACCGAACTCTTTATAAACCGAACACTTTTGTCAGTGCTGATTTTGTTTGTTAAAAAACACCGAGAATACCACACCCTGTGAAAACAGAACACCGAACGGTGGTTGGGATGAATTGTGTATTACATTTGTATTTTCACTTAAAACTGCCTGAAAATACCGAATGGGCAAATCTGGTTTGTATATTTGTCAACCTACACCTGGATGTGTCAACATATTGATTGTCTCTACGTACTAGTGCGTGTTAACGCAGCAATAAACAAGGTTGAGCGATTATGTGTCTGTGCTTATGAAATTAAACAGTTGTGAAAATCACAAAATGACCAGCGTGAATCGCTAATTGGCCTATTCAATTATACTAGGGGCTAATCTTATAATCATGTACTGGTATAAACAACAGTTTACTCCAATATGGTGATCAAATAAAAAGGGTTTAAGGGTCGCCCCAAATTTAAAATAATTGCCACTAATTGGCAACTGTGGCTCTTAAAAAAAATCGGGTGGGGATCGGTTTCCAAATTTCCTCTCAACTTGTTCTTGAATACTTTTACATTATTTAAAACGTTTTATTATCAAATAAGGCTGAATGTTTGAATATTTGAATACCAAAATTGTGCCATACGTTGACATCCCTATAAATAAAATGCTACATATTCCTACCTCTGTGCTGGTAACTGTATGAGATCCCGGTCTTTGAACAGATTCAACAGAAAGTCATGTACATCATCCAGTGTTTCGGGGCCACCCATATTCAACATCAATATACCTGTCTTAGGTTTACTGAAAAATATCACAATAATTTTATACAATCATTTAGTAGATATCAAAAAGTTTTATTTCTTGCATACCAGATCGGGATTTCCCTCACTTCCATCCCCCTCCCCATGAGAGATGGCCCCTCTGGAGAGGTTGGTGCTCAAGAGAGGGCAACACTAGAGAGGTTTTTATAAACAAGCCATCTATAATTGTATGAGCTGAATAATAAATCAACTATAAGTATTAATGAATAAACCTACTTTTCCTAATGTAGAAAGCGAATCAATTCAGCATTTACAAACTCAGTCAATATTGAACTTAAAAGACAAACACACATCTGTATTAAAGCTTGTACTGAATTTTGTATTGAATTTTGTACTGAATTTTGACCCATGGTTCATTGATACATGTATAACTAGTGACTGACAGTGTTACATATATCATTTTGTACCCTTACGATCTGTGCCAGTGTGGGGATGCCCTGGGGTGATAACGAGGCCTTAATAAGCAGTAATACAGACATCAAGTCAAATATGTCATCAATATGATATTAATGTAATGATTATAAGCAGTCTGGTAGGAATTTGATAAGAATGAAATAGGAGAATAGAATTCATGTGGAATTAACATACAGATGTAAACATGCAATATACTTTAATGTTCAGCAAGAATTACCTCGATGTACTTGAATCTCTCGCTCCATGGTATCTGAGGCTAGGTGAGTATGACTCAAGGATACTGGATCTATTCACACCATGCTTCTGCAAAACTAACAGAAATACACAAAGGTTGATTATCCCAGTACATAATGATGCTCACAAACATTGCAATGCAGAACTTAATTAAAGAGTACAGTTGGTCGTTCATTTGAATTCATCAGGTCCAAAATTATATTTCAAATAATACATAGTTTCAAAAAGCCCTTTTCAAATTGAACGGGGAACATAAAAAAGTAGGGACCAAGTAAAAAAGTAGGGAGCAAGTAAAAAAGTAGGGAGCAAGTAAAAAAAGTAGGGAGCAAGTAAAAAAGTAGGGAGCAAGTAAAAAAAGTAGGGAGCAAGTAAAAAAGTAGGGAGCAAGTAAAAAGGTAGGGAGCAAGTAAAAAAGTAGGGAGCAAGTAAAAAAGTAGGGAATGTTGGAAAAAAGGGCCCACTTGACAAATTGAAATTAACAGGTCCGACTATACTATAATTACACCCTCATGGTATCTCTTATTAATTGCAAACAGCAATTAAGGGATAATTTACCCGCCAGTGCCAAAAATATTACATAATAAGATAAGAAATAACTGTCAACCATTTATTCTTAGTGTAGAAGAAAACTAGCAACACAATTTTTATTGTACATCACCTGAGTGACATCATGGTAGTTATAAGAGATATTTATCATTCTATACTATATACTCTGATTTTCATACATTATTTACATTAGTTTTGTATATTAAATATAAATGTGGCCTAATTCATATCAACTTAAATTAAGGATTATTAATTAACAATAAGTAATCAAATGTTCAATTATTACATGCAGCAAAGTAAATCTCATTATGACCAAACTTAAATTACTGTTCTAACCTAATGAAGTAAATTAGGGGGAAAAGCGCGAACGATTTGGGGCTCCAACCCATGACCCCCAAACACTAGTATGGCCCTCTACTGACTCACCAAACCGGCAGCAGTCTAATCCCGGTATGCAGACAAAACAGACCACTGCTAAAATAGCCTAAATTTCTGGACAAATGGCCTAGATTGTCTGTGCGCCGTACCATCTGTAATTCTCTAACCCCACACCACTATAAATTACATTGACAGAGCACAGGGATTTCCCGACGCATAAATTTGAGCCCCTGACTCCCTTTTTCTTTCTAGGGACTCCCATTTTCAACTTACTGTGCATCCTTGGGACCCCTTTAATAAACTTTTGTCAAGTATAAACTGCATATCTGGGACACTACAAATTTACTAAGGACCCCCACTTTGTCAAACAAAAGGGTCCAAGGACCCCTAGCTACTAGGGAAACCCCTGAGAGTGCATTATTTAGTGACATTACCAAATATTCAACGATCAACCATGAAAATGAACAATTCAATCATTCTGCCTAACCATACAATCAAAACGATGTACACACCACATCATGTAAAACTGGAATAACTAGATTTTCTAGTACAGAAAAAAACAAGAAACACTTGAAACAATTAATTTTTGGGAAATATATTTCTAAAATAACGAGTTAAGTGCAGAGCGGTGAACAAAAATGCCCACTATATTTATCAACTTCAATATTTGACTAATGACACATAATATGTCGAGAATTCTGGCATACCGTGATGACCTCAAGCCTTATTATGAAACTAGTAAAAGGCCGACTCGTGAAAATTACTGACTGACAACACGACTTAGTCAGCCAAACAAACAAAAGTAATATGAACTATACTAAAATTAAAGTTAAGCAAATCAGACTCAAAAATACATGAAGAAAAAGTGAAATACCTGCAAAAATCTGTCTGCACAATTTCGCCATGTCTTCTTCGTGACCGAGGATGTGTGGATGATCTATTTTTAGAACGGGAATTCCAGCGGCGACTTTCTCCGGAGATTGCCGAATGTTAGAGTTTTCAAGATGTCTGCGCCCTAGCAGCTGTTTACGTGTCAACAAAAGAAGTTATTTTTTCTCCAATTTCCACGAGTTAGAACTACTTGCGGTCGTGCCAGCACTTGAGCAGATACAATGGGATTTTGTACGACGAGAAAATGTAAGCATCTTAGGCTAAACTACTGGATAGAATATTTTTCACCATGAAATATTTAAAAGTCGTTTCGTACTCAAAATCATTCGGAACGTGAGTTTAGGATTACGGATCCTTAAACGTTGCCACTTCCAAATAAATCATCCTTAACTTAACATGTAGACATTTGTGCATTTGTATAGAAGATTCGATTATATTGACTAATTAATTTTCGTTTTCGCGGGAGTTAAGATCGAGGGGTGAAAGCGAAACTGGTCTAAGTGACATTTTTTCAGAAAGTCTCTTTTTTGCATAAAACAATTCAACACACTAATACCCATCTTCTGTGAAAAGATTGTATCCATAAATTATCAATTTTAGATAATATTGTAAAAATGTCCAAACGGTCTAAGTGAAATGCAATAATTTTTGAATGCGAAAACAGTCTAAGTGCATTATTTTGCACTTAGACTGTTTTCGCATTAATTTTTGAACTTAGAATTTTGTGGTTTAAGGGACACTTATTTTTCAAACAGTATTTTTTCTGCTTAATAAACTATTTTATTGATGTTATTAATTTAAGTATAAATGCATGTGTTTTTTAAACCATTTTATTTAAAATAAACAAATTTTTATTCACTTAGACCATTTTCGCATTCAAAATTTTGGTAACGTTTTGCAAATTATTGAAAATGTTTTCACTTAGACCATTTTCAGTTTTGATATTTTCTGTCTTAATTGTGTACATAGATATTGTTCACATGTATTATTAATAATTAATATTGATATTAATATGATTGAGACATCTTATGTCATGATGTCATTAACTGAAGATATAATGTCATGAAGGTAATATCATTATAACAATTATAATGAGATTTTCAGGACATAAATACTAACAATAGGACATGATCTATACCATTCACTTAGTCTGTTTGTATTTGAATGATATCATTCCTTCTCAAAACAACAGTTTCGTTTCATTGCTCCCACATAAGATTGAGTAAGCTGTAATTTCTGAGCACAGTGCGCATCACATGTGTATTTCATGTACTGAGAATAGTTCCTGGTTCCTGAATTATGGCGGTATTTTATAAGTTATTAACTATACGTTAATATTGTCATCACATTTAAAAACTGATTCCCTCCCTCATCCCTATAATTGATCAAAGTTAGTGGAACAGATGTTTTATAATTAATACAATTTTAGTGTTAACTATAATGATTACAACTTGGAACTTAAATATATAAATCATTATTATTCAGATTTTTAAAAATAGCTTTGTGCAAATCTACATAAGCTGCACCAATGGCATGTTATTTCTGTAAAAGCATGTCTTAACAGTAAAGTAAACAAGTAACTGTTTTCAGATATATTAATTGCATAGTGGGTGTGTCTTGTTTTTTGAAATGGGTTACGAATGATGGCTTCCTAAAAAGTCCAAAGTTTTCATTGAAATTCCTAATTTTCATGTTTCTTTTCAAGGTGAATGTTGATTAAGTTGGAATAACTTTACTTGCTTGAAACAATATTGTTCTAGTTTGTTGAAACATTGGCTTTTCATACAGTTTACCAGTGGATCGTTAGTTTCAGCTTGGTACTGGCTATGATAGGTGTTCACAGATTTAATTCTTGAGTACACAGCCAAGGCCAACTGAAGACTATTGTTTACTGGTAAAATACTATATGTGTAAGTTGATACAGTCTCAACTTTTCAGAGGTAAGTGGTTCCTGAATTAAGCCCTACTTTTTGTCAGAAGCTTCCGGAAAGCCTGCAAGACGGTGTTTCGCTCACCTGAGTACATTGACATTTGGCTGAAAATGTTTTACCCAGTTTTGAACTTGACCTAGATTTCATAAAGACAAAGTTTTTTACCAAGTTACACATTAACCAGGTTGAAAATGTGACCTCTAAAAGCATTAACAAGGTTTTACTTTGATTTGGACTGTTGACCTAATTTCTTCCCAAGGTTACCAATCTTAACCTAAATTTCATAGAAACATACATGGTGACTAAGTTTCATCAAGATTGACTAAAAATGTGATCTGATTCTACAGCAAAAACAAGACTAAAGTGTGAATATAGTAAAATACAGTAATTTTTATCAATGTCAGGTGAATTCCTTTGAATACATGCTTGCTTTAAAAATTTAAAAAATGCTTAATTCCATCAAATAAACATGTACCAATGCATGGCATGTATGAATACATTTACCAACACAATTGTACCACTTTATCAGTTATCCAAAATTGTCTCAAAATGCCTTGATTATCAGAAGGTGAGCAAAACATAAGTAAGAGAAGAAGGCATTTGTAAGTTAGTTAAGCTGTAATAGGACAATGTATAAACTGACAAAACAGTTTTGTCTTACAAGTGAATTATTCAGGACAGTCCAAGATCTGATATGCCATGTACAAGTTGCTGGCCAATAGGAAAGTTGCATCATTGAAACATTTATTTGACAAGTTTAGTTCAGCGATGCTGACATCTCATCTATATAAAGTTTGACCTCAAACAAAATGTAACCAATTACAACATAAAGATTGTTTAGTAAGAGCATGCCATTGATGTACTGATGTCATCATGTCACTTTGCTGTAGTTGGGAACATTTACAATAGGCACATTTGCATTGTCACACATTGCCAGGAGTAGATTATTTTGTTTTTGGACAAATCATGTTAAAACTTAAGCCATGTGGATGGTCCAATATGTTTTTAAGCAAAACATTGATTCTGATGAGATTTCTCCAAGATCGGTTCAAAGTTGTAACCTATAAAGTGTTAACAAGTTTACTGTTGATGACAGACAGATCACTGACAAAAAAGCCAAGACAACCACAATAGCTCACCTTGTCCTCAGGTGCTCAGAGAGCAACAGACATTGCTATAGACAGTAATTGTTCATGTATTTCTGTAACCGAGCCGAATAACTGAAAGGGTAGTAATCAAAACCGAACTTAGAAACCTGTATCGTTGCAGCCCTATAAAATATGTATGTGTCAATATCCCTGATAATATTTACACCAATCTAACCCATCAGCTTGGTCAAATGTCTTTGATGAAAATAACTAATAATTCCTATAAATTTATTACAAAAGAACTAAAGCAGCGACAAGTTGACACTGCCCTAGCCCCGCATACGTGTCTCTGTACTCTTGACTTTTACATGCATCGTCGTACAGCGACAGTATAGAGATGTGACGTCCGTGGCTGGACTAACACTGCCCCTACATCAAGCATGTAAACAAATACAGCATACCATAATTATGTGGAAACTTGAAAGTGAGTTGAGTGAAACACATACTCAACCTCTTTATCATTGGTCCAAATGAAAAGTGCTCCATCAAAACAAGGACATTTGTGTCTTTATTTTCAGATTTCATGAAAATGTAGATTATTTTTATTTAATTCATAACCCATTATGCACAAATGTAAAGTTCATACTCATTCTATCTCCCTTAAAAACTGAATCATTTACTACTTGTACTAAATTTATCAACCCACTGGAAAGAACGAGATTTATATATCTTACAATGTTTAAAAACATTGTTGTGTAAACTTTGTTCATTATTTGATCAATGAATTAATAAACCCTTCATTGTGATAATGTACAAAATATGTAGTTTGTTAGATGTACATGTATTCAGGTTACTGATAAGCCTATCAAGGGATTCTGAGTCAATATGAAGTAGTTATAAACCACTATCTTTTATAACAATATGTTGATGGAGGAATGATTAAAAAATATGTATTTATAAACTTTAAATAAAAAGTAAGGTATCTGAGTGAATGTCCCTCATAAAAGTATGAAAGAGTAGTAGTTAACATATAATTGCACCAAAAGGCCTTAAACATGTAGTTTAAATCAATGGTAGAATCTTTTCTAGTTAATAAACAACCAAGGTACTTTATAAAGTTCATAATTCATGAATTGGATACTTTTTAGATGAAATACAAGAATAATGATACATTTTTATAAACTTATGAGTGTTTAACTTGTTGACTATCAGCCCCTTACATGTCCAATATACTTAAAATTGCCTTAAATGAAACTATTATGCTTAATGTTAACCATAAATAGTTATTTAGCACTAAATAATATATTTGGGAAGAATCTAAATATCATCATTGGTCTATCATACATACTTATTTTGTTATTTTCACTCGTTAATTAAGTGCAAAAAAGACTAAGTGAATATAATTTTAAGATTTTGTATTTAAATCACTTAACTTTAATTATACAATAAAGAAGAAACTAAATTGTGGTGCAAGCTTATCAATATTCTGTATTTTTTAAAACAATTTTGTCACTTGGACTTTTTTCGCATTCAACAAATGTTACAATTTTGGTCAAATATTAAGCGCGAAAACGGTCCAAGTGCATTTTCTCACATAAAATCTTTTTTTTTGCTTTTTCTCCAAATATTCAACATTGAATGTAAAACATGAGTCATTTTGATTATACATCCAGTAAATCAACATTACAAAATTAATTGTGTCCATAACAAATAAGACAGTTTTTTCCCTCTCCTGAACAATTTACTGAAATGCACTTAGACTAGTTTCGCTTTCACCCCTCGAGATGCAATATATATAATAATAAATAAAATAATGCCATTAATGGTACTTTTTAGCCTGAAGGCTGAACTCAGTCTTGTCCTTTTGTTTATTGAACTCCAGTCTTGAATATTCAAAGTATTTGACTCTAATTGAGCAATAAGAATTTTTATTCACTTGTATGTAAAGATATGTAAAGTTGTAGCATCCGGCTTCATGAGTGTACATGTATGTCTCAGTGGCGAGTTATTTGATTTGTACGTCCGAACATGATGATGTCCCAAAGATACTGCCCAGGGGGCTAGATCTTATGCCCCAGATCTCTCTTTCCTGCTAGGGCCGTTAGCTGTTCCTCATAATGGGCCACTTACGTGTTCAACGGTCACAACACTCTATTAGTTTTATTGCATTTCAGTGTTAGCTTTGCTGGCCGTGGTATGGTTGGCTATCATGTGTTATCTTTGGTTTCCTGACCTGTTCCCAGGACATAAAATGTTTCGGGAGAAAGAGGCATTACCAGACACAGGTTTGTTGTAGTTTACTAACTGAAAAATACATCTGGCACTTGTACAACTATTAAATTGTTGCCAATTTTTATAATACCTTTATAGATAGCAACAGCAAGTGAGGAAGTGTGATTTGCAATTTGAATCATATTCATTTTTCTCATATTATTTTATTTATTTACTTTGTAATTAAAACTGTTATAATGTAATTCATTTATATTTTTTAATACTTATGGTATTTTTTTTCGTTATTAAATTTTTCCTTCCCATTTTTTCCGTTTTTTTACCATGGTTTTCCCATTTTGGCAAAAACTGCAGGTACAGACCTGATCATACGTATTACTCCAAATCTGTTTTAGGTATATATCGAGCAGAGGCCTTCCAAATGGCAAGATTTAACCAGACCAAACTTACACAGGAAGACTTGATTCACGTGTGTATAACATCGGATGAGAACACTATAGGAGGAATGATAGCTCTCATAAACAGCATCGATCAACATACCAAACATCCAGTCATGTTTCATTTAGTTGTTGATACCGAAAGTGTTGTGCATCTTAGGTAGTACATCTCAGATTCAAAGTGCAATGCTTATTAATATGTTAAAGTAATATTAAGGCCAAAACAAAAAATTAGTGTGGTTCCGACCCTTTTTTTTCCCGCTGACCCTAACTTTTTTATTCAATATCAAAAAAATCGTAAAAGTGGGTCCCATAAGAAACTCCGTTGTGCGCGATGACAACGACACTAATTATAGTCGTTAATAACCAAAAACCAAAAAAAAAAAAAAAAAAAAAACCTACCTACCCTATTTTTTCAGGCATGTAACTGGAACCACACTTATTTATTTTTTGGCCTAAACTCATTTTTGTTCATTTGGTTACCTAAACCAACATGAAAAATATACTTCCTATACTTAAAACATCAAAAAATTCCATCTGTTAGAAATATGGTAAAACAAGATATTTTCAATTGGTTATACATTGCAATGGTTCTTATTAGAGGTGTTTAGCCAATGTAACAACAATACTGAATGAAGTCAATTCAAACATCTTATGTTCCGATGAGCCAGATACATCTGTAATATGTGTTTTCTTTGTGAAACAAAGTCATGCTGACACTCATTAAGGGATTTTGTCCATTCTGTTTCTTGTTTCTTGGTTTGTAATGATTGTTTTAGAGCAGTCTAGATGATACACAGTCTATGATAAATTTGTAATTAAATGGTGTACCGTAATAATAAAGGTGTGTTGATATGATTATAGTTAACATAATAATCGAGATGAGTTAACCAAACATAAGATGAAGTATTTAATTGAGTTTTATTCTACATGTATTTTATTCCATTTTTATTTATTTCATCGCATATAAAATATAAATATGCTCATTTCATTGTTCTTAAGTTAAAATCTTTTGAATAAAAAATGTACAATTAGTGACAATGAATTGTTCAATGCTTTGGGTTTCTGTAGGAACTGTTTGTAGACTGGATGCTATCAATAAGTTGTCTCTCTCTTCATTAAACAACATTTTAATTTTTTCAGGTCTTGGATTGAGAATACGAGACTTCACGATATTATGTTTGAAATAAAAGCATTTCCTGCGGAACTTGTTGCTGGCAAGATCAAAGTGCGAGGTACGAGACAAGAATTGGCTCGACCAGTAAGTGATCCAGTGTACTTTATTATATGTTTTACTTCAACTTCTTGAACAAATATTCTTAGTAAAAACAGTCAGGGGAGTGTCAGTTAGTTGGGGGAGTGTCAGTTAATTGGGGGAGTGTTAGTTAATTGGGGGAGTGTTAGTTAATTGGGGGAGTGTTAGTTAGTTGGGAGAGTGTCTGGAAGTTTGGGGAGTGTCAGTAAGTTTGGGGAGTGTCTGTAAGTTTGGGGAGTGTCAGTAAGTTAGGGGAGTGTCAGTAAGTTTGGGGAGTGTCAGTCAGTTGGGTGAGTGTCAGTAAGTTGGGTGAGTGTCAGTAAGTTGGGTGAGTGTCAGTAAGTCGGGGGAGTGTCAGTAAGTTGGGTGAGTGTCAGTAAGTTGGGTGAGTGTCAGTAAGTTGGGTGAGTGTCAGTAAGTTGGGTGAGTGTCAGTAAGTTGGGTGAGTGTCAGTAAGTTGGGGGAGTGTCTTTAAGTTGGGGGAGTGTCATTTAGTACGGGAAGTGTCAGTAAGTCAAAAAATTACTCAAAATTTGTTTTCTTGTTGAAAAGTTTTTTACATGTTTCATATTTAATTGTTATTTCAGTTGAACTATGCACGCTTCTATCTTCCACAACTATTTCCTGACTTGAATGGAAGAGTTATTTTCATTGATGACGACGCCATTGTACAAGGTATATACATTTGTCGGATGTTTTCAATAAGACCTCCCGTTATTTAGACGATATTTTGAATATTGATAACGAGTTTTTTCCCAACCATGATAAATAAAATATATCCAACAGAACTACAACTTTCGAAAGCAAACACCTTGGATACACATGCCTTGTTTCTTGTTCGTCAGACAGTCCGTCTGCCACACTTTGGTTTCCAATGATTGGACTGCTTGAGTAGATGCTACCTATTGTTTTTGGGGTCACTGTATCAAAGGTCAAGGTCACCGGAGCCTTAAAGGTGAAATCCGTTTCCGCTCAATTCCTCAAGAACCCTCTGTCCCAGAGTCTTCAAACTTCACAGGATGATTGGACTCCTTGATTAGATGACACCTATTGTTTTAGGGGTCAATGGGTTGAAGGAAAAGGTCACAGGGACTGTAAATGTCAAATCCGTTTTTGCTCAGTACCTCGCAATCCCTTTGACCCAGAGTCTTCCAACTTGACAAGATGATTGGACTCTGTATATGACCCTTACTGTTTATGCAGTCACCAGGTCACAGGTCAAGGTCATTCCCAGTAACAGTAACTACTTTTATTTTAAATCCATTTTGGATTTGGAGTGACCAGCAAGCGTAACATCTCGGCATTTTTTTTATGTTGCACAACAAAGCTTAACCTTCAAATTGCGCTGACCAAGATATTTTTTGTTTGTAGGTGATTTACATGACCTATATACAATGACAATAAAACCTGACCACTGGGCATTGTTTGCTGAAGATTGTACCGGATCTGGGAAGAGAGTTACAATGTTACAGGTAAGTTCAGTGTGCAGAGATGTCTTTTGACGATTTTTGGGCATGAAAATAGGCCCCATTACCCAGGCAATTGAATATATATTTTTCCCACAAATTTGGGTCAAAATTCCCCTCCAGAAAACAAATACATTTTGGAATCTGAAATTGCTACTGTGGAAAGGTGAAATTTTCATTAAAATGTGTTTGGTATTGATTCTTAGAACTTGGAAAAAATTCCCCTTTTTAGTGAAAAACGACGCAAAATTGCCCTTACTGACAGCCCTGGTGTGTCACATGTCACTTTGTCATAGGAACTCTTAAAGTAATGTGTACGCTGTGTAGTTTTATCTGTGCTGCAGTGATGGTCATCTCTATTTTTGTCCTTGAAAATGGGTACGAGAAAAATCATTGAATGTATTTTATCTAGTAAAGGCTGGCTGTATTTTGGGCACACTGATCAAACACAATGAAGATGGGGTAATATAGATGTCATCAAATACAAGAAAACAGGTGTAAATTGCCTTCGTATATATTTCCCAAAACCACTAGTACAAGCGTCCTATACAGATATAGCCTATCCTGACCTATGCAATATGTTAGCATACTAGCATGGGAAATACCAATATTGGACTCGTGTTTTGGAGTTTCGGGAAACTTTTAAGAAAAGCTATAATATGTTGATGATAGTGTCTGTGTGAAAGGATAACCATGCCATTTTTTCAGAATTATTATTTTTAAAATCAAGTTTTGAGGAACACGAAAAATCAGTCAATGGTGCTACCGGGATTCGAACCCGGGTCTCCGGATTGCCGGTCCATTATGCTAACCACTACACCACAGCGACCTAATATTTACAGCATATTTTAACAGAAAATAAGACCCTGCACCTTTAAGATTTTGAGAATATTATTTTTGTCATTTCAGAATGTGTTTTCCGACTACATTGATTTTAAGAATAAGCAGGTACAAGACCTCGACATAAGTCCTACAGCATGTGCGTTCAATACTGGAGTATATGTGACTGATCTGGATGTATGGAGAAAGAATAATATCACACAACAACTGGAGTATTGGCTTGTTCTGAATACCAAGTATGATATATTGCCTGTATTGTCAAATTTATATTTAGCACAAATTCAAAACAATGTGTGTGTTTGCTGTCTCCCTTTCTCTCTGTCGATAAAAGGGGAGAGAACTTTTGACAAACTCCTGTGATTTTCTGTATCATTTGATCTTGTAGTGATTTACTAATTCTCTTCATTAAGTAAACGTATTTTGTGTTTTTTTTGCATTCATACCTGCTGTACTTAAAATCCATTTTCAGTGTGTTTTAATTGAGATACAGATCTATGAATGGTAACATTGTATTCTTAAAAGACGATATATCATATATATCATGTATGGATTGTATCGTATATTGTTTCAGAGAGGAGGTGTATGGCAACGAGAGAGGTGGGGGTGGCTCCCAACCACCAATGATGTTGGTGTTTCACAATAAATATACTCAAATGGATCCAAGGTGGCATGTCAGATATCTGGGTATGTGTCCTTTCAATTAAGTTAGTTCAATTGACATGAAATCAGTCGCCTGGTTTCTTTGGGCAAAACTTGAGCTAGCCTACTAGCCTACTAAACTATATGTGTTTCACCTGTAAATATGATGTTAGAATACACCAATGTATCCACGATGGCCTGTTAGATATCTCGGCTCACTTGTTGATCATAATTATGTGACTTTGATTAAACTTCATTATCTTATCTGAAACAAGTGATGATTGTTATTTAAGGTTGGACTCGGGGTACCAGTTATACATTGTCTGATCTGAAACATGTGATGATTGTTATTTAAGGTTGGACTCGGGGAACCAGTTATACATTGTCATTTCTGAAACAAGCCAAGCTGCTTCACTGGAATGGGTTATATAAACCGTGGTCACGACGTTCTCAACATGCTGATATCTGGGATAGATATTTCATCGCCGATCCAATGAAGAAGTTCGAGCCAGTGAGAAGGAACTGATGCATACAGACATGTGGGTTGCTGTAGTTTGTTAGTGTTCTTCTTAGAGAAAAATATACTGTACTTTTTATTACTTCATCCTCTGTACCCAGACTATTCGTAACATGTATCATACCCTGGGCAAACTGACTGTAAAAATCTTGTACTCACGAATAATTAATGGGGTGAAATCCAGCCGCTTGATTGGCTGCATAACACACACCTCATGCGATACGGAAATTGCTGAGGTGTTTCAGTTGAAATCACGGTTCTGAGCGACCTTTCAAATCAGTTAGTTTGGCATTTTTTCGAATTTGCTGACAGCTCTTCACAAAGGAGATTCCTTCTTTTTTTGTAATCGTCCATTTCATTGGTCGAGTAATGTTAATGAATATTCATGCATTACGAAGTTTCGCTAGCCAATTTGCCCAGGGTATCATATATGTTATGAATAGCCTGGGTATCGAGTATGTATTACTAAAGATGATCTGATGTTTCAAAAAAAATTAAATTGAACAAATACGTTGTTTAAAAATGTAAAAAAAAAACAGAAATTTACATTGTTAAAAACTTTGGGTTAGAATTATTGTAGAGTTCATTATGATATTATCTGATTTGAGCAATCCATATATACTCATAATATTTTTATATGAAGCATCAAAATATCGTAGTGTAGAATAAGTTTGATTATAATATAATCTATAAATAAATGCTTTAGGAGTATAGTTTTTCATTGGTCCTGAAAGTTCTTAGACCTGTTTGTGGTCAAACCAACAGTACTTCATATTGTGAGATTTCAGAAATCTCCACTGAAAGTAAATTCTAGTCAGACTTGTTAAATATTGGAAGTTTTCATTGTCGTTAATCACTGAGGTGTTAATGAAGTTGCTAGAGTATTATCATGATTGTTTTGTAAGAATCTCTCAAATATTTGTTAAAAGTTATTGTATATTATGTAAGTGAAATGCTTATATACACTGCCATCCAAAAGTTTTTTCACATTGGAATATTTTGAATTTCGTTACTTTTTCTTACAGAATTTCATATAAAACATGTATGGCCGGCCCTGAAGTAAAATTATTCATCCCACTTCTGTGATGGATAGTTAAGAATCAACAATTTGCACATCTCAGCAGCAGCATCAATCGGCCTGCATACGAAACCAATGTATGTGTGTAACTGATTGATCTGACACAGAAAATAAGATAATTTGATTCAGTACAAATTTGCAAATACTTCTACAGAAAATTATTGCTGCGTTAAAAAGCATTTTCGATTTATTGCATGTGAAACAAATATCAAAATACATTTATTGCAATGTGAAATTGTCAAAGTGTGAAGGAACTTTTGGAGGGCAGTGTATATAAATGTATTCAAAGGACAAGTTTAAATAAAACTTAACGTCTTGAAGGACGTTGTACATATATCAACATATTATGTTACAAATTCATTCAAGTTTTTATTTGTCTTTATGTGACTATTACGAGGCTCATCCTAAATTGGGGAAGGTGGCTGGAAGGGAGTTGTCCAGCGACAGTGTAAATGGGGGAATTCTCAGTGTTGTATGCAAGAATAATCTGATATATAACGCTGGTAAAATTTGTTCTTGCATTTTGTTTTGTTCGTCTTACGGAAGTTTTTACCGCCATGATTGTTTGCCAGTAAATCTTGAATCAAATGTTTGGTATGATTTTGTATTTTTTTATGTGAGATTTTCTTCCTGTGATATTCTCAAAATACTCTGATAACTAGAATATAACTTATGAGTGAACATACTACTGTTGAGAATTTATTGAGAATTAATGAAGCACGAAGATAAAATCAGACCCTTTTTATTATGTATTCCTACTAAAGCTAACGTATCCATGACATGGTACATTTCCCCACCTCCCTCCCTGTCTCTGGTTCTTGCTGATCAAACAAAATAAAGCAAGATGTACCAGTTTTTGTACACACATATCCATGGCTTATATGTCCGTGCTATTATTTAGATACCTAGGAATAATTAAAATGTTAATTACTTTTCGAATATTAAGGAAATGTCTGTGATTCTTGTACTATATTTCACAAGAAATAAAAACAATATTTTAAGGGTTGTGTACATGAAATCAAAAACAATCTTTTTAAGGGTTGTATGTATACTGCTTGCTGCTATTTTAAGTTACTTCCTGTTTTAAGGTATTTTGGTTCGAATCCCGGTAGCGCCATTAACCGATTTTTCATGTTCCTCAAAACATGATTTTATTCTAACAACAATGCCTACATCGATGAAATATGGCATAAAAAGAGAAGTATGGAAAAGAAATGATATTGTCATCTTAATTAACTATAAAAGATTTGAAAAAAGAAAATGAACAGAAAAAGAAAATGGTTTTCTTCTCTAACATTATTTGTTAACTACCGCAAACATACAAGCAAACAATATAAAATGTAATATACTCGTGTGTATTCTTGTGTATTGCTTCCATTGTGCCAAAATGTATTTTTCATATATTTATTGTTTTAGTTGGTAGTCCTAATATAATATGTTTAATTGCGGCAGTCTCTGAGAATTTTGGTCTCGTTTTTGAGGAAAACGCAAATATTAATTTCATAATAATTGCAACAGGTAGTTGAAACATTTCAGTAAAAGATTTATGATTCAGCGGCAAGGAGAAGGAAAACGATTATCAGTAAACATTGAGACGGCCTCTTTTCTAAAATAAAAGAATAATATACATTTACAAATGTATTTGTAAAATATCATTGTATTTGAAAACATATTTTCTGTATTAAATTGATGAACATATTTGTGTAGATCTAGTCTTGATGACCATATTATAAGTGCTGTAATTCCTGTAAAAAATGTCATTTTGTCATAATGTTTCTTTTGGAGTGACCTACAAATATCTCTGCATTCAAAAATGTAAATTCCTTTACTCCTTCTAGAGTTCTCTCCCTTTATCCCTTCTAAAGTATAATGTATATAAATTCTATAGAATGGATAAAAGGAGAGAACTCACAATAATCTCCAGTGGATTTTACTTTGTTGTGTCATATTATTCTCTAGCGATCATGCTAGTACGCCATTTGTTACACTAAGGGATGTCAACAAATATTCCGATATTCCTTTGAACGTTCGAATACTGATTTGGCATTCGAATATTCGATAAAATATATATTTTCAATATAAAAACTGAATGAAAGTGTATTAAATTTCAGTCATTTGTAAGACTGCCCTATCATGTATACATAATCATTATGCATTATCTTGATCAATATATAACATTTTAGACATAAAAGTACTAATTTAGTAATTAGCCTTAAATTTTGTTACTCAACACTTTTATGCCAAACCAATTTTAGTTTTTGCGGGTTTTTGCCAGTTTTTGCCACCCTATTTTTTCCTTGCCAGTTTTTACCATGTTTTTTCCACCTATGGCAAAAACTGTCCAACCCTGTTGCAATGAATAACATTTTACGCGTGAAAATAATATCTACAAGTGTTAATTGACATGTCATGTTGTATATTTGGGTGCAAGAGAGATATAACACTCTGGTGATGACACTTAGGCCCTGAAATTATTAGTAATCGCAGCGATTTTTACAACGATTTAAAACACAAAATTTATAAGCATAATGTTAAACTTCGGAAGGTTGACCGAATATTCGAATACCAAAATGGCCATTCGTTGACATCCCTAGTTATTATCGAACAAATATTATGTCTTTCTTCCATGATATACTCCGAAATTGTGTTTTGTTTGTTCAACAGTTTGGTGCTAAGTGTTTACGTACGTTGTAAGAATGTGTTTTTGCATTTCAACTTGCTGTATCTTAGCTTTTTTGGTGCTGTGTGAGTTTTATTGCTTTTGTGTTCTTTGAAGTATAAAATCTTGATTTTATGCGGACAGGGCTCTCACTAGAGGGTGAAATGGGAGAAATAGTCTCCCAAGATGATCTGACTTCTCCCTAATTTGAACTAAGGGAGAAGTTTTCCAAAAAAAAAAATGCCTTAAACAAGTCGAAAATACTAATTTCTCCCTAAAATCACAAAAACTTCTCCCTGTTCTGAAGTTCTAGTGAGAGCCCTAACAGATAATCAAAATGCTTTTAGTCCCATTTTTGTAACATTTCACATGAACAAAAAATGAGTTTAGGAAATCTGTTTAGTGTTGTTAATTTAATTTCCTGATGTCGACCCATTTAGCCAGAACATTGAAATAATGTAAGAATATTGGTAATAATTAAAAAAAGTACTTTTGTGCATTGTTTTTTCTAAACCCCAACATACAGGTCAGACAGTTTTACAAACAAACTGATATACAGGATGTAGAATTCATAAGTCATATTGATAACAAATATATATTTTTAGTAGTAAATTAATTTTGTATCGAAAGTGGCCCCAATATTAGCACTTAACGTTGAAATAATAGCTCGCCATGGATTTACAATGAGAACTAAGTACATATTTAACTTCCTGTAATGTAGATAAATATCTGGGTCGGACTTCTGGTAATTAAATTGTTCTTTATGTTGTGTTGTTAATGCAGTCATTGTTCCCACATCTACAATATTTACCTCCCTTGTTCTTAACTGTCGGCCATTTTGATTTTTCTAAATATGTGATTATTTAAAAAATACCAAGAGAATTTGCATGTGACAACCACTTTGTCTTCAACTTACTGAGCTAACTGCCCACATAAACTTAATGAATAAGTTATTTTTTATATATTGGATTAGTTTATCATCTTTTACATTATACTCCCCATAAACTTTAAGGAAATTTGCCTTTCAAAATGGCCGACAGTTCAGAACAAGGGAGGTAAATAGTGTAGCTGTGGGAAATATGTATTGTTTATATTGGTTCTATTCAATGTTATATATGCTGCAATGGTGTCTCATCTTATAAATATGCATGTATATGTACATTTCAGCAATAAAGTTTACATCTCAAGTGGATTATTTGTTATATTTGTGCAATGCTTTCCTGAAGGCCTGATATGATAATGAAACATCATTTATGATATATAGACTGTGTCTGGTAACATCAACATTTATGATATATAGACTGTGTCTGGTAACATCATTTATGATATATAGACTGTGTCTGGTAACATCATCATTTATGATACATAGAGTGTGTCTGGTAACATCATCATTTATGATATATAGACTGTGTCTGGTAACATCATCATTTATGATATATAGACTGTGTCTGGTAACATCAACATTTATGATATATAGACTGTGTCTGGTAACATCATCATTTATGATATATAGACTGTGTCTGGTAACAGAATCATTTATGATATATATACTGTGTCTGGTAACAGCATCATTTATGATATATAGACTGTGTCTGGTAACAGCATCATTTATGATATATAGACTGTGTCTGGTAACAGCATCATTTATGATATATAGACTGTGTCTTGTAACATCATCATTTATGATATATAGACTGTGTCTGGTAACAGCATCATTTATGATATATAGACTGTGTCTGGTAACATCATCATTTATGATATATAGACTGTGTCTGGTAACATCATCATTTATGATATATAGACTGTGTCTGGTAACATCATCATTTATGATATATAGACTGTGTCTGGTAACAGCATCATTTATGATATATAGACTGTGTCTGGTAACAGCATCATTTATGATATATAGACTGTGTCTGGTAACATCAACGTTTATGATATATAGACTGTGTCTGGTAACATCATCATTTATGATATATAGACTGTGTCTGATAACATCATCAGTTATGATATATAGACTGTGTCTGGTAACAGCATCATTTATGATATATAGACTGTGTCTGGTAACAGCATCATTTATGATATATAGACTGTGTCTGGTAACAGCATCATTTATGATATATAGACTGTGTCTGGTAACAGCATCATTTATGATATATAGACTGTGTCTGGTAACAGCATCATTTATGATATATAGACTGTGTCTGGTAACAGCATCATTTATGATATATAGACTGTGTCTGGTAACAGCATCATTTATGATATATAGACTGTGTCTGGTAACAGCATCATTTATGATATATAGACTGTGTCTGGTAACAGCATCATTTATGATATATAGACTGTGTCTGGTAACAGCATCATTTATGATATATAGACTGTGTCTGGTAACAGCATCATTTATGATATATAGACTGTGTCTGGTAACAGCATCATTTATGATATATAGACTGTGTCTGGTAACAGCATCATTTATGATATATAGACTGTGTCTGGTAACAGCATCATTTATGATATATAGACTGTGTCTGGTAACAGCATCATTTATGATATATAGACTGTGTCTGGTAACATCATCATTTATGATATATAGACTGTGTCTGGTAACAGCATCATTTATGATATATAGACTGTGTCTGGTAACAGCATCATTTATGATATATAGACTGTGTCTGGTAACAGCATCATTTATGATATATAGACTGTGTCTGGTAACAGCATCATTTATGATATATAGACTGTGTCTGGTAACATCATCATTTATGATATATAGACTGTGTCTGGTAACAGAATCATTTATGATATATAGACTGTGTCTGGTAACAGCATCATTTATGATATATAGACTGTGTCTGGTAACAGCATCATTTATGATATATAGACTGTGTCTGGTAACAGCATCATTTATGATATATAGACTGTGTCTGGTAACATCATCATTTATGATATATAGACTGTGTCTGGTAACAGAATCATTTATGATATATAGACTGTGTCTGGTAACAGAATCATTTATGATATATAGACTGTGTCTGGTAACAGCATCATTTATGATATATAGACTGTGTCTGGTAACAGCATCATTTATGATATATAGACTGTGTCTGGTAACATCATCATTTATGATATATAGACTGTGTCTGGTAACATCATCATTTATGATATATAGACTGTGTCTGGTAACAGCATCATTTATGATATATAGACTGTGTCTGGTAACAGCATCATTTATGATATATAGACTGTGTCTGGTAACAGCATCATTTATGATATATAGACTGTGTCTGGTAACATCATCATTTATGATATATAGACTGTGTCTGGTAACAGAATCATTTATGATATATAGACTGTGTCTGGTAACAGCATCATTTATGATATATAGACTGTGTCTGGTAACAGCATCATTTATGATATATAGACTGTGTCTGGTAACAGCATCATTTATGATATATAGACTGTGTCTGGTAACATCATCATTTATGATATATAGACTGTGTCTGGTAACAGAATCATTTATGATATATAGACTGTGTCTGGTAACAGAATCATTTATGATATATAGACTGTGTCTGGTAACAGCATCATTTATGATATATAGACTGTGTCTGGTAACAGCATCATTTATGATATATAGACTGTGTCTGGTAACATCATCATTTATGATATATAGACTGTGTCTGGTAACATCATCATTTATGATATATAGACTGTGTCTGGTAACAGAATCATTTATGATATATAGACTGTGTCTGGTAACAGCATCATTTATGATATATAGACTGTGTCTGGTAACATCATCATTTATGATATATAGACTGTGTCTGGTAACATCATCATTTATGATATATAGACTGTGTCTGGTAACAGAATCATTTATGATATATAGACTGTGTCTGGTAACATCATCATTTATGATATATAGACTGTGTCTGGTAACATCATCAGTTATGATATATAGACTGTGTCTGGTAACAGAATCATTTATGATATATAGACTGTGTCTGGTAACATCATCACTTTTAGATTTATATTCCCTGTCTTTTATTAATCATGCAATTAAATTAAAACATTTTGGTCATACTTTTATTGTCATTACGGACATGATCACAGTATATAATCCGACGTGTATTCCGCCAAGTGATGCATCTGCGACAGAGGGAAGCGTTCGGGACGGGTGAGTAGTGGTGTTCCTTTTCTGACAAATAATGTATAATTTCGATGTTTTTCTAGGAACTGTTATCGCCTGAACGACCCTTTTTTCTGTATCTCAACTTTTAACGGACGATACAAGCTTTATTCACCAAAGATATCGCCTTGTATTGTTTTTATAGTAAATGTAGACATTCACGGTCGTTCATCCGTTAAAATGTCCTCGAGAAACATCGAAATTACGTATTGTTGGTCAGAAAATGAACACCAATACTCACCCGCCTGGAACGCTTCCCTCTTTCGCAGACGCATCACTCGGCGGAATACACATTGGGTTATATACTGTGACGATGTGACATGACTGTGTGAAATACAAATAAGATTCAGCTTGAGAAGTCTATCGCCAATCACTAATGTTGATCATTGTGCGAACTGACAAAAATAGTTCATGCTTTTGTTGTTGTTACATTCGACTTCGGAACTTTCGGGGTTGAAACTTTTTCTGAATGCACGGAGTTATGGGCGTGGTCATGGGCGTGGTCATGGTGATGATGGTGGTGATCATGCTCCGCCCCCTGGCTGTCTTTACTGACTGTTATTGGTATTCCGAGATGTTGTTTAATGAGTTGTTGCTGTCGGATATACTGTAGCCATCTGTACCAGGCAGCCGTTGGTGTGAAACGTCCACTGATTCTGTTCTCTGAAAAACAGAGATTGACCTAAACTGTGCATGCTTATATTAATCATAAAGAATTCCATTTTATGTTTCATCTTAAAGATTATCTGATGGATTGGAAAGTGCCTAATAGGGCATGTGCTTACCCTGACTCGACGCATGTTTTTATTAAAATCGATAAATTCGACCAGAGAATCATAATCTACACGTAGCCAATAGCCAATATACACAATTCCTTATAGAAATGTTAATCAATAAAAAAGGCATTCGACATTAAAAAAGTGCACACTTATGAGTTTTGTTTATATAGTGTATACAGACAATCTACTTGTTCACTATTTGATTGAGTTCAATGCTTAAATCGTTCTGCAACAAAGCATAAAGCAAGAATAGTATCGGTTTAATGGATAAGCGACAATATATGCTTACCGGAAGTTGATGGGTACCCCTCGGGGACAAGCTTCGCGGATCGTATATCTGTCCAGTAAGTGTAATAGTCCAAAACTCCAGTGGCCCTTAAATGAACAAACGGTAAGCTATTCAGAAACAATACATGTATATAAAACCTCACTTAAAGACCACCTCAATAATAAGACCACCTCGAATTTAAGAACACCATTTTCAAGTCCGTTTTCATTGTGTAGCTCTTTATTCAACCTCAATATTAAGACCACCTCAATAAGAAGACCAGTTTTCAATGGTCCAAAGGGTGGTCTTATTATTGAGGTTTCACTGTACATAAAAGCATCTCGTCACAATTATTAAGTTTAAAATGAACACAAAACAGTTTTAATTCTATATCTTAATCAATTCAATTATTTTAAAGTTGAATCGACGGGATGACAATGGCTTTGCAATGGCGTTGTTGACAGTAGTCAGGCCCAACAGTATTAACACACACTGTAATTTAAGAAGAATTCATACACGTTTTAAAATGATAGTGATTGTTGCACTCACATGAATTGTAGATCTCCAGGGTTGTGTGTGACTGGTGCTGTCCATGTTACTGCAATCCTTTGTCTGTCCCGGCTGTTAGAGTGTGTGATCCCACCAGTAGCTGAATCACCAAATGTCTGACATGCCGACGGATGCTCGTCGGCGGTTGTGTTCTCAAATATACCAAATGCTCTTCGTCGAAGATCTCTGATATGAATATCGGCTTGAACAGCCTGTAGGAAGAATCCTCGGATTGGCTTATCGGGTTGTGCCGACTCTATGAATACTGTAAAATATATTTGATGTCGATTTATTGCACAGTATTCAGTGTTTTTACATTGCTTAACGTCTTGAATAAGTATCAGTTCAATGTTTAACCGATTACAATAAATAGTTTACCATGTTACGAATAAACAGAACTTGTAAAATAGCCTGCTTATTAGAAAACTGGAAGCAATGATATACCAACAGTTTTCTTCAACAAATACGTATGAATTACCTTTTGAGTTCATTATTTGTTAATCTTATGTATTGATATTTTAACTCTATGAAACATATGTTTAATGTTTGTTATTTAAACAAAGGAACAACTTAAAAAATTACCCATAACGTTACTGTGATACAATTAGACACTAAAATTCTACTGAACAAATAGAATAACTGAGCAATGATTCGTACCTGTAATTTTCTCCCCTGGTCGATATCGCATCATATCAACCCCGACACTGTACGGATTGGACGTCGCACTTCCTGGCATTATAATGCCCTCGTGAGTTTGGTTAATTCTACGTGTATGGAACGTGGAGGGGTCCTTGCACGAGAACTCAGGCGCACCGTGACTGAATGACATCACGGGCGAAATCACTGCTAAAACGCATACACAGTATTTCAATAACATTTTTATTTTTTATTATATTTTATGCACTTTTCCGAAGTTAATGTCGCAGTATTTTCGGGAAATATAAGATCACAGCTAGTAGTTGATTATATTTCATCTGACGACATATACTCGACTACTAATTGTTTATAATCATTCAGTGACGACTGTCCGGTCATTAGTTATCTAATACCCCCTGTAGTCAGGGGCGGCTATTGTACACTTAAGTTTCAACGAACCTGTGGATTAATCACAAACCCCTCTTGAAAACTATCACAAAGCATTAGAAAGAGGCATTGCAAATATTCACCATTTACTAGGGCAGTATGAGTGTAATGGAGAAAACATTGAAACTTGTTATATCATACAGTCAAACCGCGATAATAAGACCATCATTGCGACCCCAATAAATATCCCTGCATTCAGAAATGTTAATAACACAATTTCGCCCAGATATTTCATTTGGGCCAAAAATCTCAGACAATAACACACTTATCGTTCACGAAAATATATATGTTTTCCATTTTTTTCTGAATAAAAAAACCGCACTCACAAACAACGTATAAACATGGTCTGTCTTCGGCCGTCCCTGCATTAGCTGTGGTCAGTCCCGTCTTTGTTATGTTTACTGTCCATTGTTTCATATTCGTCATATTTCTGTCAGGCAGTGACACGCGCATGCTGATGACAGGTGGCCATTATTTCGTATATCACTCACCTCGTACTAACCTACGTATATACTAAACGTGTGACTTATCGTGACTCATGTATGTACATTAAGTATAGTGGATATATGTCTTAGTATCCCGGTAGCGCCATTGACCGATTTTTCGTGTTCCAGAAAAACATCATTTTATATTACATAAGACAAAGAAGAACGTTATCCTTTAAAGTTCACTTATTTAATCACACGGCCCAAAAGTATATGTTTTTTTATGACAATCTAGATGCGCTTGGTAACTTCAGTATTTTACTTTAATTACATACGGATTCGTAAATCAAAGGTTGTCTATAAAATATAAAATTTAACAACAGAAAATACCAAATGTATGGTGGCATATTACTGCCACCAGTTAGCATGATAGCGTTCGCGAATTATTTTGTGTTAACCACTTAATTATTACGATAATAATCTAGCTATCTAGTTAATATTCGTGATACATTTTCGGTAAGATAATTATCATACAACTAGAAACAGGCTTAAAAGTGCCCAGAACTGCCACCTCTTACCTTTTTATGATGTATTACACTAGATTAAAGTGGTAACACGAATCTTATCTAGTTGACCACTTATTATGTTACTTAATAACTAAAATTCGCGAATTTCACTTAAGATTCGTGTTACCACTTATCTATAAATGCAAGTTTGGCTTCTAGATGTGAAACAAATGGTAGCAGCCAGGGTCCAGTAGCTCTTAGAAATAAAATCTTGAGTGAGGTAAAAGTGCGATCTTCACAGTTCATGAACTTGGCATGAGAACTCACTACACTTAACAAAATTTCTAAACGTCCACTGTATTTCGTCGAAATATATGAACAGAAATTTATGTACACACTTTTTATTTGCGCTTATTGAACAGACGGGCAACCTAAAATATTAATAGAAAGTGGTCAATTATACAACGAGTATGTACTTTAATAATTATTTTCTAAATACTATTTGAATTGATTAATCAATTTATGAAGTTAGTCATACCTGTCGAATCGGAGTACCAGCATCAATCATACCGACGGCCCTGGCGCGTTCTTCAGTGGTCATTCTCGTTATCTTTTCTGTTTTTCGTGTTGGACATACAACGTGGATTGTATTGAAATGAAATTCGTCGCTTACTACACAGTACACGTGATCCTCGTGCCAAAAGTTGAAAATTGTACACATCGTCACGTGTGGTCAACCATGACGATAAATACGTATTTTATTTGTGAAAATCGATAGATTATTATGTATAATACTGGAATGCCAAATTTGAAGTCGGCATATGAAACCTTAAATTTGTATTTTATTACATGGACATTTAGATAATTTGTTCAGTATAGCAACCTAGGAAAGAGCCATCGGGAGAGATAATGCTATACGGATAAAATCCCCTTAGCCCATCTTGCACAAGGCGGACAAAATTCCCTTAGCCCATCTTGCACAAGGCGGACAAAATCCCCTTAGCCCATCTTGCACAAGGCGGACAAAATTCCCTTAGCCCATCTTGCACAAGGCGGACAAAATCCCCTTAGCTCATTTTTTACAAGGTGGACATTCGTGAATTTTACAAGTTCGACAAAATCCCCTTTATGATTGTACAAGGTGGACAAAAATCCCCTTCATGAACTTTACAAGTAAGACAAAATCCCCCTTATATTTTTTTCCACAGCGGACATATCATATTTGCCTTTGTTAATTATTGTCGCCCCTTGAAAGTAAATATTTCTCATGACAAGTAAACAAAATTGTAAATTTAAATATTACTATAAAATAGAAGACAAATTTTGCACACACATAAGATAACAAAGTGCTTACCACGGATGTACTCAACAATTTGTATAGTGTGAATACATTAATTTACGCTATACAGATCAACTATTCATCATTTATGTATGAACCTCCATTATAATTAACCTGCGTTGGAGTGTTCGCTTAATTAATCTTCTACAGTAAAACTTCGAAACTATGCATTATGAAATTGATTAAGGTTTTTGTTTTGTATTTGCGTTTATTTATCGTCGCCACAGGTTTCCCATATGGACTACGCCTCCTGAAGAATGTTAGTCAATTTAGATTTTTGGGGGATAGTGCATGATACAGAAGATGCCCAAGTTCCAGAAATACCCCTGGTTCTTTTACGTGCCCGATGTAAAGCATCATACACGGGACCTCGGTTTTTGTCTCTATCATAAAGACTGTTAGTACTGTTAGTGGTGGAGCGGGGGATCGAACCTGCGATCTCTGGATTACTACGTCCAGCGCATTACCACTGGACCACGGATCCGCTACGGATTAAGGTAATTTTGTAGTTTGCGTTTATTTATCGTCGCCACCCGTTTCCCATATAGGCGACGCTTCAAGAATAATGTTAGTCATTTTTTGATTTTCTGAAGGATATAATAATCTCCGAATAATAACTGAAAACTGCTGTCATTTTTCAAATTAAAATCTACCTCGCTATAACAACATGCGAACAAAAAGAACGTTTAGCAAGTCTGAAATTCAGACGTATATAATGTGTATAAAAAATGTCCTTAGATATTTGAAACAAAACGTGTAAACTTGTCTCGCCTTTTAAGCAATTATGAATTTACATGTCGGAGTACTATACTGCGTATCATACAATCTTAATTGGTTTTCTCTTTTTTTACGTATAAAGTAGATGATATGTTTTCTTTGTTCTACAAACGATTGACATGATTTCTTTCAGTTCCATACTTTTCGGCGCAGCCGTACTAACATTATTTTAAAATCCATGAAACTATTAAGTCTTAATGTGAACATCTGACTAAAATACATTAACAATCTTCTCTTCGTTTTAATCTCAGCAGAATAAATTACCTTGATGAGTTGAAGTTTGTCATCCGATGACAGTTCAGAGTGATTACGTTTTGATGTGGCGAAGACACTGTTTTACATTACAACAAAATTACGAGATATATCTTTTAAGGAAATGATATAAAAACTAAAAAAAAGCTCCTGTTTGCAAATATCAATTACTCAAAGGATTTACGATAATTGATTGGTTTGATAGATGTAGATACACCAACAGATACCTTATAGATAACTCATCTCATTACGCAGGACTATTTGTTTAGTATTTTAAAAACAAATGCATCTTTTGTATTGTGATTTGGCATTTTAACGCTCTGATATCTCTGTCTAAAGTTGGGTATGAGGGCTTAAACTAATTTCTACTGCTCGCGTGTCTATCGAAACTGCTGTGTGCTCAATGTTAAAATTCGCCACGTACTTCTTCCATAGTGTAGTTAACGTAAGCTCATTTAATAAGTTAAACTTTACACAAAATGAAGGTCGCTGAGGTGTAGTAGTTAGCCTAACGGACCGGCAATCCGGAGACCCGGGTTCAAATCCCAGAACGATTTTTCGTGTTCCTCAAAACATGATTTTATAACAAAATGTTTCTCTCCTTTTAGGAAATCCAAAAGCATGTATTTGTGTATTTCCGGTTGCAACATGGCCTCGGGAGGACCATCAGTGGATCTCTCCACCTCTTGACTGCCAAATTGGAGATCGTTGGTTAGAACGTAAGATGAGTAAGTTCCATGAGATTTTGACTGTAGATTATAAAGTTAGGAAAACCCGGTTTTATACTGAGTTTAATCCAGGTTAAACGCAGTGGTATTGGCACCGGGTTAAAGGTGGGGTTTTTCTAGGCAAAATATTAGTTTTCTAGAGAGAAAAAACCTACAAAAAACACAGTTTTAACCAACTTAGTGGGTTTTTTCTGAGTTAATTGTGGGCTTTTTAACACACTTCTCCAGAATTTGGTTTCTTATGGACTTAAAGTGAGCAAATGCGAGGTTTTTAGGCAAAAAGAAAACACTTTTTTCCAGAGTTAAAAAACCCGCATAAAACCCACTTCTTGATATTTGTTGCCCAAAAACCCAGAAAAAAATCCCTTTTAAGTAAAAACCCAGAAAAAAATCGCTTTTAACCGAGTTTTGGTAAAAAATCCACTTTTCACTTGGGAAGGCAATGCATACAAGGCCATTTGTCCTTAACCTTTGATTCGTGTGAGGAAGTTGTCAGTCACTTGCAGAAATCAAAGCGCTGAAAGCACTGTAGCTGTTCGGTATTGAACAATGGTTTTGTATTCAACACTTCAAGATTCACAGAAAGAACGAACCATTATTTCCATTGTTGAACCATTAAATTGCGCAGTAAAGATTACTGCCAGTATTGAGTATGTTATGCAAGTTACCATTAGATGTTGAACTATTTTTTAACCGATTCACTCACATTTTATTCAGCTTGAGCCGCTTCCGGAAAAAAGTAGTTTTCGTAGTTAAGCGACTGGCGAAAATTGCCATAGAACTAGTTGTTCTGCCGAACAACTAAAAACTGGTTAGTACTGGTTGGAAACCCAGGAACACTGGTTTGGGCAACTGAGGGCAGTACGTCACTAAAAATGTAGAAAAATGGCGAAAAATGCTGACAAACGCAACTTTAATAACGTATGTAATTATTTGAACAAAAAGTCAGAGATCCGGTTTGTGAACATGTAGCTTAAAATATTTTATTATTTGATGCAGGTTTTAATATGTTATAAGTTGATTGACCTTTAAACATCATACTGCATATTTACTGATGCATAACAATTGTATACATACTCTTGAAAAATCTACATCGTTCACTCGAGTGCAACTATAATCTTATACACCAGCACGTTTAGTTTTATCCTTTTACAACATTGTACTAGTGGTTTGGATACTAACACACTGCGGATTTGATATAATGTCTCCCTCGTCGTTCAATGTTGGCGAAAGGTATGTTCTTTTATAACGGTACATCAAGTTTCACAAATGGTAATTAAATTATACAATTCTATATCTTATTTAGTAAATAAATATATACAGAAGCGCACGCTCGCATGCTCACTCATGCATGTGTGTGTGGTGGTGTGGTTGTGGTGCGTGCATGCGTGTGTATTTCGACAGTAACCGAGTGTCTTCAGCGCACCCGATTAACGTTAGGGTGAAGGTCACATTGCAGTTTGAGATGGAACTTACTTCAACTAAGATCAGGACCCGATCTCTCAATACATCTCAAATAGAAATCTCAGCTCTATATGAGATTTTGCTTCAATCAGAGTCTGAGTTTGAGACAATCTCATTTTTTATAATTTTCTGAAAAAAAACTCATCTCATTTTTTGATTTGTAATATCGATTTTGAGTGAGGTCTGCGGTCATAAAAATCGCAATGAATTGAGACAATATTTCTGCTGAGACTTAGCTCAGATTGAGATGCTTTGGGTGATCGAGGCCTGTAGTTTTGGACATTCTGACAAAGGTCAACTTTTCAACAAAAATAGTAACGTGTGCAAAATGTATTTACTACATTCTTTCGACTTGTAAACTTGAATGTTCTTTAAACCCCTCGGAATTGAGAATAAAGTATATAGAAATGATCCTATTAGTAGTCACGACGACCACTATTTTGAGCAGACGTCGAAAAAAGGAAAAATACCTGGATGTTCTAAGTCCAAAAGACTGAAGTTAAACGACACATTATGCAACGCGTAATGTTCACACGTTGACTGTATAAACAAAAATTTACATACTTTTGGGTCGCTAGTCAAACACTCCAGGTGGCAGACATCGCTGTTTGTTTGTTGTTTTTTGTTGTTTTTTGTATTTATCGTCGCCACCGGTTTCCCATGTGGGCGACGCCTCCAGAAGAATGTTAGTCATTTTAGATTTTTGGAGGATAGTGCATGATACAGAAGATACCCCAGTTCCAGAAGCACTCCTGGTTCTTTTTAGTGCCCGATGTAAAGTATCATACACGGGACCTCGGTTTTTGTCTCTTCCGAAAGACTGTTAGTACTGTCATTGGTGGATCGGGGCATCGAACAATATTTAAAAAACACTCGAATAACGATGTACGAGCTGGCTCGTTATTGGGCTCCAGATATGTATTCACCGCGGACAAGTTCGAATGTTGATTTCTGTACTAGCTCTGTGTGCGCTACTAGGTCTGTATTCAAGTATTTACAAAACTCGAATAACGATGTACGAGCTGGCTCGTTATTGGACTCCAGATATGCATTCGCCGCGGACCCGTTTCGAATGTTGATGTCAGTGCTAGCTCTGGGTTCGCTACTAGGTCTGTATTCAAATATTTGCAAAACTCGAATAACGATGTACGAGCTGGCTCGTTATTGGACTCCAGATATGTATTCGCCGCGGACCCGTTTCGAATGTTGATGTCAGTGCTAGCTCTGGGTTCGATATAAGATATGTATTGGCTCTGTATTCAATCTGGGTCGGTATTCAATGTTGATGTACGATGTACGATGTACGATTGCCGCGGCAACTTCACTCAACTTTAAAACTAATGCACAATATTCAGAGCGGAACCACTGACTAGCGTAAAACCTCATTTTTATAAAATAAAGCCAGAAAATAATTACTTTTTAGTAAAAACCTAAAAATAACTCGCTTTTAAACGAGTTTTGGTAATAAAAACACTTCATTTGGGAAGGGTGTTACACTGTCTATACTTATCATATAAAACTCATTATTAACACGAATGTTTTAAAAACGTTTTAAACTAATGAACAATATTCAGAGCGGAACCAATGCTAATTTTATATGACAACAACTGTAGATCGTCGGTTTGAGTTATCCATGACATGTATATAGTACATGTTGATATAGTACTGTATAATATAGAAGGGGCAAAGGGCGATAACTCGTGACACTCTCCTGTGTTTTGAGGATAAAACTTTAAATGTTATAATAACATATATTCATTGCTATTTCAGGGGCCGTATTACAAAAGCGTCTTAAGTGAATCTTAAATATTTTCACAACAACATATTAATACAATGTACTATTCATTTACCAGTCTTGATTTGACCATATACTAGCATGTATGTTAAATAAACCAACTAAGGAAAGTGTAATTTTAAGGATAAGGATAAGATTTTACTTAAGATGTTTCTGTAATATTGTCCCAGAACCACAAAACGCTTGTATCATACGTATGTGTGATAGGACTGGATTATAGTTACTGGCAAACGTGAATAAGCTTGATAATATGTAAGAATGTGCACTCAAGTGCTACTAGATGTAAACGTGATATCATCATCACAAAGATGAAGCCTGCAAGATGAATATTTAATCAATTTGCATTGAAATGGCTTTTTAAGTGTTTTTGCAAGGTCGTTTCTTTACACAGTCATTAACCATGCGAATGTTTGTCACTTTGTGGATGCTGTGTGATAGAAGATATTACCATCGCGATATTATGATTAAAATCAGTCATATTTTAGTTGCATATTATGTGTATTCAACCGTCCATTCAGACGCAATTTGGTAGACATTAAACTATCGCATCGTATCATCGCAACGTGTCATCGTGCCATCGCATCGTATCATCGCAACGTGTCATCGTGCCATCGCATCGTATCATCGCAACGTGTCATCGTGCCATCGCATCGTATCATCGCAACGTGTCATCGTGCCATCGCATCGTATCATCGCAACGTGTCATCGTGCCATCGCATCGTATCATCGCAACGTGTCATCGTATCATCGCATCGTATCATCGCAACGTGTCATCGTGCCATCGCATCGTATCATCGCAACGTGTCATCGTATCATCGCATCGTATCATCGCAACGTGTCATCGTGCCATCGCATCGTATCATCGCAACGTGTCATCGTGCCATCGCATCGTATCATCGCAACGTGTCATCGTGCCATCGCATCGTATCATCGCAACGTGTCATCGTGCCATCGCATCGTATCATCGCAACGTGTCATCGTGCCATCGCATCGTATCATCGCAACGTGTCATCGTGCCATCGCATCGTATCATCGCAACGTGTCATCGTGCCATCGCATCGTATCATCGCAACGTGTCATCGTATCATCGCAACGTGTCATCGTGCCATCGCATCGTATCATCGCAACGTGTCATCGTGCCATCGCATCGTATCATCGCAACGTGTCATCGTGCCATCGCATCGTGTCATCGCAACGTGTCATCGTGCCATCGCATCGTATCATCGCAACGTGTCATCGTGCTATCGCATCGTGTCATCGTGCCATCGCATCGTACCATCGCAACGTGTCATCGTGCCATCGCATCGTACCATCGCAACGTGTCATCGTGCCATCGCATCGTACCATCGCAACGTGTCATCGTGCCATCGCATCGTACCATCGCAACGTGTCATCGTGCTATCGCATCGTGTCATCGTGCCATCGCATCGTATCATCGCAACGTGTCATCGTGCCATCGCATCGTACCATCGCAACGTGTCATCGTGCTATCGCATCGTGTCATCGTGCCATCGCATCGTACCATCGCATCGTGTCATCGTGCCATCGCATCGTACCATCGCATCGTGTCATCGTACCATCGCATCGTGTCATCTTGCTATCGCATCGTGTCATCGTGCTATCGCATCGTGTCATCGTGCCATCGCATCGTACCATCGCATCGTGTCATCGTGCCATCGCATCGTACCATCGCATCGTGTCATCGTACCATCGCATCGTGTCATCTTGCTATCGCATCGTGTCATCGTGCCATAGCATCGTACCATCGCATCGTGTCATCGTGCCATCGCATCGTACCATCGCATCGTGTCATCGTACCATCGCATCGTGTCATCGTGCTATCGCATCGTGTCATCGTGCCATCGCATCGTATCATCGTGCCATCGCATCGTGTCATCGCATCGTGTCATCGTACCATCGCATCGTGTCATCGTGCCATCGCATCGTGTCATCGTGCCATCGCATCGTGTCATCGTGCCATCGCATCGTGTCATCGTGCCATCGCATCGTGTCATCGTACCATCGCATCGTGTCATCGTACCATCGCATCGTGTCATCGCATCGTGTCATCGTGCCATCGCATCGTGTCATCGTACCATCGCATCGTGCCATCGCATCGTGTCATCGTACCATCGCATCGTGTCATCGTACCATCGCATCGTGCCATCGCATCGTGTCATCGTGCCATCGCATCGTGTCATCGTACCATCGCATCGTGTCATCGTGCCATCGCATCGTACCATCTCATCGTACCATCGCATCGTGTCATCGTGCTATCGCATCGTGTCATCGTGCCATCGCATCGTGTCATCGTGCCATCGCATCATGCGTACCATCGCATCGTGTCATCGTGCCATCGCATCGTACCATCGCATCGTGTCATCGTACCATCGTATCGTGTTATCGTGCCGTCCCACAGTGCGCGAAAGGCCCTAACAGAACACCGTAGTTTTATACTCTGAATGTTTATCTTATTTATTTGATATAATTTTGACAAGGGTGTAGGTATTATATTGCAAATAATGAATTGATGTAGATGCTGAACATATTGCTCTCTGTAATAGAAACTGTACACATTGAGAACAACACAGGAAGGGTTGGTACATCAACATTTGAGCGCTGCTTTGGGATTTACAACCTCTTCTGTAAGTGACGTCATTTCCAAAAAGGCAACATCTGATGTCACTATTTGTAATCAGGAAACAACATTTACTCCTATGGTCGCTTCCTTTATTATATTGCCATGTGCGGCAAATATTGCTTACTGTCAGTACATGGTGAATTCACATGTGTGACGTTTTCTAGAAATGACGTCACTTAAAGAAGAGGTTTGAAATCATACAGCGGCGTTCATTTTGTGTTTTGCGTTTATTTATCGTCGCCACCGGTTTCCCATATGGGCTACGCCTCCATACGAATGTTAGTCATATCATATTGTTGGAGGATAGTGCATGATACAGGAGATGTCCCAGTTCCAGAAGCACCCCTGGTTCTATTACGTGCTCGATGTAAAGCATCATACACGGGACCTCGGTTTTTAAAGTCTCGTCCGAAAGTCTGTTAATTAGTACGGTCAGTGATGGAGCGGGGAATCGAACCTGCGATCCCTGGATTACTAGTCCAGCGCGTTACCACTGCACTATGGATCCGCTACGTCGTTCATTTATTGTATAGCTGTGTATTTATGTATTGTTAATGAACATTAACTGAATAATCAGTCAAGTAGAACCATCTTTTAATTTTGCCTGTCTTATTACTTTAATTAAATGTATCATTATGCACTAAGTCGTGTCTTAATTCATGTGTGTAAAACTCTGAAAAAACATATCTTTTCCTCAAATTGCCAGGATGACAGATCATGGACATTATATCGGAACATGTATACACATCTTAACCTCTAAATTCAATACAAAGCATACTTATTTCTATATATAAAGTTTAAATTGAAAACGCCGTGTACAGCTATGTAGTTCAACTGTAAAACACGTATTGATTAACTTGCTCAAGGGAAGTAAATTGTGGTGAATTGATTTGTGTATGAACGACACGCTATGTACATTATCGACTCTGATTTAAGGTCACATATGTTAGAATAATGAATAAAATGTATACAGACATAAACTAAGAGGAATAAATGAGTATTAATATTAGAAATGGTGTTATTAAAACGAGACTAAGGACTAACGCTGGATGTAAACCGGCACGATCCATGGAGGACGGGGAGGATGTTCAATTCTTGGTGTAAGTCATTTATATAATACATACACATTAAGTAAACATATTCAAAATCAAACAAATGAAATTTAATGAAACTTATGGCTGTAATGAAACATCTGTCACAGAGTTTACGGTACAGTACACACTTATAAAGCAGGGGCGTACCTTGACGGTTTTGAAGTGTACGCCAAGTGTGAGCATCGTAGGTGCGCAACGAGCTGCAAGGCTGCGAATGGGTGGGGGTAGGTGTGAGAGGGGAGAACATTGCGAAACTTAGGAGGCAAATGGTGCGTTTTCATGCTATATTTCAGTGCTAATATGGCTTTAGCATACTACTTAAAATACAGTGTCAAACAACTGATAAATTCGGGCGAAAAAGCCCAGAACCCAATACCCTCTCAGCCTTTAGTTTTTATTGCATTTTCGGAACTTTTATTTTTATCACTTTTTCTAACGAATTGTACGCATTGGCGTACGTGCGCATGCCTGGATACACGCCTGCACATTTTTAACAGAACAGAACAGAACATAAAGTTTATTCATCGACTTGAGCGATTAAAGCTCATTGTCATAAGTAAATATATACACAAATACATCATCACGTGATGTGGAAAAATAAATACATATATTAACGAATAACATAAATTACATAGTAATATATTGTTCTAAAAAGTTACATATGTCATACATAAATTTTAATATTACAAGTGATTGTATATTATATAATATGTGATAATGATAAAACAAAAGAAATAGGAATACAGGGAATGAACTCAATTAATTATAACATTAAGTATGATATTTCTCTGTTTAAGTGCATATTTAGTAAATAAGGCCAAGTTATATAAAGTTTTTTTCTCATTTGATTGAAGTAATTCTAAAAATTTAAACATAGAAGATCTTTTGAAATAATAAGTCTTAATATATTTCCTAGGTAAAAGTTCGAAACAAGGACATATGCATGTAAAGGGAAATTCGTCGTTCTAAATCATTTGAATTACAGCATAACACTAGCTGTACTATCTATAGACACAGAAAAACAAGGATGTATCGAGTAAAGCTATTTATAATATACTATTTTGCAACGTTGATGCAAGATGGATTTCTTTTGTTTTATTTCTAGTTGTACCTTATGGCATTTTCAATGAACATGTGCTTTAAATGCATACACAGCTGTCTAAGTATGTATCATGTATATATATAATAATAATGATAATGTGTGGGGGGGCACTGTCTTATGTATGTGGCGTTCCCTGTAGCAATTTATTCCTTCTCTTTCAGTTCAGAGACATTAGACAAGCCAGCTAGTGGACGTAACTCTAAGTTCCAGATACGGATACTGCTGCTGTTTCTTGTGTTCTTCATCGTATCCACCGTTAGCCTCATCATAGCAATCATTCTTACTTCACTCACGGAATGTCAAGATAATGGTATGGTTTCACTTTCAATTGTATGTACAAGTTTAGGGACTATCACATAAACACGAGTATGGACACTGAAATCTCTCTAGGGGAGGGGTCAGAGGGGAGGGGTCAGAGTGGCCTAGGGGAGGGGTCAGAGTGGCCTAGGGGAGGGGACGTAGTGACATAGGGGAGGGGTCAGAGTGACCTAGGGGAGGGGTCATAGTGGCCTAGGGAAGGGGTCAGAGTGGCCTAGGGGAGGGGACGTAGTGGCATAGGGGAGGGGTCAGAGTAGCCTAGGGGAGGGGACGTAATGGCATAGGGGAGGGGTCAGAGTGACCTAGGGGAGGGGTCAGAGTGGCCTAGGGGAGGGGTCAGAGTGGCATAGGGGAGGGGTCAGAGTGGTCTAGGGGCAGTTCACCTGACACCTTGTTAGGTCTGTTCTCTCAATGAGCGGGACTGAACCGCAAAAGTCCTTATTCACGAAGTTGACGCAAGTACTTCCACGTTTTCAGTAACAGTTAGGATCAAACGTCCACCTCGCTATCACCAAATTCGGACGACTCGGTTATCTTCGCACACTACCAATTGGAAATGCTTCGTTTAGTCAAGAGCATTGCGTTTCGTCTGCTAAAAGTTCCATTTACTTAACATGGGAATGATTAACTAACTAGATAGCAGAAGTCGAGTGTAATTTACATAAATTGTGATAGCTTTTGATTAACGTAGTCTGTACAAAGCTTATATTCTATGGGCGACAACTCATGAAGCTACCAGCATGTGCAATATCACGAAAGGACTTAAGTTCGCCTATGCAAATTTGAGCTTAGGGGCTACTGTCCTAGTGGCTTATGTCCTACATTCTAGATTGCTACGTTTCAAGCCAGCATTTAACATAATTAAACTGCTTGCATAAACGTTCATGTAACAGCTATCTTCAAACTGACACCATTTTTTCGTTGTGTGGAAGTTAACGGTCAAGTACAGTCCGTATAGATATAAAAGTATCTGGTATCGTCGTGGTGTCCGGGTGGTGCATTTAGCCTATAACCATGTTACAGTTAACATTATTACTGTCGTGTCTCACACTGTGCCAAGGATTTATTTTATTTGGTGGTATTTACACAACACGATGTGATTAGTTAAAAAAAAATTAAAGACAAAATATTTTTAGTAGTCTTTTTGCATATGATTTTACCTTTATTAACTTATTGCGGTCACTTGTCTTAATTGTTAATACATGTTGTATACTAGTATAGTGTCGTGTAACATGTATATTTACTTATATATATATGATCACTTGCTAAGTTTATATGCTGTACAGTACTATGTTACCACTTTATACAGTTCGAATCCCGGTAGCGCCATTGACCGATTTTTCGTGTTCCTCAAAACATGACTTTATTACAATGTTTTATTATTGTCATTATGTAGTCGGACAATAGCTATTCATAGCTAATGTTGTACAATGTTTGTATCAATACCGACCTAAACTAAAAATGAATATCTTGTATCTTGTACGATCCCAATCTTATTGTAGCATTTATTTTAATTCAAGAACACACATTTCGTTCATAAATACAAATGTATCTCATTATTTCATGTGCGCGTGCGGTGAACAGCGCGATATTTCAATTACTGGATCAAATGTACTCTGGTAGCTGGTATTATTTGTAACTAACTTACTGTTATGTTCATTTTCAGGAAATCCAGGGACTCTTACAGGTATGTTGACATTTAATTCTTCGCACAATCATTGGTTTAAAACAATTCTAGGTTTTAGTCCAGGAAGGATTCATGAGAAACATTTATTAGTCTTCCAAATCAGTGTGTAAATGTTATTTAATGATGTATCTGGCTCATCTGAACATAAAATGTTTGAATTAGCTTTATCCAGTATTGTTGTTACATTGGCTTAAACATCTCTAATAAGAACCATTGCAATATATAACCGATTGAAAAACTATTTTTTTATCATATTACTAACAGACAAAACCTGTAAAATAGCCTGATTGTTAAAAAAATCTGGAAGTTTGTTTTTTAATTTTATGATATACATGTACAAACATCTTTCGTCAACAAATATGGATTAATACATTATGAGTTCTTTGTTAAGGCCTGTTTGTTGATGTTTTAACTATAGGAAATATATTATTCATGTTTGTTTAGGTAAACAAATGAACATACAATGACCATAGTATTACTTTAAAAATTTTTTTTATATATTTTGGCTCTAGTAAAAAATTGCTCTCGTTCCTCGTATTTTACTGAGAGATAATATTCTTCAATTCATTATTATTTCAATTTTTGTACAACATATAAAAAAACTGAATATCAGACAAGCAATGATTTAAAATCTCCTCAAATGACGTCTGTACACGTATTTGTTTCTTCTCAAAATGTTGTACATAAATTGGGTCAGAATGTCGTTATTGCCTTTAAATTTGAACTGGTGTCCCAGAAACAAAGGTATTTTCGACTTGTTACTTGAACGAGATTATATTTGTGTTAAGGAGTTTAAGTGACCTATTATATCTTTAATTACATTAGCTTCTTATCTGACGGTAAGCACTGTTAATAAATAGACTGCCGAGTCAGCATATTTTGTGGAAATAATGATCTAGTTTGTGGACGTGGCGTCTAGATATTTAAAATTATCATTGCTTGTCCAGGTTTTTTTTTTTTTCAATAACAATTGCTTGTCTGGGTCATATCTTGGAAAGTACTGTATGGATTGAAATGAACTATGAATTACTGCCTTGTGATGGACAATGGGCATTCGGGGAGCATCTATCGCTTCCCGCGATATTCTTGTTTATTCAAAGTTTCGACTTTACGTTGGTTTTCTTTACAGTAACGCCATCCCCCCACCCCTATATGCACTCCCTAGTTTGTTTGTTGTTGTGATTTTGTGTATCGCCCTGTATGTGCCTCCTCCTTGGCATGTCCATGGAAGTCCTGATCTATTAATGTCGTCCTCTGCTACAAATGTTTCACTTTTATTGACATGTTGTTAAGGCCTATACAAGAAAGGTCCATTACGGTTTTATATAAACCCAACAATTATAGGATTACTTTGTACGTTATACTGAGACAATGTATCACATGGCAGGCCACAGTCACAGACCAGCTCCCTATGGAGCACGATAAAAGCAAGAATGAGAGATATAGTCATCCACACTAAAAAGAATCAATATTGAGAACAGAAAATTCAGAATTTGTTGAGAAATTAAAAACTAAAATATATATCACTTTCTTTCCAGGTTCACAAAACTCCCGTAAGTAACCTGTTTTAATCAACCACTCACTTTATTATTCAGAAAAAAAGACCGTAAAACGTCTTGTGTGTGGCGGTACTGTTAATAATTTCTATAAATGCAAATAAGCTATTACTATCAATGTGAGAGATCCCATAACACACACTGTCATCACGTGGATTTTGCATTTGATGAATGATAAAACCATTAATATCAAGTTATCATCCCCAATATTTCAGACTTTCTGCGTCCATTGTGTGATTATCGTAATAGTAAGTGACTAGTCCAAGAGAAGACCTTTTTTAAATACACAACGGTTTCCGTTAAGAATGTTTACATCAAGTTGGTGGACAGTCATGCAGCTTGATCTTTTATTTAAAAAATGTTAATCAGTACAGAACTATTGTTCAGTAAAGATTTACAAAGCGGAATAAAATAGCAATGTTGAATGACTATCATTACTATCGAAATGTAGTGTCAGTGTTCGTAATAATTTAATACCATTCGTTTTGTGTTTTCATATTCAGAGGGTGTCTGTCTGACCAAAGGATGTGTCCTAGCAGGTATATTTGTTATCTCACATATTGATCGAGTTTCCTCTTTAATATACCGTATCCCGTGGTCGGGTGGTTAACGCCTGGGGGCCGGGAGGTCGAAGGTTCGAATTACAGCAGTGTTCTGTTCTGATCTGACCGGGTGGTGAGCCGCCAGCAAGTTAAATAAAAGGTCACCGTGTGCCTACCTGCCTAGTGTCTGGCAATAAAATAATAGGAATTGGGAAGTAAATGTGCTCAGAGAGTAGGTGTCTCATAGTTCGGAAATGGCCTGCCCTTTAAAAAGGGGCGACACTATAACAAATAAACACTTTACTTTACTTACAGCAATCACTGCGCATTTGTTAAACACTTTGTTTAACGTAGTGTGTTTCAGAATTAGTCATATACTAGTATGCATGGACTAAGGAGCTTTATTTGTCATTCTATATGATGTACTCCGCTGCACTGTTGATTCCTATTTCATCTTTAAACATGCTTCGTCCAATTTAACAAATTATGAGACCCCCAGTTTGAGGCCCGGATGTCCGAACTGTATATCATTTCACTACGTGATGGGTGACAATGGGAGAGTACCACTTGGGCCGGTCAGTGACAAAATACAGCTAAGTTTTAAAATCCAGGCCCCGTGTTCGTAAAGAATCGAGTTCCATGATGAGGATCAAGACCAGATATAGGATCTTTCAAACTTTGTAAAATATGATATGAAATGCTAAATCTTTTCACTTATTGTTACAAATATAAACATCATGCATCAAACTCAAATGTCATGCTTATATTAAGAAAAATATGAAAATTAATAAGTAATGACAGATTTTGGAAAATTGAAACTGATATGATCTAGATCACTTTCTGTCATTAGTATAATAAATTAATTTCTCAACATCATGATGAAGTTTCGTATGTTTTCACGATGTTAATAAGAAGCTATTTAGGTAATTGTGTGTATGTTTATGAGAAGTACTGGGAAAAGAGTTCATGAAAATGGCATTTATTTTTATGGATCAACTTGATCCCGATAAGCTGATTCTTTGTGAACATGGTGCTAGGAGAAATATGTATACTATACAGAAATAAACACAACACAACAAAACAAACTCTATTTTATGATAAGTATGTTCATAATGTATCTGATTGTTTCTGTATGAAAGCTGCAAGAGTGGAGAGCGCCATGGACGAATCCGTGAAGCCATGTGATGATTTCTACAACTTTGCTTGTGGACAATGGTTACGTAAAAATGTTATACCAGAAGACAAGAGTTCGTTTGGAACATTTACGAAACTCCGTGATGACGTCGATATCATAATGAAAGGTGCGTCATAGTCGTTTCCTTTTACATGTTTCTTAATGCATACAGATCGTTTCAGTAAATCTTCAAACATCTCATTTTTTATGATTATGGCCCTTGAATAAGTCAAAATGGCTAAACTACAGGATCATCACATTAGGGGCCACACCATATGTCGTCGCTTTGCGTGGCAATTCTACATATCAAATTTACTAAACAAATAAATCATTTCGAACAAATCACGTTGCATATCATAATCTTGATAGAGAATTTCTTGACGTTTCAGCCATACTGGAAGCCAATGTTAGTGGTGACCCGCTTATTGTTATGAAGGCGAGAAATTACTTCAAAGCTTGCGTCAATGAAGGTAGGTAACTTTAAAGTCAAAGGACTGATGGTGCCATTATTGTACAAAGATCGAAACAAAAACTTTGATATGGCATGGAACTATCTCCACAGTATGATGAAAGTTTTTTACATCATTAGAAATTGTGCCTGTTCATTTTGAGTGACTTACTAGCGATACAAGTAGTATATCAAAGGACTGAAGGTCCTGAGAGTCGTTTCCAATACAAGACTGCACGTTTTCCATAGTATCGTATACAAATTAATACGCGACTATTCGGGTGAACTCATTCGCCAAAAACTACACATTTATGCAGAAGAGCCGTTTATATGAATACTCCCGCCATATCACAATTGATATATCCCTGACAAACCAGCCATTATACCCATCAAATCTATAATAAAACCAGATTACTTTGCATGTACTATTTTCTTGAGATGATGAATATGGCGGTACTTCAAGTAGACCATCCGGTTGGCGATGACAGCAATGAGACGCTAAAGCGCCTCAAAAATCAGTCGCCCACCATCTTTTTTCAAGATATTTCTTGTTAGACGTGTTCTTGGTAGAATTGTTAGTCATATACCAAATGCATTGAGATATTCTTGTTACCATTTTGTTGGCAATGAAATAATCCTGAAACTTACGTCGTGAAACTGAATACATTGTACAGAGAATATCGAACAACTCGGGCTGACGCACATACAGAATTATATGGAAGGGTATGGTGGCTGGCCGGTGCTAGACTCAAAACCTGGTGGAAAATGGGACCCAAGCTCTTACAATCTTGAAGATTTGCTTATATACGCTAGAAGACATACAAACTATATACCATTGATCGACGTTGGTGTGACAAGTGACGATAAAAATCCTACCAAGCATATTCTTTACGTGAGTTTTTTCTTCAGTCCGTAGTCGTTAAACTATAAAAGTAATGCTTGTATTTCTAAAGTAAGGTGAATATACACGTACATGTAATTTCAAAATTAATTTGTGATCCAGTACTCATGTACATTTATATTAGTGGTGCAAAATCACTCTTAAAACTTTTTTAAAATTGGTTCGAGTGTTAGGCTCTATATCGTACAAATTAATGATGGATAATCGGTTAAACTTCATAATCGATTATCGGATCAGTTTGAAGACTCTTAATCGATATCGAATCGGAAATAATCAAAATATTTAGATTTTTAGTATACAATGTGTATGTATAATGCTGACAGCTTAATTCATTTATACAAATTTATTTATCCCTTTTTTAACTACATTTAACATCAATGGGGTTTTACATTACTCTTATATCATAAGAACATTTTATCATTCAATAAATATTTGACTACTAATGACTAAATGTTTCAGTGTACATGTATTTACTAGATTTGAATGTATATCCGGGTATTTCTTTAAAATTTGCATATTTATAATATCATCTTATTGAAATAACACTTCAGTCACAATTTCCGATTATAATGGATTATTGTAGTTCATAATCGAGTGTCGCTGACATAGGATGTCTGGCGACGATTTATCGATTATTTTCGATAATCGCGCCATCACTAGTACACATGATGAATGAATGGCTCCAAGATAGTGAGAAAACATCAAGCTTTGATTTAAATACTTATATTTTACTGCATATTTCTTAACAACATGGTGGTTATTTTCAATACAGATAGACCAGCCAGGTTTGGGCATGCCGAGTCGTGATTACTATCTGAAAGCTCGGGATGACAAGACTTTGATGGCCTATCAAACTATGTTGGAAGAATTAGCCGTGGAGTTCGGTGCCGACAAGACAACAGCAGCTACATACGCCAGTAATGTTGTAGATATGGAAATTGAGCTCGCTAATGTAAGATTTAAATCATTCTATTTGCGTTTGTTTATCGTCGCGACCGGCTTCCCATATGGGCGACGCCTCCGGAAAAATGTTAGTTATTTTAGATTTTTTGGAGGATAGTGCATGATACAGAAGATGCCCCAGTTCCAGAAGCACCCCTGGTTCTTTTACGTACCCGATGTAAAGCATCGTACACGGGACCTCGACTGTGAGTACTGTTAGTGGGTGATCGAACCTGCGACCCCTGGACCACGGATCCGCTAATGATACTATTGAATTGTTCGTCTGATATTTAAATTCTTGACTGTAAATCCCGAAGATAATGGGTTCACTGTCTTGTGTAATGTAATAGGGGAACATTTACGTATGTGTATATTATTTAAGATTACCGTTCCCAAAGAAGAAAGACGAGATCCAGAGAAATTGTACAATAAAATGACACTTGGAGAATTAAGCAACAACTTTACCGGGGTAAATATTATTACTTTAGCAGTGTTACCTGCATCGTAAGGTCAGTAAGCATGAATGATAGATCAGTTGATGGAAAAACTGTTCTGCTGAAATCGAGAATAAAAACGGCTTAGGGATGATAAAACTATGGTAGCATATTTCTGCCACCAGTTAACTACTTAATTTAAAAGAAAAGTATGTGATTATCGCGTTAAAGAAACTAGATAACTACTTAATTAACCAGATTATTATGTGGTTAACTAGATAAGTATCGTGATAAAGTTTCATACCAGATAAATATCTTAACACGAAAAAGTGTCTGATAGTGCCCACAACTGCCACCACTTACCCATCAATCTATTTTAAATAAGTGTTAAGAAGTTAACGCGATAAATATCTAGTTAACTACATAATCATCTAGTTCTTTAAGTGGTTAACGAGTTAAGTATCTAGTTAACGACAAAATGATCTAGTTAATTATCACGTTAACTAGATATCTAGATACGTAACTCGATAACCACTTAATTAACTAACAAATAATGTAGTTAACTAGATACTTATCGCATTAACTATTGTACAAGTGCTGGTAAATACCTGCATAGTAGGTATGATATTTTCACGAGTTCTCTCCCCGTCTATATATCCTCTTCTTCAATCATGAACGCCTCAGTGTAAGATGTTGTCATCCCTAATTTATATACATAATATTATATTTGATACGAACAAAACGTGTCTATATTACTCAGACAGTGATATTATTTCCCAGGTGGATTGGAAGAAGCTGATTGGAGGAATGATGGGCCATATTGGTGTAACCCTTGATGATTCGGAACCAGTCATTGCTATTGCTCCACCATTCTTAGAAAAGATTGGTGACCTTATCGCCAAATATACACCAAGGTAAATGTTTGAAGATGCAAACTTATGTGGTACGATCGTTTTACTCGAGTTTAGACCGTTCCCCAACACTTATGTCAGTTATAAACGGCGGTCAGACGACTTCATCGGCGTCCCTGGGTTATGAAACAGTTCGAACGTGTTCGATCACAAGCAACTGACAACTTCCACACATGAACCAGCGGTGAATGACAGAGGCCATTTTATTAAAATCTTCACATAAATGTTCAAGGCAATTTACGCTAACATGGGTCCGTACCTACGACACTCGACATTCGAGAGCTCTACTGCCCAGGCGAATGTATTACACAGGGGCGGAGCCAGGATTTGGTCTTAGGGGGTCATAGGGAGGGGGGGGGTGTAACGTTTTGGTCATTTTTTGGTTTTGCTCAAGCCTTATAAAACGGCAATGACTGTGTTTTATTCTTTGTTTGTAATTTTTTGAACATAAAACCAATTCATTCAGGACTTTATTAAATACAACGCTTTAGCAGCAATGGAGTGATCTCTGTATATTTTCGTATTTATACTCAGACATACATGTAAGGTTGGGGAATTTTAGGGGGAGGGGTGCGCTGGAGCCGCTAGTGTTACGAGCAAATGCCTGCTGACTTGGTCAATGTATAATCCAAGCACATAGTCCGTTTTGTCCCGCCTTATTCACAACCTCATTTTGGAAATATGTTAGCTCATACAATTCCATTATTTATACTCGCTCGCTAAATGAATTAAATTGTACAATTTTCCCGCCATTTCAGAATGATGGCTGATTATGTTGTTGCCTCAGCAGTGAATGGGAAGACATTTTACCTTCCACAGGCGTTTACACCCATAAAACTGAGATATCAGAAGGTAATCAATCCTCATTGTTCCATATTGAGAAAAAAAACAAATATAATTGAGCGCCGCTGTACAATATCCAACCTCTTTTTTAAATGACGTCATTTCCAGAAAACGTTACAAGTGACGTCATTTCCAGAAAACGTCACATGTTACGTCACCATGTACTGACAGTAAGTAATATTTGCCCTATATGGCAATATGAAAACAAAGTGACCATATGGAGTAAATGTTTCCTGCTTGCAAATAGTGACATCACATGTTGCGTTTTCTTGAAATGACGTCACTTAAAGAAGAGCTTGTAATTCCCAAAGCAGCGCTCATATTATTATGTTGGTTTAATGTCAATCTGAACAATTATAGTATTGGTTTGAGCTATCAATAACATCTGTAACATTCAAACGTCATGTTCTCTGCTCATTCATAGCCTGCATTTTTATGACCACTCGTTGGGGGATGGACTTTTATAAACAAGAACTTGAGACACTTCATCAGAATCAAAGATACAGACGACAAACTTGTTTAATTCTGTTAAAAGCAAAGCATTATATATACATGTAGTCCTCAAGTTAGTTTTGGTCTGCTTCATTATTAAACTTCAGTTAATTTACGGTGAAACTTTATTATAATCCACAATAGCATTTTTTGTTCAAAATTATGTATTCATACTAGCCCCGCATACGTGTCCCTGTACTCCGACTTTTACACGCGTCGTCGTAACAGTTGTACAGCGACAGTATTGAGATGTGACGTCCGTGGCTGGACTATTCGTTATGTCACTTATACAACGCCCTGGAAACATACGATGATTCCATTTCCTTATTAATAGTTTACCCGGGGGTCATTCCGAGATTAAAGCATTATTTAGTCTGACGTCACCATTTTCAATATTAAATAAAACGTCTTTCACTTGCGCGAAATGTCATATCGTTAACCTCAGTATACATATTATATTATTAAGTTAAATTGTATATATCTTATTGCATAAAAATATCTTAAAAACAGATGGTCGGCGCAATTTGGAGGTTAATATGTGTTGTGTTGCATAAAAAAATGCCGAGATGTTAAGATTGCTGGTCACTCCAGATCCAAAATAGATTTCGGTAATTTAACGTACTGTTTATCGAAATGTTAACCAATCCGCGTCAATGTTACAAACAAATTGTTCGGTTGAAGAGAAATTGCCTTAGTGGTTAACGTAAGATTTGATTGGTTTACACCACACTGATATGCACATAGTAAAACCATGTTAGTACGGCTTCGCTATTTTGGGACAAACCTCATATGTAAACAAAACCATTGCTGTATTCCTACATGTATATACCCACGTTGACGAAGATGATAGTTTTAAGGAGTTATACATTACCAGTGGTTTGTATATTCTATCACCGTTTGCTTGTTGTAATTCTTGCAGGTGTTGACAGGTTCAGCAACAGAACCACCAAGATGGCAAAGTTGCAGTGATAATGTGAAAGGCGCCATGCCAGAAGTTGTAGGGCGTCTATTTGTTGCCGAACAATTCAAGAAGGAAGCCAAATTAGATGTATGTCTTAACATTTTCAAGTGTCGGGTTTTATCTTTGACTATAGTATGAGTAAATGTTTAAGTACATGTATTATGGAGAGTATAGTGTACGTATTGATCAATGTTCTAGTACATTTATTATGGATAGTTTAATGTACTTATTGATCAATGTTTTGCCCCGGGGTGGATACACAGAACATATAACACAACAGCTATGTGAGAATTAACTTGCGCATTGTCAGTGATGTCTCAAGTATGAAGTTATCAAATCACACATCCATTTCATTCCAGGTTGAAACTCTTGTTAGTAAACTCAGGAAGTCATTCAAAGAGATGATCGATGCTTTGCCCTGGATGGAGACAAAAACAAAAGGAGTTGCAAAAGAAAAGGTATGTCTCTAAGAGCTATTGATAACAAAAATACATGAGTCGTATATTCACTTTACTTATACATGTATGTAAAAATGATAAATGTTCCGGTTTTTAACCAATTTAACATACCAAAGAACCAAATTTTACTATATGTTAAGGTCGAGACATGTCTATTTGACTGCTGTACTATACCATATGTTAATGTCGAGGCATGTCTATTTTGCTGCTGTACTATACAATATGTTAATGTCGAGGCATGTCTATTTGACTGCTGTTCTATACAATATGTTAATGTCGAGGCATGTCTATTTGACTGCTGTTCTATACAATATGTTAATGTCGAGGCATGTCTATTTGACTGCTGTACTATACCATATGTTAATGTCGAGACATGTCTATTTGGCTGATGTACTATACAATATGTTAATGTCGAGGCATGTCTATTTGACTGCTGTACTATACAATATGTTAATGTCGAGACATGTCTATTAGACTGCTATACTATACAATAGGTTAATGTCGAGACATGTCTATTTGACTGCTGTACTATACAATAGGTTAATGTCGAGACATGTCTATTTGACTGCTGTACTATACCATAAGTTAATGTCAAGGCATGTCTATTTGGTTGCTGTACTATACAATATAGTAATGTCAAGGCATGTCTGTTTGGCTGTTGTACTATACCACATGCTAATGTCGAGGCATTTCTAATCTCGTCACTATTTGACTATTTCAGGCTGACTTTATAGAACCAAGAATAGGATATTCTGACCTTGTTTATAACGACACCGCCTTGGCACATAGATACGAAAATGTAAGATACATGTATATATGTCTTAAATTAAGCATGAATTTACATGCAGTAGTAAAGCCATACTGAAAGGTACATGGTCTTAGTTGCCAATATTCCATAAATATGAGAAAATCGGTGTTAATTGCTCAAAGCATACCCTTCCCAAAGGAAAAGTTGGTTTTTTACCAAAACTCGCTAAAAACGAGTTCTGGGTTGTTTTTTTACAAAGATGTGGTTTTTAATCGAGTACGTCTTTTTGGAAATAAGTGAGTTTAAAGTTGGTTCAAGTGGGTTTTAGCCAATAAAAAAACAACTTCTGGAGAGGTGTGTTAAAAAAAACACTCTAAGTTGGTTAAAACTGTATTTTTTGTAGGTTTTTCTCTCTGGAAAACCCATATTTTGCTTAGAAAAACCCTGCTCGGTAAGCTAAAAGACCCACTTTTAACCCGGTGCCAATACCGTCGTGTTTGACTCAGATTAAACTCAGTTTAAAACCAGGTTTTGCTCACTTATTTGGACGTCATGATTTGTCTGTTTCCAGATTACTGTGTATGTTGACGATCCAATGAAGACATTTATCAGTATAGCCGATGCTTCTGTGATCAGGAGGTTGAATAATCTCAGAGAAGATGTCGATAAAACCGAGTAAGTTCAGAAATGCGATAGAAAAAAAGTACTAAAAAATCAAAGTGCTGGCGGTGATTGTGTTTATTTCTATATATGGAGATAGATAGCGACATTTTCGACCTTCACACCGCAACAATCATCTATCCGCCTTCTTTATATCGTCGTATTAAATAAATTATGTGCATACCAAAATGGGCGTACATAAATAAACTTTACATCAAACTAATGGCAGTAATATACTAGATTTTATTTTTAGCAAATTCGTGACATAGTGATATTCCCCTGGGGTGTAATACATATTTTGCTATTCATATTGTATGTGGTATATCATTATTCCAGGTGGGGAATGTCTCCAGCAACTGTCAATGCCTACTATAACCCATCCACGAATCAAATCAGTAAGTTACTGTTATAGTGAAATTATCACCAATCAACCATTTTAGATGGTAATATATATATCCGAACTACACAGATAGTTCTATACAGACATGTTATATATACATGTATAATACGTGCGCTTAATATGTCTCTTTCTGTTATTAATTTTGTCTAAAAGAACGTAAATCCGAGGACTATCTTGAATCACGTGTCATCATGTTTACTATGATGTATGACTATGTAGTGTTACTGTCTAATAAAAATTCTGTTCTGTTCTATTCTGCTATAACTGTCAACATTTGTTCTATCATTAACCAAGGATTAAATGAGTTGTCACAGGAAGAACACGTTACAATTTATATGTAAAACTTCACACAAACCGTCATGCACAATTCATTGAACTAACCCACATTTTCATGAATAGTGAGTTACCTATTCCTTGTTACAGTTCAAAAGTGTTTTTTTTTGGTCTAGTTTCCAGCTTTCTAAGAGGACTATAGCAGTAGATTTTGAATAGATGTACTAACCCATATCTACTATAGGTTCTTCCACGTTACTAAGCCTGACTGAACTAGGGACCAGTAGTTCACTTTGGCATTATTATAAGTTTTGAAGTAAAGTATGCATGCCAAATTGAACTACCCCACAAAATCACCTTTTTAAAAAAAATGCAAATAAATATTTGGATATAATAAAAATAACAATTTTTTGCTATATCACCAAATAACAAGCATGAATATTTAATATGTTGTCTAGAAATTATTGTCTTTCATGGGGAATTCAAAATACTTTGAAGTCTATTTTCTCAATATGACCTATGTGAGACCTATAGTTAACTTTGGCACCAGACCACCCAATTAATTTTACATCAGCGTACCTGTTGTTTTATTTCAGCGTTCCCAGCGGCTATATTACAACCTCCATTCTACACACATGATCAGCCATCGTAATATACTTTGTTATTTCTATATATCTTAGTTTCACACAACTATAACTAATTTTATAATACTGCAAATAAAAATCCAGTAATTTCATTGGTTAAAGACTCGCGTATAGTATTCTATATACTATATTTCGATCTATTGAAATTTCTAAAATGACATGCTTTTTCACCATTTGTCAGGTTGCTTGGTATTATACCATCTTTTTTCAAGATATTTCTTATTTGTTATCCAGGTATCTGAACTATGGAGGAATAGGTTATGTCATTGGACATGAAATCACTCACGGCTTTGACGACCAAGGTATTTATTGTATATATGGTAACGATACGAACGTAGTTATTTCTCTCCTAGGAATTCGTGAAGTTGAAATCGTAAATTCGTGAGAGCAATGATGAAGGTTGAATGTCACAACCAGCCTTTTGTATATACCGTCTCCCTTGGCCAAGTGGTTAAGGCATCTGTCTTAGGAGCGGGAGGTCGAATGTTCGAATCCCGTTAGGGGTCCGTTCTGATATGGCTGGTTGGTGAGTCGCCAGTCATTTAAATAATGGTGACCATGTGCCTACCTGCCTGGTGCCTGGCATTAAATAATAGGAATCCGGAATTAAGGTGTCTCATAAGTCAGAAATGGATATACCTTTAAGTAAGGGTGACACTATAATAAATGTGAAATGTTTATGAACAAATGCATGTCCATTGAACACGGTAATTGGATACCGCAATGGCATCCTGGATATGTATGCAGCGTAGATATGAGAATCAAGATACTTCTCCGGAGACAAAATTCATAAACACTCGCATTACCATTTTATGTAAATACACAAATAAAAGTATTTCTCGATCACAATACAGAATGATCAATCCACAAAACAGAATAACTCAACATAGCACATTTTTCTTATAATTAAATCAGAAACATTCCAATGAATATAAACATCAAATTTCATTGGAATTAAGTATATCTGCATATAACGCAATGAAGTTACCCAGTAGATATTGTCCGAGAGCATAAATAATATGTGCATATATACTTAACACCATTAAAAACGCAACTGTTTTAATTAGGCTTCATTTTGTACATGGTGTTAAAAGCTACCAACTGTTACCAATGTTTAAAATATTGTTCAAAAAGTGTTGAAAAACTATTGACCAACAATTCATATTTCATGATTCAATAAGTTTATGATATAATGTTAGTGAAATAATATAGAATTATTTCTTCATATTCAGCTCATGTTTTGTAGCAGACAATTTTCGGTTGCGTTTTTAATGGCTTTAACTATATAATATACATATAATAAAGTGTTCTGTTCCATCACAGGTCGGCTATACGACAAGGAAGGAAACTTACAGAATTGGTGGTCTAAAGCAGATACTACAAAATTCAGCGATAGAGCACAATGTATTATAGACCAGTATGGAAACTTCACAGTGCCAGGAACTGACGGAATGCAGGTTGGTGTTTTATACAAATAATTCCTAAGTTGTGTCCGTCTGTACGCTTTCCTCACATCTTCATTATTAGTACATTTGTGTGACTTGGTATGAGAGTTTCTACACGATATTTACTTGTCAGCATTTGTTTACGTATGTGGTAATATGGTTGAATTTTACGCCGTTTTTCATCAGGATTTCAGTATTTGTACGACGGTCAATTGACCTAAGCAAAGTTCCTGTGTTATCATTCTAGATCATCCTTATATTACAAGCGGTGATTTTTTTAATTTACTGCCTGTGCCTTTTCAATTGGGAAAATATGCGCGATAAATCCCAAATTTGGGAAAATAAGAGCATGGTTTTTTTACTTATAAATATTTAATTTCCTGCTTTTGCTGAATATATTATTACTTTATTTTTTTACTTTTTGGGGAAGAAGGACATTTTTTGGGGACATGAAGGTTTTATTGCTAGGGGAAACAGCCGAAATTCGGCAGTAAAATTGAAACAAAAATCACTGACAAGAAACACAATCCAAATTTGAATCAGAGGCTTGAATCCATCAGAGGAATCCGGATGTATTTTCATCAATCATATTGCCACAAACTCTTACCCAGGGTTCGAATTTACAACCATCAGTCCGACAGTGATCTATTGACTTAAAAGCTACCCGAATACAGTATCCAGAAACCGTGTAGTTTTAAATGATGCAGTCTATATATATATATGTATACAATGTACAATGTATATGCAATATACTGGCATTTTCAATCAATAACTTTTTGTATTTCTACTTACGTTTGCGTCAATTTGATGGATTTTGTGTGAATTATTGTGTTATATTTTACAGTTAAATGGTGTGAATACACAGGGTGAGAATATCGCAGACAATGGTGGAATCAAGGAAAGTTTTAAGGTAAGCATTGTTATATTCTCGCTGTCTTTCCAGCAGAGCTCATTGATTTATATACTTATAAGCGCATGCTTAAATTTAAGTTTTGACGCATCTATTTAGCTTAAAATAAGATTATGTGTCTATAATATACGATTTAGTACATTTACGTTCCGACTTTTCTCAGTACATATACTCATAAAAGACGAAAGAAAAACTAGATAACGTTTCTTGGTGATGTAACCATCCAAGGAAAGCAAAATAAACAGCTCAAAATATAAACAAAACGATAACAATTATATCATAAAGCCAAACAGCATTTCTATTACAGTTGCTATGATACATACAAGACACATGCCTTCCTTACTATTGTACATACCTTTGTCTTTCCGCTAATGAATATAGTTTAATTATTATTATATTATATATTTATGGTACATGGATGATTAAGACATGCAATAATATTAAAATAATAATTATGACATGTGCATACTATCCATACCATATACACCAACATCTAGGATAGCACCAACAAATAGTAGAATCTTATTTCCATTGTGGTCCAATCCTATATTATGCTAACCGAAAAAGGAGCATGTAGCCACCACTTTGCCATAATGAACAAACTGATATAAAGAAAGTTTTACAAGGTACCCAGGGGTTTCCTTATAAATGTCACACTCGAAACAATTTCCAACTGACTTATTCATCATTTCTATATATTGCATATATTCCCAGGCGTATCGGGACTGGGTTGCAACTGCTAGAAGTGGTGTCGAGGAGGACAAACTACCGGGTATGGATTACACACCCAATCAGCTCTACTTCCTGAATGCTGCACAGGTAGGGTATTAAACCACTGACTGTTCTGTTTTAGTGTTACACCGTTTTACAACAGAATTGAAGTTACGTGCGGGTGGTCAGTTGACCTTGCCAGTGCTCCTGGGTTACCAACCAGCACTAATATGTTCTGCTGCAAGCAACTGACAACTTCTCCACAAGGCAACTTCCAGTAAATTACGATATTGTATTCCTAGTTGCATAAGAAAATTGCTCATTTGCAATATGTTTTTGTACAATATTTTCAGTGTTCTGTAAGAATTGTGTTTCACTGAACAAACTTCAATACTATTCATCATTTGAAGACGCCGATTTGCTTTGCCAAGTACTTTTGATCTATTGTGGTGTAGAGGTTAGCATAACGAAGACCCGGGTTCGAATTCCGCTGGCGCCATTGTCCGATATTTCGTATTCCTCAAAAACATGATTTTATGTCTGCTTATAGTAAAAAATGATTATGAAATAGTAGCATACTAAAACGCACGTTCTGCATGTATATGAAACGTTTTATTAACTGTTCGTTTTTGTCTCTGTTCTACGGCTTGCACAAATAAATACTTCATGTTCGTCCAGCGTATTTACATTGAAAATGTACTTACATGATGTCATTCACAGCCCATGACAATAAGATCACCAGCTTGATTCCGTTTATTCTAAAACCTAGCAATTTTTCATTTAATCTGGAAGTACTTAGTATTGAAAACATTTGCGCTAGCTTCAAGCGAGCTTTTATAAAAATGCTAATTTTACTAGGATAATAAACTGACCTTAGTATATGTTGCAAAACTTATATAGAAGTCATTATTATCATCTGATGTATTTTTCGGTCTGTGCAATCAAAAATTCAATCAAATTGTTTAACTATTTCTGTACGATATAGCTATACTCTTCATAGAATGCTTTGTGATTTGCAGTGTTGCCTTTCTTTTGCTTGTTACTATTAAACAAGAAAATGAGAAGCGATTCTAACATACATGTAGTTTTCTTTTAATTATTATCGGAGAAAAGAGAAGCATGCAGGTCTTTTACTTGAACCCTTACAAAACAGTGGTTATCTATAGTAAATTACGTACATGATAGAATGGAAACAATAGATGCTTCTGCTTATACCATGTAACCATGTATAATCACGTATAATCTAGGTTTGGTGCGAGAAAATGCGAGATGCGGCAAAGATAGAAAGAATTCGAACCGATCCTCACAGTATAGATATGTTCAGGTATATGTTTATTGAACCATATTGTACAATATTGAATCCTGTGTTGTTGAGTATAAAATCCAAGCTATCCTGAAAGCGAATAACTGCGTTATAAGTTTACGATTTTTAGACCCGTTTCGTCACCGTACACTGAAACAACAAAATTGCAAATCAAATGTATTACCTCTGTATTGCCTCTTTCTGGTAATTCTTTAAAAATTATCCAACATGGGGCAAAATGTTTAACAAAGCAAGGTATATTCGCTCTCCAGGATCCAGGATTTCGATTGGAATTTGTTGTTGTATTTACATTGATCATATTTCACAAATTTTATTCACGGGAGATAAGTCTCATATACTCATGTCAAACATTTTCAGAAACAAATTGATAAAATTTCCCTCAAACGTTTAGTGTAAAATATGTCATTGCTTCAATCCAGATTCTATACAATATATGAGACTAATAACTGTGGATAAAATTGTGAACGTTGAAGCTCAATGTAACCTCTAAAGAGAGACACCCTTTGATTTTGTTGAGAGGCTGTTGCTCAAGAGAGGGCCGTTTTGGAGAGGTTTCACGATATACTTATGACTAGTTCGCAGAGGACAGAACAGACTAAAGTCTCCGTATATATGAGTGGTGACTTCGGTCTTTTCATCAGGGAATTTTCATATCAAACGTTTGCTATATTTCCCAGTTTCTGTGAACATTAATTGCAGATTTGGTGTGAGCAATTTAGAGATAAGGCGAAAATAAAAGCAATATTTACATCGAGACACAGTATATCACAGTACAGGTATTCTGTATACTGCTGGGCAGTTATACAACTATATCTATGTATATATGAATTATATATATATGTGTGCGGGTGTGTGTGTGTGTGTTTCACAAAGTCACGTGACACACTGCTTCACTACATTTCTATTTGTGTGTACCAATATGACGTACTAATCGCATGCAACATTTAGTTGTATACTGTCACATACAGTTTTGCCTGGTCCTGACTGGTTATAGTTGTATACTGTCACATACAGTTTTGCCTGCTCCTGACTGGTCACGGTTGTATACTGTCACATACAGTTTTGCCTGGTCCTGACTGGTTATAGTTGTATACTGTCACATACAGTTTTGCCTGCTCCTGACTGGTTACAGTTGTATACGGTCACATACTGTTTTGCCTGCTCCTGACTGGTTACAGTTGTATACTGTCACATACTGTTTTGCCTGCTCCTGACTGGTAACAGTTGTATACTGTCACATACTGTTTGGCCTGCTCCTGACTGGTAACAGTTGTATACTGTCACATACTGTTTGGCCTGCTCCTGACTGGTAACAGTTGTATACTGTCACATACTGTTTTGCCTGCTCCTGACTGGTAACAGTTGTATACTGTCACATACTGTTTTGCCTGCTCCTGACGGGAAAAAGTTGTATACTGTCACATACTGTTTTGCCTGCTCCTGACGGGAAACAGTTGTATACTGTCACATACTGTTTTGCCTGCTCCTGACGGGAAACAGTTGTATACTGTCACATACTGTTTTGCCTGCTCCTGACGGGAAACAGTTGTATACTGTCACATACTGTTTTGCCTGGTCCTGACTGGTAACAGTTGTATACTGTCACATACTGTTTTGCCTGCTCCTGACTGGTAACAGTTGTATACTGTCACATAATGTTTTGCCTGCTCCTGACTGGTACAGTTGTATACTGCCACATACTGTGTTCCTGCTCCTGACTGGTTACAGTTGTATACTGTCACATACTGTTTTGCCTGCTCCTGACTGGTAACAGTTGTCTACTGTTATATACTGTTTTGCCTGGTCCTGACTGGTTACAGTTGTCTACTGTTATATACTGTTTTGCCTGCTCCTGACTGGTTACAGTTGTATACTCTCACATACTGTTTTGCCTGCTCCTGACTGGTTACAGTTGTATACTGTCACATACTGTTTTGCCTGCTCCTGACTGGTTACAGTTGTATACTGTCACATACAGTGTTCCTGCTCCTGACTGGTAATAGTTGTATACTGTTACATACAGTTTTGCCTGCTTCTGACTGGTTACAGTTGTATACTGTCACATACTGTTTCGCCTGCTCCTGAATGGTAACAGTTGTATACTGTCACATACTGTTTTGCCTGCTCCTGACGGGAAACAGTTGTATACTGTCACATACTGTTTTGCCTGCTCCTGACGGGAAACAGTTGTATACTGTCACATACTGTTTTGCCTGCTCCTGACGGGAAACAGTTGTATACTGTCACATACAGTTTTGCCTGGTCCTGACTGGTAACAGTTGTATACTGTCACATACTGTTTTGCCTGCTCCTGACTGGTAACAGTTGTATACTGTCACATACTGTTTTGCCTGATCCTGACTGGTACATTTGTATACTGCCACATACTGTGTTCCTGCTCCTGACTGGTTACAGTTGTATACTGTCACATACTGTTTTGCCTGCTCCTGACTGGTTACAGTTGTATACTGTCACATACTGTTTTGCCTGCTCCTGACTGGTTATAATTGTATTATGTCACATACTGTTTTGCCTGCTCCTGACTGGTTACAGTTGGATACTGTCACATACTGTTTTGCCTGCTCCTGACTGGTTATAGTTGTATACTGTCACATACTGTTTTGCCTGCTACTGACTGGTTACAGTTGTATACTGTCACGTACTGTTTTGCCTCTCCTGACTGGTTACAGTTGTATACTGTCACATACTGTTTTGCCTGCTCCTGACTGGTTATAATTGTATTATGTCACATACTGTTTTGCCTGCTCCTGACTGGTTATAGTTGTATACTGTCACATACTGTTTTGCCTGCTCTGACTGGTTACAGTTGTATACTGTCACATACTGTTTACCTGCTTATGACTGGTTACTGCTGTACATTGTCACATACAGTTTTCCTGCTTCGAAATGTTGACACTGCTATTCAAGTCCACCGCTAATGTTGCACCTTCAACTGTGACATACATAGCTGGAATGTGCATTAATAGCATGCTTTAGATAAATATATAAATGCATGTGTATGTCGAATGAAACATAAAACTGTGGCGCAGTACTATTGTTGCTTTGTATTCGGAGCTGAAAAAGTTACAGTTGTGCTGCATTATTAAATTTTCCATGTAGGATTGATCATTGGTAGTGCATTACAATATCACACATCTATAATGTGTCAGGGTCACGCAGGTCCGGGTAGTGTACTGTATCTCAGAAACTAAATATTGCCCAGCCCGTGTTGAATATATTTAGAAAACGTTTCATGGTTACGTTTTGCATTTTATACAACGATACATTAAAAATGATTATGTTTGCTTTTGCATGAACATTTTGTTTACAATCAAAGATTATATTTTTCAGAATAATTAACAGTGTTTAAACAAGCTTCTGATTGGAATAGCTTCTTCTTGTTTATCTGATTTTAATTTTTATCTTAATTGTCGGCCATTTTGATAGATAAATTTCCTGAATGTTTATGGGGAATATAATGTAAACGATGATAAATGATATACGATATATGAAAAATAACTGAATGCATTATGCTCATATGGGCATTTGGCTCAGTAATTTGAAGAAATGGTGGTTGTCTCATGCAAATTCTCTTGGTATTTTCTCAAGATCACATATTTGAAAATGAAGAGCTTATCAGTTATGCCTATCGAAATGGCCGACAGTTAAGAACAATGGAGGTAAATATTGTAGATGTGGGAACTATGTACTGATTCGGGTAAGTTATATTTCCAGAGATTCATAAATTGAAGTTTTGATACGTTATTTCAGAGTTTACGGACCAATGCAGAACTTCGATGAATTCGCTAAAGCCTGGAATTGCCCGGTAGGGTCCTATATGAACCCAGCGAACAAGTGTGCGGTCTGGTAGACTGTAACTAAGGCGATTACAAGACTCGGAGAAATTCTCAGAATGTTCCAACGATTTCCCTGAACGTCCATGTATGCTATTCTTCAGGAGTTTTCTTCATGCCGTTGTGTTCGAATGCAGTAATTGTTTAATGTTCATTGTCATTGCCGTTTATACAATACATGTATTTGCTCAAAATATATGAAATACATATTCTAATACTGTGTCTGTTTTTTTCTTAAATGTATTTCTTTCTATAACATTGTTTGTTCAACTCTTGTGTCTACCCCCTCTCCCAAAACCACAGACTATCCACAATAAAGGTTGTATGTAAAGTACACACACATAACTATAGTTGATAATTGATATATTGAATCTACCACACAGCTGTCTATGAAATGTCATCAGCTTGAATAACGAACAAAAATACAATAACTCCAAATAGAACTGTTAGTAACTTTAATTAATATTCAATCTTTCAATCATTCTGTTTAACAAAGTGGCAATGGAAATAAAAATATTCCTGGCTTCTTACACCGTGACAACCTTAAATATACACACAGTTGTGGTCAAATTGACATCTAGGTTATAATAGAAGTGTAATATAACAGTTTACATATTGTCCCGTAAATGACAATACATATCTCGTAAATGATTTAAACATACCAAAACAAATGCAACATCTTCATTACGGTTTTTAAAATGTATTCAAGAGTGATTTGTTTTAATTGTATGTTTTTTTGGCATTTTTCATTATAATTTATGTAAGAATATTGTTCACATGATCGACATTCATCAACGAAACCAACAAATGTAAAACATCAAGTGAGATCCCAATTCATTTGTGGGGTATACTATTCCCTCGGTCTCCTCTCGGTAAATGCCGGTCTCATTTGATCGTCTAATTGACGGTCCCAGATAATGGAAATCTAGGCAAAGTGTATGATAGTCTAAGCGACCTCTACAGTGTCTAGTTCACTTTTAATAGATATTTTAAGACACTGTGCCAATAAATTCATGTTTTTTTTAACAAAACCCTTGATTTTAAGTATCATATGAATTTATACTGTGACATACAGAATATTAAAATTGAACAAAAGGAAGAACAAAAGAACCATACAACGGTGAATCGGCATTACACCAGAGCTTAGAATTGTGCTAAAATTTGCCAAAAAAGTTATTAATTAACTTTAATGATTTAATAACATTGTTACAATATGATGAAAGGGATCGAGTGTTTTGAAAAAGAAATCCGTGAAAACTCCGATTTTCGACGAACAGCACATGCAACAATCTAAAGGAAGGATTCTGTATAAAACATCCAAATTCAATAACCCCCAGATATATTCAAGCAAAAATTCAATGATAAATGTTGAACATCCCGGGGTTCAACAGCAGCTGAATGGACATAACTGTGGACTCTTTGTCATTGACATTGTAATCAAATTCTGCTACGAGAACAGCAATTACTGCTCAAATGTTAATTTTATAATTAATGAAATGCACAAACACTTCTTTATTGTCTTGAAAATTAAAATAAAAACTTTCTTTATAGCTTAATACTCATTCATTATCTGAGCTCTTTGTTTTGGCCATTCTTTAATTTCAAACCGAACCAGATTTTTTGAGATGCTATCATTTTGTAAAATAGGTCTAATGCCATTCATGGAAATATGACATTTGGAGAATCGGTAGAACACTTATTTAATTCCCACGTTATGAAATATATTTGATCGCTCAGTCGCTTGAGTTAACTCTTCGGTGCATAAACATATTGAATAGTCAAGTAAAAATATACTTGTCTTCTGTGAACGCGGAAATTTAAACAGTCAGATATTTCCACAATTTCCTTGAATTCACAGAATCTGCCAACATTCTCACATCATGAACTTCACCATATATACAGTACTTAATTAATACATTTTAAATAAAACAATCAAGTAAATTAATATATAATGGGAACTATACACTGCATATTAAATGGTATTTGTAAAAAAGAAACACAAAAAATAAAAAAATAAACATATCATGTGTAGTTAAAAAATTAATACAAAAATATAGATATTTTTCAAATTATCTAATTTATGTAACACCTGATATATTTACACAAATCTTATCATTATTTAATCACATTCATTTAATTTTAAAATCATTGATAGTATTATACATAAAATCTCATTTTTTATAATTTTATTACCTCCCTTTATTTTTACATTTTAGTTTATTCTATCTATACAGCTATCAGAGAAGAGTAGAAAACATGTAACATCCCTTTAAAAAAGTACCAACATACTGTAGTTAAACAATAAACACATACAATTTATATCTTAGATATTATATAACAGTCATATTATCTTTGATAACATTTTAACATAAAACAAAACATACATGTACAGTTGTTGTGTAGTTCTTAGAACAGAAAATTACTCCAGTTTTATGTAAGTTTTACTTATATTCTATCAACAATACATGTACACAGAATGGACAACTCTGTTATCTCACAATATGTTTGATTACTCTAGTTCATACATTTTCACTACATCACTGTTCATGGAAACAAACATTCTATTCAGTCCCTGATGAAAACACACTGAGCGTGGATATTGTAATCCATCTCCTTGCTTCACAACCACACCAAGTTTCTTCCCATTCTCACTGAATTGTACCACATTATGTGACCCGCCCCCAACTACAAACATGTTTCCTCTACCATCAACACATTCATCATATACATACGACAGGTCAGTGTCTGTAATAGTGGACAAATAATTTCCCATCCCATCAAAACATACAAGTCCAGTGTTCCAACCTCCAACAAACATTCTGTCTCCAATTTCATTGAATGTAACATGTAGACTACAGGTGAACAGCTTATTCCCAGCATTGTCTCGTGTAATTGTCTTCAGCAGGGTACCAGTCATATCATAAACATAGAGTGAAGCACCATTATCTGTCACATAAAGCTGACCATCCTTGAAAGCAATACCATAACAAACATGAGACATTTTAATTTGTCTTGTAGGAGTCATCTTGTTATGAATGGAAACAAACTGGATCTTGTTGTCACTCTTACATGCAACAGCAACTTCATGTTTACTGATACAACATACATCCCAAGGTGCAGAATCTAAAGTACAATAGTCAACAACTGACATCTTCTGTATATCAATACGTTTTAGTTTGTTATTGTTACAATCTGTGACAAGTAGTTGATTATCTTGTGTCAGACAACATCCATGGGAACTGCATGTCTCAGAATCATGAGAAAGTTTTATGGTAATATCTCTACTTCCTTTGATTTTGTAGACGTCGTGTTTCTGCTTTCTATGTTTCTGTACTTGACCAATACCGTGTAAAGCTTGGATATTGTAGGGATCGTGTTTCTGTACTTGACCAATACCTTGTAAAGCTTGGATATTGTAGGGGTCGTGTTTCTGTACTTGACCAATACCTTGTAAAGCTTGGATATTGTAGGGGTCGTGTTTCTGTACTTGACCAATACCTTGTAAAGCTTGGATATTGTAGGGGTCGTGTTTCTGTACTTGACCAATACCTTGTAAAGCTTGGATATTGTAGGGGTCGTGTTTCTGTACTTGACCAATACCTTGTAAAGCTTGGATATTGTAGGGATCGTGTTTCTGTACTTGACCAATACCTTGTAAAGCTTGGATATTGTAGGGATCGTGTTTCTGTACTTGACCAATACCTTGTAAAGCTTGGATATTGTAGGGGTCGTGTTTCTGTACTTGACCAATACCTTGTAAAGCTTGGATATTGTAGGGGTCGTGTTTCTGTACTTGACCAATACCTTGTAAAGCTTGGATATTGTAGGGGTCGTGTTTCTGTACTTGACCAATACCTTGTAAAGCTTGGATATTGTAGGGGTCGTGTTTCTGTACTTGACCAATACCTTGTAAAGCTTGGATATATTCCATCAATGATTGGTCTGGAATGAATGATATCTCGACGTCTGTATTATGTTGTAATTCTTGCTTCATCTTCTCACCGTCTGCTTCTTTTATTTTTTCTTGAGCAATTTTCGTACAAACAAAATGTTGGGCTCTATTTCCTTCTGATTTATTTAACTTGTCGTCTGTCGTCCGCAAATCTTTACAGATGTTATCAACACTTTGCTTGGCTTGTAGAATTTTTGTTTCTAGTTGTTTGTATGCAACTTCTATTTCTTTGCGCGACGACTCGGCAATTTTACTCAAAATGGCTTCCAATGCTTTTTGGAATGTACCGACTTGACCTAAAGCTTCGTTCTTTGCTTTCTTCAAAGTCTGAAGTTGGAAATTTGTAGATTTACTTGCAGTTTCCATGCATACCATCATATCTTTCAGAAGACGGTGCGTCTGTTTGCAGTCAGACAACTTAAATATGGCGTCAATCATGTCTGGTATAGAATGGATGTGACTGTCTTGACAAGATCTGAAATGGAATGATTTATAATTACATTCTGCATAAAATAAATGTACAGAAAACACATTTAACACATAGGACGTTGTGACAATGTTCATATGTAGCCTATTGATTTAAATTTGTGTTAAACAATTTTAAATCGAATACCAACATACTTAAAGTGCTCGATTATTTACGTTTTTGGTTCATTACTCATCATGAATGATAAAAACACATAAATTCTGTCCGTTGAATACATTATTGTAAAATTTAAAAGAAGGAAATGATTAAATAAATTTAATAAAATGAGAATGTTCACGACTAATATTTTGGACTAGGGCCATATCAGTATTTAAGGGATCGTGGGTTCGAGCGCAGTTTTTCTGTGTTGTAGAGGTAGAGTGACTTCGGGTAATTCTGACACTTTAAGAGAAATAAATCTGTATTGATTTACCTATCTGTTATGTTACACAGTAGATGTCGGAATTACCTGAACACACCATTTACTCATATTTCCATATAGATCTAATTATAATTCTGTAGTGGTGTGGGGAGAGGGCCGCCCGGTTAGCTAAGTAGGTAGAGCGCCATTTAGTGTGTAGGAGACCTTGGGTTCGAGCCCCGGATCGTGCATACTTTTTCCACTCAATTAACTTCGTGCTGGCAGCGGTGTTTGATGGCCCATGATGGTTGAGCCTCAAATGCGGGAAGGGGGAATGAGTGCAATGGAGAGGGAATTATAATTCTAACATAAAGTTGATATTGATGTAAATAAAAGCATTACTTGTGATGTGTAAAAAAGCATGTAGAACAGCCAACAACATCATGACCTTCGCAGTACATTTCAACAACTTTGCCTCTATGTATGCTACATTGTTCTGTTGGAATTTCCAACAAACATGATCGTTGACTGCTCGATTGCTTTCCTTGAGTCAGGTGCATAAAACATTACATGTGATTTTTAACTCTACTGTCAGGCGCGTAGCTGAGCCCAAATTGACTTTACGCACTCTGCTAGGGGGGTCCGGGGTCATACTCCCCCGGGATTTTTTTTGTAATTGGAACGGTCTATGGTGTAATTTCCGGTAGTCTGCACCTCACCCCCCTTAACTCCCAGTGTACATTTTTATTGCGTTTTTCGCATTTATTTCATTTTTATTTTTTCGACCTGTCTAAAATTATTTTACGCACGTACGCCTGACTGTAGCAAAATTAAAATCCATATGAATACAGATTTAGCTTACTTGTGATATTTTGCAATGCAGACATAGCAGCCAACAACATCGTGGCCTTCACAATACATATCCAGTACTTTCCCCTTATGTATGCTGCATCGTTCTGTGGGAAACTCCAGCAAACTAGATTGCTGACTGCTCAATTGCTTTCCTTGACTGACATCCTGCAAATTGTGTTTCTTCAACACCTTCTTATGGGCGTCGGTACATGCCTTACAACAATATCCACAACAATCTACACAATATTTCACAGCCTCCACTATCATGTTGTCTTCTGCACAAGCGGTGCACACAAAATCAAATACCTCATCCGACATTTTCAACAGAGAACGTCCTCCAGTCGCCATTTTCTATGTTTGACCTTTGATTTCGGAAAACATACGTAGTCATTGATAACAGCCAGCCAGCTAACCGTCAATAGCTACAAACAATTATAACGAATTGAGGTCCGTATAGAGGTTCAATCAAGTAGGAAGCTAGTATCGATAAATTAACGTCAGGTAATGCAACAAAAAGCTATGTTCAACCAAAATACAGATAAACTCGAGTACCTGAGACCTCCAATAGTCCAACTGTTACAAGTAGAACCAACATACCATCCTGGTATAAAGTCAAGCAAAGGCAGACACAGTGTAGCAAAGTCTAGCAAAGTCAAGCAAAGGCAGGCAAAGGCAGGCAAAGTCTAGCAAAGTCAGGCTAATCTTTAACAAAGTCAGTTTAAGAATACTTATAAGTAATATTTCATTATTAAAACATATTTTCATTGTAATTACAGCTAATTGTGACCGAAATTCAGGTATATTTGCATGTCAACTATATAGCCGTATGATGCAAACTGTAGCAAAGTCAGTATAATTTTAACAAAGTCAGCTTAAGAATACTTAATTAAAAAAACATATAATTGAGTGCTGCTATGGGATTTACAACCTCTTCTGTAAGTGACGTCATTTCAAGAAAATTCAACATGTGATGTCACTCCTTGCAAGCAGGAAACAATATTTACTCCATATGGTCACTTCGTTTTCATATTGCCATATGGGGCAAATATTGCTTACTGTCAGTATATGGTGACGTCACATGTGACGTTTTCTGGAAATGACGTCACTTAAAGAAGAGGTTGGAAATCGTACAGCAGCGCTCATATCTTTGTGCTGGATGTCAAATGCACTGAACAAATAACCTGCGAAAACACAGTCAATAAAACCCTTCAATGCTGTAGCCAAACCCTAATTATGCGTGAAAAACCGATTTTTAACCAGCGCGCCTAAGCGCGCCTGGTTTTATTTGTATTTGCGTTAGTTTATCGTCGCCACCGGTTTCCCAAATGGGCGACGCCTCCGGAAGAATGTTGGTCATTTTTAATTTTTGAGGATCGTACATGAGGCGGAAGATGCCCCAGTTCCAGAAGCACCCATGGTTCTTTTACGTGCCCGATTTGAAGCATCGTACACAGGACCTCGGGTTTTCAAAGTTTCGTCCGAAAGACTGTTAGTGCATTCAGTGATGAAGCGGGGGATCGAACCCCGTCTCATGTACACATGCACATTTGTTCTTATTGGGTAACAATGTCTCATAAGGGAGCTATGCAGGAGGCAAATCGTCTTAATATCATCGGACCTTTACATTCAACGCCATGTACAGGTTTGATCCCAATACTTGGGGCCTCCCTACAATTGTGTGGTAGTTAAATTTGAACTTGGACTAATTGTTGTCACAGATACTCATATATATTCCCTGTCTAATGAGGGACAGATTGCCTCTGAAGTAAGCTATGGTTTGTGCTTTTCGCCCTATACAATCAAGTATTTTCCTTCAAAGATGGGTGTAAGTTCGATCCTCCGTACCGGTCTCCTCACGTTGGCATGGTAGTTCTATTCGGTTTGGTTGGACTGATCAGTGTCTCAAATAGTCATGCGTACTTTGTGTGGTCACATACCCTCTGTACTGATCGAGATATGCTGCCTATATTTTCCTATTTAATGAAGCATATTTTCGTTGCCGATGTGATGAGAATTGCGATAAAAATCTTCATTTTGTTTTCATACCCTTACAGTAGAGTGTTACCCATGTTAGCAGCATTATTATGGAAATTGTATCTAAAATTACGTAGAATCATCCACTAAGATCCTGTGTCGGGCCTCCTGTCCTTATGTTATTGACGGCTAGACAGTCAAGGGAAGTTACTCTACATCATGGAGCACAATCGCAACATCTCGGCATTTTCCCTAACAGGTTATAACGTAAGAGGATGACTATGAAACGACTGATATAAACATTTTATGCGGTCCGTATATCAATTCAAGGTAACTGAACGCTAAACATTACATAAACTTTACAACAAAACGTCAAATAATCAAGTTAAATAAAGAAAATCACAAATCTATTCAATGTGAAGCACATTAACCGGTTTAGATTAACGGATTCATTCCCTCATCAAACACTATTTGCGGCTCATGAGCGTCGAAACTGGTTACTCGAGGATTTATTACAAGCGTCTTTTATTCATTATTGGCATACTAGATCTGATAATGTAGATCTATTTTTGTTGATTTTTTGACGACATAAACTATATAATAATGATTTTTGTTAATTTTTTTAGCGAAAAAATAGCGAAAATGAGCAAAGCATGGCTTCAAGCTTGTGTACATTTTGCCCTGTAATTGCAACATTTTTCTACATTTTGCCCTTTAATCGCAACATTTTTCTACATTTTGCCCTGTAATTGCAACATTTTACTACATTTTGCCCTTTAATCGCAACATTTTACTACATTTTGCCCTTTAATCGCAACATTTTACTACATTTTGCCCTTTAATCGCAACATTTTTCTACATTTTGCCCTTTAATCGCAACATTTTACTACATTTTGCCCTCTTATCGCAAAAATTTGCCCTGTAATCGCAACATTTTTCTACATTTTGCCCTTTAATCTTAACATTTTGCCCTCTAATTGCAACATTTTTCTACATTTTGCCCTGTAAACTCAACATTTCCCCTCGAAACGCAACATTTTGCTACACTTTGCCCTTTAATGGCAACATTATTCTACATTACGCATTTAAGGCACTTGCTAAATTTCTCTACATTTTGCTGTCTTAGTCGACGTATTTTGCTACATCAGCCCCATTTTGCGGGCAAAATGTAATATTTCAACGTTAATAATATCAAAATTTATCGTAATATGTAAAACTCTCAGCATTTTGCCCTTTAATTGCAACATTTTACTGCATTTAGCCCTGTAATCGCAATTTACGGTTGGGTCAACTTCAGAACGCGATAAAGCAAGTTTTAGTGGACCAATTTTGATATAGTTTACATATTCATAAATAAGACAACATAACCTTTAAGACCGTATAAATTGTTCAAATATCTAAAAAATTATAAAAAATAAATAGGGGACGCCGTGTTTTCCGATCAGATTCTCTCGCGCGAGAAAATATTACAAAAATGAGTCCAATTTAAATCGCGATAATTCGAGTTTTTCTCAATCAAACTTAAAACCGTTTGCATATATAAAAACTATATAGGATAAAAATATTTGATGATTAATAAAAAAGTTAAGAGGGGGCGCCGTGTTTTTCCGAAAAAAAATCTGAAAAATTGCTCATTTTTAAATAGGTATAGATATCACGGACGTGACGATATATAAATACCCAATGGATTTTTATTATTTTAATACATTGTATATTCTAAAACTATAGAACAATACCTTTAAATTGATACATAATCATCAAGATCTGAGGAAAAATAAAAAAGTAAATATGGGGCGCCGTCTTTTCAATCTGAAAGTGTACATTCAGACAGGCGCCGGGGAATTAACCTGTCCTTTTAGGCAGACCCTTCTCATGCTACACCACCCGGTTTACTTACCGGAAATCCGAAAAATCTCGCTGTTTCGAATTAAATTGGTTTTCTAACGAATTGCATGTTTAGAAACTGCGATGGAAGTGAAGCATAGGGATCTGTTATACAGACTCATGATCAGGTGAATTTCTGTATTTATTTCATTTGCAAACTTTGTTCTTATCAAACTTGATCTGGTTCTCTGCCTCTAAGACAGTAAAGACAGGGAACCAGCCCAGCATTCATTTTGCAATTTGGTTCCCCGTGTGCATACAATGTGATACAGTGGGCCACTGGATACATAACAAAACGTGAGCGAATGTTAGCCGTAACTGAACGTAGTGTTCAGTTCTTAAATATGCGTGCTACCTCGGAGTGAACTTTTTGGCAAACAGTTCGTTCAGTAGCAAAACCCGTGCACAGTTTCGTATTTCGAGCGAGTGTTAGCCTTAACCGAACGCAAGGCTGTTCTTTTTGTAGGCTGTGTGTAGCCTGTAGGTTAGTACAAAATATTAGACGTTTCCATGACCATTTAACTATAAACATTCATAATATCATTATTTTCCTTTCACTTTGCATTCGGGTTTTTCACTTGCCGAACATTTTGTCTTATTTTCGATTCGTATGTAACTATGTTGCGCAGCCATTACGCCGAGTCTCTGTAAAATCTGCACTAGATGGAAACAAATGTATATCTTTAAGTCTTTATACAATTTCCACATGGCATCGGGAATTCTTGACCTTGTCAAGCGTAGAAAGCATCAATTGAGGGATTGGAAATGTATTTTCCCTGCTGGTCTTGTTTAATAGTTCAAAATTAGTGGAAAAAGAGCGCAACAAAATCGTGTCGGAAGGTGCTACATGACATTGATAGGAGGACGATAAGACTGGAAATGTCAAAATGTGAAATATGTTATGTAGGGTCTTATTTATAGGACTATGTGTATGGGTATGGTTCCGGTCTCTAGGTCTAGGGTTTCCGGAGTCCCGTATCCGTAGATATTTATTGTGGATGTGCTACGGATACGAGAGCTCGATGTTTACAGATAGTCGGTATAATCGTTCATTATTCTATTATATACTGTCAGTGATTTAAAAAAATTGTTTACTGCCTGTGCCTTTTCAATTGGGAAAATATGCACGGAAAGTCCCAAATTTGGGGAAATAAGAGCATGGTTTAATATTTTACTTATTTTTCTAATTTTCTGCTTTTGCTGAATGTATTATTACTTTTCCCTCTTTCATCTCAAAGTGCTCTTTTCAGGATGATAAACAAAGTTTTTTTTTGTTTTTTTTACTTTTTGGGGAAAAATGGAGGCTTTTTTTGCTAGGAGAAATAGCCGGAATTGTACAAAAAAATCACTGACAGGTAACACATTCCCTACAGGAATCAGAGGCTGGGATCCATCGGAGGAATCTGGATGTATTTTCTTCAATCATATTGCCACGAACTCTTACCCTGGGTTCGAATTGACAACCACCTGTCCGACAATGATCTATTGACGAATGCTACCCGAATGTAGTATCCAGAAACCGTGTACTTGTAAATCGTGCCGTCTATGACATATTGTGATAAACTGGCATTTTCAATCAATAACTTTTTGTATTTCGACTAACGTTTATTTGCGTAAATTTGATGGTTTTTGTGTGAATTATTGTGTTACATTTTACAGTTAAATGGTGTGAATACACAGGGTGAGAATATCGCAGACAATGGTGGAATCAAGGAAAGTTTTAAGGTAGGCAATGCTATAGTCTCGCTGTCTTACCAGCGGATCACTTTCCGGCGCAATACTTATATCCTTTTAAGGGCATGCATACATTTAAGTTTTGACGAATATACGATGTAGCACATTTACGTTCCGACTTTTCTCAGTACATATACTCATAAAAGATGAAAGAAAAAACTAGATGACGTTTCTTCAACGGGTGATGTAACCATCCAAGGAAAGTTCAAAGCCAAATAAACAGCTCAAAATACAAACAAAACTATAACAAATATATCATAAAGCCAAACAGCATTTATATTACAGTAGCTATGATGTATACAAGCCACACCTGTTAATTTGTTATAGTACCTGTCATAAAATACACACCAACACTTAGGATAGCACAAACAAGAACTATCTTTAAAAAAATATAAACGGCATAGATAGAATGATGTCTTCCGGCTTGTTTAATGAAATAATGTTTTTGCAACATGTTGAAAAATAAATCATTAGAAAAAATTAACTAAAATATATGTTTACTATAATCATGGACCTGTCTTATCAGGATCATTTTATATTTGCTGTACATTCGTACCCCTAAGCAGAAAAGTCATTGCAAGTTCATTCAGTACACAGTTTACGTACACATTTTTCATTTTAGATTAAAAAACATTTATGTAAACCATTACAAAGTCTGAAGCAACATTTGTTTATGTTTTGCAATGAGAAATGTGCTTAAAATAGAAGGTCAGTGATCTGGATCGTTTGGAAACTGTCTCTTTAGATTCGTGCCCCTGAGAAATCTGCCTCGTACTGGATTGTAAACAAGTTGATGACTCAAAAAATGATGCGATATTTTCACATCTTTAGAAACCCTCACTAGGTGCCTCTTGGGTGAAAATATGATTGGTCAAATTTTAAAAAGCCCGCTTCGATGACAACATTTGGTTGATCAAACATGTAGGTCAAAATCAATGTTATACAGCTACGCCGAAAAAGAGTAGAATCTTATTTCCATTGTGGTCCTATCCTATGTTATGCTTTCCGAATAAGGAGCATGTAGCCGCCACTTTGCCATCACACTCGAAACATAATTCCCAACTGACTTATTGTTATGGTATTTGAATGTTCCATATGATTAATAATGAATAACTAGGATTCGCACTATAGTATATTTTAATATGTACTTATCAGTATGGCAGTCATACAGCAACTGACATAACAAAGTGGCATACATTTACATTTTATACAAGCACTAACATGATGATAATACAAGAGAGACAACTCTAGAAACTTTCATTTGTTATTTACATTTCAAGAGTTAACTAATAATATAACACTTATTCATCATTTCTATATACATGTATTGCGTATATCCATAGGCATATCGAGACTGGGTTAGAACTGCTAGAAGTGGTGTTGAGGAGGACAAACTACCCGGTATGGATTACACACCCAATCAGCTCTACTTCCTGAATGCTGCACAGGTAGGGTATTAACCACTGACTGTTCTACTTTAGTGTTACACCGTTTTACAACAGAATTGAAGTTACGTGCGGGTGGTCAGTTGACCTTACCAGTGCTCCTGGGTTACCAAGCAGCTCTAATATGTTCTGCTCCAAGCAATTTAACTGACAACTTCTCCACAAGGCAACTTCCAGTACATTACGATATTTTAACCCTAGTTGCATCAGAAAATTGCTCATTTGCTTATTTGTTTGTACAATATTTTCAGTGTTCTGTAAGAATTGTGTTTCACTGAACAAACTTCAATACTATTCATCATTTGAAGACGCCGATTTGCTTTGCCAAGTACTTTTGATCCACTGTGGTGTAGTGGTTAGCATAACGGAGACCCGGGTTCGAATTCCGCTGGCGCCATTGACCGATATTTCGTGTTCCTCAAAAACATGATTTTATGTCTGCTTATAGTAACAAAATGAAATAGTAGCATACTAAAACGCACGTTCTGCATGTATATGAAACGTTTTACTAACTGTTCGTTTTTTGTCTCTGTTCTACGGCTTGCATAAATAAATACTTCATGTTAGTCAAGCGCATTTAAATTGGAAATGTACTTACTGATGTAATTCACAGCCCAAGACATTTAGATCACCAGCTTGATTCCGTTTAATATAAAATCGTGCAATATTCCATTTAATTTGGAAGTACCTAATTAGTATTGGAAACATTTGCGCAATCTTTAAGCGAGCTACATAAAAATGCTAATTTTATAGAAGTCATTATCATCATTTGATGTATTTCTCGGTCTGTGCAATCAACAATTTAATCAAATTGTCTAACTATTTCGGTACGATATAGCTCCACTCTTCATAGAATGCTTTGTGATTTGCATGGTTGCCTTTCTTTTGCTTGTTACTATTAAACAAGAAAATGAGAAGAGATTCTAACATACATGTAGTTTTCTTTTAATTATTAAACTTCGAATTTTGGATATCCGAGATTCGTCGGAGAAAAGAGAAGCATGCAGTTCATTTACTTGAACTCATACAAAACAGTAGTTATCTATAGTAAATTACGTACATGATAGAATGGAAACAATATAAGCTTCTGCTTATACCATGTAACCACGTATAATCACGTATAATCTAGGTTTGGTGCGAGAAAATGCGAGATGCGGCAAAGATAGAAAGAATTCGAACCGATCCTCACAGTATAGATATGTTCAGGTATATTGTTATTGAACCATATTGTATCATATTGAATCCTGTGTTGTTGAGTATAAAATCCAAGCTATCATGAAAGCGAATTACTGCGTTATAAGTTTAAGATTTTTAGACCCGTTTCGTCACCGTACACTGTAACAACAAAATTGCAAATCAAATGTATTACCTCTGTATTGCCGCTTTGTGGTAATTCTATTATGCAACATGGTGCTAAACCTTTAACAAAGCAAGGTATATTCGCTATCAAGGATCCAGCTTTTCTGTTGTAATTTGTTGTCGAATTTACATTGAACATATTTCACAAATTTTATTCACGGTAGATAAGTCTCATATACTCATGGCAAGCTGAATAACAGTCCAACATATACTCATGGCAAGCTGAATAACAGTCCAACATGCACTCATGGCAAGCTGAATAACAGTCCAACATATACTCATGGCAAGCTGAATAACAGTCCAACATATCCTCATGGCAAGCTGAATAACAGTCCAACATATACTCATGGCAAGCTGAATAACAGTCCAACATATACTCATTGCAAGCTGAATAACAGTCCAACATATACTCATGGCAAGCTGAATAACTGTCCAACATATACTCATGGCAAGCTGAATAACAGTCCAACATATACTCATGGCAAGCTGAATAACTGTCCAACATATACTCATGGCAAGCTGAATAACATTCCAACATATACTCATGGCATGCTGAATAACATTCCAACATACACTCATGGCAAGCTGAATAACAGTCCGACATATACTCATGGCAACATCAATAACAGTCCAACATATACTCATGGCAAGCTGAATAACATTCCAACATACACTCATGGCAAGCTGAATAACAGTCCGACATATACTCATGGCAAGCTGAATAACATTCCAACATACACTCATGGCAAGCTGAATAACAGTCCGACAAATACTCATGGCAAGCTGAATAACTGTCCAACATATACTCATGGCAAGCTGAATAACAGTCCAACATATACTCATGGCAAGCTGAATAACAGTCCAACATATACTCATGGCAAGCTGAATAACATTCCAACATATACTCATGGCATGCTGAATAACTGTCCAACATACACTCATGGCATGCTGAATAACATTCCAACATATACTCATGGCATGCTGAATAACTGTCCAACATATACTCATGGCAAGCTGAATAACATTCCAACATATACTCATGGCAAGCTGAATAACTGTCCAACATACACTCATGGCAAGCTGAATAACAGTCCAACATATACTCATGGCAAGCTGAATAACAGTCCAACATATACTCATTGCAAGCTGAATAACAGTTCAACATATACTCATTGCAAGCTGAATAACAGTCCAACATATACTCATGGCAAGCTGAATAACAGTTCAACATATACTCATTGCAAGCTGAATAACAGTTCAACATATACTCATGGCAAGCTGAATAACAGTTCAACATATACTCATTGCAAGCTGAATAACAGTTCAACATATACTCATGGCAAGCTGAATAACAGTTCAACATATACTCATTGCAAGCTGAATAACAGTTCAACATATACTCATTGCAAGCTGAATAACAGTCCAACATATACTCGTGGCAAGCTGAATAACAGTTCAACATATACTCATGGCAAGCTGAATAACAGTTCAACATATACTCATGGCAAGCTGAATAACAGTCCAACATGTACTCATGGCAAGCTGAATAACAGTTCAACATATACTCATGGCAAGCTGAATAACATTCCAACATACACTCATGTCAAGCTGAATAACAGTTCAACATACACTCATGGCAACATCAATAACAGTTCAACATATACTCATGGCAAGCTGAATAATAGTTCAACATATACTCATGGCAAGCTGAAAAACAGTTCAACATACACTCATGGCAAGCTGAATAACAGTTCAACATACACTCATGGCAACATCAATAACAGTTCAACATATACTCATGGCAAGCTGAATAACATTCCAACATACACTCATGGCAAGCTGAATAACAGTTCAACATACACTCATGGCAACATCAATAACAGTCCAACATATACTCATTGCAAGCTGAATAACAGTTCAACATATACTCATGGCAAGCTGAATAACATTCCAACATATACTCATTGCAAGCTGAATAACTGTCCAACATATACTCATGGCAAGCTGAATAACATTCCAACATATACTCATTGCAAGCTGAAAAACTGTCCAACATATACTCATTGCAAGCTGAATAACATTCCAACATATACTCATGGCAAGCTGAATAACATTCCAACATATACTCATGGCAAGCTGAAAAACTGTCCAACATATACTCATGGCAACATCAATAACAGTTCAACATATACTCATGGCAAGCTGAATAACATTCCAACATACACTCATGGCAAGCTGAATAACAGTTCAACATACACTCATGGCAACATCAATAACAGTCCAACATATACTCATTGCAAGCTGAATAACAGTTCAACATATACTCATGGCAAGCTGAATAACATTCCAACATATACTCATGTCAAACATTTTCAGAAACAAATTGATAAAATTTCCCTCAAACGTTTAGTGTAAAGAGTGACAAATATGTCGTTGCTTCAATCCAGTTTCTATACAATATAATTATGAGACTAATGACTGTGGATAAACTTTGAAGCTCAATGTAACCTCTAAAGAGAGACACCCTTTGATTTTAATGAGAGGTTGTTGCTCAAGAGAGGGCCGTTTTGGAGAGGTTACACAATATACTTTTGACTAATTCGTAGAGGACAGAACAGACTAACGTCTCCATATATATGATTGGTGACTTTGGTCTTTTCATCAGGGAATTTTCATATCAAACGTTTGTTATATTTCCCAGTTTCTGTGAACATTAATTGCAGATTTGGTGTGATCAATCTAGAGATAAGGCGAAAATAAAAGCAATATTTACTTCGAGACACAGTATATCACAGTACAGGTATTATGTATACTGCTGGGCAGTTATACAACTATATATATGTATATATGAATTATATATATATGTGTGCGGGTGTGTGTGTGTGTGTTCCAATATGACGTACAAATTGCATGCAATATTTAGTTGTATACTGTCAAATACAGTTTTGCCTGCTCCTGACTGGTTACAGTTGTATACTGTCACATACTGTTTTGCCTGCTCCTGACTGGTTACAGTTGTATACTGTCACACACAGGTTTGCCTGCTCCTGACTGGTTACAGTTGTATACTGTCACATACAGTTTTGCCTGCTCCTGACTGGTTACAGTTGTATACTGTCACATACAGGTTTGCCTGCTCCTGACTGGTTACAGTTGTATACTGTCACATACAGGTTTGCCTGCTCCTGACTGGTTACAGTTGTATACTGTCACAAACAGTTTTGCCTACTTATGACTGGTTACAGTTGTATACTGTCACATACAGTTTTCCTGCTCCTGACTGGTTACAGTTGTATACTGTCACATACAGTGTTCCTGCTCCTGACTGGTTACAGTTGTATACTGTCACGTACAGTGTTCCTGCTCCTGACTGGTTACAGTTGTATACTGTCACGTACAGTGTTCCTGCTCCTGACTGGTTACAGTTGTATACTGTTACATACAGTTTTCCTGCTCCTGACTGGTTACAGCTGTATACTGTCACGTACAGTGTTCCTGCTCCTGACTGGTTACAGTTGTATACTGTCATGTACAGTGTTCCTGCTCCTGACTGGTTAAAGTTGTATACTGTCATGTACAGTTTTCCTGCTCCTGACTGGTTAAAGTTGTATACTGTCACGTACTGTGTTCCTGCTCCTGACTGGTTAAAGTTGTATACTGTCACATACAGGTTTGCCTGCTCCTGACTGGTTACAGTTGTATACTGTCATGTACAGTGTTCCTGCTCCTGACTGGTTAAAGTTGTATACTGTCATGTACAGTGTTCCTGCTCCTGACTGGTTAAAGTTGTATACTGTCACATAATGTGTTCCTGCTTTTGACTGGTTACAGTTGTATATTGTCACATACTGTGTTCCTGCTCCTGACTGGTTACAGTTGTATACTGTCACATACTGTGTTGCCTACTTATGACTGATAACAGTTGTATACTGTCACATACAGTTTTGCCTACTCCTGACTGGTTACAGTTGTATTCTGTCACATACAGTTTTGCCTACTCCTGACTGGTTACAGTTGTATACTGTCACATACTGTCTTGCCTGCCCCTGACTGGTTAAAGTTGTATACTGTCACATACTGTTTTGCCTGCTCCTGACTGGTTACAGTTGTATAATGTCACATCCAGTTTTGCCTACTTATGACTGGTTACAGTTGTATACTGTCACATACTGTCTTGCCTGCTCCTGACTGGTTAAAGTTGTATACTGTCACGTACTGTGTTCCTGCTCCTAACTGGTTACAGTTGTATACTGTCACATACTGTCTTGCCTGCTCCTGACTGGTTACAGTTGTATACTGTCACATACAGTTTTGCCTACTTATGACTGACTACAGTTGTATACTGTCACATACAGTTTTGCCTACTTATGACTGGTTACAGTTGTATACTGTCACATACAGTGTTCCTGCTCCTGACTGGTTACAGTTGTATACTGTCACATACAGTTTTGTCTATTCCTGACTGGTTACAGTTGTATACTGTCACATACAGTTGTGCCTGCTCTGACTGGTTACAGTTGTATATATTGGCACATGCTTTTTTCCTGCTTCGGAATGTTGACACTGCTATTCAAGTCCACCGCTAATGTTGCACCTTCAACAGTGACATACATAGCTGGAATGTGCATTAATAGAATGCTTTAGATAAATATATAAATGCATGTGTATGTCAAATGAAACATAAAACTGTGGCGCAGTACTATTGTTGCTTTGTATTCGGTGCTGAAAAAGTTACAGTTGTGCTGCATTATTAATTTTTCCATGTAGGATTGATCATTTGGTAGTGCATTACAATATCACATATCTATGATGTCTCAGGGTCACGCAGGTCCGGGAAGTGTACTGTGTCTCAGAAACTTATAAATATTGCCCAGCCCGTGTTGAATATATTTAGAAAACGTTTCATGGTTACGTTTTGCATTTTATACAACGATACATTAAAAATGTTTGCATGAACATTTTGTTAACAATCAAAGATTATATTTTTCAGAATAATTAACAGTGTTTAAACAAGCTTCTGATTGGAATAGCTTCTTCTTGTTTATCTGATTTTAATTTTTATCTTAATTGTCGGCCATTTTGATAGATAAATTTCCTTAATGTTTATGGGGAATATAATGTAAACGATGATAAATGATACACGATAGATGAAAAACAACTTAATGCATTATGCTCATGTGGGCATTTGGCTCAGTAATTTGAAGAAAAGGTGGTTGTCTCATGCAAATTCTCTTGGTATTTTCTCAAGATCACATATTTGAAAATGAAGTGCTTATCAGTTTTGCCTATCGAATTGGCCGACAGTTAAGAACAATGGAGGTAAATATTGTAGATGGGGGAACTATGTATTGATTCGGGTAAGTTATATTTCCAGAGATTCATAAATTGAAGTTTTTATACGTTATTTCAGAGTTTACGGACCAATGCAGAACTTCGATGAATTCGCTAAAGCCTGGAATTGCCCGGTAGGGTCCAATATGAACCCATCGAACAAGTGTGCGGTCTGGTAGACTGTAACTAAGGCGATTACAAGACTCGGAGAAATTCTCAGAATGTTCCAACGATTTCCCTGAACGTACATGTATGCCATTCTTCAGGAGTTTTCTTCATGTCGTTGTGTTCGAATGCAGTAATTGTTTAATGTTCATTGTCATTGCCGTTTATACAATACATGTATTTGCTCAAAATATATGAAATACATATTCTAATACTGTGTCTGTTTTTTTCTTAAATGTATTTCTGTCTATAACATTGTTTGTTCAACTCTTGTGTCTACCCCCTCTCCCAAAACCACAGACTATACACAATAAAGGTTGTATGTAAAGTACACACACATAACTATAGTTGATAATTGATATATTGAATCTACCACACAGCTGTCTATGAAATGTCATCAGCTTGAATAACGAACAAAGATACAATAACTCCAAATAGAACTGTTAGTAACTTTAATTAATATTCAATCTTTCAATCATACTGTTTAACAAAGTGGCAATGGAAATAAAAATATTCATGGCTTCTTACACCTTGACAACCTTAAATATACACACAGTTGTGGTCAAATTGACATCTAGGATATAATAGAAGTGTGATAAAACAGTGTTCATATTGTCCCGTAAATGACAATATATATCTAGTAAATGATTTAAACATACCAAAACAAATGCAACATCTTCAATACTGTTTTTAAAATGTATTCAAGAGTGATTTGTTTTAATTGTATGTTTTTGGGCATTTTTCATTATAATTTATGTAAGAATATTGTTCACATGATCGACATTCATCGACGAAAACAACAAATGTAAAACATCAAGTGAGATCCCAATTAATTTGTGGGGTATACTATTCCCTCGGTCTCCTCTCGGTAAATGCCGGTCTCATTTGATCGTCTTATTGACGGTCCCAGATAATGGAAATCTAGGCAAAGTGTATGATAGTCTAAGCGACCTCTAGTTCACTTTTAATAGATATTTTAAGACACTGTGCCAATAAATTCATGATATTGTTTAACAAAACCCGTGATTTTAAGTATCATATGAATTTATACTGTGACATACAGAATATTAAAAGTGAACAAAAGGAAGAAGAAAAGAACCATACAACTGTGAATCGGCATAACACCAGAGCTTAGAATTGTGCTAGAATTTGTTAAAAGAGTTATTAATTAACTTTAATGATTTAATAATATTGTTACAATATGATGAAAGGGATCGATGTTTTGAAAAAGAAATCCGTGAAAACTCTGATTTTCGACGGACAGCACGTGCAACAATCTAAAGGAAGGATTCTGTATAAAACAGCCAAATTCAATAACCCCCAGATATATTCAAGCAAAAATTCAATGATAAATGTTGAACATCCTGGGGTTCAACAGCAGCTGAATGGACATAACTGTGGACTCTTTGTCATTGAAATTGTTATCGATTCTGCTACGAAAACGGCAATTACTGCTCAAATGTTAATTTTATAATTAATGAAATGCACTTGAACATTAAAATAAAAACTTTCTTTATAGCTTAATACTGATTCATTATCTGAGTTCTTTGTTTTGGCCATTCTTTAAATTCAAACCAAATTTTAAAAAAATCTCAAGTCCAAATTAAAATTGACTTAATATCTCGGCCAAGTTCGATAACCAGCCATTTCGTTCAAGTCACTCAGGAGTTATCACACTTTGATTTTAGAAATTACCTAAAATTTGTCTTGTTTAACTCAGACTGAGCTCTGACTTATGACGGGTGTATTTTGTGACAGTTTGCCACTCTTGTTTCAAGTTATTTCTTGTTTATTTGTAAGTTATATGCTTGTTTACAAATGTCTATGTATTGTATTGAGAGCAGAGTGTTAAACCATATCAGTCACGCGACATTGGTATGTAAGTTTATATCTAAGTTCTTATTGTCTAAAAGATATTCATTATCTGAGCTCTTTGTTTTGGCTATTCTTTAATTTCAAACCGAACTTAAAAAAAATCTCAAGTCCAAATTAAAATTGACTTGTTTAAAAATATGTGTATGTATTTGTTTTATGAACGTGTTATTGTCCGCATTTTATTATAATAAAACATGTTAAGATGGTTTATAAGGTCTTAATAATAGAAAGTATTTTACATTTAATTCAGATAAGCATTTTTCTCCTTTAAACAACCCTATAATAATTTACGAGACACAGAATAAACCCAGATTTTTTGAGATGCATTTACGAGACACAGAATATAACCAGATGTTTTTAGATGCTATCATTCTGTCAAATAGGTCTAATGCCATTCATGGAAATATGACATTTGGAGAATCGGTAGAACACTTATTTCCCACATGTTATAAAATATATTTGATCGCTCAGTCGCTTGAGTTAACTCTTCGGTGCATAAACATATTGAATAGTCAAGTAAAAATATACTTGTCTTCTGTGAACGCAGAAATTTAAACAGTCTGATATTTCCACAATTTCCTCGAATTCACAGAATCTGCCAACATTCTCACATCATGAACTTCACCATATATACAGTACTTAATTCATATATTTTAAATAAAACAATCAAGTAAATTAATATATAATGGGAACTATACACTGCATATTAAATGGTATTTGTAAAAAAGAAACACAAAAAATAAACATAATATGTGTACTCTATATAGTTAATTAATACAAAAATATAGATATTTTTCAAATTATCTAATTTATGTAACATCACATATATTTACACAAATCTTATCATTATTTAATTAGATTCAATTAATTTTAAAATCATTGATAGTATTATACATGAATCTCAATTTTTATAATTTTATTACCTCCCTTTACTTTTACATTTTAGTTTATTCTATCTATACAGCTATCACAGAAGAGTAGAAAACATGTAACATCCCTTTAAAAAAGTACTAACATACTGTAGTTAAACAATAAACACATACAATTTATATCTTAAATATTATACAACAGTCATATTATCTTTGATAACATCTAAACATAAAACAAAACATATGTACAGTTGTTGTTTGGTTGTTAGAACAGAAATTTACACCTGTTAAGTTTTATGTAAGTTTGATGTCAATACGGTGAACGGAACTCAAAATTATTCGCCGGAAACCAAATTTCTATTTTCAGTAGCGGTGACCTTGACCTTTGACGGACCGATCCCAAAAGCAATCCCAAGCGAGCTCTCCAGACGTTCTTACTATACACCAAGATTGATGTCAATAAGATGAACGGAACTCAAGTTATCCGCCGGAAACCACCAGTTTGACGCCCGCCTGCCCGCCCAACGACATACGCTATTCTTTGAAAACCTGGTTAATAAAAACTTTCTTTATAGCTTAATACTCATTCATTATCTGAGCTCTTTGTTTTGGCCATTCTTTAATTTCAAACCGAACTTAAAAAAAATCTCAAGTCCAAATTAAAATTGACTTGTTTAAAAATATGTGTATGTATTTGTTTTATGAACGTGTTATTGTCCTCATTTTATTATAATAAAACACGTTAAGATGGTTTATAAGTTCTTAATGATAGAAAGTATTTTACATTTAATTCAGATAAGCATTTTTCTCCTTAACAATCCTATAATCATTTACCGGACAAATCATAATCATTTACAAGAAACAGAATATAACCAGATTTTTTGAGATGCTATCATTCTGTAAAATAGGTATAATGCCATTCATGGAAATATGACATTTGAAGAATAGGTAGAACACTTATTTCCCACATGTTATAAAATATATTTGATCGCTCAGTTTTATGAGTTAGCCCTTCGGTGCATAAACATATTTAATAGTCAAGTAAAAATATACTTGTCTTCTGTGAACGCAGAAATTTAAACAGTCAGATATTTTCACAACTTCCTAGAATTCACAGAATCTGCCAACATTTTCTCACATCATGAACTTCACCATATATACAGTACTTAATTAATATATTTTAAATAAAACAATCAAGTAAATTAATATATGATGGGAACTATACACTGCATATTAAATGGTATTTGTAAAAAAGAAACACAAAAAATAAAAAAATATACATATTATGTGTACTCTATATAGTTAAAAAATTAATACAAAAATATAGATATTTTTCAAATTATCTAATTTATGTAACACCTGATATATTTACACTAATCTTATCATTATTTAATTAGATTCATTTAATTTTAAAATCATTGATAGCATTACACATAAAATCTCATTTTTTATAATTTTATTACCTCCCTTTATTTTTACATTTTAGTTTATTCTATCTATACAGCTATCAGAGAAGAGTAGAAAACACGTAACATCCCTTTAAAAAAGTACTAACATAATGTAGTTAAACAATAAACACATACAATTTATATCTTAGATATTATATAACAGTCATATTATCTTTGATAACATTTTAACATAAAACAAAACATACATGTACAGTTGTTGTGTAGTTCTTAGAACAGAAAATTACTCCAGTTTTATGTAAGTTTTACTTATATTCTATCAATAATACATGTACACAGAATGGACAACTCTGTTATCTCACAATATGTTTGATTACTCTAGTTCATACATTTTCACTACATCACAGACATCCATGGTAACAAACATTCTATTCAGTCCCTGATGAAAACACACTGAGCGTGGAAATTGTAATATATCTCCTCGCTTCACAACCACACCAAGTTTCTTCCCATTCTCACTGAATTGTACCACATTATGTGACCCATACCCATACCCAGCTACAAACATGTTTCCTCTACCATCAACACATACATCAACTACACACGACAGGTCAGTGTCTGTAATAGTGGACAAATAATTTCCCATCCTATCAAAACATACAAGTCCCTTGCCCCAATCTCCAACAAACATTCTGTCTCCACTTTCATTGAATGTAACATGTAGACTACCGGTGAACAGCTCATTCCCAGCATTGTCTCGTGTAATTGTCTTCAGCAGGGTACCAGTCATATCATGCACATAGAGTGAAGCACCATCTGTCACATAAAGCTGACCATCCTTGAAAGCAATACCATAACAAAGATGAGACATTTTAATTTGTCTTGTAGGAGTCATCTTGTTATGAATGGAAACAAACTGGATCTTGTTGTCACTCATACATGCAACAGCAACTTCATGTTTACTGATACAACATACACCACGAGGTGCAGAATCTAAAGTACAATAGTCAACAACTGACATCTTCTGTATATCAATACGTTTTAGTTTCTTATTTTTCCAATCTGTGACAAGTAGCTGGTTATCTTGTGTCAGACAACATCCAAGGGAACAGCATGTCTCAGAATCATGAGAAAGTGTTATGGTAATATCTCTACTTCCTTTGATTTTGTAGACGTCGTGTTTCTGCTTTCTATGTTTCTGTACTTGACCAATACCTTGTAAAGCTTGGATATTATAGGGGTCGTGTTTCTGTACTTGACCAATACCTTGTAAAGCTTGGATATATTCCATCAATGATTGGTCTGGAATGAATAATATCTTGACGTCTGTATTATGTTGTAATTCTTGCTTCATCTTCTCACCGTCTGCTTCTTTTATTTTTTCTTGAGCAATTTTCGTACAAACAAAATGTTGGGCTCTATTTCCTTCTGATTTACTTAACTTGTCGTCTGTCGTCTGCAAATCTTTACAGATGTTATCAACACTTTGCTTGGCTTGTAGAATTTTTGTTTCTAGTTGTTTGTATGCAACTTCTATTTCTTTGCGCGACGACTCGGCAATTTTACTCAAGATGGCTTCCAATGCTTTTTGGAATGTACTGACTTGACCTAAAGCTTTGTTCTTTGCTTTCTTCAAAGTCTGAAGTTGGAAATTTGTAGATTTACTTGCAGTTTCCATGGATACCATCATATCTTTCAGAAGACGGTGCGTCTGTTTGCAGTCAGACAACTTGAATATGGCGTCAATCATGTCTGGTATAGAATGGATGTGACTGTCTTGACAAGATCTGAAATGGAATGATTTATAATTACATTCTGCATAAAATAAATGTACAGAAAACACATTTAAAACATAGGACGTTGTGACAATGTTCATATGTAGCCTATTGATTTAAATTTGTGTTAAACAATTTTAAATCGAATACCAACATACTTAAAGTGCTCGATTATTTACGTTTTTGGTTCATTACTCATCATGAATGATAAAAACACATAAATTCTGTCTGTTGAATACATTATTGTAAAATTTAAAAAAGGAAATGATTAAATAAATTTAATAAAATGAGAATGTACACGACTAATATTTTGAACTAGGGCCATATCAGTATTTAAGGGATCGTGGGTTCGAGCGCAGTTTTTCTGTGTTGTAGAGGTCGAGTGACTTCGGGTAATTCCGACACTTTAAGAGAAATAAATCTGTATTGATTTACCTATCTGTTATGTTACACAGTAGATGTCCGAATTACCTGAACACACCATTTACTCATATTTCCATATAGATCTAATTATAATTCTGTAGTGGTGTGAGGAGAGGGCCGCCCGGTTAGCTTAGTAGGTAGAGCGCTATTTAGTGTGTAGGAGGCCTTGGGTTCGAGCCCCGGATCGTGCATACTTTTTCCACTCGATATACTTCGTGCTGGCAGCGGTGTTTGATGGCCCATGATGGTTGAGCCTCAAATGCGGGAAGGGGGAATGAGTGCAATGGAGAGGGAATTATAATTCTAACATAAAGTTGATATTGATGTAAATAAAAGCATTACTTGTGATGTTTAAAGAAACATGTAGAACAGCCAACAACATCATGACCTTCGCAGTACATTTCAACAACTTTGCCTCTATGTATGCTACATTGTTCTGTTGGAATTTCCAACAAACATGATTGTTGACTACTCGATTGCTTTCCTTGAGTCAGGTGCATAAAACATTACATGTGATTTTTAACTCTACTGTCAGGCGCGTAGCTGAGCCCAAATTGACTTTACGCACTCTGCTAGGGGGGTCCGGGGTCATACTCCCCCGGGATTTTTTTTGTAATTGGAACGGTCTATGGTGTAATTTCCTGTAGTCTGCACCTCACCCCCCTTAACTCCCAGTGTACATTTTTATTGCGTTTTTCGCATTTATTTCAATTTTATTTTTTCGACCTGTCTAAAATTATTTTACGCACGTACGCCTGACTGTAGCAAAATTAAAATCCATATGAATACAGATTTAGCTTACTTGTGATATTTTGCAATGCAGACATAGCAGCCAACAACATCGTGGCCTTCACAATACATATCCAGTACTTTCCCCTGATGTATGCTGCATCGTTCTGTGGGAAACTCCAGCAAACTAGATTGCTGACTGCTCAATTGCTTTCCTTGACTGACATCCCGCAAATTGTGTTTCTTCAATACCTTCTTATGGGCGTCGGTACATGCCTTACAACAATATCCACAACATTCTACACAATATTTCACAGCCTCCACTACCTTGTTGTCTTCTGCACAAGCGGTGCACACAAAATCAAGAACCTCATCCGACATTTTCAACAGAGAACGTCCTCTCGCCATTTTCTATGTTTGACCTTTGATTTCGGAAAACATACGTAGTCATTGGTGACAGCCAGCCAGCTAACCGTCAATAGCTACAAACAATTATAACGAATTGAGGTCCGTATAGAGGTTCAATCAAGTAGGAAGCTAGTATCGATAAATTAACGTCAGGTAATGCAACAAAAAGCTATGTTCAACCAAAATACAGATAAACTCGAGTACCTGAGACCTCCAATAGTCCAACTGTTACAAGTAGAACCAACATACCATCCTGGTAGAGTCATGCTATTAAACACTACAAAGTCAAGCAAAGGCAGACACAGTGTAGCAAAGTCTAGCAAAGTCAAGCAAAGGCAGGCAAAGGCAGGCAAAGTCTAGCAAAGTCAGGCTAATCTTTAACAAAGTCAGTTTAAGAATACTTATAAGTAATATTTAATTATTAAAACATATTTTCATTGTAATTACAGCTAATTGTGACCGAAATTCAGGCATATTTGCATGTCAACTATATAGCCGTATGATGCAAACTGTAGCAAAGTCAGTATAATTTTAACAAAGTCAGCTTAAGAATACTTAATTAAAAAAACATAATATAATTGAGTGCTGCTAAGGGACTTACAACCTCTTCTGTAAGTGACGTCATTTCAAGAAAATTCAACATGTGATGTCACTCCTTGCAAGCAGGAAACAATATTTACTCCATATGGTCACTTCGTTTTCATATTGCCATATGGGGCAAATATTGCTTACTGTCAGTATATGGTGACGTCACATGTGACGTTTTCTGGAAATGACGTCACTTAAAGAAGAGGTTGGAAATCGTACAGCAGCGCTCATATCTTTGTGCTGGATGTCAAATGCACTGAACAAATAACCTGCGAAAACACAGTCAATAAAACCCTTCAATGCTGTAGCCAAACCCTAATTATGCGTGAAAAAACGATTTTTAACCAGCGCGCCTAAGCGCGCCTGGTTTTATTTGTATTTGCGTTAGTTTATCGTCGCCACCGGTTTCCCAAATGGGCGACGCCTCCGGAAGAATGTTGGTCATTTTTAATTTTTGAGGATAGAACATGAGACGGAAGATGCCCCAGTTCCAGAAGCACCCCTGGTTCTTTTACGTGCCCAATTTGAAGCATCGTACCCAGGACCTCGGGTTTTCAAAGTTTCGTCTGAAAGACTGTTAGTGCAGTCAGTGATGAAGCAGGGGATCGAACCCCGTCTCATGTACACGTGCACATTTTTTCTTATTGGATAACAATGTCTCATAAGGGAGCTATGCAGGAGGCAAATCGTCTTAATATCATCGGACCTTTACATTCAACGCCATGTACAGGTTTGATCCCAATACTTGGGGCCTCCCTACAATTGTGTGGTAGTTAAATTTGAACTTGGACTAATTGTTGTCACAGATACTCATATATATTCCCTGTCTAATGAGGGACACATTGCCTCTGAAGTGAGCTATGGTTTGTGCTTTTCGCCCTATACAATCAAGTATTTTCCTTCAAAGATGGGTGTAAGTTCGATCCTCCGTACCGGTCTCCTCACGTTGGCATGGTAGTTCTATTCGGTTTGGTTGGACTGATCAGTGTCTCAAATAGTCATGCGTACCTTGTTTGGTCACATACTCTCTGTACTGATCGAGATATGCTGCCTATATTTTCCTATTTAATGAAGCATATTTTCGTTGCCGATGTGATGAGAATTGCGATAAAAAAAATCTTCATTTTGTTTTCATACCCTTACAATAAAGTGTTACCCATGTTAGCAGCATTATTATTGGAATTGTATCTAAAATTACGTAGAATCAAAGACCTAAATACCATTTAGGTCTTTGGTAGAATCATCCACTAAGATCCTGTGTCGGGCCTCCTGTGCATATGGTATTGACGGCTAGACAGTCAAGGGAAGTTACTCTACATTATGGAGCACAATCGCAACATCTCGGCATTTTCCCTAACAGCCGTGCGTTCGGTTAAGGCTAACACTCGCACGAGTAAGAAACTGCGCACGCATTTTGCAACCGAACGCTCTGTTTGCCAAAAAGACTGATATAAACATTTTATGCGGTCCGTATATCGATTCAAAGTAACTGAACGCTAAACATTACATAAACTTTACAACAAAACGTCAAATAATCAAGTTAAATAAAGAAAATCACAAATCTATTCAATGTGAAGCACATTAACCGATTTAGATTAACGGATTCATTCCCTCATAAAACACTATTTGCGGCTCATGAGCGCCGAAACTGGTTACTGGAGGATTTATTACAAACGTCTTTTATTCATTATTGGCAAACTTTCTGATAATCTTTATTTGTTGATTTTTTGACGACATAATCTATATAATAATTATTTTTGTTAATTTTTTTTGGGGAAAAATAGCCAAAATGAGCATAGCATGGCTTCAAGCTTGTGTACATTTTGCCCTTTAATCGCAACATTTTTCTACATTTTGCCCTTTAATCGCAACATTTTTCTACATTTTGCCCTTTAATCGCAATATTTTTCTACATTTTGCCCTTTAATCGCAAAATTTGCCCTGTAATCGCAACATTTTCTACATTTTGCCCTTTAATCGCAACATTTTTCTACATTTTGCCCTCTAATCGAAAAATTTGCCCTGTAATCACAATTTTTTCTACATTTTGCCCTTTAATCGCAACATTTTTCTACATTTTGCCCTTTAATCGCAAAATTTTGCCCTCTAATAGCAACATTTTGCCCTTTAATCGCAACATTATTCTACATTACGCATTTAGGGCACTTGCTAAATTTCTCTACATTTTGCTGTCTTAGTTTACGTATTTTGCTACATTTAGCCCCATTTTGCGGGCAAAATGTAATATTTATTATAATATCAAAATGTATTTAAATATGTAAGAACTCGCAACATTTTGCCCTTTAATTGCAACATTTTACTGCATTTAGCCCTGTAATCGCAACGTTATTCAACATTACGCATTTTAGGCACTTGCTAAAATTCACTCGATTTACATTTTGCTCTTAATTAGACTATTTTACCCATTTTAGCCACATTTGACCCGCAAAATGTAATATTATAACATTTATGACATACAATTGCATAATATTTGCTAAAAGTCACTAATTATGCCCTTTAATAGGTACATTTTGCTACATTTTGCCACATTTTGCAACATTTTGCTACATTTCGCTACATTTTGCTACATTACGCATTTTAGGCAGTTCTCACGCTACACCGCCCGGTTTACTTACCGGAAATCCGAAAAATCTCGCTGTTTCGAATTAAATTGGCTTTCTAACGAATTGCATGTTTAGAAACTGCGATGGAAGTGAAGCAAAGGGATCTGTTATACAGACTCATGATCAGGTGAATTTCTGTATTTATTTCATTTGCAAACTTCTAATCAAACTTGATCTGGGGAATCGTGGACCAGCCTTGCGTTCAGTTAGGTTTCCAGTCAACTCGTACCGTAGCCAACTCGTACGTCGTTCAACTCGTACCGTAGCCAACTCGTACGTCGTTCAACTCGTACCGTAGCCAACTCGTACGTCGGTCAACTCGTACCGTAGCCAACTAGTACGTCGGTCAACTCGTACCGTTTTTGGTCAACTCGTACCTTAGTTAACTCGTAATTACACTTTGTTAACAGTTAGTATTAGCAGTTATTCATTATACAATTAAGTGTTACTGTATTTTCCTGTATTCGGTGAACAATTTTGAACAGTATAACTATACTGGTAATGTAAAGAAGGGAAACAGCATGCTAGGCTTTTTACAGAGGAACCTAAGGGTCCGAAGTAAGGATACTAAATCCCAGGCATACTTCGCGATGGTTCGCTCCAACCTAGAGTACTGCGCTTCGGTCTGGAACCCCTTCACCAAACAGTACATATCAAAGCTGGAGATGGTGCAACGTAGAGCTGCTCGGTACACTAGCAAGCGGTACAGGAACACCAGCAGCGTTACAGAAATGCTCAAGGAACTTGACTGGGAGTCATTAGAGTCAAAACGCACCAAGATCCAGCTCACTATGATGTACAAAATCTTGACAGATCTGGTAGACATCAAGTCAACTTTATCCTTAATACCTGCATCAACACGTACGAGGTCACAACACTCTACCAAACTTAGACAACTAGCATCCAGGACCGACAACTACAAATTCAGTTTCTTCCCTCGCACTATCCGCACATGGAATTCTTAACCGGCAGCCATCGCCGAGGCTCCTGACTTGGTACACTTCAAGCAGGAGCTCGCGAAAGTAAAATTCTAAGGCAGCTATCCTCCCAGGCTGTTTTAAGAACCAACGATGGTCAGAGCTGTACCGGTTGGGTGAATTCCCATTAGGCGCTACGCTAGCCGGAGTGGTCTGACGCTAAGGAACTGACGCAGCCTGGGAACTATCTCTTATGCACTCTTTCTGTTAACTTGCTACTTCTATCTTTTCTATTAGTATTACTCTAATGCTTATTCTAACGCTTTTACCTTTTTCTAGCCACTAACCGAAACGTAACGGTCAATCATGACAGCGATTTCGTACAATGTAGATGTAGATGTTTGTCAGTACTTATTATGCGGCAGCTAATACCAGTTGGTCAACTCGTACCTTCGGTAAAACTAGTCATATTCAAGTCATACACTTATTAATAGAGTTAATATGATTAAAAGTAAGCTTTTCCTGTATTGTGTGGCTCAATTGTGACCAGTGTAAACATATCAAACTTTCACAGTAACGTTAATCATTAGTTAATAGACGGCATATAACGTAAGAGTTCTATTTGCATGTCGATTGATAAAAATAGTTCCTTAGCTTTTTTAATGGGACAATACATAGCTTTCCGAGTTTCGTGCCTTGTTTGGCTGTATGTTTTATATGTTTGTTTCATCGGGTTTAACGTCGTTGCTCAACGATATTTTAGTTATATACGGCGGCCGGTTCACCTAACCAGTTTTTCCTGTACTGAAATCTAACCAGTACTAACTTGTTTATTCACAAAAACAGGCTTAAAATTCACAATTCAGGCCACTTAATATTTTCAGGTTTTTGTTTACGAATGTTGATCAATCTGACTAACAGTAGTTTTAACTGCTATGCTATAGATTAATAAACTGCTAGCCTGTAGTGTACTACATGAGGTCATGTGAATCAGTATCATTTTATTTTAAGCAAACTATGATATTCACAATTATGGGCAATTCGATTCTATTTTCACAATTCTACGGGCCCCGGCCCCATTCACAGAAGGGTGGAAAAAAACACTATAGAAATATTCTCCTTAGGTCTAAAAAAATTGTTTGTTTCCAATGACACTGAGAAAAAAATAGGGTAGGTAGGTAGGCTAAATAAAAAAATTTTTTTACCAAACACTGGTTTGTGTCAAACACAAAGTTCATATTACTAATCTTTCATTCACTGGACAAATATCTCTTTCGAATCTGATACATAAGTCTACGCCAAATTTAACTTTGATAGGTAGAAAGATCTTTTATTTTTTGCCAAAAATGTTTAGGGTCGGCGACAAAAAATAGGGTCGGTTGGGTCACAGGAAACAAGAATATTATTTTTAGGCCTTACATAGTAGCCTCTTATTTGTTTGTTTCAGTCAATTGTTCTACGATGGCCATCAACAATTGGCTGTGAATTTAGCATCAGCTGTGAAGGCTCATCATGCGTGTCCACCATCAGAAGACAGACTGTTAAATGTGCTTAAACTTGGACTCAAATCTGAGGAAGGTAAATTGCGATTCTCTTCATACTTTGAATGGAATATGCAGGGTAAATTCTATGACAGATTTTCAATGAGAGAATTACTCCTATTTGTCCAAAATTGGTGAGAGAGTTTCAATGTTAACAAGATATTTGAATAAGAAATGGATAATGCAATAATAAAACAATGCTTAGTAATTTTGTTCATACCTTCTATAATAATTCACTAACATTATATCATAATCTAATTGAATCATGAAATTTGAATGTTTGGTCAATAGTTTTTCAATACTTTTTGAACAATGTTTTAAGCATTGGTAACAGTTGGTAGCTTTTAACGTATTATACCAGTACGGAAACTTTACAGTTCCCAGAACAGGTGGAATGCAGGTTGGTACTTTATACAAATAATTCCTAAGTTGTGTCCGTCTGTATAATTTCTTCACATCTTCATTATGAGTATATTTGTTTTACTTGGTATGAGAATTATTACATCCCCAGTGTTTTCAGAGTTATTTATTTGTTTACGTATGTGGTGATATTGCCAATTTAACGCCGTTTTTTTCAACAGTATTTCCGTATTTGTACAACGGTCAGTTGATCTAAGCAATGTTTCTGCGTTATTACCCTATTCTAACATTTATATCACAAGTGGGAACTTTTTTTGAATTTACGGCCTGTGCCTTTTCAATTGGGAAAATATGCACGATAAGTCCTAAATTTGGGGAAATAAATGCATGGTTATATTACATGCTTTAATTTCCTGCTTTTGTTGAATATATTATTACTTTTCCCTCTTTCATCTCAAAGTGCTCTTGTTTCAGGATGGTAGACATTTTTATTTCTTTGTACTGTTTGGGGAAAATGGAGGCTTATTTGCTAGGAGAAATAGCCGAAATTGTACAAAAAAATCACTGACAGATAACGCATTCACAGCATGAATCAGAGGATGGGATCCATCGGAGGAATCTGGATGTATTTTCTTCAATCATATTGCCACGAACTCTTACCCTGGGTTCGAATTTACAATCACCAGTCCGACAGTGATCTATTGACGAATGCTACCCGAATGTAGTATCCAGAAACCGTGTACTTGTAAATGGTGCCGTCTATGACATATTGTGATAAACTGGCATTTTCAATCAATAACTTTTTGTATTTCGACTTACGTTTATTTGCGTCAATTTGATGGTTTTTGTGTGAATTATTGTGTTATATTTTACAGTTAAATGGTGTGAATACACAGGGTGAGAATATCGCAGACAATGGTGGAATCAAGGAAAGTTTTAAGGTAGGCAATGCTATAATCTCGCTGTCTTACAGTCTCGCAGTTCACTTTTGCGGCTCATTAATCATATACTTTTAAGGGCTTGCTTAAATTTAAGTTTTGACGAATCTATTTAGCTTAAAATAAGATTATGTGTCTATGATATACGATGTAGCACATTTACGTTCCGACTTTTCTCAGTACATATACTCATAAAAGATGAAAGAAAAAACTAGATGACGTTTCTTCAACGGGTGATGTAACCATCCAAGGAAAGTTTAAAGCCAAATAAACAGCTCAAAATATAAACAAAACAATAACAATTATATCATAAAGCCAAACAGCATTTATATTACAGTAGCTATGATGTATACAAGCCCCACCTGTTAATTTGTTATAGTACCTGTCATAAAATACACACCAACACTTAGGATAGCACAAACAAGAACTATCTTTAAAAAAAGATAAACGGCATAGATAGAATGATGTCTTCCGGTTTGTTTAATGAAATAATGTTTTTGCAACATGTTGAAAAATCAAAAAAATCCTTAACTCGAATATATGTATACTATAATCATGGACATGTCTTATCAGGGTCATTATATATACGCTGTTTTCTCGTTCATTCGTGCCCCTAAGCAGAAATGTCATTGCAAGTTCATTCAGTACACAGTTTACTTACATATTTTTCATTTTAAACTTAAAAAAAAACATTAATGTTAACCATTTCAAAGTCTGAAGCAACATTTGTTTATGTTTTGCAATGAAACATGTGCTTAAAATAGAAGGTCAGTGATCTGGATCGACTGGAAACTTTCTCGTTAGATTCGTGCCCCTGGGAAATCTGCCTCGTTCTGGATTGTAAACAATTTGATGACGTAAAATAATGATGCGACATTCGCACATCTTACAAAAAACCCGCAATGTGCCTCTTGTGTGAACATATGATTGGTCAGATTTTAAAAAGCCTGCTTCGATGACAGCATTTGGTTGGTCAAACATGTAGGTCAAAATCAATGTTATACAGCTACGCCGAACAAGAGTAGAATCTTATTTCCATTGTGGTCCTTCGTGTAGCCGCCACTTTGCCGTCACAATCGAAACGTAATTTCCAACTGATATTATGGTATTTGAATGTTCCATATGATTAATAATAAATAACCAGGATTCGCACTATAGTATAGTTGATATGTACTTATCAGTATGGCAGTCGTACAGCAACTGACATAACAAAGTGGCATACATTTACATTTTATACAAGCACTATATGATATATAAACATGATGATAATACACGAGAGACAACTCTAGAAACTTTCATTTGTTATTTACATTTCAAGAGTTAACTAATAATATAACACTTATTCATCATTTCTTTATACATGTATTCCATACATTCACAGGCATATCGAGACTGGGTTAGAACTGCTAGAAGTGGGGTAGAGGAGGATAAACTACCCGGCATGGATTACACACCCAATCAGCTCTACTTCCTGAATGCTGCACAGGTAGGTTATTAAACCTCTGACTGTTCTGTTTTAGTGTTACACCGTTTTACAACAGAATTGAAGTTACGTGCGGGTGACCTTACCAGTGCTCCTGGGTTACCAAGCAGCTCTAATATGTTCTGCTACAAGCAACTGACAACTTCTCCACAAGGCAACTTCCAGTAAATTACGATATTTTAACCCTAGTTACATCAGAAAATTGCTCATTTGCTTATTTTTTTGTACAATATTTTCAGTGTTCTGTAAGAATTGTGTTTCACTGAACAAACTTCTATACTATTCATCATTTGAAGACGCCGATTTGCTTTGCCACGTTCATTTGATACACTGTGGTGTAGTGGTTAGAATAACGGAGGCCCGGTTCGAATTCCGATGGCGCCATTGACCGAGATAAGTCTCATATACTCATGGCAACATCACTAACAGTCCAACATATACTCATGGCAAGCTGAATAACAGTCCAACATATACTCATGGCAAGCTGAATAACAGTCCAACATACACTCATGGCAAGCTGAATAACAGTCCAACATATACTCATGGCAACATCAATAACAGTCCAACATATACTCATGGCAAGCTGAATAACAGTCCAACATATACTCATGGCAAGCTGAATAACAGTCCAAAATATACTCATGGCAAGCTGAATAACAGTTCATCATATACTCATGTCAAGCTGAATAACAGTCCAACATATACTCATGGCAAGCTGAATAACAGTCCAACATATACTCATGGCAAGCTGAATAACAGTTCAACATATACTCATGGCAAGCTGAATAACAGTTCAACATATACTCATGGCAAGCTGAATAACAGTTCAACATACACTCATGGCAAGCTGAATAACAGTCCAACATATACTCATGGCAACATCAATAACAGTCCAACATATACTCATGGCAACATCAATAACAGTCCAACATATACTCATGGCAAGCTGAATAACAGTTCAACATATACTCATGGCAACATCAATAACAGTCCAACATATACTCATGGCAACATCACTAACAGTCCAACATATACTCATGGCAAGCTGAATAACAGTCCAACATATACTCATGGCAAGCTGAATAACAGTCCAACATACACTCATGGCTAGCTGAATAACAGTCCAACATATACTCATGGCAACATCAATAACAGTCCAACATATACTCATGGCAAGCTGAATAACAGTCCAACATATACTCATGGCAAGCTGAATAACAGTCCAACATATACTCATGGCAAGCTGAATAACAGTTCATCATATACTCATGTCAAGCTGAATAACAGTCCAACATATACTCATGGCAGCTGAATAACAGTCCAACATATACTCATGGCAAGCTGAATAACAGTTCAACATATACTCATGGCAAGCTGAATAACAGTTCAACATACACTCATGGCAAGCTGAATAACAGTCCAACATATACTCATGGCAACATCAATAACAGTCCAACATATACTCATGGCAACATCAATAACAGTCCAACATATACTCATGGCAAGCTGAATAACAGTTCAACATATACTCATGGCAACATCAATAACAGTCCAACATATACTCATGGCAAGCTGAATAACAGTCCAACATATACTCATGGCAACATCAATAACAGTCCAACATATACTCATGGCAAGCTGAATAACAGTTCAACATATACTCATGGCAAGCTGGATAACAGTCCAATATATACTCATGGCAACATCAATAACAGTCCAACATATACTCATGGCAACATCAATAACAGTCCAATATATACTCATGGCAACATCAATAACAGTCCAACATATACTCATGGCAAGCTGAATAACATTCCAACATATACTCATGGCAAGCTGAAAAACTGTCCAATATATACTCATGTCAAACATTTTCAGAAACAAATTGATAAAATTTCCCTCAAAAGTTTAGTGTAAATAGTGACAAATATGTCGTTGCTTCAATCCAGTTGCTATACAATATATGAGACTAATGACTGTGGATAAATTTGTGAACTTTGAAGCTCAATGTTACCTCTAAAGAGAGACACCCTTTGATTTTAATGAGAGGTTGTTGCTCAAGAGAGGGCCGTTTGGGAGAGGTTTCACAATATACTTTTGACTAGTTCGTAGAGGACAGAACAGACTAACGTCTCCATATATATGATTGGTGACTTTGGTCTTTTCATCAGGGAATTTTCATATCAAACGTTTGTTATATTTCCCAGTTTCTGTGAACATTAATTGCAGATTTGGTGTGATCAATTTAGAGATAAGGCGAAAATAAAAGCAATATTTACATCGAGACACAGTATATCACAGTACAGGTATTATGTATTCTGCTGGGCAGTTATACAACTATATATATGTATATATGAATTACATATATATATGTGTGCGGGTGTGTGTGTGTACCAATATGACGTACAAATTGCATGCAATATTTAGTTGTATACTGTCACATACAGTTTTGCCTCCTCCTGACTGGTTACGGTTGTATACTGTCACATACAGTTTTGCCTACTTATGACTGGTTACAGTTGTATACTGTCACATACAGTTTTCCTGCTCCTGACTGGTTACAGTTGTATACTGTCACTTACAGGTTTGCCTGCTCCTGACTGGTTACAGTTGTATACTGTCACATACTGTATTCCTCCTGACTGGTTATAGTTGTATACTGTCACATACTGTCTTACCTGCTCCTGACTGGTTACAGTTGTATACTGTCACATACAGGTTTGCCTGCTCCTGACTGGTTACAGTTGTATACTGTCACATACTGTCTTACCTGCTCCTGACTGGTTACAGTTGTATACTGTCACATACAGGTTTGCCTGCTCCTGACTGGTTACAGTTGTATACTGTCACATACAGGTTTGCCTGCTCCTGACTGGTTACAGTTGTATACTGTCACATACAGGTTTGCCTGCTCCTGACTGGTTACAGTTGTATACTATCACATACAGTTTTCCTGCTCCTGACTGGTTACAGTTGTATACTGTCACATACAGTGTTCCTGCTCCTGACTGGTTACAGTTGTATACTGTCACGTAGTGTTCCTGCTCCTGACTGGTTACAGTTATATACTGTCACGTACCGTGTTCCTGCTCCTGACTGGTTACAGTTGTATACTGTCACGTACAGTGTTCCTGCTCCTGACTGGTTACATTTGTATACTGTCACGTACAGTGTTCCTGCTCCTGACTGGTTACAGGTGTATACTGTTACATACAGTGTTCCTGTTCCTGACTGGTTACAGTTATGTACTGTCACATACAGTTTTCCTGCTCCTGACTGGTTACAGTTGTATACTGTCACATACAGTTTTCCTGCTCCTGACTGGTTACAGTTGTATACAATCACATACAGTTTTCCTGCTCCTGACTGGTTACAGTTGTATACTGTCACATACAGTGTTCCTGCTCCTGACTGGTTAAAGTTGTATACTGTCACATACTGTGTTCCTGCTTTTGACTTGTTACAGTTGTATACTGTCACATACAGGTTTGCCTGCTCCTGACTGGTTACAGTTGTATACTGTCACATACAGTTTTGCCTCCTCCTGACTGGTTACGGTTGTATACTGTCACATACAGTTTTGCCTACTTATGACTGGTTACAGTTGTATACTGTCACATACAGTTTTCCTGCTCCTGACTGGTTACAGTTGTATACTGTCACTTACAGGTTTGCCTGCTCCTGACTGGTTACAGTTGTATACTGTCACATACTGTATTCCTCCTGACTGGTTATAGTTGTATACTGTCACATACTGTCTTACCTGCTCCTGACTGGTTACAGTTGTATACTGTCACATACAGGTTTGCCTGCTCCTGACTGGTTACAGTTGTATACTGTCACATACAGGTTTGCCTGCTCCTGACTGGTTACAGTTGTATACTGTCACATACAGGTTTGCCTGCTCCTGACTGGTTACAGTTGTATACTATCACATACAGTTTTCCTGCTCCTGACTGGTTACAGTTATGTACTGTCACATACAGTTTTCCTGCTCCTGACTGGTTACAGTTGTATACTGTCACATACAGTTTTCCTGCTCCTGACTGGTTACAGTTGTATACAATCACATACAGTTTTCCTGCTCCTGACTGGTTACAGTTGTATACTGTCACATACAGTGTTCCTGCTCCTGACTGGTTAAAGTTGTATACTGTCACATACTGTGTTCCTGCTTTTGACTTGTTACAGTTGTATATTGTCACATACTGTGTTCCTGCTCCTGACTGGTTACAGTTATATACTGTCACATACTGTGTTGCCTACTTATGACTGGTTACAGTTGTAAACTGTCACATACAGTGTTCCTGCTCCTGACTGGTTACAGTTGTATACTGTCACGTAGTGTTCCTGCTCCTGACTGGTTACAGTTGTATACTGTTACGTACCGTGTTCCTGCTCCTGACTGGTTACAGTTGTATACTGTCACGTAGTGTTCCTGCTCCTGACTGGTTACAGTTGTATACTGTCACGTAGTGTTCCTGCTCCTGACTGGTTACAGTTATATACTGTCACGTACCGTGTTCCTGCTCCTGACTGGTTACAGTTGTATACTGTCACGTACAGTGTTCCTGCTCCTGACTGGTTACATTTGTATACTGTCACGTACAGTGTTCCTGCTCCTGACTGGTTATAGGTGTATACTGTTACATACAGTGTTCCTGTTCCTGACTGGTTACAGTTCTGTAGTGTCACATACAGTTTTCCTGCTCCTGACTGGTTACAGTTGTATACTGTCACATACAGTTTTCCTGCTCCTGACTGGTTACAGTTGTATACAATCACATACAGTTTTCCTGCTCCTGACTGGTTACGGTTGTATACTGTCACATACAGTTTTCCTGCTCCTTACTGGTTACATTTGTATACTGTCACATACAGTTTTCCTGCTCCTGACTGGTTACAGTTGTATACAATCACATACAGTTTTCCTGCTCCTGACTGGTTACGGTTGTATACTGTCATGCACAGTGTTCCTGCTCCTGACTGGTTAAAGTTGTATACTGTCACATACTGTGTTCCTGCTTTTGACTTGTTACAGTTGTATATTGTCACATACTGTGTTCCTGCTCCTGACTGGTTACAGTTATATACTGTCACATACTGTGTTGCCTACTTATGACTGGTTACAGTTGTATACTGTCACATACAGTTTTGCCTACTCCTGACTGGTTACAGTTGTATAATGTCACATACAGTTTTGCCTGCCTCTGACTGGTTACAGTTGTATACTGTCACATACTGTTTTGCCTGCTCCTGACTGGTTACAGTTGGATACTGTCACATTCTGTGTTCCTGCTCCTGACTGATTACAGTTGTATTCTGTCACATACAGTTTTGCCTACTCCTGACTGGTAACAGTTGTATACTGTCACATACTGTCTTGCCTGCTCCTGACTGGTTACAGTTGTATACTGTCACATACTGTCTTGCCTGCTCCTGACTGGTTACAGGTGTATACTGTCACATACTGTCTTACCTGCTCCTGACTGGTTACAGTTGTATACTGTCACATACAGTTTTGCCTGCTCCTGACTGGTTACAGTTGTATAATGTCACATACAGTTTTGCCTACTTATGACTGGTTACAGTTGTATACTGTCACATACTGTCTTGCCTGCTCCTGACTGGTTACAGTTTTAAACTGTCACATACAGTTTTGCCTGCTCCTGACTGGTTACAGTTGTATAATGTCACATACAGTTTTGCCTGCTCCTGACTGGTTACAGTTGTATACTGTCACATACTGTCTTGCCTGCTCCTGACTGGTTACAGTTGTATACTGTCACATACAGTTTTGCCTACTTATGACTGACTACAGTTGTATACTGTCACATACAGTTTTGCCTACTTATGACTGGTTACAGTTGTATACTGTCACATACAGTGTTCCTGCTCCTGACTGGTTACAGTTGTATACTGTCACTTACAGTTTTGACTATTCCTGACTGGTTACAGTTGTATACTGTCACATACAGTTTTGCCTGCTCTGACTGGTTACAGTTGTATATATTGGCACATGCTTTTTTCCTGCTTCGGAATGTTGACACTGCTATTCCAGTCCACCGCTTATGTCGCACCTTCAACAGTGACATACATAGCTGGAATGTGCATTAATAGCATGCTCTAGATAAATATATAAATGCATGTGTATGTCGAATGAAGCATAAAACTGTGGCGCAGTACTATTGTTGCTCTGTATTCGGTGCTGAAAAAGTTACAGTTGTGTTGCATTATTAAATTTTCCATGTAGGATTGATAATTTGGTAGTGCATTACAATATCACACATCTATAATGTGTCAGGGTCACGCAGGTCCTGGAAGTGTACTGTATCTCAGAAACTAAATATTGCCCAGCCCGTGTTGAATATATTTAGAAAACGTTTTATGGTTATGTTTTGCATTTTATACAACGATACATTAAAAATTTTGCATGAACATTTTGTTAACAATCAAAGATTAAATTTTTTAGAATAATTAACAGTGTTTTAACAAGCTTCTGATTGGAATAGCTTCTTTCTTGTTTATCTGATTTAAATTTTTATCTTAATTGTCGGCCATTTTGATAGATAAATTTCCTTAATGTTTATGGGGAATATAATGTAAACGATGATAAATGATATACGATATATGAAAAATAACTGAATGCATTATGCTCATATGGGCATTTGGCTCAGTAATATGAAGAAATGGTGGTTGTCTCATGCAAATTCTCTTGGTATTTTCTCAAGATCACATATTTGAAAATGAAGTTCTTATCAGTTATACCTATCGAAATGGCCGACAGTTAAGAACAATGGAGGTAAATATTGTAGATGTGGGAACTATGTATTGATTCGGGTAAATTATATTTCCAGAGATTCATAAATTGAAGTTTTGATACGTTATTTCAGAGTTTACGGACCAATGCAGAACTTCGATGAATTCGCTAAAGCCTGGAATTGTCCGGTAGGGTCCTATATGAACCCATCGAACAAGTGTGCAGTCTGGTAGATTGTAACTAAGGCGATTACAAGACTCGGAGAAATTCTCAGAATGTTCCAACGATTTCCCTGAACGTCCACATGTATGCCATTCTTCAGGAGTTTTCTTCATGCCGTTGTGTTCGAATGCAGTAATTGTTTAATGTTCATTGTCATTGCCGTTTATACAATACATGTATTTGCTCAAAATATATGAAATACATATTCTAATACTGTGACTGTTTTTTTCTTAAATGTATTTCTGTCTATAACATTGTTTGTTCAACTCTTGTGTCTACCCCCTCTCCCAAAACCACAGACTATTCACAATAAGGGTTGTATGTAAAGTACACACACATAACTATAGTTGATAATTAATATATTGAATCTACCACACAGCTGTCTATGAAATGTAATCAGCTTGAATACAATAACTCCAAATAGAACTGTTAGTAACTTTAATCAATATTCAATCTTTCAATCATTCTGTTTAACATAGTGGCAATGGAAATAAAAAAATCCTGGCTTCTTACACCTGACAACCTTAAATATACACACAGTTGTGGTCAAATTGACATCTAGGTTATAATAGAAGTGTAATAAAACAGTTTTCATATTGTCCCGTAAATGACAATACATGTCTCGTAAATGATTTAAACATACCAAAACAAATGCAACATCTTCACTACGGTTTTTAAAATGTATTAAAGAGTGATTTGTTTTAATTGTATGTTTTTGGACATTTTTCATTATAATTTATGTCAGAATATTGTTCACATGATCGACATTCATCAACGAAAACAACAAATGTAAAACATCAAGTGAGATCCCAATTAATTTGTGTGGTATACTATTCCCTCGGTCTCCTCTCGGTAAATGCCGGTCTCATTTGATCGTCTAATTGACGGTCCCAGATAATGGAAATCTAGGCAAAGTGTATAATAGTCTAAGCGACCTCTAGTTCAATTTTAATAGATATTTTAAGACACTGTGCCAATAAATTCATGATATTGTTTAACAAAACCCTTGATTTTAAGTATCATATGAATTTATACTGTGACATACAGAATATTAAAAGTGAGCAAATGGAAGAACAAAAGAACCATACAACTGTGAATCGGCATTACACCAGAGCTTAGAATTGTGCTAAAATTTGCTAAAAGAGTTATTAATTAACTTTAATGATTTAATAATATTGTTACAATATGATGAAAGGGATCGAGTGTTTTGAAAAAGGAATCCGTGAAAACTCCGATTTTCGACGGACAGCATGTGCAACAATCTAAAGGAAGGATTCTGTATAAAACATCCAAATTCAATAACCCCCAGATATATTCAAGCAAAAATTCAATGATAAATGTTGAACATCCTGGGGTTCAACAGCAGCTGAATGGACATAACTGTGGACTCTTTGTCATTGAAATTGTTATCGATTCTGCTACGAAAACGGCAATTACTGCTCAAATGTTAATTTTATAATTAATGAAATGCACGAACACTTCTTTATTGTCTTGAACATTAAAATAAAAACTTTCTTTATAGCTTAATAATCATTCATTATCTGAGCTCATTGTTTTGGCCATTCTTTAAATTCAAACCAAATTTAAAAAAAATCTCAAGTCCAAATTAAAATTGACTTAATATCTCGGCCAAGTTCGATAACCAGCCATTTCGTTCAAGCCACTCAGGAGTTATCACTCTTTGATTTTAGAAATTACCTAAAATGTGTCTTGTTTTAACTCAGACTGAGCTCTGACTTATGACGGGTGTATTTTGTGACAGTTTGTCACTCTTGTTTCAAGTTATTTCTTGTTTATTTGTAGGTTATATGCTTGTTTACAAATGTCTATGTATTGTTTTGAGAGCAGAGTGTATTGTTAAACCATATCAGTCACGCGACATTAGTATGTAAGTTTATATCTAAGTTCTTATTGTCTAAAAGATATTCATTATCTGAGCTCTTTGTTTTGGCCATTCTTTAAATTCAAACCCAATTTAAAAAAAATCTCAAGTCCAAATTAGAATTGACTTGTTTAAAAATATGTGTATGTATTTGTTTTATGAACGTGTTATTGTCCTCATTTTATTATAATAAAACACGTTAAGATGTGTTATAAGCTCTTAATGATAGAAAGTATTTTACATTTAATTCAGATAAGCATTTTTCTCCTTTAAACAACCCTATAATCATTTATCGGACAAATCATAATCATTTAGGAGACACAGAATATAACCAGATTTTTTGAGATGCATTTACGAGACACAGAATATAACCAGATGTTTTTAGATGCTATCATTCTGTCAAATAGGTCTAATGCCATTCATGGAAATATGACATTTGGAGAATCGGTAGAACACTTATTTCCCACATGTTATAAAATATATTTGATCGCTCAGTCGCTTGAGTTAACTCTTCGGTGCATAAACATATTGAATAGTCAAGTAAAAATATACTTGTCTTCTGTGAACGCGGAAATTCAAACAGTCTGATATTTCCACAATTTCCTCGAATTCACAGAATCTGCCAACATTCTCACATCATGAACTTCACCATATATACAGTACTTAATTCATATATTTTAAATAAAACAATCAAGTAAATTAATATATAATGGGAACTATACACTGCATATTAAATGGTATTTGTAAAAAAGAAACACAAAAAATAAACATATTATGTGTACTCTATATAGTTAAAAAATTAATACAAAAATATAGATATTTTTCAAATTATCTAATTTATGTAACATCACATATATTTACACAAATCTTATCATTATTTAATTAGATTCAATTAATTTTAAAATCATTGATAGTATTATTCATGAATCTCAATTTTTATAATTTTATTACCTCCCTTTACTTTTACATTTTAGTTTATTCTATCTATACAGCTATCACAGAAGAGTAGAAAACATGTAACATCCCTTTAAAAAAGTACTAACATACTGTAGTTAAACAATAAACACATACAATTTATATCTTAAATATTATACAACAGTCATATTATCTTTGATAACATCTAAACATAAAACAAAACATTATGTACAGTTGTTGTTTGGTTGTTAGAACAGAAATTTACACCTGTTAAGTTTTATGTAAGTTTGATGTCAATACGGTGAACGGAACTCAAAATTATTCGCCGGTAACCAAATTTCTATTTTCAGTAGCGGTGACCTTGACCTTTGACGGACCGATCCCAAAAGCAATCCCAAGCGAGCTCTCCAGACGTTCTTACTATACACCAAGATTGATGTCAATAAGATGAACGGAACTCAAGTTATCTGCCGGAAACCACCAGTTTGACGCCCGCCTGCCCGCCCAACGACATACGCTATTCTTTGAAAACCTGGTTAATAAAAACTTTCTTTATAGCTTAATACTCATTCATTATCTGAGCTCTTTGTTTTGGCCATTCTTTAATTTCAAACCGAACTTAAAAAAAATCTCAAGTCCAAATTAAAATTGACTTGTTTAAAAATATGTGTATGTATTTGTTTTATGAACGTGTTATTGTCCTCATTTTATTATAATAAAACACGTTAAGATGGTTTATAAGTTCTTAATGATAGAAAGTATTTTACATTTAATTCAGATAAGCATTTTTCTCCTTAACAATCCTATAATCATTTACCGGACAAATCATAATCATTTACAAGAAACAGAATATAACCAGATTTTTTGAGATGCTATCATTCTGTAAAATAGGTATAATGCCATTCATGGAAATATGACATTTGAAGAATAGGTAGAACACTTATTTCCCACATGTTATAAAATATATTTGATCGCTCAGTTTTATGAGTTAGCCCTTCGGTGCATAAACATATTTAATAGTCAAGTAAAAATATACTTGTCTTCTGTGAACGCAGAAATTTAAACAGTCAGATATTTTCACAACTTCCTAGAATTCACAGAATCTGCCAACATTTTCTCACATCATGAACTTCACCATATATACAGTACTTAATTCATATATTTTAAATAAAACAATCAAGTAAATTAATATATGATGGGAACTATACACTGCATATTAAATGGTATTTGTAAAAAAGAAACACAAAAAATAAAAAAATACACATATTATGTGTACTCTATATAGTTAAAAAATTAATACAAAAATATAGATATTTTTCAAATTATCTAATTTATGTAACACCTGACATATTTACACAAATCTTATCATTATTTAATTAGATTCATTTAATTTTAAAATCATTGATAGTCTTACACATAAATCTCAATTTTTATAATTTTATTACCTCCCTTTACTTTTGCATTTTAGTTTATTCTATCTATACAGCTATCAGAGAAGAGTAGAAAACATGTAACATCCCTTTAAAAAAGTACCAACATACTGTAGTTAAACAATAAACACATACAATTTATATCTTAGATATTATATAACAGTCATATTATCTTTGATAACATCTAAAAATAGAACAAAACACACATGTACAGTTGTTGTGTAGTTCTTAGAACAGACAATTACACCTGTTAAGTTTTATGTAAGTTTTACTTATATTCTATAATACATGTACACAGAATGGACAACTCTGTTATCTCACAATATGTTTGATTACTCTAGTTCATACATTTTCACTACATCACTGTCCTGCATGGCAACAAACATTCTATTCAGTCCCTGATGAAAACACACTGAGTGTGGACGTTGTAATCCATCTCCTTGCTTCACAACCACACCAAGTTTCTTCCCATTCTCACTGAATTGTACCACACTATGTGACTTCCACCCAACTACAAACATGTTTCCTCTACCATCAACACATACACCATCTACATACGACAGGTCAGTGTCTGCAATAGTGAACAAATAATTTCCCATCCCATCAAAACATACAAGTCTATTGTCCCAACCTCCAACAAACATTCTGTCTCCACTTTCATTGAATGTAACATGTAGACTACCGGTGAACAGCTTATTCCCAGCATTGTCTCGTGTAATTGTCTTCAGCAGGGTACCAGTCATATCATAAACATAGAGTGAAGCACCCCAACCATCTGTCACATAAAGCTGACCATCCTTGAAAGCAATACCATAACAAGCATGTGACATTTTAATTTGTCTTGTAGGAGTCATCTTGTTATGAATGGAAACAAACTGGATCTTGTTGTCACTCATACATGTAACAGCAACTTCATGTTTACTGATACAACATACACCCCGAGGTACAGAATCTAAAGTACAATAGTCAACAACTGACATCTTCTGTATATCAATACGTTTTAGTTTGTTATTGTTACAATCTGTGACAAGTAGATGGTTATCTTGTGTCAGACAACATCCCTCGGAACTGCATCTCTCAGAATCATGAGAAAGTTTTATGGTAATATCTCTACTTCCTTTGATTTTGTAGACGTCGTGTTTCTGCTTTCTATGTTTCTGTACTTGACCAATACCTTGTAAAGCTTGGATATTGTAGGGGTCGTGTTTCTGTACTTGACCAATACCTTGTAAAGCTTGGATATATTCCATCAATGATTGGTCTGGAATGAATGATATCTCGACGTCTGTATTATGTTGTAATTCTTGCTTCATCTTCTCATCGTCTGCTTCTTTTATTTTTTCTTGAGCAATTTTCGTACAAACAAAATGTTGGGCTCTATTTCCTTCTGATTTACTTAACTTGTCGTCTGTCGTCTGCAAATCTTTACAGATGTTATCAACACTTTGCTTGGCTTGTAGAATTTTTGTTTCTAGTTGTTTGTATGCAACTTCTATTTCTTTGCGCGACGACTCGGCAATTTTACTCAAGATGGCTTCCAATGCTTTTTGGAATGTACTGACTTGACCTAAAGCTTCGTTCTTTGCTTTCTTCAAAGTCTGAAGTTGGAAATTTGTAGATTTACTTGCAGTTTCCATGGATACCATCATATCTTTCAGAAGACGGTGCGTCTGTTTGCAGTCAGACAACTTGAATATGGCGTCAATCATGTCAGGTATAGAATGGATGTGACTGTCTTGACAAGATCTGAAATGGAATGATTTATAATTACATTCTGCATAAAATAAATGTACAGAAAACACATTTAAAACATAGGACGTTGTGACAATGTTCATATGTAGCCTATTGATTTAAATTTGTGTTAAACAATTTTAAATCGAATACCAACATACTTAAAGTGCTCGATTATTTACGTTTTTGGTTCATTACTCATCATGAATGATAAAACCCATAAATTCTGTCCGTTGAATAAATTATTGTAAAATTTAAAAAAGGAAATGATTAAATAAATTTATTAAAATGAGAATGTACACGACTAATATTTTGGACTAGGGCCATATCAGTATTTAAGGGATCGTGGGTTCGAGCGCAGTTTTTCTGTGTTGTAGAGGTAGAGTGACTTCGGGTAATTCCGACACTTTAAGAGAAATAAATCTGTATTGATTTACCTATCTGTTAATATGTTACCGTTAGATGTCGGAATTACCTGAACACACCATTTACTCATATTTCCGTATAAATCTAATTATAATTATGTAGTGGTGTGAGTAGAGGGCCGCCCGGTTAGCTAAGTAGGTAGAGCGCCATTTAGTGTGTAGGAGGCCTTGGGTTCGAGCCCCGGATCGTGCATACTTTTTCCACTCGATTAACTTCGTGCTGGCAGCGGTGTTTGATGGCCCATGATGGTTGAGCCTCAAATGCGGGAAGGGGGAATGAGTGCAATGGAGAGGGAATTATAATTCTAACATAAAGTTGATATTGTTGTAAATAAAAGCTTTACTTGTGATGTGTAAAGAAACATGTAGAACAGCCAACAACATCGTGACCTTCTCAGTACATGTCAACAACTTTGCCTCTATGTATGCTACATTGTTCTGTTGGAATTTCCATCAAACATGATCGTTGACTGCTCGATTGCTTTCCTTGAGTCAGGTGCATAAAACATTACATGTGATTTTTAACTCTACTGTCAGGCGCGTAGCTGAGCCCAAATTGACTTTACGCACTCTGCTAGGGGGGTCCTGGGTAATACTCCCCCGGGATTTTTTTTGTAATTGGAACGGTCTATGGTGTAATTTCCGGTAGTCTGCACCTCACCCCCCTTAACTCCCAGTGTACATGTTTATTGCGTTTTTCGCATTTATTTCATTTTTATTTTTTCGACCTGTCTAAAATTATTTTACGCACGTACGCCTTGTAGCAAAATTAAAATCCATATGAATACAGATTTAGCTTACTTGTGATATTTTGCAATGCAGACATAGCAGCCAACAACATCATGCCCTTCACAATACATATCCAGTACTTTCCCCTTATGTATGCTGCATCGTTCTGTGGGAAACTCCAGCAAACTAGATTGTTGACGGCTCAATTGCTTTCCTTGACTGACATCCTGCAAATTGTGTTTCTTCAATACCTTCTTATGGGCGTCGGTACATGCCTTGCAACAATATCCACAACAATCTACACAATATTTCACAGCCTCCACTATCATGTTGTCTTCTGCACAAGCGGTGCACACAAAATCAAATACCTCATCCGACATTTTCAACAGAGAACGTCCTCCAGTCGCCATTTTCTATGTTTGACCTTTGATTTCGGAAAACATACGTAGTCATTGGTCACAGCCAGCCAGCTAACCGTCAATAGCTACAAACAATTATAACGAATTGAGGTCCGTATAGAGGTTCAATCAAGTAGGAAGCTAGTATCGATAAATTACAGTCAATCAAAGTCAAGCAAAGTCAGGCTACTCTTTAACAAAGTCAGTTTAAGAATACTTATAAGTAATATTTCATTATTAAAACATATTTTCATTGTAATTACAGCTAATTGTGACCGAAATTCAGGCATATTTGCATGTCAACTATATAGCCGTATGATGCAAACTGTAGCAAAGTCAGTATAATTTTAACAAAGTCAGCTTAAGAATACTTAATTAAAAAAACATATAATTGAGTGCTGCTATGGGATTTACAACCTCTTCTGTAAGTGACGTCATTTCAAGAAAATTCAACATGTGATGTCACTCCTTGCAAGCAGGAAACAATATTTACTCCATATGGTCACTTCGTTTTCATATTGCCATATGGGGCAAATATTGCTTACTGTCAGTATATGGTGACGTCACATGTGACGTTTTCTGGAAATGACGTCACTTAAAGAAGAGGTTGGAAATCGTACAGCAGCGCTCATATCTTTGTGCTGGATGTCAAATGCACTGAACAAATAACCTGCGAAAACACAGTCAATAAAACCCTTCAATGCTGTAGCCAAACCCTAATTATGCGTGAAAAACCGATTTTTATTTGTATTTGCGTTAGTTTATCGTCGCCACCGGTTTCCCAAATGGGCGACGCCTCCGGAAGAATGTTGGTCATTTTTAATTTTTGAGGATCGTACATGAGGCGGAAGATGCCCCAGTTCCAGAAGCACCCCTGGTTCTTTTACGTGCCCGATTTGAAGCATCGTACACAGGACCTCGGGTTTTCAAAGTTTCGTCCGAAAGGCTGTTAGTGCATTCAGTGATGAAGCGGGGGATCGAACCCCGTCTCATGTACACATGCACATTTGTTCTTATTGGGTAACAATGTCTCATAAGGGAGCTATGCAGGAGGCAAATCGTCTTAATATCATCGGACCTTTACATTCAACGCCATGTACAGGTTTGATCCCAATACTTGGGGCCTCCCTACAATTGTGTGGTAGTTAAATTTGAACTTGGACTAATTGTTGTCACAGATACTCATATATATTCCCTGTCTAATGAGGGACACATTGCCTCTGAAGTGAGCTATGGTTTGTGCTTTTCGCCCTATACAATCAAGTATTTTCCTTCAAAGATGGGTGTAAGTTCGATCCTCCGTACCGGTCTCCTCACGTTGGCATGGTAGTTCTATTCGGTTTGGTTGGACTGATCAGTGTCTCAAATAGTCATGCGTACCTTGTGTGGTCACATACTCTCTGTACTGATTGAGATATGCTGCCTATATTTTCCTATTTAATGAAGCATATTTTCGTTGCCGATGTGATGAGAATTGCGATAAAAAAATCTTCATTTTGTTTTCATACCCTTACAATAAAGTGTTACCCATGTTAGCAGCATTATTATGGGAATTGTATCTAAAATTACGTAGAATCAAAGACCTAAATACCATTTAGGTCTTTGGTAGAATCATCCACTAAGATCCTGTGTCGGGCCTCCTGTGCATATGGTATTGACGGCTAGACAGTCAAGGGAAGTTACTCTACATTATGGAGCACAATCGCAACATCTCGGCATTTTCCCTAACAGCCGTGCGTTCGGTTAAGGCTAACACTCGCACGAGTAAGAAACTGCGCACGCATTTTGCAACCGAACGCTCTGTTTGCCAAAAAGACTGATATAAACATTTATGCGGTCCGTATATCGATTCAAAGTAACTGAACGCTAAACATTACATAAACTTTACAACAAAACATCAAATAATCAAGTTAAATAAAGAAAATCACAAATCTATTCAATGTGAAGCACATTAACCGATTTAGATTAACGGATTCATTCCCTCATAAAACACTATTTGCGGCTCATGAGCGTCGAAACTGGTTACTGGAGGATTTATTACAAACGTCTTTTATTCATTATTGGCAAACTTTCTGATAATCTTTATTTGTTGATTTTTTGACGACATAATCTATATAATAATTATTTTTGTTAATTTTTTTTGGGGAAAAATAGCCAAAATGAGCATAGCATGGCTTCAAGCTTGTGTACATTTTGCCCTTTAATCGCAACATTTTTCTACATTTTGCCCTTAAATCGCAACTTTTTTCTACATTTTGCCCTTTAATCGCAACATTTTTCTACATTTTGCCCTCTAATCGCAAAATTTGCCCTGTAATCGCAACATTTTTCTACATTTTGCCCTTTAATCGCAACATTTTTCTACATTTAGCCCTGTAATCGCAACATTTTTCTACATTTAGCCCTGTAATCGCAACATTTTTCTACATTTTGCCCTTTAATCGCAACATTTTTCTACATTTTGCCCTGTAATCGCAACATTTTTCTACATTTTGCCCTTTAATCGCAATATTTTTCTACATTTTGCGCTTTAATCGCAAAATTTGCCCTGTAATTGCAACATTTTTCTACATTTTGCCCTTTAATCGCAACATTTTTCTACATTTTGCCCTTTAATCGCAACATTTTTCTACATTTTGCCCTTTAATCGAAAAATTTGCCCTGTAATCGCAACATTTTTCTACATTTTGCCCTTTAATCGCAACATTTTTCTACATTTTGCCCTTTAATCGCAAAATTTTGCCCTCTAATAGCAACATTTTGCCCTTTAATCGCAACATTATCCTACATTACGCATTTAGGGCACTTGCTAAATTTCTCTACATTTTGCTGTCTTAGTTTACGTATTTTGCTACATTTAGCCCCATTTTGCGGGCAAAATGTAATATTTATTATAATATCAAAATGTATTTAAATATGTAAGAACTCGCAACATTTTGCCCTTTAATTGCAACATTTTACTGCATTTAGCCCTGTAATCGCAACGTTATTCAACATTACGCATTTTAGGCACTTGCTAAAATTCACTCGATTTACATTTTGCTCTTAATTAGACTATTTTACCCATTTTAGCCACATTTGACCTGCAAAATGTAATATTATAACATTTATGACATACAATTGCATATTATTTGCTAAAAGTCACTAATTATGCCCTTTAATAGGTACAGTTTGCTACATTTTGCAACATTTTGCCACATTTCGCTACATTTTGCTACATTACGCATTTTAGGCAGTTCTCACGCTACACCGCCCGGTTGACTTACCGGAAATCCGAAAAATCTCGCTGTTTCGAATTAAATTGGCTTTCTGACGAATTGCATGTTTAGAAACTGCGATGGAAGTGAAGCAAAGGGATCTGTTATACAGGCTCATGATCAGGTGAATTTCTGTATTTATTTCATTTGCAAACTTTGTTCTAATCAAACTTGATCTGGGGAATCATGGACTTGCCTTGCGTTCAGTTAGGTTTCCAGTCAACTCGTACCGTAGCCAACTCGTACGTCGGTCAACTCGTACCATAGTCAACTCGTACCTTAGTTAACTCGTAATTACATTTTTTTAACAGTTAGTATTAGCAGTTATTCATTATACAATTAAGTGTTACTGTATTTTCCTGTATTCGGTGAACAATTTTGAACAATATAACTATACTGGTAATGTTTGTCAGTACTTATTATGCGGCAGCTAATACCAGTTGGTCAACTCGTACCTTCGGTAAAACTAGTCATTTTCAAGTCATACAAACACTTATTAATAGAGTTAATATGATTAAAAGTAAGCTTTTCCTGTATTGTGTGGCTCATTTGTGACCAGTGTAAACATATCAAACTTTCACAGTACCGTTAATCATTACTTAATAGACGGCATATAACGTAAGACTAAGAGTTCTATTTGCATGTCGATTGATAAAAATAGTTCCTTAGCTTTTTTAATGGGGCAATACATAGCTTTCCGAGTTTCGTGCCTTGTTTGGCTATATGTTTTATATGTTTGTTTCATCGGGTTTAACGCCGTTGCTCAACGATATTTTAGTTATATACGGCGGCCGGTTCACCTAACCAGTTTTTCCTGTACTGAAATCTAACCAGTACTAACTTGTTTATTCACAAAAACAGGCTTAAAATTCACAATTCAGGCCACTTAATATTTTCAGGTTTTTTGTTTACGAATGTTGATCAATCTGACTAACAGTAGTTTTAACTGCTATGCTATAGATTAATAAACTGCTAGCCTGTAGTGTACTAAATGAGGTCATGTAAATCAGTATCATTTTATGTTAAGCAAACTATGATATTCACAATTATGGGCAATTCGATGCTATTTTCACAATTCTACGGGCCCCGGCCCCATTCACAGAAGGGTGGAAAAAAACACTATAGAAATATTCTCCTTAGGTCTAAAAAAATTGTTTGTTTCCAATGACACTGAGAAAAAAATAGGGTAGGTAGGTAGGCTAAATAAAAAAATTTTTTTACCAAACACTGGTTTGTGTCAAACACAAAGTTCATATTACTAATCTTTCATTCACTGGACAGATATCTCTTTCGAATCTGATACATAAGTCTACGCCAAATTTTACATTCGTAGATAGATCTTTTTTTTTTAATTTTATTTTTTGCCAAAAATGTTTAGGGTCGGCGACAAAAAATAGGGTCAGTCGGGTCACAGGAAACAAGAATATTCTTTTTAGGCCTTACATAGTAGCCTCTTATTTGTTTGTTTCAGTCAATTGTTCTACGATGGCCATCAACAATTGGCTGTGAATTTAGCATCAGCTGTGAAGGCTCATCCTGCGTGTCCACCGTCAGACCGACTGTTAAAGGTGCTTAAACTTGGACTCAAATCTGAGGAAGGTAAATTGCGATTCTCTTGATACTTGGGCCAAAAAAATATTGATTAATCAGACAGACCGACTAATCAATTGGATTAATCGATAATTATCAGAAAAATTAAAATAATACATTTTGTTTCATTTCCTATCTAGTCAGTAAATACTGGTAAATAGAACTACACTTATTGCAAGGCTTAAGTATAAAATATAATAAAGAAGTGATGCTATTTCTGGTCAGTGCGATTTCCCTTCTTTAACTAGGCAAAAGATATTTGAGCGGAAAGAGAAAATAAAATTAAAGGACAGATATAGAACCTGGATTCGGCCCTAGAGTAGACGGCACAAATTCTTTGATTAATCGATACCGGCAAAACGTCGTCGCCGTCGCCGCTGACTTCTAGCCAGCGCCGACGATTAAACGACTATCGCTGATAACCGGCCCACCAATATTATTTAGGATAACGAAGACTTTTAAGCATTTAGTATTTTTATTCTTCTTCAGAGGAAACGGGAGAAAGCACTTTTAAAAGTGAATACATCACACCAGGTGCTGGAATTGATCTGGAATTCGAGACAGACGGTTAGTGTACATTTTATGCTCATTATCAATCCCTTGAATTTTTGCTCTTACGTCACCTCATATATATAACAAACACCAGTCACAGCTGGAAAGTTATTTTTATAAACGAAACCACCATTTCCTTATTTCCCCAAATTTGGGATTTATCGTGCTTATTTTCCCCAATTGAAAAGGCGCAGCAGTAAAATTATTTTTAAAAAACATTGCAGAAATAGAAGTCAAACTGAAAAAAAGGATTCCGGAAAAGCATAATTATGAGTCTAGTGAGAACCCTGCTTGTTTAGAGAAAAATCTGTTTACTTTAGGATTTCACTTTTAACTTGTTTTTTTAAATTTATGTCCATTGAATTCATATATTTCTTCTATATTACAGTGCAGACAATTTCTCCAGAAGCGGCTTTATATGAGACATGTTATGTTACAGCCCACAAAAGTGCTTGTAGAGTCGGCGTCTTTCATCCTAGTGGTAATGCTGTACATTTATTTGTATTATATATGTTTCAACCTGTTGCAGGCACTTGTACCTTGAATACCGAATATTCCGTTATAAACGCCCCCCCCCCCCCCTATTTTGAAAAAAGCCCCGAAAAAATCTTACTTTGATCTGAAAAATTCTTACTTTTTTTATTGATTTTTTTCCTCTTTTAAACGCCCCCTCCTCTCAAAATGTAGGGGTTAGGGAGTATTCGGTATTCATTGATTGAGTCCTAATGATAATAGTATTAATTTAACCATTTACTACTAAGTACTATAGCAGAATTAAGGTTTACATTAGCTATGTATGCTCGTTGCGAATATGATATTCATGTTAGGCAACATTTACTGCATTGTAAAAAACATTACTTTTCAGGGAAATTTTCCTTCTAGAATGTGGACTTGATGTTATTAAGAAAGATCAAAAACATTTTGAAATACCTGATATACTTACTTTTAAGTTTGATTGGAGGCTTCTATTGCTTCATTTTTCATGGGTTCACAATAAGTCCTTAAATCCAGAAGACCTTTATATGTAAGGCCAAAAAAAATAATATAATTTTTTTTTTTCAAAAACAATTAAAAATCGAAAAAAAAATTATCCAGGGTCGTAAAAAACTCTAGGGTCGGGTTTTTCGACAGGTAGGGTCGGGTTACCCGAAACACAGATATTTTTTAGGCCTTAGTTTATATTTAAGTTGTTATTGTTCTAAAGCTAGTGTTAACTTTGTCTTATTTTTCTCTTTCTATATACAGGACAATTGATAGCTACGGGCTCTGAAGATACTTCTATTAAGGTAAACATCACCCATGCTTCAGAAAAAATCCTTCCAATTTGAGTTGGTCTAATTATTTAATTTCATTTTACACATTACAGTCAAACCTGTGTTAAAGACCACCTGCGATCAAAGACCACTATTGCAAAACCTGTCTGCAAAGACCACCAATTTTATCTCCCATCAGACCATTTTCAATGATATTTAATCTGTTAATAGAGACCACTTGTAAGCAAAGACCACATTTTGCTGTTCCCATGGGTGGTCTTTACAGACAGGTTTGACTGTATTACTATTATTTAAGGTGAAAAGCAGTTTTATGGATTTTATGGATTAGCTGCTGCCAACTTAGTCAGATTGTGTGTAGATTTATATGTTAGAAATCTATGACCATTAAGTGTGAGGTTAGCTAGCTGTTAAATCGATTTAAACCCCCAGTATTTTTACGGACTGTTCCAAGGTTGTAATTCACTGTATGGTTATTTTATCTTTGTGATTTGAATGTATGTTATCTTTCCCATATACTTTCACTTTACATAGTGTTCAGGTTAATATGTTCTTCCCAGGTTCAACCTATTGTTGCCAGCTGTCTTGACTTGTCCTGTGATCTTTTCCATCCATTAATTCCTACCTACCTAAACTTATGCCAGACATACAATTTTTCAAGGACAGGCCAACATGATATATTTTTCACCTGTCAGATGATGGACATTTGATGTGTGCAAATTGAAAAGACTGAATAGAAAAGTATGAAAATTGATAAGAATTTTGTTGTGTTAAATGCTTTTTACTGCATTTTTAATGCATTTTATTACAATAGATACTTGATGTTGAGCGTATGTTAGCTAAAAATGCAACACCACCGGAAGTGATCGCCCAGGAATCCCCACAACAAGCCATGGAGAACCATCCTGTCATCAGAACTCTATACGATCATAGTGGGGTAATGTTTATTTGAAGGCTGCTATGGGATTTACAACCTCTTCTATAAGTGATGTCAATTCAAGAAAACGCAACATGTGATGTCACTATGTGCAAGCTGGAAACAATGTTTACTCCGTATGGTTACTTTGTTTCCATATTGCCATATGGGACGAATATTACTTACTGTCAGTACATGGTGACGTCACTTGTGGAGTCACTTAAAGAACAGTTTGAAATCCTACAGCGGCTCTCATATTAAGATTGTAGTTAGTTACGGTGTAAATCATGTGTGTGATTGTGTTACTTATTTATGAGTTATTAAAAACTGACCTCAATACTGTATTGAAATAAAATTATGTTTTGGGAACACGAAAAATCGGTCATTTGCACAACCGGGATTCGAACCCGGGTCTCCGGATTGCCGGTCCGTTAAGCTAACCTCTACACCAAAGCGACGTAACATCATTTTCGTGTAAATTCATCTTATAAAGTGGATTATGGTTAACTACACTTTGAACGAAGTTCGGGCGAATTTTTACATCCGCCACACAGCACTTAATACCAGCTGTAGAAATATTGATATTGAAAACATCATTTTGTAACCATTTCTAGAAACAAAGTGCATTCACTACTGGATTAATTCATATGAAAATGGTAAAATATTTAATTAATAGTCATTGTTATTAAATGATGATTTGATTGCTGCAAACAACTAATATTTATTATTGAAATGAATTGAACTGCTGAAAAATTAATATAAACTTATCGAAATAACATGCTCCCTTTCAGCCCCACTTTGTTATAATGAAGTGTTTATTCTTGAAATACAAAATGGGGGATTATCTCTTGTCACCAGTATATTTTCACAACTTGTGAAAAATCTGTTGTATTTTTTCAGGAAATCACCACACTAGACTTTCACCCTCATCATCAGATACTTGCCTCTGGTAGCAAAGATTTCAGTGTTCGATTCTTCGAGTATTCTAAACCATCAGTAAAGAAAGCATATAAAAGTATTCAGGTAAGAATTCTTGCTAATATATTGATTATCTTCTGTGCGTGAATATTACCTTGAAACTTAATGTAGTGATTGTTTTAATAACGATATTCTCAAGTCCTCTTATTTTTCGGCATAGCTGTATTACATTGTTTTTGACCTACGTTTTTAACCAAACAAATGTTGTCCTCGAAACTGGCTTTTTAAACTCTGACCAATCATTTTTTCACCCAAGAGGCACCAAACGGGGTTTTCATTCACCCAAGAGGCATCAAACGGGATTTTCGTTCACCCAAGAGGCACCAAACGGGATTTCATGAGATGTGCGTTCGTTAGCAGTTCAAATTTTGCCGGAAGTAGTTAATGTTGCAAAAACATATCATTTAACATACCGAAAGACATCATTCTATCTATGCCTTATATCTACAAGATTTTTCTTGTTTGCATTAGAGATACATTTTAGGTCTTGTTAACCTTTGATTAGCTGCTGTGAGCGTGTAGTGCTGTGGGTTAGCTAAAGTCAACACTCATTATCTGTCCATCGTCTGTCGTAAAATGGCAGTGAACTAATCTCAAACTGCCGTACCACGTGACCCAGTGGGCGGAGCTATCTTAACTCTAAGAAATTCTTTAAAATCATCTTAAATCAAAAAGATTTAAGATAAGAAAAGATTTTAGATAAGAATGAAACTGGACCCTGATGATTCGGTGACTTCCCTGATTGAATGTTTCGCTGCATGTTTATTTCAGGAAGCTGCGGAAGTGAGAACGTTGTCGTTTCATCCTGGGGGAGAGTTTATACTTGTTGGAACCAATCACCCGACATGTAAGTATGTCTGTATGTCTATCGTTTTCATGGCACTGAAACAATTCATAATTCTAGGGGTGATATGATACAGACGTAACGCAATACGATAAATATCACGATATACCTCTTACGATAAGATATGTATCACGATCTATCTTTAAGAATAACTAAAATGCTCTGAATGACACACTTGTTAGCATTAATGGTAAGGATATATTAACTAAAAGCATGAGTTAAGAATATTTACTTCAAAATACTTGTTTCCTGTTAAGGACAAAACACAAATGACTAAACATGACTAAAGTATTTAGAATTGCAATGGTTTCAATGCACTGCATTCAATGCGTGACAGTTGTGTTTACGGTTTTGAAATTTGCAACATATTTATGAGTTCTTAGGCAAGTTTACACAATAATATGGGCGAGCGTAATATTTTCATTAAATACATTGATTTTTCTCGAAATGTATCGATACGTGTATCAAGAGAGCTTGCATCGATGGATCCATTAATCGTCACGATCCTACTTAATTCAGTGTGGCTGAAATTTAAATAATGCATTAGATCAGATTAGATTATCAATTAAAACTGGATAAATAATACACTAACAATGCAAAATGCCAACACGAATACTTAATCTGTATGACTATGATTTATCATTAACAAACAAAATCACACAAAAATACAATGACAAATTTACAAATGTTGTAAATTTTATTTTTGATAAATGAATTTAATCATGTGACAATAAGAAAATGATTACAGATCACACTAAAAAAAGATGTGTACTTTGAAAATTTGTATTATGACTACAAAAAATATTGAGATATATGTATTTCAGCTGTATTCGGAAAAACGTAGAGGACATCAGATACCTTGATGTCTTTTGTCATATTTTGGATTGAGATGTATTGCTTTTGATAGATCTGCCAAATTTGAATTATATCTGTGAGCCATGACACAATTAAGAGGAAACACATGTGGTCCCCTTATTTCGATTTATGGGATTCTGGAAATAATGTGACGATGTATATAAACCAACTGTTAGCTTGTTGTGTGCTGTATTTCAGTGCGCTTATATGATGTGAAAACATTCCAATGTTTTGTTGGACGAAATCCTAATGATCAGCATACAGCTGCTGTGACTTGTGTAAGTTTCCTTCTTCACTCTGCATACAAACGGTAGTCTTACATGTTATATTGCCCACTGTTAACTGACCAGGGCTTTAAATTATTATTTATACCAGTCAGTCTACACTCGGCCCTCCGATGTTTTAACTCTGCTCTGTCTGATGTTGGAGATTTGACTGAGTGAAGCGGGCTACAATGCATGCTGACTGCTGTGCAGTCTTTCTTAATCAATTTCTGAGATAAAATTATGTTTTGAGGAACACGAAAGTCGGTCAGTGGCGCTACCGGGATTTGAACCCGGGTCTCTGGATTGCTGGTACGTTATGCTAACCACTACACCACAGCAAACTAACGTCATTTTCGTGTGAATTTAACTTATGGATTAAGGTTAACTACACTTTGGAAGAAGTTTGGGGCGAATTTTTACATCTGCCACACAGCACTTAACACCAGCTGTAGTAATATTGATATAAAAACATGTTTTGAAGAACATGAAAAATCAGTCCATGGCGCTACCGGGATTTGAACCCGGAGACTTCAATGTGAAAGTTACATTGTAAGTACTAAGTGCTGAGTTTAATTGTTATAACGAACATTTTCTCCCTCAAATATCTGATGTTATCAGTAATATGTAATGTAATGTTTACAATATATATGTTTCTTATGTCTTATATACCCACTGATTCAGGCGAAGTACAGTCCCAATGCCAATCTGTATACAACATGTGCTAAAGACGGAGATATCAAAATTTGGGATGCTGTTTCTGGATTGTGTATTAATACATTTAAAAATGCTCATGATGGTGATGACGTGTGTTCTGTGCAATTCACGAGAAATTCAAAGGTATAATGTTTACTAACGTATGTTCCCTTAAACCTCCTCAAGTGCCTTATGTTGTATGGATTTTTGTTTTCCTGTAGGTCTGTGTGGGGAGGCACTGTTTTTTGTATGTGGCGTTAACCCTGTAGCAACTTATTCTCTCTCTTTTGAAATAGTTGCTAAATAAAAAGCTCTATAACTTCACATGCTTATGAAGTATTGTTTTTGTTAGGTTTGTTATTAATATGATGATTCACCTGTAAGAAAGATTTGTATGTCAAAAGAGTGCTTCGTTTTCAATCATAATACTGTAATCTAGTTTGATAAAATAATTATTAAAGAATTATTAAAATTTCAATGTTTTTCACTAAACACTTTTGTGTGTTCAGTTTTGAACAGTTGTTGAATACTATCTCTCCTTATGATCGGCAGCTTTAGTATTTGATGTCGAATGAGCTATACCAATGTTTGAAGTCTGCATGGTTAGCTCCAACTGTTGAATACTTGACTGTCAATTTGATGGTTATAGGTTAGAAGCTTTGGCAAGACCTATGTTCTCCGTGACTATTTGAACGCTGCTGTATGATATCCAACCTCTTCTTTAAGTGGCATCATTTCCAGTTAGTGTCACTTGTGACGTCACCATGTACTGACAGCAATGTTTGCCCCATATGGCAATATGAAAACAAAGTGACCATATGGAGTAAATATTGTTTCCTGCTTGCAAATAGTGACCTCACATGTTGCGTTTTCTTGAAATGACGTCACTTACTGCAGAGGTTGTAAATCCCATAGCAGCGCTCATTTGTAGATGAGTCCTTTCTCTTCCACCCCTGATTCATGTGGAAAGTCATCTGCTTTCAGAGCGCTTATTGTTAACCTTGGAATGCTCGTTAAGTCAACAAGACTGAAATGTGTTCGAAAAAAGGCACAAAAAGCCTAATGCAACATTGAATTAGTTAAGATAACCCATGCCATCATGACCCTCTTGTTTCAAGATATTTCTTTTTTAAAATATGGATCGATTAGCGATCGACGGAAAAATATCAATGATATATAGATAACTTGTCCGGTAACAAAACTGATAATAACAACCACTATAGTTACTGTTACTGGGCACAACTTTATTTGTGCATCATTATTTATCAGGCTTTATTCTGTGCGGTCATTTTCAGTACATTTTATCAAGTGGAAAAGATTCATTGGTGAAGTTATGGGAATTGTCCACTAACCGATGTCTGATAGTATATACCGGTGCAGGAACTATGGGGAAACAAGAACATCGCTCTCGAGCTTGCTTTAATCACACAGAGGATTATGGTATACATTTTTTTCACCAATTTTATGCCCCTTCACCTTTCTTCAAATGTGTTACCCCTGTCCGTCTTTCTGTCCGTCCGTCCGTGCAAAAGTGGTTTCTGATCAGTAACTCTTGATAGGATGGGTGGATATTTGGCACATACATGTAGGATAATAAAATACAGCTGAAGTTCGATATTAGTTACAATTCACCTATTTTTATAGGAGTTATGGCCCTTTTTGGAACTGATAAATGAGTGTAATTGAAGTATTGATATCCCTGCCTATCTGATTAACAGACTTAAGAAATTGCTGGAAATTAAGATACTGAATGTATTGTTGAAAAAGAAACGAGGGAGATCTTCATATTATGAAAGGTCATTGTTTCAGAATGTAGTGGGAATGTAGTGAGAATGTAGTGGGAATGTAGTGGGAATGTAGTGAGAATGTAGTGAGAATGTAGTGAGAATGTAGTGAGAATGTAGTGGGAATGTAGTGGGAATGTAGTGGGAATGTAGTGAGAATGTAGTGGGAATGTAGTGAGAATGTAGTGGGAATGTAGTGAGAATGTAGTGAGAATGTAGTGAGAATATAGTGAGAACTCAGATGCTTTGAACCTTTTTGACCAAATTTGTCAAGTGTTTCTTACTCCATTCTGTCTGATACAAAAATTGTAAATTTTACGATGAAAGAGAAGCAAAATTCTTTCAGCCTGGTAAAGAATAGCTTTATTTGGTGCACACCACTGTGACGATAGGAAATCATTTATCAAACCCATATTGTCTTTACAATACATTGATACATTTACATTCGAATTGTTCACCATTTGGGAGAGTTCCATTGATCTAGATTCCTTGCGGTTGAAGTTGAAACGGTCTCTCATTTAATTCTTCAATGTAAACCATGTTGTTAAATGTCGCAGACGAAAAATAAAGTACATGTTCAAAAGGGTAATTTTGTGTATTTATTCTCATTTCAATGCAATTGGAGGCGCAATGATTTCCCTTTTTGAGGTTACAAGCGGGGTAAAAAATACTCCCTAAAATCGGAACAGTGAAAAATTGAGAAATTACCAATTTTTATTTCACTGATGTGTTATAAAATTATTGTGTTTCAATTTATGTAGTTTTCTGTTAGAAGGCCATGTTTTATTTAAGAATTGTACAATTGTTTTTGTATACATTTTTACATGTTACCTTCTATAAATAAAGATGTTTTTATTATACCAGTGCGATAAATAGCAGACAATATTTTGTGTGATTTCAGTTCTGTTTCCTGATGAGAAAACTACAAGTTTATGTTGCTGGGACTCGAGGAATGCTGAAAGGCAAAGACTTCTGTCATTAGGTAACTCTTGACATTTCTTTTTTGTTTAAACTCATTATAAATCATTTATTTATAAGTCATTTTTTACTGTATTTGTTTTTTTAAGAAATTATAGTATAGATAAATTAACCTGTCAAAATGTGCATATCTTCATGGTCAATGCACACAATAAATTAGTACTCGGGCCACTTGTGATAAAGACGAATTTATCATGTGATTTGACCATGAAGATATGCAAATTTTGACGGGTCAGTAAATCTATACAATAATTATAATTCATTCAACTTGAAAAGTAGTACAGTCAGCATTTATCTAATTGTCATTATTCTTCATCTCTGCTTGGCACGACTGCCATTCTTTTCAAATCGTCTTGTGATAATTATTTATAATGAAAGTGGCTCCTTGTATTATTAAATGATAACTGCTCCTGGATTGTTAGCTTGCCTGAGCATTAAGTCCACCGTGCATCAATATTTTCTTTAGACTACTCCTAAACGGCTGAATGTCCAAACTTCACAGGAATGATCATTGCATTAATCGTTCTTGTCTGCTGCATAAGTAGGAAAAAGGAGCTAAAATAGATTTTAATACTGAAAATAGATTTTAATACTGAAAATAGATTTTAATACTGAAAATAGATTTTAATACTGAAAATAGATTTTAATACTGAAAATAGATTTTAATACTGAAAATAGTGTATTAACTATTAAGTTTTGTCCAAAGAAATGGCCATCAGGCCTTGTTCCCTATATGTATTTAGTGGAAACTATAATTGACATCTTAAATAGATTAATACCAAACTTCACAGGAATGATCTTAGTTTCATAGTAACCTTGCAATGCTTTTAGTAAAAAATATGGGTAAAATGCTGAACTCTGGAGATGGCTGGTTCACGTCTGGCAAGATTTTGATTCTGGGGTTTCAACTTGTCCTTAATTAGATGCAAGTACTGATACAAACCCAGGAAGCAAGTCACCAAGAGTGATAAATATAAGCAATCTCCTACGCAGTGATCTCCCCTTATAGTTATAGGAGATCTCTGCCATCACAAACTTTTCGTCAAGATTTTTGACGAAATATATTTTTCATTTATTTAATTTTTGTTGACAATTTTATAGTCATATATCTTAATTTCAAACATATAAGATGTTTGGTGGTATGAAAAGTTAAAAAAAAAATATTATTTAAAAATAACCCAACAATATCACATGAGTTTCTTCCTCGGATCTGCCATTTTGTACAACCTACCAACATCAAGTGACTTTTGTGATGGCAGTGGTTATTGCTGTACTGCAAGGGAAGATAACCGCTGCGTGGAGTTTCAAATATAAGTTGTCAGAACTTGGTACACACGCAACTTCTGTATACCGATGTTGGTTTTCATTTTCAGGTCACAATAGTTTGGTTCGCTGTATCAACCATTCTCCAACTGGTCCAGCGTTTGTATCGTGTAGTGATGACAACAGGGCCAGATTCTGGTACAGGAAGGCTGATTCGGACTGAATATCTCAAAGTTTACGTCATCATCACGAAGTGTTCAATGTCATCACTTTCTTTCTTCATCGTTTGAAACTTTTGTTGAAGTTATACAGATGTGTTGAACGTTTTCTTACTATGTTTGATAGGCAGCTTGTCCATATTTGTCATGTTATTAACTATCATCAAGGTCCATATTTGTCATGTTATGAACTAGCATCAATGTCCATATTTGTCATGTTATGAACTAGCATCAAGGTCCATATTTGTCATGTTATGAACTAGCATCAAGGTCCATATTTGTCATGTTATGCACTAGCATCGCGGTCCATATTTGTCATGTTATGAACTAGCATCAAGGTCCATATTTGTCATGTTATGAACTAGCATAAAGGTTCATATTTGTCATGTTATGAACTAGCATCAAAATCCATATTTGTCATGTTATGCACTGGCATCAAGGTCCATATTTGTCATGTTATGCACTGGCATCAAGGTCCATATTTGTCATGTTATGCACTGGCATCAAGGTCCATATTTGTCATGTTATGAACTAGCATCAAGGTCCATATTTGTCACGTTATGCACTGGCATCAAGGTCCATATTTGTCATGTTATGAACTAGCATCAAGGTCCACATTTGTCATGTTATGAACTAGCATCAATGTCCATATTTGTCATGTTATGAACTAGCATCGCGGTCCATATTTGTTATGTTATGAACTGGCATCAAGGTCCATATGTGTCATGTTATGAACTAGCATCGCGGTCCATATTTGTCATGTTATGAACTAGCATCAATGTCCATATTTGTCCTGTTATGAACTAGCATCAAGGTCCATATTTGTCATGTTATGAACTAGCATCAATGTCCATATTTGTCCTGTTATGAACTAGCATCAAGGTCCATATTTGTCATGTTATGAACTAGCATCAAGGTCCATATTTGTCATGTTATGCACTGGCATCAAGGTCCATATTTGTCATGTTATGAACTAGCATCAATGTCCATATGTGTCATGTTATGAACTAGCATCAAGGTCCATATTTGTCATGTTATGAACTAGCATCAAGGTCCATATTTGTCCTGTTATGAACTAGCATCAAGGTCCATATTTGTCATGTTATGAACTAGCATCAAGGTCCATATTTGTCCTGTTATGAACTAGCATCAAGGTCCATATTTGTCCTGTTATGAACTAGCATCAAGGTTCATATTTGTCATGTTATGAACTAGCATCAAGGTTCATATTTGTCCTGTTATGAACTAGCATCAAGGTTCATATTTGTCATGTTATGAACTAGCATCAAGGTTCATATTTGTCATGTTATGAACTAGCATCAAGGTTCATATTTGTCATGTTATGAACTAGCATCAAGGTCCATATTTGTCATGTTATGAACTAGCATCAAGGTCCATATTTGTCATGTTATGAACTAGCATCAAGGTCCATATTTGTCATGTTGTGCTATTTTCAAGGTTGTTGTTATGTTTTACATCATTAGCAGGCTGTCAAGCGGTCCTTATTTTTCCTACTTTTTTCTAATTTTTTATTTCTACTTACTTTTTCCTACTTTTTGGTCCAAAATTCCTGAAATATTCTACTTTTTGGGTTCACAGTGTGTTCTTCACCGAGATCTTATATTAATAGTTAGAAAATGGTAGTATATTTGTAGCATCTTTTTAATTAGGAGTGCATAGAAGACTGGAATCATCTTGATGAGACTGTACAGACTGGGGGGGTACAGACTGGGGGGGGGTGCAGACTGTGGGCCTGTGGGTGCTTACTTAATGATCATGCCAAGGTGAAAGATGTATAAGAGTCAAAGACCTGTCTATGCAGTCTCGTCAAAGATGTATTCTAGTTAGCAATTTATGTCTGTGAGTACTGCAAAGTTCTACATAAATGTATGTAAAAACTCATACTTATTTGTACAAGCTCCTTATTTTTCCTACTTTTTGAAATAAGTTCACTTGACAGCCTGCATTAGAATTCTACAGTTTCATGCTACATTCATGGGATAATTAGTCTAACTCTTATATGTTGATAGAGAAAATTGTTCTTCAGTTCTAAAGATTTTCACCAAAATATTCTATCTTATTGTTAATCAATTTGTCTATGCCAAATTAGGACAACCCTTGTATGTGACACATTTAGTGTATCTGTTTTTTTTTGGATATTTTGAATCAAGTGCGTACAACATTGAATTCAGCCCTTTGTTTGATTTTATCATATTTTTAATGAAGGTACAATGTAGTTTTATACTGGTATAGTGGTTGCTTGACACTACATGTCAGAATCTGTTAGATTTAACCTCACAATACACAAACAGGAGTGTTCACTTACCAAATGTTTTATCAAACAAAGGTAACTCATTCTGTTATCTTATATAAAATTAGACATTTGAATAATACTTGGTTAAAATAAATAATTTGTCTTTTCATTAGAAAAATTACTGTGAATTAAACTATCATATTCATTGGTGTTATGTTTTTTAAATGTTGTTAAATATTTACTACTTCGAATCAATTGTTTTTTAGAAAGAACTACAATGAGTTAAGATATCATATTGATCAATGGCATGCTTTTTATGTTATGCCGTAATGATTTGAAAATAGATGGCTGCCCGGCATCTTTCGACTTGTCAATGTTTTGACACATATTTTCTGAGTGCAGGGATATTTGTAGGTCACTATAAAACAATTTGTTTTGCAAGACAACATTTTTTCAGGGAATTACAGCACTTAATATACAAAATTTTCTGACTTTCACAAATTTAATTTACAGCGAATATGTTTTCTGATACAATATTTTACAAACATGTTTATTATTCTTTTCCTTAAGAAAAGGGGCCGTCTCAATGTTTATCAATAATTGTTTTGCTTCTGCTCGTCGCTGAGTCATAAATCTTTTACTGAAATGTTTCAATTAGCTGTTGCAATTATTGTGGAAACATGACGTCATCTTTATTGCGTTTTTCTCAGAAACGAAGCTGAGTGCATTTGGACCAAAAATCTCAGAGACTGCCACATTTTATACAGAATTGATCAAGATGTGACTATTCCAAAATAGATGAAGATTGTTGAATCTGTCAAAATATCATTTCCCATCAATTGTTGGTTATGTTGGTTAGGGATAATATAGCCGTTATGGCCCTTTTGTTTATGAATCTTGTCAAAATGAAATAAATTATATATATAATTTGCATCAAGCCTCTGTTCTTTTTGAGTATGTAGTATGGTGTGGTAATTATTATCATAGTATTCACTTTTAGTGACAATATTTGGTACAACACAAGTTGGCAAAACTGGATTTTATAAACACGAGAAAGTAAATATATCAATGTACACACAGATTGACTGATTGTCAGTGTCGATAAATGCCGCCCAAATTTGAAAGATACGGTTGTTATTGAAAACGAAAAATTCGGAACAACTCGTTATGAACTTTATAATGTTGAATATAAAATGTGCACTTTAAAACGGGGAAGTAATAATCTCAACTTAATTGAAAGTTGAATGCCTTTAAACCTCGATTAATTATTGCTACACACAAGTGTTACAACTGGTAAATGAATATACACAGAACTGACTCTTGTTGTAACACGCGGACGTCCATAACGTGGCAAGTCGTCGGTGTGTTCTGTCGTTCTAAATCGTGCGCGAAGATTTCGTATCGCTCTACTAGAACTCCCAACATGCCTTGCAACGTCTTCTGTCGACATGTCAGCATCAAGCATGTCAATCGCACGTTCGCATACATTATTGGGTATTCTTGGCATACTAAAAATGCTTGCAAAATGTTATTTTTTTACAAATTTTGAAGCGTTTTCGTTCACTTGACAATAATGTCAGTATTACAAGTAAAATAAAACAATATGACCGAATATCACACGGGACATGTTGAACAATTCGTGTACGTGCAAATCGAGTTGTTGACGATTAACAGTGCAAACCTTATCGCTAAAATTTATGAATCCTGATAACACAGGTCAAGGCTCATATTACCTATATACTTTCTTTACACAATGATTTCTTTGTTTGTTTGTTTCATCGGGCTTAACGCCGTTTCTCAACAATATTTCAGTTATATACGGCGGCCGGTTCACCTAACCAGTTTTTCCTGGACTGATATCTAACCAGTACTAACTTACCCTTCCACAAGGAGCCGGCAACTTCTCCACATGAGGAGGAAAATCGACATTTTTGTCAAATTTTCATGGAAGCTACCGGGAATCGAAGTCAAGTCCAGCGCACTAACCACTGGACCACGGCCGCGGCTCAATGATATCTTTAACACAACAAACACTATGTGTACAATTCGGAAGTTTTTTTTTGTTCAGTGTATGTAACGAAATTACGGTACGAATTATAAAATGATTGAGAATTAGTTCATTTTCGTCACTGTTTATGTTTAAGATATTTACAATTACAATTATTATATACAGAATAATTCAAAAATACAAAGTTGCGGAGAAGATACATTTACATTAAATTAAACACGTGTGTTGATCAAAATAACAATTTTACTAGATAATGTACTCTTAAGCGTTGTGCAGACACCTAAATGGTTGATATAACACACTGATAAACACAACGTATATGTAATTGTCTGACTGAACACAATCCATTTAGTAGTGTATTGGATGTTTTAACAGTTGTAGACAGTCCTTTGTAAAGATTTTCGGTGATTATTCTTAAGTTGTAAGTGCATTGATTCTTTTGTTCAGGTAATGAAAGTGGATTTTATATCGCGCAGTTGAGGTAAATTGCATAGCTGATTTATTTTCCGAAATACTCGATATTGATATCTAAATGCAATGAAAGAAGTTTAAGATGTAAACAGGTAAGTTTCAGGTTTTTGTGAAACATGCGAATTCTAGCTGCATCGAAAAACAGGGCCCGTATTCACAAACGTTTTAAAACTGAATCTCAGACTTTAGTTTAAACATATTTTATTTACATACTATGAACATCATAATAATACAATACAAGTTTGTTCAGTAGTAATGTGAAAAGGATGGGACCGAAAGCCCTGAATATTGTACATTTCCAACAGGTACGAGATTGGTTTAGGTGAATATAATGTTTATAATAAAAAATATGCCTTAACTAATTTGTAATTATTGTAACTTAAATATGATAGAAAATGAATATCACTTCTTACTTATCTGTCCAAAATACAGACATCTTAGAATTCAGTACTTAAAACGCTATTATTACACCTGGCCAAATACATGTATACAGAAATTTACGAATCTTATGTGCGGAAATCCAAAAACTACCTGTAATCTCGCGAAATTTATTTACTTTGCCAATTTATGTAGAAATCAAACAAATGTATGAAAATGATGTAAAATTGGTATGCTCTTTGAAAATCCATGTATTTCTTCTACATGTTGTATAGAATAGATTATTGTTTGCTATAAACATTGTAATATGTTTTATGCAATAAATGATATTGTAATAAAAAAATAGATTCAGTTATAAATAGATGCTCCTACCATAGTCTCAAAAAATTCGTGATTCCATTAAAGGCCCCGCCCTCATGGGCGGCGCCAACAAAACTGTTTAAACTCTATTGTAGGTGTTTAAAAAATAAGCGTTTTTGAAAAAATAACTAAGAGAAAAGAAAAGAGAGGAGGGGAGAGAGGTAGCAAAGTGTAATGTTTGACAAGGAAGTTGTTACACATGTACGACTTATAGCGTAAAACGTTTAGTGTCTTCTATGTATGTGTAAACTGATCTAAAAATAAGTACATTGGTTTCATTTTTATACCTTGGGCAGCCGAAAAGTAATACTTTTGTGTCAAGACGAATATTTATGTTTGTAAGATTTGTCAAACTTGCCTTTGGTGTCCATACCCAACAATATCGCTTATCAGATAAATTCAGTCGATGCAGATCGTAATCGGTTGGACTTTTGGTCAGCAGTCAATTTGTCTTCCGTAAGTGACCGTAAATTTTCCGATGATCACCGATTAATGACTTGTATATATATTAACATATAGCCTCGGGCTACGTTAGATCTATGTATCCGATAAACGCTTAAAACATTGTTTTATGACCATGAAGAGAAAACAATTGGAGTTCGACCTATATATTGGTCCCAGATGTACACGAGATTATTTTATTATTGAAAATGTATTAACACGGACATGTCTTCTTTTGAAATAAAATAGAAAAAAATAAGGAATTCGTTTCACTTAACATGTGTAATAAACACTTTGTCATGCAGTTTCCAATTAAAATTGCAAATACAAATTAATTTTGGTAACTTTAAATACCAAAGATACTGTGGTGACCGCTTAAAGTCACTACCGCGTAATATCTACGTATTTTATTGGTGGTCCCTGATAGGTATCAGAAAGGATGGTATTACATGTACATAGGATGTCTGAAAGGCTGAGAATAAAATGTTTTACCTCTGTAAACCTTTCACTCAATCACTGTTCCTAAAATTTGTCTTAGATGGAAGGGAATGAAGTAAATCAACCTAAGGCAAATAGTGCGTCCGATGTATGGTTCAAACTCACGACCCCCCTAAACACGGGTACGACGCTCTACCGACTGAGCTAACCGAGTGTCCGTCTTACTCCACTCCCCTACAGAAACAAAGAATGTGAAAAATATTTTCCTTCACATGAATGTCATACCTTATTAAAATATTTAACACATAATTTACATGAAATTGCTATGTCACATAAAGCCTTTTAACTAAATGACGCGAAACAAAATAAAAAAATGTTAGGTGGTACAGGGATTTTTGTAATAAATGGCGCGACAAAAACTAACATGGTTGATTAAGTATACAATTGCATATTATTTAGTACTATTGAAATAAATATTGTACTATAATGAAGACATGGGGAAAATAGTAGCGGGCTGAGAAAGGCTTTTTTATGAAAACTGTGATTTGTTCCCAAATGTTCAACAATGTTCCAGTTTCATGTCACAAAATAAAAATTAGAATTTAACTATTGGAAAACATTATTTAGTTTACTGCAAGCACTTGTTATCAGGTTGCTTTGTATTCCCCATCATATGAAATGTATTTCATTGCAAACATTTCAGTTTACTTCCGCATAGAATTTCATTTCAAAATGTGTTCAGCTTTAAAATACCCTTTTCAATCGTTATAAAGAACGTGCATTCATACTTAAACGGACGAGGGATTCTTTTCAGCAATTTGAATACGTTCACTAGATGAAGTTTGCATAAACGCGACGCAATATTATACCTGCATTCATTTTTTATTTCTACTTTACAAAGTCATAAGGAAACTTTCATCAAATATGCAAACTTGAAAATTAAATAATGAGTTACACGACACCAACACAATTGTGCTCCTTTCATACAAGGAAGTTTTGCAGTGCGATATGCATAATACATACTGAGTAAGTGTTGGTTGATAATTTTGTCCATGTATCGCTCTAACCTCGAATCTACCATAAAATTTAGATTTATGATAATTTTACGATCATTTTCTGTTATCGTTAAAGGTAAAACTATTGGAGGTCATTTCTTGAAAAATATGCTTAGTCATAAACATGACAAAATGCCTCAATACAGTTGTAATCTATAAAACTGCATTGTGATTTTTTTATACAAGAGCTTTTATCAGATGTATACGCCGCGTTATTGCTTGCATAGACAATATCTGTTTTGAAGTTATAGGAATTTATTAAGAAAAAGTATAATGCAGTTGGTTAGCGTATATTGTATGTAGGCATTAACGTGCCGTTTTCAATTTTATTTCTTAGTGTGTTTAGATAAGACTATGACCGTGTAATTAAAACGTCAATTACAAGCAAATTTTCCAACGAATCATTGAAGTGGGTTACAAATATAGCTGCAACTAAGTATGGATATGTCGCGACGTGACTGTCCATACAACCTGACTAACTATGAACATGTATGGTGTAATATAGCTGCAACTTAGTATAGGTATGTCGTGATGTGACTGTCCATACAACCTGACTAACTATGAACATGTATGTTGTAATATAGCTGCCACTAAGTATTGATATGTCGTGATGTGACTGTCCATACAACCTGACTAACTATGAACATGTATGTTGTAATATAGCTGCCACTAAGTATTGATATGTCGTGATGTGACTGTCCATACAACCTGACTAACTATGAACATGTATGGTGTAATATAGCTGCAACTTAGTATGGGTATGTCGTGATGTGACTGTCCATACAACCTGACTAACTATGAACATGTATGTTGTAATATAGCTGCCACTAAGTATTGATATGTCGTGATGTGACTGTCCATACAACCTGACTAACTATGAACATGTATGGTGTACCATCAAAATGCTATGGTTGAAAACTAGGCAACATCGCTCCATATCAAAATGTTTTGTGTTATAAGAATGAATCAAAATGGCAAACTCAGGTTAAGTTTAATAGATAATAAAAATTGCCATTCAAACACTCGATGTAACAAATTTGATAGTTAGCCAGTTGGTTTATTTAAATTAAATTCAACGATTTTGGTAGCGATCTATTTGGTCAGCAAAACATGGGTGAAAAATCACCGATGTCATCATTGTTATAATCCCGTGAAATTTCATTTGAGTTATAGTAACTTTTTGCACGTGAAAGTTGAGAATTACATTGTTTACACGGTATCGAAAAATTCATTCCCTAGTTGACACTTAGCTGGCACTGGGACTAATCGCACCTACCAGTCACACTAAGCAGACTACCATTCAAACCAATATACATACATCCATACCTCCGTTTTTGTGACACAATGCAACACAGATATATGTAATACACCTTTTATTGGTCACATGTGAAAAAGGTCATACACTAATTTATGTATATTAAAGACGGACACCTGCCAATTCGACATTCAGATACCTGGTACGAAGGTGTGAACAACATCATATCTAAGGTAGTGACACAGTAAACTCCCACGGAGTGTAATTTATAAATTTACTGATTAAATTCTATTACCACGGACATTATAAACGTTTTATATGCGATAAACCCTGATGATAATTAATGAATTATATAAGTTCATGGAAGATCAAGTTTACACCACATATATTTTATATATTTGTGACCAATGCTATATCTTTGCGCTGAATAAAACAAAATATTCATGACAATTGAAATAAAGCTACTGCTAAAGAAAATACGACACTATATAAAGGACAATACAAGAAAAGGTGGTCTGTTATTGGTGGCCCTGTGGCTCAGTGGTTAACGCTGCTAACTACGAATCCGAAGGTCGTGGGTTCGATCCCTCGTCTCGCCGGATAAAACAGAAATACTTTTCAGTGTTTCCCACCTAACATAGTACTGGCATGTAACCAGGAAAGTACTGGGTAGATTCCAGGAAAGTACTGGTTAGGTGCCAGGAAAATGGTAACTGTACGATAGGTCTCATTGGCACTGTGCAGTAACCGTCTTTGGCTTCAAAAATTGTCTGTTTGATCTATACTGCTATACTGGCAGGTACATTTCCCCCTTCGGTTTCAAAAAGTCTATTTATGGTGTGCGGGGGACATACCGGGTCGACCAAAATACCATAAAGTGCATTATAAAATGTTCGCGGCGACGGGCGACCTCATAAACAGTAATACCAAACCAAACCCAGGTGGTCTGTTGATTCGCAATTACCACAATTACACATAGGGGATTCAATTATATTTTTAACAAACAAGTGGGATTTTAATATGCTGCATCCTGTTCTTAGTCTAGTGTGAAGAATTTGGAGCCTCCTGGGGCCTAGATAGTAATAGGAAGGAATTGTAGTGACAGGATTGTTAATAGAACGCTTAAACATATTGAATCTCAGACTTTGACTTGAAATGGTAAATGTTCATTTTGTTCCTACGTTATTGTTACACAATATATCGATAAAACATGGCAAAAGTGTAAGAGTGAGTAACAAGAAATATTCAGGCAAAAGAATATCCGTTTATTTATAATGAAAACGAAATGCTTGTAAATTTATTTGTTTGTGATTTTATAGTCTAAGTTTGAGATTCAGTCTTAAAACGTTTGTGAATATGGCACACGAGTAATTGAATAGTGATGCGTCTGGTTGTTAGCCACTCTACGGCTTTTATGTAATAAATGATACTATCCGGGGCTGGCACACTGTTTCTGGCAATTTTGTGTTCATTTTACCATTCACGAGAATTCAATACTGCGTTACCTTTGTTTTTGTTAAAATTGTGCGGAAATCACAAGTTATGTTCACTTAGATATTCCATCTTAAAACTCGCGAAACAAATAGAAAAATACCGTTAAATGTCGCGTATTTATCAGTGTAGGTTAAATTCTTGATCAACTAGATAGTGGGCACTATCAGACAATTTGTCGTGTTAAGATATTTATCTGGTATGAAATTTTATCACGATACTTAGTTAACCATATAATTATCTAGTTAATTTAGTAGTTATCTAGTTTCTTTATCGTGATAACCACATAATGTTCTAGTTAATTTAGTAGTTATCTAGTTTCTTTATCGTGATAACCACATAATGTTCTAGTTAATTTAGTAGTTATCTAGTTTCTTTATCGTGATAACCACATAATGTTTTAGTTAATTTAGTAGTTATCTAGTTTCTTTATCGTGATAACCACATAATGTTCTAGTTAATTTAGTAGTTATCTAGTTTCTTTATCGTGATAACCACATAATTATCTAGTTAATTAAGTAGTTATCTAGTTTCTTTATCGTGATAACCACATAATGTTCTAGTTAATTAAGTAGTTATCTAGTTTCTTTATCGTGATAACCACATAATGTTCTAGTTAATTAAGTAGTTAACTGGTGGCAGAAATATGCCATCATAATTCGTTCTAAATGTTTCAGGTCGATATTTTATGAGGGTAATGATCATTAACAATGTACATAGTTTGGTATTGGTCATTAAATAATCGTCTGACACTGGTCACAAAAGCCGCCATTGTACTGTACTTAATCTGATTACACCTTGTGTTTAATATTGGTGTCCATATTTATGACAGATTTTCACACATAAACTGATTTTTACCTCACATCGACGTACTAGCAAAATACTGCACCAAAATAATATATATACAAGACCCATGCCATGTGCTTTAATAGAGGTTAAATTTCAGTTTCAGCATAATGTAGATAACTATGTCAATTTTTTAAGATTTAAATGATATGCAAATAGCTAAACCATGTGAGTTAACCAATCCGCGTCAAGGTTACAAACGTTGTTCGGTTGAAGAGAAATTGCCTTGGTTAACGCAAGATTTGATTGGTTAACACAACAATGATATGCAAATAGCTAAACCATGTGAGTACGACTGCACCGAAAAAAGGAGCTCAAGTATAATGGTTACTATGGCAATTACAACCGTTACGGTGTAAGAAAGAAAACCACAATCAAAACATCAATTATTTCATTTATTGGCTGATCAATACCTGTTTCAGACGCAATTAGTTGCTATGCTAATGGCCAGATAGAACGTCTGACGACTCAATCCTTCTGTCCTGAGAAATGCGCGTGTTGTACTTACCCACGAATTAAGGAACTGGTACATTGTTGTTTTTTCAGTGGTGATAGAAGCACAACTGTACAAGACTCAGCATGACGTCGAAAGCCTCCATGAGTTACCTTTATACGCCAAATTCTGAGCCGTATATTTACGAAGCAGTTCCAGAAAGGCTGCGCCATCTAGCTGCTGAAGATCCGGACAGAGAGGCATTTGTGTTTTACAACTATAATAAGGAAAGATTAAGTCTCACAAGAAAACAGCTCCTGGATCAATCAACAAATGCCGCGAAACAGTTTGTCAATATAGGAATAAAGAAAGGGACACCAGTTTCATTCTGTATGAACAACTCTTTAGAAATGCTTGTTGCCATGATGGGTGTTACAATGGCTGGTGGCATACCAGTCTATCTCTCTCCAAATCTGAAAGACGGCAGTGACCTCATAGAGACGATAAAAAGCTTGAAAGGAGAGCTGCTCATAGTTGACACGGAGGAAGGTGAGGATAATTGGAGAATGCTTGAACATATTTGGCCAGTGTCTTCTGAATGTTCTGTGAAAGTTCCGAGCCTGAAACGGATCTTGTGTAACAGCAAAATGACGAATTTCCATGCAACTGCTGGTCGCCAGCTCCTCAAGTCATTGATAGATAAACCTGTAAAGGAACATGTTGACCTTCCTTCTATTCAACCCGAGGACCATTTGGCTTATTTTTGTACATCGGGGTCGACTGGGCAGCCGAAAGAAGTTGTCTATACACATTTTGGAATCATGAACTGGACCAAATCGACAAACAAAATGATGAATGTTACAGACAAGAGCAGGATGTTCTGTGACCGCAATTTCAGTTGGGTTCTTGGTTATCCCCGTTCTTACTTTACTGAAGGAACAACAATAGTGTTTGTGGACACTAGAATGTCGGTAGCTGGGGCGAATGTGGAATTTCTGTGTGACATTATTGAGAGGGAACAATGTGACGTTGTATACATGCCCGGGTACATAGCAAGTGACGTCATTGGGAGTCCTGATCTTGTTAAGAAGTTCCAAAATGTGGAAATACTTTTCATGGGTGGAGAACGGATCAAGTCAATGTTTTATGAAGCTCTATGTGGAAAGTACTGTAAACGATTTTCTACATATTTTGGAACTACTGAAAGCGGCGGCGCCTTAATGTACCTAAACGAATACGGCCCATTTGAGGACGGTATTGTCGGTAAGATTGTTACCTATGTTGCTTGTTATTGCACTCAGCTAAATGTTTACAAAAACATAATAATTATTTTATTGAGATGTTTTCATTTATTACCTTTGTATTATTTATAAAACAGTATATTTTGTGACCGAGAGCTACATTGCACAGCACTATGGTCCTAGATTCCGGGTTCAACAACTTGTCTTTATACAATAGTGTTGATTCCTGGAAATATTCACTTTAAGTCAGCAATTTCAGATCGTTGCAATCATGTCAAGTGCATCATGTCATTGTTAACTTTCTACACGATTCTGTTGCTTTCAGGGGCGGAGCCAGGATATGGTCGGGGGGGGGGGGTGTAACTTGTTTGTTCATTTTTTGGTTTTGCTCACACATTAAACCAATTGTGAAGGGCTTTATTAAATACAACGCATTAGCAGCGGTCGGACGATATCTGTATAGTTTCGTATTTATACTCAGGCATACATGTAAGGTTGGTGAATTTTAGGGGGACGCGCGCCGGGTGCCCCCCCCCCCTGGATCCGCTAGTGGCTTTTACTTCACTAAACGTCAAATCTTCGGCACTTCTTACTGACTATGATATGGTTAATATATCTAGTCAATGGAACCTCACGTTCTTCACCAATATCAGCATTAGCTGAAGCGCCAACATTTTCCTTCCCATCATTCCAGCTCTTCTCCCTAGTTGTCCACTCTAATTATCCATGGTTGATTCCATAATCAGTAAGACGATTCCTTGCTTCCCCCATTTCCATAGATGTTTGCCCTTACACCTCCTGAACACCTTTTGTTTCATATGGTGATATTTCCCTGGGATCTCTCTGAAGAGGCATTACGAATGTGGCGTGCACTGTAACAACTTAATCCTTATTATAAACTATTTTACAATCGCATTTAGTATCTGGGATGATGGTATGTATTGGCTGGTTTCTTATGTAGGTGTAAAAAACATATACTCGCACAAGTTCTACTACATGTAATACATGTCCATGTAAATTTAAGTGTTCTATTTTTACTAACTATAGGTAAACCTCTTGAAGGAATGGAGGTCAAGATAGCTGATGCATCTGGTTCGGTCGTGCCAGTCGGTGAACAGGGAGAAATCTGCCTACGAAGCGTTTGGCGTTTCGTGTCTTATCGAGATATGGATGAGAAATTTCGAGAGGTCGTCGATTCTGGTAACTGGTTCCATACGCAAGATATCGGGCATCAGCGAGCAGACGGTAACATCGTTATACATGGTCGAATGAAGGAATGGATATCGTCTGGTTCAACCAAATTCTTCCCTTGGAATATAGAAAGTGTCCTGTGCAAAATTCCGGGTGCGGCTCAAGTGTTTGCTGTAGGTGTTCCAGACCCGAGATTACACCAGGTTGTTTGCGCATGCGTTCTTCCCAAACCGGATGTTACGCTAACAGAAGAGGACGTCAAGAAGTTTTGTGACGATACATTCGTGGACGTATCTACTGCACAAGGTGTGAGCTCAAAACCCCGGTATGTCATAATTATGAATCAAGTGCCTTTGACAACAACAGGCAAGATAGACAGAAATGAAATGGGAAAAAGAGCTAAGGAACAACTAAGACTGTAGAACGTGCTTGAGAAATGGAACGTTGCAAATCTTAAGTACATATTATGTGGAATGTACTATTTAAATATTACACAGGCATATAATCATTTATATAGATTTATATGCTGAATTATGTTACATTGATCTTGCACCAAATTTGCATATGCACGCTGCGATGTGATTTACAACCTCTTCTGTAAGTGACGACATTTCAAGAAAACGCAACATGTGATGATACTATTTGCAAGCAGGAAACGATATTCACTCCATATGGTCACTTCGTTTTCATATTGTCATATGGGGCAAATATTGCACGGTGACGTCACATTTGACGTTTTCTGGAAATGACGTCACTTATAGAAGAGTTTTGAAATCGTTCAGCGGCGCTCATATGTAAATCTTTAGATATCTACTTCTTTTTATTCGGGCCTAACTCAGGGATTGAAAATTTAAGCATTTCAAGTTCAGCATCGCCAACGCGAGCCCTGGGCTTTCAGATATGGAGTCAGGTCCAATAGTCGTTCGTTTGCTTGTTACAATATACTTTAAACTCGAATGTCAGGACTTTATTGTACATACCGAACTTATATATAGCAGTATACTCTAAAGACACGACTTGCTAGTTATACATAACCTTTTTATAGACTGCGTTATAACGCTGCGTTACAACGCTGCGTTACAACGCTGCGTTACAACGCTGCGATACAACGCGTTTGCGAGACATAAAACGCACACAGGCGTGAGACCGATCAAGGTGCCGTATGTATGAAAGGCCACCATAAGGCACACATTTTCGAACTGTAAATATTATCATCCAGTTAGTATGTATACAGACCAGACCCTATGCTTTGCTATGTTTTATATCGGAGATATACCTTGTACTCTTTCTTTTATATAAACTAATGTACACTCAACAAAATTCCTTATCGGTCAGTTTATATTGTATTATTATTTTTCTAATAATGCATGTATTCACACAAAATTTCACATACCGATATTTGAACAGGTAATGCAGCGAATTATTGATTTTTTTAGCCGGCTCGCTATGAAATTAATCGTGTTAGGCGTAATGACGTTTATAGCACGTTTTGCACGTGCGGGGCATGGACACATATTTGCACGTGCGGGGCATGGACACATATTTGCACGTGCGGGGCATGGACACATATTTGCACGTGCGGGGCATGGACACATATTTGCACGTGCGGGGCATGGACACATATTTGCACGTGCGGGGCATGGACACATATTTGCACGTGCGGGGCATGGACACATATTTGCACGTGCGGGGCATGGACACATATCTGCACGTGTTCATGTACACTTTTGTCATTACTGATGAAAATCCTTTTTGAAAAACACAAAACATGGTGAGAATGACTGTAGAAGAACGCGCCCGAGCCGTCGGAATGATACAGGTCGGAACTCATTTACGACAGGTGGGTTTTATTTTTTGAAATTTCATAAGAATATTGACATTATTTGTTTGTAGCCATTATATTGAAGGTTATTTCCGTTTGCAACTTATTTCAGGTGGCAAGAACCTTCAATATAATGAAAATTGGGCCATAGTTGTTAATTCCACTGTAGTTATTACGCGATCTAATTTATAAAATTGATGAATACAACTTATTTATTAAAACATTTTTTACTGATAATATACTGTTTAATTATAAATCATTGTTACACATCTAGAACTGACCTGTGTTTTTTAATTGCCACGTGCTCTTGACGAATTCCAAATCTGTATCAAATGGCTATTCAAAAACTGTTATATTGCGACTTGTGGCATCTCCAACAATGTGCATTGTTTAATATTATAAATATTGTAATAGGCTATACAATACAATGCAGAAGAAACAGAATATGACCATGTTGATGCAATATCAAAGCTAATAATAGTTTGTGTGAAATGTATATGCCATACACAGTTAGTGAACGAAGATTTCGTCATATTTAAGTTTCTTTTATAAGTTTATATTGTAAAGTGTTACCGATCACTTGCAATCAAACTATGTGAAAGAAACAGATACATGTATAAATTATATTGGAGGAATCAGTAAGCATTCTGACATTCTACATTCTTTTGAAGAAATGTCGCGGTATATCATTTTTGTTTATGCATGATTCAAAGTCATATAATGGATTATGTATATAATATCATCGTTATTGTTGTATTGAATATAGTTATTTAGCATATTGTCACGTTGTCATTTAGAATAAAAAAAATTCCAATAGGTAAAACCTCCAAACTATGGAATTCCAATCTACCAGCTAATTGTAGAATCGCCAAGTTAGTACATTTTTATATTAAATGAAAATCAGTATATACAAATACAACTTTATTTCATCCCCTGGTTAGCTCATTTGGTGGAGCACGAGCATGCCAATGCGAAGGTCGTAGTTCGAACAACGACCGAGACGTGTAGTGTCCGTGACACTCAGACAATCTGTCCGTGACAATCAGACAATCTGTCAGTGACACTCAGACAATCTGTCCGTGACAATCAGAGAATCTGTCCGTGACAATCAGAGAGTCTGTCCGTGACAATCAGACAATCCGTCCGTGACAATCTGACAATATGTTCGTGACAATCAGACAATCTGTCCGTGACAATCAGACAATCTGTCCGTGACAATCTGACAATCTGTCCGTGACAATCTGACAATTTGTCCGTCACAATCTGACAAACTGATTACTCATCTTAAAATGTACATTGAAAGTTTGGCATTTATATACTAGCGGAAAAAAGAAACTGTGCATGTGTATAATATACTATAACTTAGGAGGTATGTAAGGAATCGCAATAAAAATTTCAACAGGGTTTTATCTTACCTTTATTTAACACCAGCTCAATTGATATGGTTATTGAATCAGCTGCGTTTTAGATAGAGATCAGTTTTCAGAGACGTTCTCTAAACAAAGTTTAGCTCATCAATACCGTGTATGTCCACCATTGGAATCGATGCATGCTTGACAACGACGCCGCATTGATGTGACAAGTGTTCTGAAAAATGCCTGGGGAATACCATTCCAGATTCTGACAAGCGCACGTGATAGGTCAGGTAACGTCAACGGCTGATTTTGGAGGCCACGTAACCGTCGCTGCATCTCATCCCACACGTGTTCTATAGGCGACACATCCGGTGATATTGCAGGCCAGGGCAGCACATTCACATTGTGCTGGGTCAAAATGTCGGTGACGACCCGCGCGACGTGCGGGCGAGCGTTATCCTGTTGCAGCGTGGCGTTACGTTGCTGCACAAAGGGAAGGACGTGAGGCCGTATGATTTCGTCACGATATCTGATGCCTGTAAGTGTGCCGTCTACAACCACAAGTGCTGTTCTACCACGGGATGAGATGCCACCCCACACCATGACACTACCTCCGCCGAATGGACGTCGTTCAATCACACAACTGTCATGGAAACGTTCACCAACACGACGGTACACTATAGAACGGCCGTCGCTGCTGTCGAGATGGAACCTGGACTCATCCGTGAAAAGAATACGTGCCCAGTCCTGTTGCGTGAAGTGTATGTGTGTTCTACACCAGGCAAAACGTGCTACACGATGACGTTGCTGCAGAACAGGACGTATGGCAGGACGTCATGGACGTATGCCTCGTTCACGCAATCGATTACGCACCGTTCGGGGACTGATTCTTCTAAGGCCAGGAATACTTCTAGCCGTCAAAGAAGCAGTTCTGAGTCGGTCACGGAGATGAACCACCCGGATGTACGTAGCCTGGCGAATAGACGTTACGCGTGGACGTCCTGATCGAGGCCGGTCTCTGGTTGCCCCAAACTGTTGGTACCGTCTCCACAAGGCGTCTACAGTATTTCGGTGAACGCCAAATTGTCTGGCAACGTCAGTATGACGTACACCAGCTTCAATCATGCCTACGGCGCGGCATCTGTCAGTTTCATTCAACCTTGGCATTGCGTATCAACGACGTTTTTCAAAATTATCCTGGTTTTGTGTCTTACATGTAACAACACTATGTTTTAACACAGGTTTAGGCGACAAACGTGTTTGCAATTGACTGCTGCACGAAAAAAACGTGAAACAGAAGACGTTAGCCTGACAGGCAAACTACCCGTGCAATTCATGCACTGGCCAGTGTAAATGACCGAGAGGGATACACAACTTACCTGTGTAAAGTTTCAAGCTTTAATTTATAAAATTGAAGGATATATGAACATTTTACACATGCACAGTTTCTTTTTTCCGCTAGTATATAAATGAAAATTATAATAATAATTAAACAACAAATAATAATAATAAAAATAATAATAATAATAACATCTTTATTTTGAGAAGGTGGTTACACATTATGACATAATTATAAAACTATAAAACATCATATTTATAAAGTGGCCTTCTGTTAACAAAAACTTACATTTTAATAATAATTAAAACCATTTGCTTAATTCCATCATATGTATAAATAAGATTTACACACGGTATTATTTATTATAATATAACAATTTAATTATACAATTCACAATTTTACAATTTAATTATGAAAATGTATTGACAGGTTAACTTGGTATTACAGGCTTAATCTTATATGATATGCACAATGCAAACATGTGTAACGCTTCATCATAAGTTCAGCCGCAGTGAAATTTAAACACATTGTGCACACACACGCATACCCACTGTTTAAAGTGGGTTACTTAAAACAACTTCTAACGTTTCAATTTACGTGGACGGGAAAATGCGAAACAGGTTTATATGCTTCCTTATGTATCAGCAGATAGTCTTGTTTTCTTTCTCCTCGTTTCACTATCATATCATCTTACACAAGTGTGTCATATCGTGCTGAGCAATTATGCATCGGTGTACTTAAGTTGCTCGTTAACAAAGGCTACTCCCGTCACAATAGTTCATTCTTGGGATATTAGATAGATATACACATGTACGGTCATAGTAACTGTCACAACATTAGATCACCTGGTTTGCTGCATTCTGCACACATTAAATTATACACGTTTACAATATTTATTACTGCAATATAATGCAGGCATATTTAAATGATTAAATAGAGGATATTGAATGAGTGTTGTTTTGTATTGAATTTATTGAACGAGTTGAATAAAATGATATGAAGCGAGCCTCTGGCGAGCTTCATATTCTTTTTATTGAACGAGTTCAATAAATTCAATACTAATCAACACGAATTTAATATTCTATTTATCACATACCCGACAAATAACGAGAAAATCCACATCTAACTTGACCTCATTTATACAGACAACAGCGACGCGAACGTAATTAGGCTATTGATTTAATGAGCCGAAAAAGTAGCCCGATTCACAAAATCATTTCTTCTAAACTTATCCATATATCTATCAATATTTGATTATTAAATGTATTTAACAACTCGCTAATATCAAACGTAACTGTAAAACGTAAATTATAAGGAAAACCTTTCCTCTCAAAATGTCATCGATAAATATGTTTAATGACGTCATCACATAAACAAGTATCTGACGTCATTCAGTATACACGCGTTCAGTGAGTCCGTTCCAACTGTCTGACTCGAATCGCTATCAAGTGTGCGGAATCTAGTTAATTATAATTGATATAGGACTGAGCTCTTCGAACAAAGATAAATATGTTGATTCAAGTTCATGTGTACACTGATGACGTGTTGAATGTTGTCTGAAAGACGAATCGTTTGAGATGGAATAAACTTACTGAACTGGATATGTAGGTTGGGGGAATTTTGATGGACATTCTAAGTAGATTCGTCATAACTTGCATGTGAACGGTAAATATTATCATATTTCTTTCGGTGTTTGCTGCAGTGTTCATGAGCATTCCTATTTAATGCATTAAACGTAGGCGATATGGATATTTTTTATTATTACTCGTTTTGTTAAATGTAAACAAGCAGCGTCTTGATTTTATTTAGGTTTTTCCGCTCATTTGCATATTATATGCACACTGTGCAATATGATATTTATTGCACAGTAGAAACATGCACGGGTATGCGATAAATCATGCATACACCACACAATTTTCTCTCTTTCTTCAAAGAATTTAAGATGTTATCATTTAAGCTGTCTTATATATCTTTGCATTTATTTTCCTTAAGTTAACTATGTGTATGATGACTATTCAGAGTGTATCGACGAACTGCACATCTTATACGATACTATGGAGGCATATTTCTGCCCACATTATGTGGTTATCAAGTTAAAAAAACTAGATAACTAGTTAATTAACCAGAACAGTATGTGGTTTACTCTGATAAATTTTCATACCAGATAAATATATTTACAGGAAAATTGTCCGATAGTGCCCACAACTGCCACCACTTACCTGACAATCTATTTAAGAAAAGTGCTATGAAGTAAACGCTATAAAATATCTAGTTAACTACATACTTTCCTAGTTAATTATCACGTTAACTATATATCTAGATACTTTACTCGTTAACCACTTAATTAACTAGAAAAGTATGTAGTTAACTAGATATTAATAGCGTTAACTACTTAACAGTTACCTAAACTTATGTAGCTAATGCGTTACCTATCCTTGACGATGTCCAGCTTAGTGCATAGTTGTCTTTAAATATGTGCTCATCACAGCTTCAGTGATGGTGAACGGAGTGACGTCTGAAACCTACCCATTGTTACAAAGTGTTCGCCAGGGAGGAGTACTCTCAACATGGACTTATCTTCTCTTTATAAATGAATTACTTTGTATTTGCTTTGACTTTGGAACCAGGGATGAGGTGAAATTTTGCATCACTTTGGCTGCAGCAGATTCCACGTCTGCCATAATTGTTACACTGAACCGGGGCGTTGTTAAAAAAGGTTACTTTAAATATGTTTTACTTTTCATACCACTAAACATCTTATATAATTATATATGTTCGAAATTAAGATATATGACTATAAAATTGTCAAACAAAAATTAAATAAATGATAAACATATTTTGTCAAATATGTTGACGAAACGTTTGTGATGGCACAGATCTCCGATATCTATAAGGGGAGATCACTGCGTAAGAGATTGACTGAAGGTATGTCTTATTTAAGCACATACGATAAGCGATACAGGGATGATAGGTGGAGAGGTAACGGAGAGAACAGAAGAGAGGAAAGCGAGTGCGGAGAGCAGGAGAGATAATAGAAGAGAGGAAAGCGAGTGAGGAGAGTAGGGGAGAGAATAGAAGAGAGGAAAGCGAGTGCGGAGAGCAGGGGAGAGAAAAGAAGAGAGGAAAGCGAGTGCGGAGAGCAGGGGAGAGAATAGAAGAGAGGAAAGCGAGTGCGGCGAGCAGGGAAGATACTAGAAGAGAGGAAAGTGAGTGCAGATTAGAGAATAGAAGAAAGTGAGAGCAGAGAGCATGGTACATCATAGAAGAAAGTGAAAGCAGAGAGCAGGGTAGAGAATAGAAGAAAGTGAGAGCAGAGAGCAGGGTAGAGAATAGATGAAAGAGAGTGCAGAGAGCAGGGTAGAGAATAGAAGAAAGTGAGAGCAGAGAGCAGGGTAGAGAATAGATGAAAGAGAGTGCAGAGAGCAGGGGAGAGAATAGAAGAGATGAAAATGAGAGCAAAATATAGAATAGAAGAAAGAGAGTGCAGAGAGCAGGGTAGAGAATAGAAGAAAGTGAGAGCAGGGAGCAGGGGGAGAGAATAGAAGAAAATGAGAGCAGAGAGTAGGGGAGAGAATAGAAGAGATGAAAGTGAGAGCAAAGAAAAGAATAGAAGAAAGAGAGTGCAGAGAGCTTGGTAGAGAATAGAAGAAAGAGAGTGCAGAGAGCAGGGGAGTGAAAAGAAGAGATGAAAGTGAGTGCAGAGAGAATGGTAGAGAATAGAAGAAAGTGAGTGCGGAGAGCAGGGGAGAGAAATGAAGAGAGGAAAGTGAGTGCAGAGAGAATGGTAGAGAATAGAAAGAGGAAAGCAAGTGTGGAGAGCAGGGGAGAGAAATGAAGAGAGGACAGTGAGTGCAGAGAGAATGATGGAGAATAGTAGAGAGGAAAGCGAGTGCAGAGAGCAGGGGAGAAAAGCGAGTGCGCAGAGCAGGGGAGAGAAATGAAGAGAGGACAGTGAGTGCAGAGAGAATGGTAGAGAATAGAAGAGAGGAAAGCGAGTGCAGAGAGCAGGGGAGAAATGCGAGTGCGGAGAGCAGGGGAGAGAAATGAAGAAAGGAAAGTGAGTGCAGAGAGTATGGTAGAGAATAAAAGAGAGGAAAGCGAGTGCAGAGAGAATGGTAGAGAATAGAAAGAGGAAAGCGAGTGCAGAGAGCAGGGGAGAGAACAGAATAGAGGAAAACGAGTGCGGAGAGCAGGGGAGATAAAAGAAGAGAGAAAAGCGAGTGCGTCGAGCAGGGGATATTAATAAAAGAGAAAAGCGAGTACAGAGTGCAGGGGAGAGAATAGAAGAGAGGAAGAGAGGAAAGCGAGTGCGGAGTGCACTGGTCTTCTTATTGAAGTGGTCTTAAAATTAAGGTTGAATAAAGAGCGAAACAATGGAAATGGACTTGAAATTCATTTTCAACGCATTTTGAAATAAAAATTTCACATCCGTCACCGCATTTTGCAATAACAAATTTTAATCGCTAAAACCGCATGTATACTGTCTTAAAGAGTCGTATATATGTATAATAATACAAAAAATATATGTGAGACTCATATAGACGAGATTCATTTTCAACGCGTTTTACAATAAAAAATTAAAACCGCTAAAACTGCATTTGTAACAATTAATAGCTGTGTATTCATTCCATCATATTCGAACTCACATCTAACTTCTGGCTATGTTTTTTCGAATAAACATCTGAACTAACAACTACGAGCTGTGTATTCATTCCATCATATTCGAACTCACATCTAAAATCTGGCTATGTTTTTTTCGAATAAACATCTGAACTAACAACTACTAGGTACATGTGTAGTCGCCTCATCGCATTAATAAACATTTGAACTAACAACTACTAGGTACATGTGTAGTCGCCTCATCGCATTAATAAACATTTGAACTAACAACTACTAGGTACATGTGTAGTCGCCTCATCGTATGCGAATAAACATTTGAACTAACAACTACTAGCTGTGTATTCGCTACATCATTATACATGCGAATAAGAATCTGAACTACCAGCTGTGTATTCTGGAACGAATATCTGAATTAACAACTAACAACTAACAGCCAAACTTCACAGACCTGAAGAATGCCTATATCCTATCTGCAATTGTCAAACCAAATACCGGGTAAATTGTGTCATTCAGTAATTTATCGGGCGAAAAAAATCAATGGGCTATAATGGCATATAAGGAGAGCATAATATGAAAATACAATAATCAGAGAATTATTTTCGGGAGTACTTATATATAATCGTGAAAAAGTACAACTAAGCGGTGTCGCTGCTGCACTAATAGAACAGAAATAAACTGAGGTTCACAAGTGGTTGAGAATTCCAGATGTTCGGTTGCTGGTATATTGTGTTATTATGGTATATAGTGATTGTATGTGGTTGATGTAAACGCAAATACGGAAATAGGAAAATGGAGCACACAACTCGAATATTAGCAATTTTCACATTTGTTGCAGTTTTTCAGGTGAGTTGATATCACTATCTGATTATGTTTCCAAGGGGATTACAGTTTCCTGCCGATGAATTCCATCCTTTGAGAAAACGGGTACGACTGATTGAGAGCGACTCACAGTGACATATATCCAAATTGTCGCCACGTAGATCTGTTAATTTGCAAACGATAAGTCATACATGTACCTCCGATGATTTGACTTTGGTATTTGATTCGGTGACGTCACGGGCTCATGTCTCAGCAGCGCGTGTGCACTAAACGTTTTCCTAAAACTGTATTAAACTATTGATTTTGTTTATTGTTTGTATTGTGTTAAGTTTTAACATTAAATCTGGTTTGAATTATCGGTATAAATCATCGTTTTTTTATTTTGTGTACATCTTTGGTACTAGAGAAAACATTCTCGACAGCTCTCGGGTATTTCCGTACCACTTCGTTACTCGGATAACACCCTCTAGTGTATGTAAAGCGGAGCACTATGTGGCAAAACTCAACATTTTGTGAGGTCAAGAAATAGTTCTCGTAAAACGGATTTATAATTTCAATAACTTCGATAAATTCACATAAGAGATGGATTATCGTTGTAATTTCTAGTTAAAAACTCACATATTTGAGTCTTCATATAGCTTAAATATTAGATTCATCAGCACTCAAGCGTTCATGCCGCCATCTTGTTTTCATGATATTCGAATGGTATTTCCGAAAGTAGTGCCTAACATACATCCGAGGCACTTGACGTAGTTGACCGAGGATTTCCGAATGTAGAGAAAGGTGATTTTTTCGTTTAAAGTCCGTTATGTAAGTTATGTAATAAATACAATCTAGCATTCGTGTTAATATCTTATTGCCCTTGCATTATACCATTTTCGCTGATGAGTTTAATAAATTCAATAAAACAAGAACACTCCTGTTCAATTCAATTCAATTCAATTCAAATTTATTGCGCAAAGAGGCCTCCCCTTTATATTTTATCGGACGACATCTGAAAGTAGGAGGGAAATATGCACTTTTATATCATCCATGTTGACATAACCACAGTTTGAAATTAAAATAAGGTATCATAAGTGCCTTAAATGTTTGGTACCAAAATTTAAATGAATGTTTAATATGGAAATGAAAATAATGTTATTCTCAAACATATTTACGTTGAGTTTGGTCGGCATAAATATATTGGGAAATGTTTGTAATACAGGAAAGCAGTCACCAAGAGTAGTGATCAATATAAGTTGCAATGACTTGTTTGAAGTTGTTCCACAATAGGGGCCACAATAGGGGCCGTGTGGTTGTTCTGAAAAGTCGCTACATGACCCTTTAATATTTATGTTGGAAAAACATTACGATAAACTTTATTATTATAAAAGTTCCGTTACTAGTCGGAGATAGTTTAATATCACATTCGTATGGCATATATAGTTCGCAACTTATTGGATTTGTGTGTTGTAGCAGTAACCTACAGGACATTAATAACCCCAACATTCTTCTAAATTCCTTAAACATGGTTATCGTCGTCATAAATTATGTGAGACCTTTCCCATATTGTGCTATACACATCCACCTATTTTTAAATATGGAACTAGAGTCAAATAGTTTTTGAGACTGGATAAGTTTAACCAAAATATTATGGTGATATGTTAAATAAAATTCCCAAAATTCGTAAGTGGTGTAACTTTGATAATCTGTTTGGACTCATAAAAAATAACAAGAAAAAATAGAATCCTGACGTAATGAAAACCGAGTTTTAAGAAAAAATGAAGTTATATATCTGTGAAGCATACTTGGTATGGCATGATATGACCGATAAAAATGTCTTTTAGGACTGTGTTCGAGATTTTGTCTTAACCTAGTTCCATAGCTATATAACCGATCCCTTGATGTCATTGTGTTGAAATGTTATGACCGTACTAAATCGGTGGTTGAACCATAGTATTGTGTTCTTGCATCTTTTCCTCTGCCTTTCTCGCTTATCTCTCTTCTTGTGATGTGCCATTGACAAGACCCTGATCCAGAGACTAGTACACATATTATTTTACTAGTAAATTTATTTACATGCATTTTTACATCAATTGTTGAACAAGTTTTCACAACTTATACTAATTATTTTCGATGACTGCTACATGGATTGCTAACTTGTACTTGGGCCAAATTCTGATTACGCGTAGTCTTTCGGACGAGACTTTAAAAACCGAGGTCCCGTGTATGATGCTTTACATCGAGCACGTAAAAGAACCAGGGGTGCTTCTGGAACTTGGGCATCTGCTGTATCATGCACTATCCTCCAAAAATCTAATATGACTAACGTTCTTCCGGAGGCGTCGCCCATATGGGAAACCGGTGGCGACGATAAATAAACGCAAATACAAAAAACAAATGATTACGCGTAGGTTGTGATAACACCTAGCTCAGCTCACAACCATACATAGTGATACAACGTGGCAAAATAGACAACATACCATTTCACCGATGATAATGCCATTATAATGTTGAGACGATTAGCCTTTACAACAACGTTAAATATAGTTCAAGCGACGACCAAATTTATGCAGAACGAACTCATTTAAGTATTTTTGCTTATAAAATTATGTGTTTCCATATTATAAAGGCCGTATGTTTGCTTGGCATTTTGATACAAAGACCTTAACACTTTTAAAGGATAGTGATGAAGGATAATGACGCCGTTTATGAAATAGTTCCACAATGTTACTACATTTTGCGAATATTTCGATGTAATCTGCTTAAATTATCTGTGATAACGTCATCAGCCCTAAACTAGTTGAACAATTATAATGGATTGTACACTTTGGCGATACGACTGTCATCTTTTATTGCAGTTTGGTGGCAGCAATGTAATATTTAAAGCCGTTTCTTATATGCAAATGGTATTGGTCATACATATATTCAATTGTATTCCTCATCTAACGTGCAGATCATGAATTAATTAATTAATTCTGTGTGTTTATGCATGGCATCTTGCTTGAATATCAACAGAGACATATATAAACAATGTATGCCTTATACTAGGTAGTAAACATTTGTGTGTATGTTATCTGTACTAAACAATAATAATACTAAAGATGACATAGCAGATAAAATTAAAAGGTGCATTGTGGTCGAGCGCACGCCTCCTGATTCGGAGGTTTTTAGTTCAATTCCGTCTTGGGCGAAGTTGAATGGCGAACTTCACAATTGTTTAGTAACATAGGACGCAATCGTTTAGAGTGATTAATACAAGCTATAAGAGAGATAATAACAGAGAAAGCCACATTTATAAGACAATGCCTCACCACACAGACCCCAGGGAAACAACAGTCTTCAACATATTAGGGGCTGAGGAGGTGCACGTGTAAACATGTATTGGAATAGGGAGAGGGGGGGGGGGGCAAGGGATGGTCTGGCCGAAAATCAAAACCAAATATGGATAATTTAAGAGGAAATGAAGTGTCCAATAGATTGAATATACCACGGAACAAGCCAAGACAAGTCATTAATGATAGGCCGAAACATGGGGAAAGGGGAACTTAACATGTATCTGAAACATAAATAAAAAATAATACACACACAGCAATTTACAGCCTTGGAACTGTCAGTACAATACTTGGGGTAAACTGGTTTCACAATTTGGGTAAAATTAATACAAAATATATAAATTATGTAAACTAAAAACATGTTTCAATATTTGTTACTTATACCGGAAAACTGTCTAAAATGAGCTTTCTAAGTTCGAAATATAGTGGATGATTTAGACTGCGTATAGAAGCTGTGCACACAATGTTCGAAACCCAGCAGGTTGAAATTGACCATGAAGGCTGCGTACAGATGCTTCATAATAAATTATGTGTTTAGTTATTGCGTCAGTATTTCTATTTTGAAAATGCATGGCGTTTTTGCGCCAAGATTCCGTTTTATTGTGTATTTTTCATATCAACTGATTAATATTTATCATGTCACAATTTCAGTTTGATATAAACAGTTGCCAACCATTCCCCGAGAAGAATATAGGGCAAGGTCAAGAAAATGTTCTTCGAATCATGCTGAAATTTGTGCTGGAACAAAACAGGCGTTTAACGTTACAGAACAATCGCTTACAACAGGTAGCTTTATACATGTTTTGTTGTATCAAACATTATACATTATTTGTTTAATATCTCTCGTCGTCGGAATTTGCATTGTTATAATTATAATAAGTGTATTATTCTGCCACAAATCGGGTACCAGTGGTAAAAATGAACAACAATGTACATACGAAGTACAAAACGGTGTTGTTTTTTCTTGCGCGATATTGATGCCATCTCCCTCATTGTACTTAGCGACACATTTTTGAACAACCACATTAACGGACCCCTGGGCGAAGTGTTACACCAAACATTGCATATTTAAACGTCTGAGTTTCCGTCTTTAAATAGTTGTGAATAAGGCCCCAGGGGTTTGACCCACATTACGCCCAATTCTCCTCTCGAATGTCAAATGTTACCCTGCTGAGTGCTGTTGTCCGAGTTGAATAACAATGTTTACTGAGAGAGGAGAATTCCTTCGAGATGTAATGTAGAATCCAAGATTTGACGAAAATAATTGATTATAAAACGTTTGCTCAGCACTTGCAATCAATCTGACATTCAAATGTGTTAGAGAGTGTATTACAAACGATAATCTGCGCTAAGTAAATATTGTAATCCGCATCAGTTGCTCTTATCTCTGAACGCAGACTCGATAGATTAACATCTCCGACCTCTTAGTCCAAAGTATACAGTACTTCGCTACAGTATAGACACAAACTATTATACAACGATCATCTTATCTTATTGCTACGACGTTGACAGTAGAGTTTCATGTATTTATAACTAACTTTCTGACATTTCCCGTTTTAATAATATTGAATATGTAATTTGGTAAAGAAATCTACATTGTAGTAACTTAATATGAAACATATAGTTGCGTTTCTTTGTTGGACTGCATGTTGGTCAAGCAGAAGAGCGCCAGATGCCTGAGTCGAGAGTCCTGGTTCGCACCCTGTCATGGGCTACCTTGGTCGTTCTGAACAATAAATGAGCTTTGATTGAGTACTGGTTAGGAGACAGAAAGCAGTCTTCGACAGTAATTAGTATCTGTTGAAATTATTGATTTACAACAAATTTAAAATGAGTAAGATTAGACTTAACAATAAAGTAAATAAATACTTCATTTTGATTGGTTGTTATTTTATGGTATTGTAAAATATTAATTATACTTAATAACTACAATGACTCCGCGGTCTGTGCCTTGTAATTGTTGTATATATTGTCATAACAATCAGTTTCCGGGTTTCTAACAACATGGCAACCGGGAGCTATACCCGCTGAGCCAACCGGGTTGATTTATATTAAAATAAATATTGCCATTATTACAGGTGTGGTTAGGTATGCACCAGATGTGTAAGGCAACCTCTGTATCACAGGTATGATATTTATTATTACAAAAATGCTTAGGTATGCAACAGATGTGTAAGGCAATCTCTGTATCACAGGTATGATACTTATTATTACAAAAATGCTTAGGTATGCAACAGATGTGTAAGGCAATCTCTGTATCACAGGTATGATATTTATTATTCCAAAAATGGTTAGGTATGCAACAGATGTGTAAGGCAATCTCTGTATCACAGGTATGATGCTTATTATTACAAAAATGGTTAGGTATGCAACAGATGTGTAAGGCAATCTCTGTATCACAGGTATGATGCTTATTATTACAGGTGTGGTTAGGTATGCAACAGATGTGTAAGGCAACCTCTGTATCACAGGTATGATATTTATTATTACAGGTGTGGTTAGGTATGCAACAGATGTGTAAGGCAACCTCTGTATCACAGGTATGATATTTATTATTACAGGTGTGGTTAGGTATGCAACAGATGTGTAAGGCAACCTCTGCATCACAGGTATGATATTTATTATTACAGGTGTGGTTAGGTATGCAACAGATGTGTAAGGCAACCTCTGTATCACAGGTATGATATTTATTATTACAGGTGTGGTTAGGTATGCAACAGATGTGTAAGGCAACCTCTGTATCACAGGTATGATATTTATTATTACAGGTGTGGTTAGGTATGCAACAGATGCGTAAGGCAATCTCTGTATCACAGGTATGATGCTTATTATTACAAAAATGATTAGGTATGCAACAGATGCGTAAGGCAATCTCTGTATTTTACTGGTCTGATATTTACATTCAACGTATATTTTCTCATGGAACGGTAAATGACATTATCGTGCAAGACACAAAGCACCTGTCATTTACTTGACGAATTCAGTAGATCATTTTGTTACTTTTCAGTTCCCCCCGTAGTCTCCGCCCGCAGGTAGAGCACATAGTGGTCGCTAATATCCGGGTGTGCTCCAAACAAACTACCATCCTGTCTGTAGGTCGGTCGATTGGTTTTTCTGTCCAATATACATCATATATAGTTTGGCTAACTACTTCTTCAGTTTTCAAGGGATTGCAATGCAATTTGATGATACAAGTACTATGATACATGATTTGTAGATGTTGAAAACTTTGCTGTGCATCCATCAAAATGTTTAAGAATTCTGTCCCTTTGAAACGAAGTCTCCTTTTAGAACACATGTAATAACATTATATATTATGTTGCAAAATACGTTAGTTTTCAATGGATTGCATTTAAACATGGCATATAATCAACATTAAGGTACTGTTTACTTCTTCTCCATCCATCCTTCTGACTGTCTATACCAATTCTTTGTACATAATCGTGTTTGTTTAACTCCTATATTGTTTAATATACTGACATAACAAAGTGTTCTTGAAAGAATAATTGTGATAGATAAATCTATGTCAAAGTGACGTCTGTGATCTGCAGTGCTCCCCTTGCTGTCAGCACTTACAGTGCTTTGATTTAATCAGTGTTCTATCATTTGTAACGACAATATCTCAGAATTTGTTCACACTGACTGTTAATATTCGATTTCATCAATTCACAGAACTGACTTTATCCATAGACTAATACCATTGCATCCCGTTGATTTTGACGTTCATTTTGTTTTAAATCTAAGAAGCAAATCCTTGCTGAACATAATTATGGTGATATCGCGATTTCAATTTTGGACAGTGTGTATTTTCTCCACAATCTAAGTGGTTACATTCGTATTGTAGTATCTGCATCTTTTCAGTCTCCAGGACCAGTATCATCACAACCGAAATTCCAACTAAAAACGCGCGTTTTACCTTTACAAGTGATGTTTATAAAATCCGAAGGAGCTGATGTTGACCCTACCCCTATCTCCATCACATATTATGCTACACCTGATCACACTACGGAATGGGTTGTTATCAGTGAAAATGGTGCTGAGTGGACAACAGGTGAATATAATATACGTCAGACAATGGAACATTGATCACATTGGATACATTTCTTGGCACCGCCTCTTGCAATAATTATATTTCAGTACTTTTTCGGTGCAGCCGTACTAACATCGTTTTGCTATTTGCATATCAGTATTATGTAAACCAATCAAGTATTACGTTGACCACCAAGACAATTTCTCTTAAACCGAACGACTTTTATAACTTTGACGCGGATTTGTTAACCTTACGATAAAGGGTACGTGTGAATTTACCTAAATCCTTTTGAAACTGGAGTGACACCTCGCCATTTTTTATGTTGCACAACAAATCATAACCTTCAAACTGCACCGACCATCTATTTTCAAGATATTTCTTGTTTTCTCTCGTGTCTGTAATTTCGTTACACTGTATTTAGATACCCTGCAATTGTTATATAGGCTTGACTGCACATACCCTGCAATTGTTGTAGGCTAGACTCCACATACCCTGTAATTGTTGTAGGCTAGACTCCACATACCCTGCAATTGTTGTAGGCTAGCTGCATCTACCCTGTAATTGTTAAATAGGCTAGACTGCACATACCCTGCCATTGTTAAATAGGCTAGACGGCACATACCCTGCAATTGTTGTAGGCTAGACTGCACACACCCTGCAATTGTTAAATAGGCTAGACTGCACATACCCTGCAATTGTTGTAGGCTAGACTGCACACACCCTGCAATTGTTAAATAGGCTAGACTGCACATACCCTGCAATTGTTGTAGGCTAGACTGCACACACCCTGCAATTGTTAAATAGGCTAGACTGCACATACCCTGCAATTGTTGTAGGCTAGACTGCACATACCCTGCCATTGTTAAATAGGCTAGACTGCACATACCCTGCAATTGTTGTAGGCTAGACTGCACATACCCTGCAATTGTTAAATAGGCTAGACTGCACCCACAAAAATATGTCGCACTAAGCTACTCATAGAGAAACATGTTCATTCGAGTATATTCTACCATTAATTGAATTGAAAGAAAAATACATTATACTCTTTGTTTTTTTATTTATAATTTTGGCATCATGTTTTCAGCTGGACAGATGGTACAGGATTATCATGATGCATCTGTTTACACATCTACCGTAGAAGTATCACAGTTAGGAACTACAGACCGAATGTACTTCCGGTTGAATAATGATGATGTAAACGTACATATACTCTTAAATGTATCAGCAATGGAGACGAAGCAAGAGCAAGACGTGATACCACCAGCTGCTGACTTTCTGAAGATAAACACAAGTTTTGTTGCACACAGAGACACTGACCTTATCATAACTGGTATAATCAATAAAAACTTTCAAGAACTCACAGAGCATGGACACCTTCAAATTTTCTTCGGTGGTCTTAATACAAGCGCAAGTCCACCTGCTGCTTTTGCAATAACGCCTTTTGGTTCTGAAGGTCTTTATCCAAATGGCAGTCCGCGCACCGACACAACAACGAATATAAACATCACTATAAGCTACTCATACGTACAATATGGTGGTATACTTGTGGTGCGCTTGCCCTATCCCGATTCGTGGTCAGGTATGGTAGAGCAACTGAACTATGGTCCCTTCATAAAAGTATATTCTCCTGATGGCTACGTCGTTCAGAATAACACCATTGGGATATTTCCATTTGCAAGACAGACAATACTAGTCCCACCAAGACAGAGCATGACCTGCGCTGCCATGGGTAACCCCCGACCAGAGGTATCCATTTTGGAATTGGCAAAAGACGGACAAACGATAGAAATGACTACCGAAACTGTGATGTTGGACACTTACATAAACACGAAAGTGATGACGATGTCAACAAATCAACCAAAGCAGAGTGAAGGACGGTATATTTGTCGGTATGTAAGCACTTTCACTAAAGATATTTAGCAGTCACAGAATACAGTGATAGTGGTATTGAATTGGTATGGTCACACAAATTTAGTTATTTATGTGAATATTGAGGCGAATGCCACAGCTTTTTCTCATGTTTACGTGATGATTCTAACAATAACTGTAAGACAGTTAAACGCATATTACTCAGTCTGTGTCGTGAGTATAGCAATTATTCTCTAATCCCATGTCACTAACTACAGAAACGATACATAAATAATAGGATATAGGTCAAGCTTACTCCAGTGTCTTGTAATGTGATATATATGTATATAGATAGTTTTATTTTCAAAATCCAATAGCCTCGCGGCACATGAGGACAACACATTTACAATACAGGAAAATCAAACATATAAAGTCGCGGAGAAGATACATTTACATTAGATTAAACATGTGTGTTGACCAAAATGATAATTTTTTATTTTTATTTATATATTTTGGTTCGTGTGGTAGTAAGATCACTCTTTGTATCTGAAAAATACTATCCAAATCTAATGCAAAGACAAAGGAGTCTTTCTAATGATTTTCACCTTTCCTGTATTCTTACTCGTTTATATTTTACATTAATGAAAGTATGTAATCAAATGATTAGATACTCACAAAAAAACTCGTATCAAAGTTTTTATTTTTTTAATAAAGCAGTATTCCAACAGGATCGTGCATCTGTTTTAGAAATAGCGGGAGCAATTTATCTAAGTCATCATGTATAATTTATTCTTCCATATGTGTCTTTTCTCATTAAAGAAAAGAATTAAACACAAACAACAACCCGAATGGTTTAATGACGAGATCAAAACTAAAACACCATTACTATAAAATTAACTCACTTTCACATTCGTAACTGAATATCAACTTGTTTACACTTCTTACAAGGAAGAATGGTAGAGTTGTTGACAAATAAATAACGGATTTATAAAACTGAGTATGATACTGAAAAATATGTATTGTTAAACATGAGTAGTGACCGCCTTCTTTCCAAATTTAGATCATGTATTTTGCCTCTAGCAATTGGAACTGGTCGGTACTGGAAACCGAAAATACTTGTAAATGACCGTTTGTGTAAGTACTGCGTTTGTAACTGTATTGAAGACGAGACACACTTCCTCATAGACTGTGATTGTAACAGTGATATAAGACATGGCCTCTTTGTTAATACATCTGTGATTCACGTAAATTATCAAATATTTAGTTCTGACTTGAAATTGCAAATATTGATGACTGTTATAGTCTTACTACGCAGCTTTTACATGTATGTAGCTTCGTTTTTACAATAGCTTGGGACTTTAAGCTGTTGATACTTCCACCTGGTATCACGCGACAAATTTCAAAGGTAAAGTTTGAAACCTTGAGACTTGAATAATTACGCAAATACGGACCTGGTACTGAAAAAACATGCCCAATTACTAAATGTAATCACACTGGTTAGAGTGTTCCCTTGCGTATTTGCTCTTGCACCTCTTCAAATGTCTGATGTTTCATTGGCTGTTGCTTTCCAAGAGGTCTGTGTTGGTTTGAGAGGCATTGTCTTAGGTATTTAACTTTCCCGATAGCAGCTTATCCTCTCTTTTAAAACATAGCGTACGAATCAACTTAAATTTACAGCAGTTTCATGTAAAAAATATTAATGGTGCCTGTTCCATATATCTTACATGCTTATTATGCGGATAGTTTAACCTTTCTATACCTTTCCAATGGAAACTTGGCACATGTCTTTCGGTCCTTTGGTTTACAACCATATGACAATTATCATATTAACATTTTTAAACAGTATATGGAATTTTTATTCTAAGTAATGTGTTTCAGCTCCATGTATGATACTTTAAGTATTTTACTATGTTGAAATTTACGATATTTTCGACTAGATATTCTATGATATCATGTATAAATAGTCAGTGTCTCGTAAGCCACATTTGGTTAGGCATTTTGTTATGTTGTAAATGGTACTGCTATATTTGATGTGTGACACTATAATAAACAAATATACTCAATTTTCTCAAATTCTTCCCTACAAGCACACTCGATGTGAATTCACAGTATAATTGCGGCATAATGTATTACTATTATCAGACAATTAATTCGAAATTATAGAAAAGCTAATACTTTTTAACACAAATCACGAAAGTGCTGGAATAATAGATAAACCACATTATAGCTACAAAGTGCGTTCGCATGTACACATATTTCACACAGTGTCTACCTTTACATAGTAGTTGTATTATCGTGAGGTTTTAGCTTTGATATCTTAACATTTTTACACTTTTACACGAAATATACCAATAATAGATTTTTATTTATCGCGGTTTGAATATTTTCCTCCAAAAATTCAATAGGCAATCGGTTGGCCCACCTTGACTCGAAATTTGGATTGTGATTCGTTCGGCGAAACTATCTTTTTTGTCTGCGTTGTTAGTTGACGCCCGTTCATAACTTGTAAACAAAGCATACACATGTGTTACGTAAGCAAGTATGTCAACCTCGAGTGTCACATCCACACGCCGTAATCACATTTATAGTACCCACAGAAAAGCACTTACTTTGCATATAGTGTAAGCACAAAAGGCGGTTAAATTAATATGTTTGAGCGCAGTAAAGCTGGGAAATATTAAAACCAAATTAGCAAAAATTTGGGAAACGTGTTTTTTTCAGTTTGACACTTTATCTATATAAAATGCTCTACAATATTACATCATATGACCATCAGGATTAACAATAAATATACTCGAGTCAATTGTCTGAACATCGAAAATATTTCTCAATTAAAGGGCGACTCATGGAAACCAGACAATAGATGCACTAACTGAAGTTATCGTTTTCGAGCAAGCTGTATTTGATGATGAGGAAACCGGAGTCACAAAGAATGAAAGTCAAATTGTTGTATTATCATGTACTGCCAGGGGACAACCCAAGCCGCATCTGAGAATTGATGATTATTACGGTCAAGAAATCACAAACTCTGGAATGTTCGAGGTAAGAGAATGACTGATCTTACGTGGAAAGTCTGGTCCAACTTTCGAGATCAGCATGTTTAGTTTTGTTGCTACTCATCGCCATTAAAACTCACTGGTGCCCAAGATATACCATCTTGTATAGTCTGCAGAAAGTAACTCAATAATACTGGTAACTTAACACAGTAGTTAATATGATAATTTGTTTACAAACAAGTAATTAGATCTACACAGGGCAAGCAAATCCACAATTCAGCTATCTGCAGCTCCAGGCATTAAGCGCTAACAGCGCTTTGATTGAATACGGGATTTCATATTATTCAAGCAAAAACATTCATAAAAGTCATTTTTATATTTACAGATTTCGAGATCGGATTCTGACAGATTTACCACTAGCGTATCTTTAACCTTCTCCCCAGTCGATGACCCAGATATGCATTCGGTTTACTGCGTGGCAGTTCAAAGTGGTCCTATTCGGGGGTATACAGTCCATCGAACTATCAACGTATTCCCGGAAATGTGGAAATAAACTAATTGGGAATTAAGCTGTTTATGGACTTTATATAGAGATATGGATAGCGTCGATTTCCAGGACATTGACCTACAGCTGTGACTAAATGAATATAGTTTTATTTTATCGAGTTGTTTCTTTTGTTTTACTAATAAATAAACTATGTATATGTTCAATACCATTAGATATTTGCAAATAAGGACATTTAATTAAGTTGTCTATCACGTCTCTATGAATTACGTACGTATCATTGAGACATACCTATCAGTTAGATTTCCCTAAGCTTCTTTTTTTATTATGACGTCATTTAGCAATTACAAGGAAAAAGGGTCTCTTTGTTTGACCCACCTTTAGTTGAGTCGTAAATTAGTTTCATTTTAATTATTATTTTATATTTTATTTCTACTAGTCTTTTTTTTAAATCACATTTTAAATCACATTTTAAATCACATTTAAGATCATGTCGAACTAAAAACTAAAACAAATTTCCGGGTGCCTGTACATAAGTTATAGACGTTTTGGTTTTGTTTTTTTCGCATTCTGTTGTAAATTATTTCGTTTCCATATATGTCCTAATTCAAACTTATATTGGTATATAATGTCTAACAATGTTACGGCCTTAAGAAATAAAGCTCCTTTTCGACAACATGTGTGTCTGTTTTAATGATACCATACTAGCTTCACCAGTCACTATCACCACAAGGACAATAAAGTGTATTTGTTATTGCATACGAACTTGTTTATTGCTTTAAGTGAAAAAGGTTGCCGGAGTACTTATAAGTTTCGTTTAGTGTAGATTTAGATGTTGTCCTTAGTCTGAAATACATAGCCACACAATGCAACTAAAATACACAAATAGAGCCAATATGCAAAATACACAAATAGAGCCAATTTGCAAAATACACAAATAGAGCCAATATGCAAAATACACAAATAGAGCCAATATGCAAAATACACAAATAGAGCCAATTTGCAAAATACGCAAATAGAGCCAATATGCAAAATACACAAATAGAGCCAATATGCAAAATACACAAATAGAGCCAATTTGCAAAATACACAAATAGAGCCAATATGCAAAATACACAAATAGAGCCAATTTGCAAAATACACAAAAAGAGCCAATATGCAAAATACACAAATAGAGCCAATATGCAAAATACACACAATACATTGTACCCACACATTATGCACAAGTAAAAGGTCAATTTTAAATAAATGATTGTAGTGGCATTAATCAAAATCATTCGAAGCATAACATCAAGGACAAAATCAAGCACATAAAGGCACATATACAGGTTTGTATGAGTCCAACATTTACACTTGCCTGCATACAAAACATCTACAGTATTCACAAACGTTTTTAGACTGAATCTCAGACTTTGACTTTAAAATGGTAAATTTTCATTTTGTTCCTACGTTATTGTTACACAATATATTTTAATAAGACATGGTAAAAGTGTAGAGTGAGTAACAAGAAATATTCAGGCAAATATGTATCCCTTCAAATTTAATGAAAATGAAATGTTTGTAAATTTATTTTTTGCAATTTTAAAGTCTAAGTCTGAGATTCAGTCTTAAAACGTTTGTGAATACGGGCCCTTAAGGTATTCAAATTGTGTAGCTACAGAATGTTACGAAACAAAAGTCTTTGTTCTCTTGTCATTGTTTTATCTTTAACGAACACAGCTTGTTATTTTGGTGATATCAACATTATTGATTATTGAATATTTACTTTGGTATTAAAGACAATTCGTTCTGCGAATGATCAAATAGTCAGAATATCGCATAAATAGATGACACCACCCTAACAGCTGTAGCTTAATCTTATGATGAAATTCAAAATAACCTTCAAAACATTTAGAAACTTATTTTTAAGCAATAAAGTATGTTACTCTGAGTTTTATGATAAGCAAACACATATCGGGACCGACGAACTAAAATGCAGTTTATTTCTGTCTTAACTAATATCTGGCTATGAATTCTAGTTCGAGGTCTAACGTACGTACTAACAGGTGTGAATTCTCTACTTCATATTCGAACTGACATCTTACTTCTGGCTGTGCATACTTACATGTTCCCAAAATAATACCGGGCCCAGATTTGTGTTGTCTAAAGTAGGACTTCATAATAACTTGGCATAAATTATACTTAGCGACAGCATCCGTGTCATATGAGCACATCTCTAGTTTAATTTATAATTTAATTATATTATTGTACACGTTCCATATACATGTAGGTGAACCGTTCATTATACAAATATCCCATGGTGATAGCATAACTATAATATTTAACTCTCGAAATGCTATGTCAACCTCGGTTTATATTAGCTTCGGGTTAACATTTTATGCTATCACCTTGTATGGGATCTGCTATATCTGTCCAAATGAGCCCAATGACTTGTGCATATTAAAATATTGTTGAATTGAATCGTTATGAGTCGCACAGTGGGGCCGACTGTTTGATGTAAGAGTTAGTATGATAAACAGTCGTCCAAGTTATTGTCGTTAATTTATGGATTCATTGTACATTTAGTGTCATGGCTAGTGTTTAGTGTCTTCTTATGTGGAGATTCATAAACATGTTTTGATTTAAAGCTTATGCATCACTCAAGTATTATATATTAAAATCCACAACTACATACGGTTGATAAATGCAAGCAGTTCCTAATGAAATATTAAAGATCGTGAACAATAAATAAGGAGGAATGCTTTGAATGTTTGGTGTGATATAACTTGGTAATGTATACTGATTTTGTTTGTAAATTGTGTACCTAAGTTGACGCACTTTATTATATACAGGAATATTGATACAGAACAAGCTTGATGACTATCTCAAGGTGAAGTAAGTTTCAATGTGTTTGTTATTGGTTATCTTAGGTGAAGTCGCCATGTGTTTTGACAAGTTTATCAATATACACATTTATGGATTACCTCAATACACTGTTTAGTAAAGTTGTACATGTAGAATGACTTTTTTAATATCAGAAGTATTTTTGGAAAGGAGAGAAAGTATACTAGCTTATGCTATCGATTTTTTTCAAAATTATATCAATAAAAATATCAAAAACTAGATTTTCCGTACTCGCCCCTTGTTTCTGTTGTTGTTATTTTGGAATAAAAAACTTTAAGATGAGGAGGTTTAATAATATGTAAATGGGTTCATAATTAATAAATAGATTAACTTAATGTGGTGAAGTTGCCATGTGTTTTGACAAGTTTATCAATATACACAATTGTTCCTGTGTAAACTGAAAAATGTGTTGATAAGGTCTGAAACATGAATCATTTGAGATGGAATAAACTCACTTAATTGGATATGTACGTTTGAAGAATTTTGCGGAACATGCTTAGTAAATCTGTCATATAAGTAACTTGCATGTTAACGGTAAATGTTACCATATTTATTTTTGTGTTTGCTGCAGTGTTCATGTGGGTTCTTATTTAATACATCAAATACATTTTTCATCATTACTCGTTTTGTAAATTGTAAACAAGCAGCGTATGGATTTCATTTAGGTTTTTCCGCTCATTTGCGTAGTATATGCATACTGTGCAATATGATATTTACTGTTATTGTATCGTAGAAACATACACGGATATGTGATAACTCGTCTGAACAGATGGTCGGTTTTATTTGAAAATAAAACAATGATATTGCAAATATTTGATCCTTGCGTGCACGTCATATGATGCATGTTTTTGTCACTAATGGGTATATGGCATATCATGTTCCTGAAAGAAATATTTGAATTTGAAACATAACTACCTTTTTGATATTCAGGTAATTAATACGAATGCCTTAACTTTAATAAAAACGACATCATTTAGCTGTTAAATTAGTCATGTACTGGAAATTAACATTTTTCCTTTTGTAATGTTACGCCACTTCAAACATAAACATGCATGTATATATATTTTGCGCATTACACTACAACGAAATGTATAGACAGTAGTAAATGTATGTTATTGTAAATCACAATTCGCAATTCGAAAATTGCATTCCTTTAATTTGTCATGATTTTTTGTTTGATCATCATAATAATTAGCAAATTATTTGATTAATACAATTAAATGTTTGTTTGTTTTTATTTGTTGCACTTGTTTATTGGATCAAATGCAATTGTGTTCTATTGATGTAACCATCACACTTTTAATTATGTGTAAACTGTCAATTGTACGGTGTTCAAGGTGATATATGCCCGCTAAATGCCTTGAAATGGTACTCTTATTATATATATAGGTGAATGAATCTGTTTATTCTCTATGTAGCGGATCAGTGGTACAGTGGTAAAACGCTGGACTTGTAATCCAGGGATCGCTGGTTCGATTCCCCGCTCCATCACTGACCGTACTAACAGTCTTTCGGACGAGACTTTAAAAACCGAGGTCCCGTGTATGATGCTTTACATCGAGCACGTAAAAGAACCAGGGGTGCTTCTGGAACTGGGGCATCTTCTGTATCATGCACTATCCTCCAAATCTAATATGACTAACATTCTTCCGGAGGCGTCGCCCATGTGGGAAACCGGTGGCGACGATAAATAAAAGCATATACAACATTTATTCTCACAATTGTCTAAAATTGGATAAGTCCTTTAGACTTATATGAATGTATATCAGTAGGTCCTTCTTAAAATGCCTTTATCAATTAATATATGTTTTTCATATAGTACCTAAGATTGCAGATGCCATAATAATTATTAAGATATATATTCTCTTTTATCACCGATTTTGATAGAGTAATACAGGTTGAAATAAATAAATATATATAATGTGTCTTAAAACATGACGATTTCCGAACTTTGTTTAGGTTTAACCAATAACTCAACTCAATCATATTTATTGAATAAAACATTCGTAGGCCTACATGTGTATAGCATACAATACAATATAATATATAATGTAGAGAAAGTCGTACAAGAAATCAAAAAATATTAGTTTACAAAGAGCTTTCATGAATGTGAAACAATTGTGTTACATTAGCAAAGTGGTCAATGAAAATATATATACATGTACCAGGTATATCTCAGTCTATCTGTACCAATAAAGAAACACAAAGTCAACATATACAGATGACATGAGGAAAGGGCAATTATTGAGTTCTAATATCATTTGCATAATAAATTAATTTTGAAAGGTTTATCAATTCAATCTTTGAATCAGTGCTTAAATAAAGACAATGTATTGTTATGTTTGTTGACTGTGTTACGTAATGACGCGTGCTCGCTTAGCGAGGTGATTAACAAGGTGAGAAGCCGCTGTAGCGGGTGATTAGATAAGATGATAAGAGTATAACATTTAGGAGCGCTACTATTGATATTTATTTTTCAGAAATAAGGAGTAGTTAGTTAAATACAACTATTAAAATCGACCAAATATCATTAATATAAACAGCTTTTTAATATAACAAATGATCAATGATTAATGATCGACTATACCAATAAAGACAATGTAATTGTTATGTTTGTTGACTGTGTTACGTAACTACTCTGGGACAAGTATGATGAACGGGACATTGTATGTGAGGATTTCCTGCGTGAAATCGGCGAGATATACGGTTAAGTGTATGTGCAAGTAATTGTGACAGTGTGAATAAATAGTGTGTCAGTGTGAAATAAAAAGTGTTTCCGAGTCAATTTATGTGCCAGTTTGAATAAAAAGTGTTTGAATGGTTTGAATTGGTAAAGCAGTCTCGGCAAATTCCTGAGAATGCTTTACCAATAATACGTATTACCATTTCCTTACATGTATAGTGTCAAATTTTCGTTTTGTTTGAACTAAACATACTCTGTGAGGTCAAATGGTAACATAATGTGAGACTAGTTACGTGCAAGAGACTTGATGTTTTATTCTATTCTCTTGGCTATGTATTCGTCCTTTTTCCCTTTCTATATGCTGTATATAGTATTCACTATTCTTCCTTTATATATGTATATATTCATAAATAATTGTTAAACCATATATCTCCAGAAAATGGAGGCAATAAAGTTATGTATATATAAATGAATAATTTTTGAGAGTAAGTGACAGCGTAATTAGACTTAATTATAATAACAAATCACATCATCAATTAGATACCAATTAAATTCTACCTGCAGTTTTAGGCCAAATAAAATGTGATAGAATTGTGTGTGTATATATCTTTATAAGTATTCATTTTGGAATGTAAATAAACTTAAAAAATAAACTTAACAACGTGATTGTCAACATTTTTCCAGGTAACAAATGTGATAATTGTCCAATTAAAAACATATTCGAGGGGTTGAAAAGTCTTGGTTTATTAGGGGTTGAAAAGTCTTGATTTTAACAGGGGTTGAAACGTCTTAGGCTAATTAGGGGTTGAAAATGACAGTGGGGTTGAAAAGTCTTGGATATTTTACCATAGGGGTTGAAAAGTCTTGGGGTTGAAAAGTCTCGATACCGATTTACCGGACACCATGTACAATTTGACAGAACATAAAGTTAAATAACTTCATCATTTTTCAACATTTTTACAAAATTATAGCAGTATTAGTTGAAGGACTATGTAAAAATAAAAAAGTGTACATTTCATCTTGCGATATTCTGTTTTTTTCTTCAAAATATTACTTAAAAGCAAATATGGCTATTTTCTAGGGCATATATCGCCTTAAATGAAAAGTGCAACCGATATTATTGATTTTATCAGACGTGAATGCATGATGAAGAAAGGATGTTTTATTTTTGTTAGGAAACCACATTATGTTGCTACCATTGATCAGTCTACAGCAAACGTCAATTACAATATTCTACTCATTGAGGCACATACTTTGAAGTCCTAAGATTTAACAGAGATGGCGGGGCGTGGCAAGTGGAAGAATCAGTACGAATTCCTTTTCTCGTGCATTGGATGTTTGGTTGGACTAGGAAATATCTGGCGGTTTCCCTACCTGTGTTACAAGAATGGAGGAGGTAAGTACACGTACACCTTGCACAATGTAAGCGAGTCTTTTTGGAAATAAGTGAGTTTAAAGTTGGTTCAAGTGGGTTTTAGTAGGTTGTTTACGAAGTGAGTTTAAAGTTGGTTCAAGTGGGTTTAAGTAGGTTGTTTACGAAGTGAGTTTAAAGTTGGTTCAAGTGGGTTTTAGTAGGTTGTTTACGAAGTGAGTTTAAAGTTGGTTCAAGTGGGTTTTAGTAGGTTGTTTACGAAGTGAGTTTAAAGTTGGTTCAAGTGGGTTTTAGTAGGTTGTTTACGAAGTGAGTTTAAAGTTGGTTCAAGTGGGTTTTAGTAGGTTGTTTACGAAGTGAGTTTAAAGTTGGTTCAAGTGGGTTTTAGTAGGTTGTTTATGAAGTGAGTTTAAAGTTGGTTCAAGTGGGTTTTAGTAGGTTGTTTACGAAGTGAGTTTAAAGTTGGTTCAAGTGGGTTTAAGTAGGTTGTTTACGAAGTGAGTTTAAAGTTGGTTCAAGTGGGTTTAAGTAGGTTGTTTACGTCTCAAACTCGCTTTGCTCACTTTTAGCCAACTTCTGGAGAAGTGTGTTAAAAAACCAACATTAACTCAGAAAAAACCCACTAAGTTGGTTAAAACTGTGTTTTTTTGTATGTGTTTTTTCTCTGGAAAATCCATATTTATATATAAAACCTGCTCGGTAAGCTAAAAGACCCACTTTTAACCCGGTGCCAATACCGCCGTGTTTAACTCAGGTTTTGCTCACTTATTTGGAAAGGGTAATTATGAAACTGGAGATTTCAGCTGTTGGTAAATTTAATTTCAGGGGCGTTTTTGGTACCATACTTCATCTTCATGATACTGTGTGCCATACCCATATTTTTTATGGAGATGGCTTACACGCAGTTCTCCAATCTGGGACCTGCAAAAGCATGGATATGTGTACCGTTGTTAAGAGGCAAGTACAGTTTTTTACTTTCCCTTTAGATATAACAAATACATACTGAGTAGCACATAGGTCAATACAATTCAGCATTCCGTACATATAACTTTATTGCCTCCATTTTCTGGAGATATATAATTAACAAATTATCTATGCATATACACATACATAATTATAGCAAGAAAATAAAATATTGTCTACAGCATAAAGAAGGAAAAAACGAATATATAGCCAGGAGAATTGGAGAAAACATCCAGTATCTGACAAATAACTTGTACCATATCATGTTAACATTTGACATCACGGAGTATATTTAGTTCAAACGGAACGATAATTTGACACTAAACAGTATCAGAAATTTGCCTTTTTCTATCAAAACGTCTGTATACGAGCAGTAGTCCATATATCTCGTTCAATTGTCGCCCTCTGGTAGGTAAGCACACACTTTATCTCTGGTTACGCAGAGGAATAATTGCTGACAGGTAATTTAAAGGTTCCACTCATTGACAGAAAAGTTTTTGCGCTCGAAATACGTTCCGTTGAATAAATTATATTTGTTTAATAAATATAAGCATGTATCATCTGGAGGGCATGAGATCTTTATTTGCTAAGCATTATAACTGGTACGTTTTAGTAATTAAAATGTCGTCCTTTAGGAACAATGAACAGTGGAAACTCCCTAATCCGAACACCCTTAGGAAAAACTAATAAGTTCGGATTAGAAAATATTCTTAACTTAAGATTTTGACCTACAGTTCATTCTTAAAAAGATTTAGAAATTACAGCAAAATTACACCATGCAGAAAATGTATTAGATATTTTCATCTTTTAAATTTTATTTATATTTTGATATTTTACATAATCAGTACACCTCCCACCCGGTCTTACCTTGTTTCCATCAAAACGGAATGCATACGACGAATACGTCAAATGGTCTAAATTCCCCGAGACAATTAAATTATTATGGCTTCCTTCAATTCTCAGTCATTTTTACTATCTGACGTATTTTTGCGGAAAATTATTGTCCGGTTTTGGGAGATTTCTTTTACCTCTAAAATAACAATCCGGACAGAAAAAATCGTTCGGATTCCGGAGTAGGGAGGATACGGACTGTGGGGGATTTTTTTATATGTTGTCTTGGAGGAACTTAATAGGCCTGACCAAGAGAAATTTGTCCGGTAAGAGGAAGTTTCCGGATCAGGGGGTTTCCACGGTATGTAGCGAACAAATACAGAGGCAAAAAATAAGAAACAACATTTATTTCAGTGCACGGACTATATGTGGCACGGACTATATGTGGCACGGACTATATGTGACACGGACTATATGTGGCACGGACTATCTGCGGCACGGACTATATGTGGCACGGACTATATGTGGCACGGACTATATGTGGCACTACAAATGCTTATTAAAGGCGTTTAAAGACGTACTATTTAATTGTAGTGCAAACAGAAAATATGTGTGTACCCAAATTGAATTAAAATTTTATTTAAAATAACAGGTATCGGGTTCGGTATGGTTGCTATGACTTCCATTGTATCAATCTACTATACCGTGATAATGGCGTGGACGCTTTACTATCTGGTGATGTCATTTAGTGCTCAGTTACCGTGGAGTCATTGTGGTAACTCGTGGAACACTGACGCTTGTTACTCACGTGTAATGCCGCACGGGAACCTTACACACCCAACGCAATCTGAAAATCGCTCGGACAACATTGTGTACACTTTAACCAATGGGACGACGCATGGATTTGATGATATATTACAGAATGTCACGGTTTCAACGTTAAATAGAAAAACAGCTTCTGAAGAATTCTGGGAGTATGTGTTTCATTCAATTGTTTCCTAATACGTAGCTCAAATAGTTTAAAAGCATTAGTTGTAAATATACAGTCAAACATTTTCGTGCTTTATACTTGCAGTTAAACATTATTATCAGTTGAACTATAATTACATACGTTTGTATTTATATTGAAGAATAAAATGTTCTATTGCAGACAGGGGTGAGATTTTGTATCTTAGTTTGTTAACTTTGCATGTCACCGATATTGGCGCTTTCATGCCCATATTTGTCATAACTAAAACTTATTACATTATACAATGTTAACAATGTTTTCGGCTTCAAGAACGAAATCCCTTTTCAACATCAACAATGTCTGTTTTCATTGGACACTACTTTTCATTGGACACTACTTTTCATTGGATAATACTTTTCATTGGACAATACTTTTCATTGGACAATACTTTTCATTGGGACAATACTTTTCATTGGACAATACTTTTCATTGGACAATACTTTTCATTGGACAATACTTGCTTCACCAGTGACCATCACCACTATAAATGCAATATTTTGTTGTAGACGAAATGTTCTAGAACTGACAAGTGGACTTGAGGAACCAGGCTATTTACGTTGGCAGCTGGTTCTTAGTCTACTGGTGGCCTGGATTGTTGTATTCCTGTGCTTGAGTAAAGGAATCAAATCGTCTGGGAAGGTTAGGATTACATCAAACATTGCCTCATCGTGAACACAACAGCTTCTTTGCCTGTTTTTTATACAATCAGGGCCCAGATTTATAACGGATACTTAAACTCAGCACTCGAAGTTTGAAAATATCAAAGTGCTGAAGGTTCATTTTGGTCCACTTCCCTGTGAATTTAGTGTGGGAATACATATCGGATGTTAGTGCCAGACTTCACTTAATCTCTTGTCACACTCCAATCTCTGAGGATATTGGCCATGAAGAATATGCAGCATTCATTATTAACATTATTATTAGATGTCTCATTATCTGAGTTTTTGGCCCAAATGACCTATCAGGGCGAAATTGAGTTATTACAATTTCTGAATGCAAGGGGATATTTGTAGGTTACTACAAAACAAAAATTATTGCAAAACAACATTTTAAGGGAATTACAGCACTTTTAATATGGTCATCAAGACTAGATCTACAAACATTTCTGAGTTTCACAAATTTAATGCAGCATATATGTTGTCAGATAAAATAATATTTTACAAATAAATGTATATTATTCTTTTCCTTAAGAAAAGTGGCCGTCTCAATGTTTACCGATAATTGTTTTATCGGACTCATATGAGTAAAAGTTATGATTTGAGTGCTGTGTGGTCCATTACAATCCTGGGTCCTAATGCCAAAAATTGTTTTACGGATGTAACTGCAAATAGGTACTCGCATTCATCTTCATAAATAATATCTTCTTATAGACTTATTTGACGGATTTTATTTCATTATAAATTGGGTATAAAGGAAGAAAGTGTACATCCATAAACTTGTTTATGAATAATAAATTCTCTATTAAATGGAACGTTTAACCCCATACCATATCAAACCCAGTGTATTTCATCGCTAGTCTGTTTAATGCAACAACATGTTCGATGTCCATGCCTCGCATATAATTGTTCAGATTAACGCGTTAGTTTTGATCATTTAGTGAAACTTCAAAGGAACTCATTTCAAATGAGCGGCCGGATTGAGCCTAGTGCAGTAAATTTGTTACATTGAAAGAAGCAATAAATTAAATTACTTAATTAACAAGAAAATTATGTGATTATCACGTTAAAGAAACTAGATGTGGACACTATGAGGGGCATTCAATAAATAATGTCACTGGTTTTCGTATGTTTAAAATATTCACTGCATCGGAAATTTGTTCACGCCAACCCTTCAAAGTATTCCCCCTGCACAGATACACACTTTTGAAGTCTTGCTATCCACGTTCTAAATGCTGCAAAGTAGTCTCCCCTTGAAATACAGTTGAGATACTGAAAACTTGTAGAACCAAGGGCACTTCTAGTAACATAGCGCGTAACTGAGAGCATTTTTAGCAAGGGAAACAGGAAAAAGTCACAGGAGCTTAGGTCAGGGGAATAAGGTGCGTGAGACCTGAATAACATGTTCTTGTTCTACGAAAGATTGTACAATTTAACTTTTGTGGGCTGAAGCATTGTCGTGAATAAGCATATACTATTCTCTTAGAAGCACGCATTCCATGTTTATACGAAATCCGGCATGTTTATCCGTTTACCTATCCTGTCTTGCGTTCAGTTACGGCGAACGGAAGCCCGCTCACAGTTCGTGGCCGAACAAATGTACTGACCGCCTCGTTTTTATTCTGACTCCTTGCCTCAAAGACAATAAAGGCAGGGAACCAACCCTGCGTTCATTTTGCAATTTAGTTCCCCGTGTGCAGTCAATGTGATACGCTGGGCCAGGGATACAAAACAAAACGTTAGCGGCTGTTAGCCGTAACAGAACGCAGTGTTCGGCTCACAAATTCGCGTGCTACCTCGGAGTTGCGTTAGCGAGTGGGCACACAATGCACCCACTCTATTTGGCAAACAGTGCGTTCAGTAGCAAAACGTGCGCACAGTTTCGAAACGCGAGCGAGTGTTAGTCTTTACTGAACGCATGGCTGGTTTCTGACTGATAGCTCCCTTCATCGACGTTTAAACTTGAGAATTTCATCCGTTGGACGCTCATCCAACATGTAGAAGAATGTACATGTACTGTGTTGAACTGTGTTGACATTTCAAATACGGAATTGTTTCTAGGTGATGTATGTAGCAGCCACCATGCCATACCTGTTGTTACTCGTGTTATTGATACGTGGTTGCACCCTGGACGGTGCTTATGATGGCTTTCTGTTCTACGCTGTACCTAAATGGGAGAAACTGTCTCAGTTTTCAGGTATATAATTACGTTACTTGCTGATAAGGCAACCATCATATACGATGTAGGTTCCAGATACATGTCTGTGGTGTGATAGATGTTTGTAATATTGATAATATTATATAATACTGTTCAATTAGTTGTAGAGGGAGGCCCAGTGGTTGAGGGGTAGAGCGCCTGACTCCTGAAGGTCGTGAGTTCGAGTCCCTGTGATGAGTGGGGTTTGATGATGAACTTCACAATCCCTAAATTTGGCGCGTGTACTGGTTGGTAGCCAGGAAGCAGTCATCGAGATGATTAGTAGAAGTTGTAAGAACTTGTTTCACAATCGATGGGGATACAATGAAATTTAGACATTAGACAATTCACATACGCGGACATTTGGCACGCCGAATGATTCCGGGTCCCAAAAGAGACTTGGGTCGGATTTTCAATAGATCCCGGAAGTGGGGAATTAGACATCTTCTACTGTAGAGATTGGACAAACTGTTTGGCGCCGGGTAAGGAATTAGACACCAAAAAGAAAAACAGATATAATTCCTCTAGGTCAGCCCGCCGGTTTTCCCCCAGGGGCAAAATATTGATAGGTACACATTTTAAGTTCTGGTAGGTATTATATAGAATTACGATAAAATATAGAATGCAATTAATTTTGGAAATGCATTCGTTTTCATTCAGTAATATAAATGAGATGCATCAGTATTAAATGTATTGAACGAGTTGAAAATATGATATGAAAGGAGTCTCTGGTCTCATTAATATTGACAGAAGCGTCCCGAAAGTAATGAGGCTAATGAATTAAAGAGCCGAAAAGGTAGCCTCATTCACAATTTCATTATTGCTAAAATTGTCCATAGATCTATGAATGATATTATCATTTTCTAGTTTATTAAATATATATATGTCTTGTTCATTTGTCAGTTTGGGGAGATGCAGCTGTCCAAATGTTTTACTCGGCTGGTTTAGGATGGGGTGGAATATCTACACTGGCAAGTTACAACGACTTCCACAACAATATTAAACGGTTAGAAGCATTGTTTTTATTGATATGTTTTATACACATACATATAATACTAATGATACACACAACGTTCATTTACTGAACATAAACACTTACCTTTTTTTGCGGTACGGTGTGTTTGCAATACACCTTACTAGTCTATACCACATGTAGGTCGAATTTACTAGTCCCTACCGTATTTAGGTCTAATTTACTATTCTCTACCACATTTACGTCATATTTACTCGTCCCTACCGTATTTAGGTCGAATTTACTAGTCTCTACCACATTTACGTCAAATTTACTCGTCCCTACCGTATTTAGGTCGAATTTACTAGTCTCTACCACATTTACGTCAAATTTACTCGTCCCTACCGTATTTAGGTCGAATTTACTAGTCTCTACCACATTTACGTCAAATTTACTCGTCCCTACCGTATTTAGGTCGAATTTACTAGTCTCTACCACATTTACGTCAAATTTACTCGTCCCTACCGTATTTAGGTCGAATTTACTAGTCTCTACCACATTTACGTCAAATTTACTCGTCCCTACCGTATTTAGGTCGAATTTACTAGTCTCTACCACATTTACGTCAAATTTACTCGTCTATATCACATTTAGGCCGAATTTACTAGTCTCTATAACATTTACGTCGAATTTACTAGTCCCTGCCACATTTACGACGACTTCCAGGAGGTACTTATATCTTCACCTATCAGTTTTGTTTTTGTCCCTGTTGCTTTTGAAAATTGCTTACATGTATGTACATAGTCATGTCAATTTGTGCTTTGGGATGTGCGGCTGTGTGCTCGGCTCAATCGTTTATTTATAGTACTTTCAGAATGTTGTTTCTGTTAATTATGTTAAGGAATGTAGAGTGGACGCGTTTTGATATTTTTTGAATATACTATCATCATCATTAACAACATCCTTGTCATACGTGAAAAATAGTCATCATCATTACCTTCATCACCTTGACATCTACTGTAACAATAAGCCATTTCCATGATGGGTTTTGTTCACTATAGGGAATACATTGAGTGTATAAAATGAAAAATAGCACTTTTCGGTCAGTTTTTAAGGTTACAAACGACAAAAAACACAATACATTTCAAACATGCCTCGTCTTTTTTATTTTTTTTATTTTTCCCTCACAAAATCCACTTTTAAATCCGACGACTTAATCTTAGATTTGTGTTATAGTTGTTTTCAGATATGTTTTTAATTTTAATTTTCCAGAGATGCTATCATTCTTCCCATCCTAGATTGCTTAACTAGTTTTTTCGCGGGATGTGTGATCTTCGTAAACCTTGGGTATATGGCTCATTCAGCGAACTTACCAATTGAAAGTGTAGTGAGCGAAGGTACGTAAAGCATCTTGCAGATTGAAAGAGTTGATCGTGATATTATATATTGTATGATGTATTTTAGCTCAGTAAGTACCAAAATTCATTATTTATTCGTCCAAATTATACGCTATGTGCTTTTCAGTAAAATGCAAATACTTTGTTTGTAAAGGCCAAATAATTGTTGAGCAATATTAATTTGAAAACCATTTTTAGTACAAGAAGAGCCACAACTCCTCCAAACAGTGGCAGATTGTAATTGCAATCACACCTGATCTGTATCTTATTATCCTACTCGCATGTATCCAATATGAATTAAATCCATCCATCCTTTCAAGAGTTATAGATTGGAAAGCCATTTTAAGTAAACAGGACCATAACTCCTCAAAATAAAATTGGTGAACTATATACGATATCGACCTTAACCTGTATTTTGTTAACCTACATGTATGTGCCATATATGAATTGAATCAATCTATCATATTAAGAGTTATTGATCGGAAACCAGTTTTTCAAGGACTGACAGACGGACGGACAGGGGTAACACTTTATGCCCCTTTACCATGCTCAGTCTGGCGGGGACATTAAAAGGTACGTCCTGGTGACGTTTGGAGAGTGCCTTCCGTCATCCTTGTAGACGTTACACCTCGGTAATTGCAAGATACTAATCTTCACATGTAGAACACGATCATTTATGATATATATTTTACTGAAACTACCCGGGTTCCAGAGAATGCCATCAAATACACGTTTTCAAAAATAGAAACCTACAATCTGTAAATAAACGGAAGGTTGTTTTGCTCTACTTTTCGGCCTATTATTACTGACCTTCTTGACTTGTTCCGTGATGTATTTCATCCTTTAAACTTTTCCACCTTGTAGTCCACCTAAATTGTCCTTAGTTATTTTATCGTCGACCATTCCTTGCACCCATAATCCTATGCTTACTACTGCTCCTTCTCCATGCCTACTGTTTGGTAGACGTTTGTGTTCCCTGTGATCTGTGTGGAGAGGCATTGTCTTGTGTTTGTGGCGTTCCTCGTAACAACTTATCTCTCAACCATAATACTGTAGTCTACTTGATTATAAAGCCTATATTATAGGAATACGTACAGATACCGTGAAATACGGTTTTAATGAATGGTATTAACAAGCTGTTGATATTGACAATACTTATTATGTGTAATAGATCAGACTTTTTCTCAGTCAGAAGAGTGCATGAATAATAATTAATTAGCTGTAAATGGTTCAAAAAAAGACACTTTAAAGGCAGGAGAACTCTTGCGTAAATAGATTTTGTACTTTCCATATTGTTCACAGGACCAGGTATAGCATTTATGGTGTATCCTGAAGCGTTGTCACAGTTACCTCTTCCTCAACTATGGTCTGTTCTGTTCTTCCTTATGCTGTTCACTGTTGGCCTTGATAGTCAGGTAAATTAGTTCTTTTCTTATAGAGTAATAACTAGCATATTGCATTGCACTATAACGAGTAAATTGTCCACTGAAGTATATTTGTTATGACCCCACACTTTATCATATGACCTATGCAAATAAGCAGACATATCATATGACCTATGCAAATAAGCAGACATGTCATATGACCTATGCAAATAAGCAAACATGTCATATGACCTATGCAAATAAGCAGACATGTCATATGACCTATGCAAATAAGCAGACATGTCATATGACCTATGCAAATAAGCAGACATGTCATATGACCTATGCAAATAAGCAGACATGTCATGAACCGTGATTGTGATTTGTAAAACCTAAAACGATCAAGTAAGATCAAGTAAACGTATCGTGCACAGCGACTCTGAACACAAGGATGTTGAAGCAATCCTGGTACAGTATTGGTTAATTTGGCCCTTTGCATATCTCATACTCGCACTGTTAGTTAATGCGCTCAGCTCTATCAAAATTAAACTCCGCCTATTTAGTTAAATATTGTATTAAGCTCCGCCTCTTACGACTTCAAAGAAAATTTACGACACTTTGATGCAATTGAAGCTTCAGCGTGCCGCTTCCATAGTTTTATTATCTAACTTTGTTAATCCCAAACCTATGTGCTTCACCAAATTTGCAATATAGATCACACATTTACTGTAGTCATTAAATAAGCACCGCTGTACGATTTCCAATCTCTTCATTAAGTGACGTCATTTCCAGAAAACGTCACATGTGCCGTCACCACGTACTGACAATTGGCAATATTTGCTCTATATGGCAATATGAAAATGTAGTGACCATATGGAGTAAATCATATTTCTTGCTTGCGTATAGTGACATCACATGTGACGTTTTCTTGAAATGACGTCACTTACAGAAGAGGTTGTAAATCCCAGAGCAGATTGCGTTATTACACTTGAACAACCAAAGTTTAAACAGCCTAATAATCAATTTGTTACATTCGCTGACAATAAACCGTTGACTGTAAGTTCTTATTTACAGATTGTACATGTACAGACTTTGACAAGTGCTCTCGTAGATTCCTTTCCGAAACAACTTTTAAAACGACAACTTCACGTCACTGGCGCTGTATGTTGTGTCTTGTTTCTTCTCGGGCTATCATGTGTTACACAGGTTCGTATGACTTGTACTGTTCAATCGGTTTTCAACGCAGAAAATAGTTCGGCGTACATATAACCTACTTCTCGGTAAATATGGCACTCACATGCACACAAACGGTATGTAGAAATAGCTTGTGCTTTGCTAAAACGATACATATAAGTGGTTACTCTTAAAATCAACTAAAACGCAACAAAAATAGCAAATACTTACTCGTCGTTGATATCGCACCTTGCACATAGTACAGCCATCATTCAACAGAGCAGCCATCGATACAGCTGGTTGTACGGGGTGTACAAGTTTCAACACATTTGACACAAGTGTGAGGGTCTTGAGTTTTTAGAGTGGGTAAATAGTAGTCAAGTCCCGGAGACTCCATTTCTTCTCAAACGGTATATAAATAAAATGATATAAAATATTTCTCATATGTAAACTTAGACCGTACCTATATTGAGTAGTATATACACGTATACATTACTGGCTATCATGTACATGTACGTACAATATGCAGCTTTTAGATAAAATATGTTTCTATGGTTACAGGGCGGTGTTTATTTTCTTCAAATATTAGACTGGTACTGTGCCAGTTTAGCTGTGATGTTCCTCGCATTTTCTGAGGTGGTGGGGTTAGCTTGGGTGTATGGTACGTACATCTGTATTCATTATGTTTTTTAAGAGAAAATATCTATTAAATGTCTCAGACGCATATTTTGATCTCACGTCTAGAGAAAACATTTGTTTTACTGATCGCCTCATTAGCTCAGTTGGTAGAGTGTGCGCTTTGAGTGCGGGAGGTCGTGGGTAAGATCCCTGGCCGCGTCATACCAAAGACGCGAAGAATTGTACTGGTAGCTCCCTTGCTAGGCATTCAGTATTACAAAGGGTTGTATCAGGAGATAAATAAGCCCAAGCAAGTATCTGTTAGTGGAAATCTTGTTGGTCGCACACAAGCTATGTAGCTCATGTAAGTTGTTGATCATATGCGACGTTAAAGAAAGCTTATCTTTATCTTTGATTTCTGAGGTGGTTAAACGAATACAGTGATGATGGAACCAAAAAAACTTTTTTCCAAAACATATACACTTAACATTTCAACATGTCACTGTTCAAATACACATACATATTTATGGTTATATTTTCTTCAGGTATACAGAGATTTTACAGTGATATAGAACTCATGTTAGGAAGTCGCCTGTCACCTGTGTGGAGACTATTTTGGCAGTTTCTTACACCAGCAATTATCGTGGTACGTTATATGAGCGCCGCTGTATGATTTCCAACCTCTTTTTTAAGTGACGTCATTTCCAGAAAACGTCACATGTGACGTCACTATGTATTCACAGTAAGCAATATTTGCCCCATATGGCAATACAAAAACGAAGTGACCATTTGAAGTTGAAATCCGATAGCAGCGCTCAATTTTTGTTTTTTAAGACATTTAAGTTCTCTGCTGTTTAGATAGAGGATTTTACATAAAGTGTCATTTGTATGGCATTTATTGAATATGTCTTCTAAACACGATAAAAAGTAGCATTGTCGTGTTTATAACAGTTTTAGATGACGAGTTTCATAAACTCAATAAAGAATGACCACGAATGTAAAATTCTATTTATAACATAAGAACAGAAACAGCTGATTTTTGTCAAAAAACTACTTTGACCTCCATGCCATGTGTAATTCGTTCTTTGATAAACAAAAGCTGACGCAACAAAAAATAGTTCCGATACTTTTATATACAACAAGATACGAGTTCAAATGATTATACCACATATCATATTCAAATTAACAAGACAATATTTGTTAATGATATAAATATCATAATCACATCTTTCACAATGTCAACTTCCTATATTGAGGGCATGTACGTCACTCTGGATTTGTTGTGACGTCACGAAAATAAAACATGGTGTCATTACCACCCTACACGACATGCTATGTCATAAATATGTGTCTATGTCTTCATGGCGATACTAGTGTGATTCGTTTTCTTTCAGTTTGTATGGGGGTTCAATATTGGGCAACTATCACCTGTCACCTATGGTAACGTCACATATCCAACATGGGGACTAGCTGTAGGTTGGGTTATTGCTACTGCATCGCTTATACCATTGCCTGTATGCATGGTACTACAGTTGCGAGTAGCTGAAGGCTCTACATTCATGGAAGTATGTCTGATTGACCGATTTTTCGTGTTCCTCAAAACATGATTTTATATCAATAGTACTAGTGCTGTGTATCGAACTTCGTCCAAAGTTAAATTAACACGAAAATGACGTTAGGTCGCTGTGGTGTAGTGGTTAGCATAACGGACCGGCACTCCGAATACCCGGGTTCGAATTCCGGTGGCGCCATTGACCGAGTTTTTGGGTTCCTCAAAACATGATTTAATGACTTATCAAAACGACATTATCGGCTGATATAATTTTGAAAACATGGACATTTGAGTATAAAATGGTATTCATCTACTACTTCAAAAGAACGCTCATTTCTATGTAGTCTTTTTCTTCCATATTGGCCAGTTTGCATCATTAAACAGTGTCCATTACTACATGTAAAAAAAATATCATGTCGCAGGAAATGTTTTGTTAGATTCCAACAAAACAAAAGTATTTTTAAAGTCGCACCGAGCTTGCTCCACCACGCCTCCTTCATGACAACTTGGGTATATTAAACAAAATGGAAATACATGTACACTTAAATGACACATTTCGTATGTTCTACAACTATATAAGGATTGTGTTTGTAATGCAATGTATTGTTTACATTTCTGATAATCTGCATGGACCGGTGTATCATTAAAACACTTCACGTAAGGAAATCAGGCTATCACAAACTCTTATTTACAGTTTTGGTATTTATTTCAGAAATTGAGGTACAGTCTAAAACCAAGTGTTGACTGGAAACCTGCAAACGCAGAACACATCGACGAGTATTACAAGATGACACAACATATTAAATAGGAATTAAATGGACATTTTTATTATTACTGGTGCCATAATATGCATTGTATCAGTATTTTGATATTAAACAGTGATCAGTTTATATTAATTTTGACACATATATTTATATAGACACATTGCCACATATCACGTTCATGATACAACTGGTAACAAGAGTGCCATGATGGCCATGAATCGCTCACCAGAGCGACTGAAATGTTTTTTATTATGGTCCTGTGTCAATTTCGTTGAATTAAAAACAAAGATAGCAAACCTTTTGATTTCCAGCATGTTAAGCATGACTATAATTACAATGTACACATATCGGGAGAGTGTCCAGCACCCTGGCAGCCATGTTGTTTTAGTAAATCACACAATTAAACACAATCTTTGTAGAGGGTAACCAAAGGAACATTTGGGTGCAATTATTTCAAAATCGGGGCTTCACTTTTTGACAAGAAGATTTTTGAAGTTTCCATTAGAGACAAATAGGAGAAGTGGCTGCGCCCCCTGGCAGCCCTGTTCTTTGACGAATCCAAATGATTTGAATAATCAAGTTAGAAGATCACATAACGAACATTCAGGTGAAATTATATCGAAATCTGGTCGGTAGTTTTGGAAAAGAAGATTCGTTGCTTTCAACTATAATACATACATTTACAAACAAGAAATATCTTGTTAAAAGTGGTGGGCGCAATTTGAAGGTTAAGATTTCTTGTGCAACATAAAAAACGCCGATTTCTGGTCTCTCCACATCCAAACTGGATTTCGGTAAATTCACTGTATGTTTGTAGAGGGTCACTCTTGTTACCTTTCGCTTAAACTTTGTGAACTTCCGTAAAGTGGTTTCAGATGAGATGTTTTAGAAGCAAAACAGGTAGTCGATGCCTTGTTGTATTTTTGTAGAGTATCGGCACATGAAGCTTTCAGCAAAGTTTCATGAAATTCTGCCTTGTGGTTTCAGAGGAGATGTTTTTAAATAAACGTTGATGAATGTACGGACGGACGGACGTATACCGATCAGAAAAGCTCATATTGAGCACTTGGTGAGCTAAAACATATTTGTCTCAAATTGATTCCACTTGTAATATAGTGGAAACTCCCTTATCCGGAAACTCTCCAGTCCGGAAACTTCTTCTAACCGGACAATTTTCTCTGTCCCGTTTAAGTTCCTCCAAGACAACATATGAAAAATTACCCACACTCCGGATCCTCCCTACTCCGGAATCCGAACTAACTTTTCTATCCGGATTGTTATTTTACACGTAAAATAAATCTCCCAAAACCGGACAATAGTTTTCCACAAAAACACGTCAGATAGTATAATGACTGAGAATTGAAAGAAGCCATAATAATTTAATTGTCTTGGGGAATATAAACCATTTGATGTATTCGTCGTAAGCATTCCGTTTTGATGGAAACAAGGTTAGACCGGGTGGGAGGTGTACTAATTATGTAAACTACTGGAAAACATTGGACGTGAGCGCAGACAAAATGCCCATTGAGCACACATCACGATTCAATTTTGTTTACCCTGGATCATTTTTTTCTACAAATTTTGAAATTGAGCTATGACGTTTTAAAAATACATCGTACTATGTGCATAGCTTGTCAGGTTTATGGACGGTAACGTCGCGATACACCCACACTTTATTTCAGCTATGTTTGAAATCATTTGACACGTTGAATGATTCATTGAAAGATTTGCTAGATATATATGCAGGTATATGCACCTTATTCAGTGAAACTATCATAACATAAATAGAATTTTAAAACATGAATATACCTAATACATTTTCTGCATTGTGTAATTTTGCTGTCATTTCTACATCTATTTAAGAATGAACTGTATGTCAAAATCTTAAATTAATCTTATGCAATGCTTTCATACAGTTTCAATTAAATGAGAGGCGTCTTTTACTGTATTATAATATTGTAAAGAAACAGAAGTTTAACGAATAAACATATTTTATAATGATAATTTACATATAGAAGAATTCAAATATCAACCAACATTTAACACAGCCTGTATTTTGCATATTGCAAATTCGAACGATATCGCTACTTTGAAATTGCGCTGACGGCTTAATAGTTCGAAGCCGTGGATGTTATTAGTATACAAGTGAACTTTAAAACACCACCAAACAGGCAATATGCTCTATCTTTGGGTTGATGTTGTGTGCATGCTGTACAATACAGCAGTAACAAGGCCGTAAAATTGAAAAAAAACTTTTTTTACGATAAACAAGGAAGTAAAAATGAAGAAAAATACCATATTGTGGCTACATTTGACTGCCTAACGTCGGCGTGTACACATTCCGTCGGGATAACAAAACATATATTTGTTTTCGCCAACATCTTTTGAACTTGAATTCACACACTTATTAATGACCTGGTGATACTATATATACAGCAGTACAACATTTTTGTCGCAATTTTGAAATATTGCTGTCGTCGGAATATTTCTATGCTGTGGATTTTATTTGCATTAAAGAGAACTTTGAAATATCAACAAGCTGGCCGCACACTCAAATATTTCCAATGATGTTACGTTCGTGCCGTAAAATACAGCATTAAATGGAAAAAAACTTATTTTTGGCGATATTTGACTGCCGAACGTCGGCGTATTCAAATTCCGTCGACAAAATCTACATTTTCTTTAGATAACAATGTCATAAACAGCCTTTAATAAAAATACAATGCACATAAGATGAAAATACATTCAACATCAGAAATTTATTATTAATATTTCATCCTAAGGCACCTGTGTCTCAGTATTACAGTCAAACTAACTAACTAACTGCTAATGTTGATCCCTGTTACCGAACATAACTTCTAACGCGAAGGGAGGTAACTGCTGTAAAAACGACCGCCACGTGTTCTGGGATAAACTATTTTTAGCACTGGTTTTAAATCGAGAGAAAAAATACATAAAAGTTACATTTTCATAGAACATGTAGGCATAATAAGATTTTTGAAAGCCATTTCGGTTTTTATTCTGTAAAACTTCACATTTGAAATGCTTTAAACAGTAACCGCTCCTCCAATGAACAAAATGAAAAAGGAATAAAAATAGATGCGACTGTGCAATGTAAATTGCTAGAAAAAACAAGAGAAATCGAACATAAATAACTATCGTTTAGTCGACAGGCCAAAATTATTGCGATGCCTGTAAATGTGTAGTAGTTTAAGGCCATTCATACAACTGTCGATGCGGAATCTGCGTATATTCTAAAATGCGTCATCTCGTTAACTCAGCACTCGGTGGTACTTGAAACCAACGCAATTTAATATCACGAAAAAACGGGAAATTCGTTTTCTGCGACTAAATCATTGGCTATATCAATATAGTATAGTATATTAAACATGTCAAATATCAAAATAGCAGCGTGTGAATGTAACGGCAGTGGAATCAAAGCGCTGTGTATGTCACATATGCTGGTTCGTTGGGGGAAGAGACTTACTTTTCTTTTCTAAAAACAAGAAAACAAGCTCGGGTTTACATATTGTTTTCAAACCACTAGATCAGTTTTGGAATGTTCACATGAAAAAATAGAGTCTAATGACGCTCATTTGTCAAATCGTTTTTCGATACATGTAACTGAACTTGGAATGAATAATAGAGGTCTGCATCTGTATGCCCATGGGAGGATTTTTTGGAAAAATTAAGGCGTGTATATGAGAGAGACTGGACAGCAGGAAGCGGCTATATGACATTGAAATTATAAAAGTAACCAATCAGAGAACTGAATGACAAAGAAGCTCCTACATGATTCAGAGCGAGCACATGCTGAGACTTATGCCTGCTTTCGAACGTTTGTTTCCCTGATATCGATTTTAAAGAGCTTTAGCGAAAAGTCGGATGTCGTGATCAATATGCGTTAAAGTTGTTTTCCCTGTCATAAATTTAACAGTTGTATCCAATCTTCATAAAACTTGATCAGAATATTGGTCTGCGTAATCTATTAGACAAATAAGAAAATAGATCATCTCGGGAAAAAACTAGTTCCTAGGTCAAATCTTAGGAAAATAATTTGTGTCAAAGTTTCTTGTTACTTTCATAAATTCAAAAGTTTTTATCCAATCTTCATGAAACTAGGTCAGAATATTTTTCTGCATGATAACTTACACAAATATGGGTCATCTCAGGTTGAAAACTAGGTTACTAGGTCAAATATAGAAAACAATTTGCATTGAAGATTCTAAATCCTTTAATAAATTCATTAATTTATATCAGATCATTATGGAACTTCGTCAGAATATTTGTCTGCATGATATATTAGACAAATGTAAATATGAGTCATACCTACATAATGCTCCAATCATTACAATGAATGGTAGTCAAACACTACATTTACTCTTACTCCTCTCTACACTTACATCCTACTGCAAAATGAAAATTAAGTCTTTAATGCGGTTCCCGCATTAACCCGTTGTTACTGTAAACATAATCATACATGTAGGTAAAATCAGTTAAATATGTTTCTGTCTCATCTGAACATAAAATGTTTGAATTGGCTTTATCCAGTTTTGTTGTTACATTGGCTAAAACATCTTTAATAAGATCCATTGCAATGTAAATCCGATTAAAATGTTTTTTATCACAGTCAAAACCTGTAAAATTGCCCGATTGTTAAAAATACTAGAAGTTTTTTTTAAGTTTATGATGTTCAAACATCTTTCTTTAACAAATATCGATTAAAACATTATGAGTTCTTTCTTTATAAAAGCATGTTTATAGATGTTTTAACAATAGGAAATATATTTTTCATGTTTGGTTAATTAAACAAATGAACAAAATATGAGCATGGTACATGTATAACTTTAAGGGGGTCGAAATGGCTATTACTTGAGAAAACAATTGGCGTTCCAAGGTTTTTCATTTGTTAGCTCGCTATTCATTAAGATACACAACACTAAAAACTTCCTGTTTGTACTTGATTTAACATACGATTAGATGCTTAAGTTAACCATAAACTAATGCGGTTTGGATATTGCACAAGGTAATAGTGTTCTTTAATTATATAAATTTCTCAGATTTAACTATTGAATATAGGAACGGCTTATATCTGATTGGAAGCTAATTATCTTGTGTAAATTAATACTTCTTTATGAAGCATTGGCGGAGACATATTATGTTGACAACTAGTTTGTACAGAAAGTATGTATCCTTCGTATCAGAAATGTAGCTGCAATGGACAAACATTGCTCAAACGTTCTAAGTATTATATGTGACGATGTTAACAAGTACCAGCCCGCGAACATCACCAAGACGTTTTAGCTAAACATTGTACTTTCGGAGTATATATTCCGTGTTTACTTCAAATCTCCAAAGTGAACGACGGTTTGCCTATAGTTGGGAAGACATATTATTAATTATGTCCGCTATGGGATTTCAATTTGGAATTTTGTTGAAAGTAGAACATCCTACTTTGTTAATCTTTGGTCCTGTAACATTTTGTGAAGGTTTAATATTACCTTCATTAAGAACGATATAATTCAAGCGATATCATCGACCAAGTGATTGTATAGTATTTGAAGATTTACAACTATGTAATTTGAGAAGTTAATATGTATATAAAAGCTTATTCATTCAACAGAGTTACGTTAGAGTTTTATTCTTCCTGTTAGGGACAATAAAACTGCATGAATTGAAAGAAAAACATGTTTAGTGTAATTCTACCTCCTTTTATAGTTCACATTGTATTACAGTCCAACCTCGTTTATTCGACAATCTTCTATTCGAATACTTGGTATCATCTGAAATAAATATCAGGTCCCGATGTTCCTTCTTAGGCACGTGGAATTGAAATGAGCTATTCGAAACCTTTATTGTTAATTCGAAATAAAATTTCGGACCCGGCAAATCCGAATGAGCGAGGTCCGACTGTATATACCGCGGGAAAAACGGGAACTATGCAGACGACAAAATACATAAAATTAATCTGATTTTTCTTGATTAAATTTTGACTATTTGTAGAATAACTCTACACAAACTGAGAAAATGATGTTGTCTACATTCATGGTGTTATTCACGACAATCATTTGTAAGTACAATAATTCATCTTTACACTTATAATGAAATATTATAAAAGGTATCGTAATTTCCCGACCACTTTCTGTCACACCAATATTATTTTGCTATATGAGAAACTATATTTTTTTTATTCCATTTGAGGTTTGTACGAGTGACATTATTAATGTGCATTTTTGCTTTTCAGCGACAGTAGATTGTGCTTGTAGTAATTGTAATAGATGTGTCGATGACAAATGCATAGACCCTAATACTAGCAAATGTTGGTGTGAGATAGGCTGCAAACCTGGCTACTTCGGCAATCTGTGCGTAAGAACGTGTCCAGAACAATGTGTGTCATGTGGAAAACATTATAGAAAAGTCGGTGATCCCACGTACAATATATGCTATGAATGTACTGACGGATATCATAATGGAAGCTCTACCAACTGTTTATGTCCACTTAAGTGTCAACAATGTACATCAACTACAACATGTACCGTATGTAACAGTGGCTGGTATGGTGAGGTATGTGCGTCAACATGTCCTCAAGATTGTCGAGATATTGTATGCAGTATAACAGATGGGTCTTGTACACATGGATGTGTGAACGGAAAGTACGGTACACAAAACTGCGATAGTGTCTGCCTAAGTTCAACCTGTTTCAACAATGAATGTGATCGGGGTATTGGAACATGTACAAATGGTTGTATGAGTAACTTTGCTCTTGGTGAGAACACACTATGTGATGTTTGTATACCTGGAAAATACGGTCAGAACTGTGCAACTGACTGTCCCACAACAAAATGTTTTAACAATGAATGTGATAGGGAGAGTGGAACGTGTTCTAAAGGTTGTACATCACCGAATCTAATTGGTACATTCTGTAATGCATGTATCAACGGAATGTATGGCGATAATTGCCAGTCTACTTGTCCGAATAATTGCAAAGACAATATGTGCTCACGTTATCCAGGTACATGCACATATGGTTGTAAAACAGATCAATTTACTGGCAATGAATGTAATCAATGCACAGGCGGTTACTATGGTGAACATTGTAACACAACATGTCCAGTAAATTGCCAATATAATACTTGTACTAAGGAGACAGGTGAATGTTTCTTGGGTTGTGTGGGTAATTTTACGGGCGTGACATGTGATGCGTGCAAGGTTGGATATTACGGAAATAACTGTGGGTTACTCTGTCCATCGTCAAGTTGCCCCGACAATGTGTGTGACAGAACAACAGGTCAATGCGATAAATGCTCGCCCGGTATGTATGGAAGTTTCTGTAACCAAATATGCTCCGTCGGCTGTATAGCAAATGAATGCGATCAGCTGAATGGAAATTGTAATAACGGATGCATATTTGGCTACAGCGGCAATAAATGTTGTAATAGCAAAGGATATTGCGAGCAATGTAGAAATACAAGACACTGCAATCAATGTATTACTGGATATTTTGGAGACAATTGCATTTTGTCCTGCCCGGAAAATTGTGTAAACGGATGTTCGATGGGGAATGGAATCTGCACGTTTTGTAAACATGGATTCTTTGGACCAGAGTGTGAAAGTGAATGTTCTAAAACTTGTTACATAGAACAAAATACTGATATTTGTGATTGGAAGACCGGTAAATGTTTGCTTGGGTGTGTTACGGGCTATTACAACATACGATGCACTGACTATTGTAAATATGCATGTTTAGACAACTCTTGCGATCAATACACTGGAAAATGTGATGGATGTATTTCCGGTTACCATGGTGATAAATGCGACAAACATTGCAGTAAGCAATGTGTCAACAATACATGTACACAAGATGGTGGTATCTGTACTAACGGGAGTACTGATGATTCTCGGGCTAGGCATTGTTTGAAAGGTTAGAAATTAAAGTATGATTTTAAAGCAACGATCTTCATATTTAGTAATACAATTTGGTTAATTTATTGCATAAACGAATTTCAAAAAAGCATGTTTTATACATACATGAATATTTATTTTTGAAGACAGGTTTAACACTTTGCAATTCCTCCAAAACCCGGAAACAGAATGAATTTGTTTGATGTTTGTATTTTCTGTCCGTCTTTGTCGTGCCATTGACGGATTCTGTTCAATAGCTCCGACTTCTGAGAAGTCATTGGTAAACAAGTCTGTTGTTTTATAAATATATGTTCTATATCATTTTCTTACGTTTGAAAATTGTTCAACGGGGGTTTATTTATTTACAATGTTCATTTTGTTTGGGTAATGTTAAAATTAATTTGAATTTTTGAGCACTCTTAAACCGGGTTTGAACCCTCTGTGGCATTTCCCCTCTGACCGTTCTATGGTAGTGACTGTTTGCCTTTGTCACCGTCATTCTATATGAATATGTATATGACGCATTTTGGGTTATTGTTCACATTGTTTGTGGCATTTCATTCATTTGAAATACAGTTGATACAACATGACTATACTAATGTTAGATTCGTACATTCGCATTATAGATAACGACAAAGAATCACAAACTTCATTACCAATTGTTGGAGCTATTGTTGGTGGGGTAGCTGGTGGGTGCAGCGTTACTGCAATTGTGATATTATTAGTCATATACATGTATGTGTTGCATAAGCGGTAAGGTCATCGTTTTGCATACTTACATATACGTATGTATACGTATCTGAGACATTTCAGCCGGTTTCTGCTGTGTGACTTTTCGCGTATTTGCTTTGGGCATATGGCACATTGGTTTTAACTTTTTGAAGGATAGTCATAATCTTAAATTTCAGTTGCCAATATCAGCATAAACTATTTGTTGTTACTATGAAATCGACTCAAGCCTTCATAAAACGTTTTGCAACAAATTGTTAAAGATGTCATGATATGTTATTTTGTGATACAGTACTTGGTTTTAAACTTAAGTCAATTTTATTCACATTTTCCGATAATTTAATCATATGGACGTATTTGTATAGTAGCGGTGTGTGAACCTAGCCCTTTGTATCCGTGTTTAATGTGTACTCTAGCCTAGCAACAAACGTTGTTCTTATATCTTTTGTAAAACCCTTAATTCATAGTCTTACTTACAATGCATTTCTCTTAATTGTTAAATAATTCCTTTTTACAGTAGACAAGCACGGACAAAAACAGAAACACGTGAAATGATACAGGATATCGGACAACATGCTCATGCAAATAATTTTATAGACGATGGTAATATTGTATATAAAGTAATTTCGAACAACATTGATATGAAATGACTCATTGCGATATTGTTCTCTGTTTGAATGAAAATCCACGTATACGTCTTACGGGTTTGAATTTCAAGTAGTTTTTAATACAACAAATAAACATAATAGTAATTTGAGGAGGGAACAACATCTGACCTTTTTTTCTCTCTATTTACAAGTACAATTATTTGTGTAAACTAAACTGGAACAGTAATATGATACTTCCGTCTTGCAGTGAGGTATGATAATCATTAATTATTCATGCCTAAGATATAAGTTTTCGTTTTTTATGTCGTCTATTTAAATGAAAATAAGAAGCTGTATTTTTTTCACTGATATATTCATGTTTTACAGAAGAACCATCTGAAGGTCATGTGTATGAAGGGCTGGATGAAAACAGACTTGAAGACAAAACTACTTATTCCACCCCAGACCCAGTTAACTTGTAGAACTATCCACGACATAAATTGTGCTTACTGTGACGAGTCTATGCAATTATTACGGACATGAACTACGACAAGCGGCGTTCAATTTTGAAAAGAGTGTCACATTGTATGCAATAGATAATTCAGATATGATATTCATAACGGTATCGTTCACGTAAAGGCGAAATGTAAATAGTTGATAAAAGGGGGTATGGATGGGAAATAGGCAGTATCTTTTGTATATATCCGCTTCTTCTTAATGGTTTGATTAATGTATGGTTAAGTATATTATTACCGTACATACAAGTATTTTTGTTAACAATATAATACTATTGTATATGTTTTTATTGTGCATGCAACTTTGCTAAAACAGTGTACAATATTTTGCGGCGTTTTGGGATTACTAGAGAGATATTGGTAACTAACACAAGAAATTTTCCCTTTAATTCATGTTCAATTGTATGCCTCTTTATATCCAACAATTTGCCTGTATAACAATATATTTACATTCTATGCGTTTAGTATGTTCGTAGACAATAGATATATACACGAATAATTGCGCAGTTTGAATTTGGACTAATCAACATTGACACTAACATAATCCCGATCCGTTTTTCATTTGCAAATGCATTGATTACTTAATCAACCATATCGCGCTGGCCGTCCACCAAACATACTGATTAAAATGTCGGCTTTATAAACCAATAACTTTAAACGTATAAAATTCTGGTGAAACCTATATGTACAATCAGAAATGGTATTAGATATCTCTACAACCTTCAAATAATACAAAATACACTCGCACAACACTGATTTTGATATCGAGTTACTAAGGTGATTCTCTCATTACCACGACTCGCTTTATTTCGGTGACAACAGGATAAGTGTGAGGTTGGGTGCATCCATAACCAGGCTTAAACCACCGCTGGCATTTTGCCACAGACCGGTCCATTGCAGTACTGCTGTCTATCTACGCCCATTGTTTATCATTATGTCGGCAAAAAGCCAAACATGTCTAATATTATATATCGATGTAAGTATCCGACCATACATTACGATGTGACTTTATTTGAGTTATATACTTAACACCATTAAAAACGCACCTGTTAAAAATTGGCTTCATTTTATATATGGTGCTGAAATCTACCAACTGTTACCAATGTTTAAAATATTGTTCAAAAAGTATTGAATTATGGATCAATAATTCATATTTTATGATTGAATAAGTTTAGGACATGGAGTTGACAATGACAATGAGTTTATGGTGTTAGTGTATTAATACGGAATTATTTCTTCATAGTGTCATTTTTTGAAACAGGCATTTTTCGGTTGTGTTTTAATGGCTTTAAGTATATTTGTGTCTTGTGTCATTTTGCTGTTGATATTGTTTTATATATGTATGTTTTATGTGTTCCTTACTGATGACTGTGAGCATTGTATGTGGCATATTCACTTATTGTATTTATTCATTCCTACAAATTAATACATTCATAGCTTTAACCATTGTAATTAAAGTGTCTAACAAATCTTCAAACTTAAATGTCCAGATAAATAAATATACATATAAAATGTACACTTGCTATTTGTTTGTAACAAAATACCTTCTGTACATCATCTTCCAAACTATGCTTAACACGCAATGTGGAGATAAGGTATGATGATATCCAATCTCAATGCTAAAATATGTTTTATCATTGTGATATTGGACACGTATTATATTCAAATACTCGCACTGTTTTATTGTGTACTGTATTGTATACGTACAATTCACTAGCTGGAAAACGATAATTTAAAGAAACAAAATATTTCTCGTCTATGTTTTTTTCAGTTGACAGAAAATAAAACGAGCAGTATTTTGTAAAAAAGATTACCTGCGTTTAAATGTTCTTACGTTATTGTGACCGCGCTGCTGTCAATGCACTTGCAATATCCAAAACCGACTCAATCACCTGGTTTCAACCAGTGCTAGCAATTCGCTCATGATGCTGAACATTGGCCAGGAAGCTACTATGTTCGTTGCGGCCGGGAATCGAAAACGTGACATCCCGCTTCCGAGGCGGTTGCACTACTAATAAACAACCGGACCAGTTCTTGGCTAATATTCAAATATTCGCATTGTTTTATTGTATACTGTATTATATACATACAATACAAAGGCCGGAGATAGTTACGAAACTAAACAGTTCTCGTCTGGTTAGTATTAGAAAACATTGTTTCAACCAATGTAGGCGGCAATGCGTTCATGACCTTGAACATTGACCGGGTAGCTAATAGCGCTATTGTAACGAGTTGTGTACGTAACATAACAATATGAACTGTCTGGAGGTGTTTATCCATCAATAAAGCCGTGGAGTTATTACATGACATAATTGATGTAACTGTAAACAGATATTACACATACAAATGATGTAGTGGACTCCGTATCAGAATATTTTAAATGTTTACTTTTGTGCAGCAGCTTTATATGTAAACCGAATAATTCATGTAACCCGACACAGTATTCATTAAGATAGGACATCGGCTTCAGATATTCCAATAGTGAAAATGCAGAGCTATGAGAGCCGCATTTACTAGAACTTCCTAAGATAGAATGAGCTAGCAACACCATGAATCGATGGATGATGGAAATTGCGTCAGAAAACGTTAATGTTTTCATGTTGATTTAAACCACTGAACATTGTATGCAAAGAGGTCTCAAATAATCATATCCGACTTATACTTAAGAATGTATAACCTGAAAAGTAAAATTCGTTATTTTACAATGTTTAAGTTGAACGATTGTTTATTTGCTATTTGTATTTTGATTTCAAAACGTAACAATTTGCCAAGTTTAAAATGATCTTACAACTTTATTGTAACACTATCATACAATATCAGATGAGGAAAATTTTAAAGGAGTTCACAATAACACAACACTCTATAAGCAGTACATAGATGGTTACTGAACCGTTAATTTCTTCCTGTTTGTAAGTTACTTCATAATGCAATACTTTTGACCACATGATGGGCGCAATTACCTTCGTGCTTTTGGATGTATGAGCATATTTAGGTAAGTGACAATTTCATAGAATAACTGATGTTATTTTAATGCTGATACTAAAATACAATTACTAACTACCCTCCAGTTTGGAAGTAAAAGTTCTTCGACACTATAATAAATAAACATTTTACTTAATTCTACTTTTACTTGACTTTTACTTGACAGTTATATTAAACATGACTTGTATGACAAACAAATCACTTATAGCTAAATGTATTACTTTTACTTCAAAGCCAATTGAACCCCTGTCGTACGAGCTATAGTACTTCTAGAACTTTGAATTAATAGTAAGACTTAATTGAAAGACTCTTTTGAGGGAGGCATTACTTTTGTATTGTCCTAATCTTTTTCATCAATGGAACCCCCGACTATACCGTACTAAGCAGAACTTGTATTCAAATGCAAATTTCCCCAATTTATTTAATAGGTTATTTTTCCAACAATAGACAGAAAAAGGTCTGTGAGTGTTCCACCAACTAAGCAACTGTGTGGGCTTGAAAAGTCATGAATCACTGTCTTAGAATGGCAACATACCTGACATCCTCAAAATATACAATACAAATCTTCAGCTAATGTCTGAATGCAAAATATTACCTCAGTTTGATCGTATTTTACAATTTGATGAAAATGAGAAAATTTGAATCACTTGGAATAAATCTTTCAACACCATGATTATGCTAAACTTTGACAGAAGATGATAAGTTGTAAGGAAGCTATTAGTCAAACATTGAAATATTTCAAATTACTACGGTCGGCCCTCTTTTATTCGACAACCATCTATCTGAATACCTAAAACTAAGGCATGTGCTATTCGAAATCATGTATTATTTGAAATTAAATGTTTGTAATTGATGAATTCGAATGAATGAATGAATGAATGACTGGACATCTTTTTGTGTGTCTTGTGTGTAGATATGAAAAGCCTGTTCTTCTAACTATGAAAATTCCCAAAATTGGAGTTGAAACAATGACAGACTTTTAAGTTTTCCCAGCTCAGGTTTACATAGACTTATCCAACCACAAGATTAGTTTCAGAATGTTCACATGAAAAAAAAGACTCTAATTACGCACATTTGTCAACTCGTTTTTCGAAACTTGTAACTGAACTTGGAATGAATAATAGAGGTCTGCATCTGCATGCCCATGGGAGGATTTGTGGGCGTGGCAGAGGAATTAGGGCATGTATATGAGAGAGACTGGACAGCAGAAATTATGTTGACATGATCTAGGGGAAGCGGCTTATGACACTGACATTATATAAGTAACCAATCAGAGGACTGAATTGACAAAGAAAGCTCCTACATGATTCAGAGCGAGCACATGCTGAGACATACGCCTGCTTTCGGACGTTTGTTTCCCTGATATCGATTTTAGAGAGTTTTTAGCGAAATGAAAATCCGGCTTTAATGCTGTTCCCGCATTAACCATTTATGTATATAATATGACACCTAATCATACATGTAGGTAAAATCAGTTAAGGGTGTCGAAATGGCTATTTCTTTAGAAAACTACAATTTGCGTTCCAAGGTTTACCATTTGTCAGCTCGCTTTTCAATATGATAAACAACACTGAAAACTTCCTGTTTGTACTTGATTTAACATACGATAAGATGTTTAAGTAAACCACGAGCTGATGCGGCTTGGATATTTCACAGGTAAGAGTGTTATATAATGATATAAATTTCTCAGATTTAAATGTTGAATATAGGAACGGCTTATATCAGATTGGAAGCTAAATATCTTGTTTTAGTTTATATTTCTTTTATGAAGCAATGGCTGAAACATGTTATGTTGACAACCAGTTTGTACAGAAAGTATCAGAAATGTAGCTGTAATGAACAAACATTGCTCAAACGTTCTTAGTATTATATGTGAAGATGTTAACAAGTACCAGCTCGCGAACATCACCAAGAAGTTTGAGCAAAACATTGAACTTTCTGAGTATATATTCCGTGTTTAATTCAAATCTCCAAAGTGAACGACGGTTTGCCTATAGTTGGGAAGACATATTATTAATTATGTCCGCTATGGGATTTCAATTTGGAATTTTGTTGAAAGTAGAACATCCTACTTCGTTAATCTTTGGTCCTGTAACATTTGTTGAAGGTTTAATATTACCTTCATTAAGAACGATATAATTCAGGCGATATCACCGACCAAATGATTTCATAGTATTTGAAGATTTACAACTATGTAATTTGAGAAGTTAATATGTATATAAAAGCTTATTCAATACAACAGAGTTACGTTCGAGTTTTATTCTTCCTGTTAGGGACAATAAAACTGCATGAATTGAAAGAAAAACATGTTTAGTGTAATTATACCTCCTTTTATATTTCACATTGTATTACAGTCCAACCTCGTTTATTCGACAACCTTCTATTCGAATACTTGGTATCATCTGAAATAAATATCAGGTCCCGATGCACCTTCTTAGGCACGTGGAATTGAAATGAGCTACTCGAAACCTTTATTGTTAATTCGAAATAAACTTTCGGACCCGGCAAATTCGAATGAGCGAGATTCGACTGTATATACCGCGGGTAAGAAGGGAACTATGCAGACGACAAAATACATCAAATTAATCTGATTTTTCTTAATTAAATTTGACTATTTGTAGAATAACTCTACACAAACTGAGAAAATGATGTTGTCTACATTCATGGTGTTATTCACGACAATCATTTGTAAGTACAATAATTCATCTTTACACTTATAATAAAATATAATAAAAGGTATCGTAATTTCTCGACCACTTTCTGTAACACCAATATTATTTCGCTATATGCGGTCTTCCGCATATTTTGTTTATTCCCTTTGAGGTTTGTACGAGTGCCATTACTTATGTGCATTTTTGCTTTTCAGCGACAGTAGATTGTGATTGTAGTAATTGTAATAATTGTGTCGCTGACAAATGCGTAGTCCCTGATAACAATTGTTATTGTGAGAAAGGCTGCAAACCTGGCTACTTCGGCGTTGAGTGCACAAATACGTGTCCAGAACAATGTGTTGCATGTGGAAGAGAGTATGGAGTAAGCCGTCATTCCACGTACAATTTATGCTATGAATGTACTGACGGATATCATAATGGAAACTCTACCAACTGTTTATGTCCACTTAAGTGTCAACAATGTACATCAACTACAACATGTACCGTATGTAACAGTGGCTGGTATGGTGGGGTATGTGCGTCAATATGTCCTCACGATTGTCGAGATAATGTATGCAGTATAACATATGGGTATTGTACACATGGATGTTTGAACGGAAAGTACGGTACACAATGTCAGTATCAATGCCCAACTACATGTAAAGATGATGTATGTGACAAGACTGCAGGAACCTGTACGACTGGTTGTATTGCTAACTTCGCTCCTGGTGCAGACAGTAAATGCCATGATTGTATACCGGGAAAATACGGTGAAAACTGCAATAATGTCTGCCCAAGTACAACCTGTTTAAACAATGAATGTGACCGGGGTATTGGAACATGTATACATGATTGTATGAGTAACTTCGCTATTGGTGAGAACAAACTATGTGATGTTTGTATACCAGGAAAATACGGTCAGAACTGTGCAACTGACTGTCCCACAACACAATGTTTGAACAATGAATGTGATAGGGAGAATGGAATATGCACGCTGTGTAAAAATGGATTCTTTGGACCAGAGTGTGAAAGTGAATGTTCTAAAACTTGTAACAAAGAACAAAATACTGATATTTGTGATTGGAAGACCGGTAAATGTTTGCTTGGGTGTGTTGCGGGCTATTACAACATACGATGCACTGACTATTGTAAATATGCATGTTTAGACAACTCTTGCAATCAATACACTGGAACATGTGATGGATGTATTTCCGGTTACCATGATGACAAATGCGACAAACATTGCAGTAAGCAATGTGTCAACAATACATGTACACAAGATGGTGGTATCTGTACTAACGGGAGTACTGATGATTCTGGGGATAGGCATTGTTTGAATGGTTAGAAATTAAAGTATGATTTTAAAGCAACGATCTTCTTATTTAGTAATACAATTTGGTGATTTACTGCATAAACGAATTTCAAAATAACATGTATTATACATACATGAATATTTATTTTTGAAGACAGGTTTAACACTTTGCAATCCCTCCCAAACCCGGACACAGAATGAATTCGACTGATGTTTGATATTGTTTGTCCCTCTTTGTCGTGTCATTAACGGATTATGTTCAATTGCTCTGATCTTCTACATCATGTGTTTTCTTACGTTGGAAGTTTGTTCAACGGGGGTTTATTTATTTTCAGTTGTCACTTTGTTTGGGTAATGTTAAAACTAATTTGAATTTGGGAGCACACTAAAACCGTTATATAGTAGTGACCGTTTTGCTTTTGTCACCGTCATTCTATATGAATATGTATAATTATGACGCATTTTGGGTTATTGTGCACATTGTTTGTGGCATTTCCTGTTCGGCTTATTCATTCAATTGAAATACAGTTGATACAACATGACTATACTAATGTTAGATTCGTACCATTCGCATTATAGATAACGACAAAGAATCACAGACTTCTTTACCAAATGTTGGAGCTTTTGTTACTGGGGTAGCTTTAGTGTGCAGCGTTATTGCAAATGTAATATTCGTCATATATTTGTTGCATAAGCGGTAAGGTCAACGTTTTGAATACTTATATATACGTATTATGCGCATCTTAGACATTTCAGTGGGATTCTGCTGTGTGACATTTTCGCGTCTTTGCTCTGGGCACATTGGTTTTAACTTCTGTCGATCAAAATTGTTGTCATAACTTCATAAAGAGTTGTTCTCTTGCAATCCCATTTTTGACGGATAGTCATAATCTTAAATTACAGTTGCCAAATTTCAGCCTAAACTATTTGCTGTTACTATGAAATCGACTCAGGCCTTCATAAAAGTTTTGCAACAAATTGTTAAAGATGTCATGATATTATATTTTGTGATACAGCACTTGGTTTTAAACTTAAGTCAACTTTATTCACATTTTACGATAATTTAATCATATGGACGATATTTGTATACTAGCGGTGTGTAAACCTAGCTGTTTGTATCCGTGTTTAAGGTGTACTCTATCCTAGCAAAAACGTTGTTCGTATATCTTTTGTAATACCCTTAATTCGTAGTCTTACTTAATATGCATTTCTCTTAATTGTTAGATAATTACTTTTTACAGTAGACAAGCACGGACAAAAACAGAAACACGTGAAATGATACAGAATATCGGACAACATACTTACGCAAATGATTTTATAGACGATGGTAATATTGTATGTAAAGTATTTTCGATCAAAATTGATATGAAATGATTCATTGCGAAACTGCTCTATGTTTGAATGAAAATTCACGTATACGTTTTATGGTTTTGAATTTCAAGTAGTTTTTAATACAGAAATAAACATAATATAAATTAGAGGAGGGGGCTCACATTGCAACAACTGATTATTTTCTAAATACAAGTACAAATGATTATTTGTGTAATTTAAACTGGACAAAGTAATATATAACTCCTAAAATATTTGTTTTGACTTCCATGTCGACTATTTATATGGACATTAGCAGTTGTATTATTTTATTTGATATATTCATGTTTGACAGGTGAACCATCTGAAGGTCATGTGTATGAAGGGCTGGATGAAAACAGACTTGAAGACAAAACTACTTATTCCACCCCAGACCGAATTAACTTGTAGATCTATCCTCGACATTCAGTGTGCTTACTGTGACGAGTGAATGCAATTATTACTGTCATGAACTACGACAAGCGTTTAATTTTGAAAAGAGTGTCACATTGTTTGCTTAACGGTATTGTTTACGTAAAGGCGAAATGTAAATAGCTGATATAAAGAGGGTACGGTTAGGAAATAGGCAGTATCCTGTTAACGATCTTGTATATATCCACTTCTTCTTAATGGTTTGATTAATATACGGTTACAATATATATATATTACAATGTATAAGCTTACATACAATATTTTTTGTTAAAAATATAAAGCTATTATATATGTTTTTACTGTGCATGCAACTTGGCTAAAACAGTGTACATGATTTTGCGGCGTTTTGGGATTACTACAGAGATATTGGTAATTAACACAATACGGACATTCAACGGAGGAATCCTCTCCAGTCCGGAATCTCCTCTAGTTCGAACTTTATAGTTTGTCCGAAGGGTGTTCGGATTAGGGAGTTTCCACTGTATTTGTCTTGAAAGTGGCATTCGTCCTTGAATTCTAATTGATACAATGAATGCTTGAACTATAATCGTCTACAACCTTGTCTTAATTACAAGTATTCAATCGGGACATTACCTGTGTACCGGGTTTTACAAATATTTTCTATATGATTATATTACGTTCTTCGTAATCCTTTGTATGGCTATGAAGAAAGAATGGGGCTGTTATTTGATATTATCACATAGAAATAACGCAGTTAGGAAAATCACAGTATGCACTTTAAAGGGTCATTCAGCAAAGGCTGTTTTCCTTTATATAGCCATCTTAAATAAACCGGTTGAGATATTGATATTAAGGTGACCTATACAAAGAAGTAAAAGAAGCTTTGATAAAGTTGCTTACTATTTCTACACTATATAACATAATCTACAGTGTATATTTTAACAATGAAAATTGTATACAATATTCAATTTCTGAACTGATATCAATTGGTTTTACATCAATACATGACACTGATATTTTCAAATAAAAAACACGAACATTGAATTCTATACAATACAGATAAATCCAAAAGTTGCTAACAATGTCAAGGTCACGACGAATGGAGAGATTAAAGTGACGGAATATTTTATATAATCATGCTGTAACATTACAACTTGAAGGTTATTGTCACAATTAAGATGCTACTTTACTTTTTTGATTAATCAATGTACACTTAACAAAAATATAAGTAGGAACTACTCCGATAACATATTTATCGTATTGTAATTAATTTTGAATGTATCAAATAGAAATTTAAGACACATAATGTTCAATCTGTCTGTGATGTTCCTATTAATTTTCAGCGCAAAATACAGCAAATTAATTATCATGTGTTGCATGCATAAACGGTGTGCATTTAGCGACCTCCGAAAATCAATGCGCAAAAAAGAACCATCGTTACCGAAATCGTCTTTAAACCCATTGAACTTGATATAAATAGCTTATAAGTTCATAAACCACTTAAGCACGTCCATTTTTCAACATTTCGTTGTCTTAAATCATTTATGATATTCGTATTACTTTGTTATGTGAATTTTGAAACTACTTCGTTGTGAGAACTTGGGATTTTGACGTTTAGCTGGTTCCCGGCTTTCTGTCTTTTTGTGTTTTGAAAACGGGAGCCAATTGATGTATGCCTCTCAAATTGCCACACTACTATAGACGAAAAAACAATCTTTCACGAGTAGAAGCAAACAAAAATCGAAATGTCACGAAGGTATAAACGTAACTCCGCCCAAAAAACCGGTGCGCCAGTAAACTATCTACCTTACAAACCAGATGTTGACATTCGCACTCCGTCAATTTTGAACGCCAAAGTAGCAATACAAGATGACTTTTAATGTCGAAACAATTTTTGATCGGATCACTTTCAGTATAGGCTCAAGAGCAATATTGGCGGTGTTCTGGGGAGGATAATAACTAAGAGCAGGCGCGTAGGAAGGTATTGAACATTGGGGCCGCGGGTGGGGTCGGTGCGGGAGGGATACCCCCTCCGCAAGAGAAAAGCTTTAGGAAATCGCATTTCACAGGCGCAAAATCCATCACTTTTAAAATGATATTTTTTCCGAAAATTTGTTTTCTGCTTATAAGTTATAACATTTATTCATACATATGTGTAATTTTGTAAAAAGACACGGGATTGTTCGGGATATTTTCAAACAGTCGCAATTGGATGTATTCATTAAGGTACATGAAAGCAAAATAAACTACTGTATATATCATCACCATTAGCAATGCGAAATCACGAAAACAATGCATGCAATAGTTCACAAAACACAAGTGCAACAGATGTGTTTTCCACAAGGTTCAAAAATAACAAATGAGCTAATTAGCACATGTCGTATTTAATTATACAAACACATGTAATCACATTCGGTGGTAATTAAATAGTCCCGTGTCAACGCACATTCAGAATTTTCCAAACACTGCATGACGTTGATCCATGTCATTAACGAACTCATTTGCCACAAATATATACTTGTCACCTGGTTAGTATGCTTCGTCCTTTCATGCCTTCATTAATAGGCCGACTGTTTTCACATCCTAGATGGCAGTCAGGGTACTAGCGACGGCCCCTGTCTGGTAGCGATGATAACAGTTTGTCATGCGTATTTATTATCTTGGCTGAATGCCAATAACATGTGTGGCTGGTTTTTATTAGTTTAAGATACAGATGAGAAGTAGGGGTCATAACATGTCCGTGGTCCCATTGCCGTTGCGAACCAAACTATTGGGGCCGCGACGGCGGCTCCTGTGGCCCCAGCTCCTACCTTGTGACAAAACAAGTCATATCTATGAAACTCTTGTGTTGAAAAGACAAATAAATCAACTAAAAGCTACATTTGTCTGTCGTTCCGTTCTTTATTGCATGCAAAGCATAAATATGTTCACGACAATATGAGTAAATGCAGTGGAAAGACCGATGGTGTCTAACTTCTATATACATTTGTGAATGGTTTAGCAGGACGTTGTACAGCGACAGTATAGAGATATGACATCCGTGGCTGGACGCTACACTATACCGTACTATTTGAATGATTGCGTCTCACGTACGAAGTGTGGTCAGTGTTTCGTCATTCAAAGAGAACAATGTATCTTGATTGCTTTTATTTCTTCTTCCTTCGCTCAGATCGGCTTTGTGTTCATAGTGAATATGTATTGAAATTTCCAGTTAGACAAAAAAAACAGGAAGTTATTAACGATAAATATACAATTATTGTAACAATTATAAATCATATTCCTCAGTGATACCGACTACGAGAGTGTTTGTCAAAAATAAGTTGTTTCTTCAGCATTTGTAGCGAGTCTCTAAATCAGTTCAGATGTAAGTAAACCATGTCATATAAGAACGAGACGAAGTGTAAATTTCCATTCCCTTTTCTTTTATCAATTCAGTGTACATATATATTCATGATTGGCGCAATGACAAAATTTTCCGTTCAATTGAAATATTGGCATGCTATTGGGTTGCCTGTCTAATATATACGTAATATTGATTGTATATTACCACAAATATAACACACACTCGAAGGTAGGTGACTTGATTCCTCTTTTACCGTACAGAAACATGATACTGATTCTCAGCGATTAAAGTTTGTAAAAACAAATTTATTATTATTCAGGTAAATGCACACAAAATTGCAGTATTTTTTAATATCATTATCGATTTTACGATATTTTGTGTTTTAACGATAAAACAGTATACTTTTCATCTTGGTATATTATGTATTTTCCAAAATATCGCTTAAAAGCAAATATTGCTATTTTCTAGGGCATATATCGCCTTAACATCCTTGGATGCTGTACACATATCTTTTATATAGGAACATAAATAAATAAGTATAACGATATGAATAATCATTGGTTATTCATATCACTATCTGTCTTCAGTGGAGAATTTGAACATTTTTAGATTTTTGTACAGTAAAGATGCAAGGGCGTGGCAAGTGGAAGAATCAGTACGAATTCATTTTCTCGTGTATAGGATTTCTGGTTGGACTAGGAAATATCTGGAGGTTTCCTTATTTGTGCTACAAGAATGGAGGAGGTACGTGATGGTGACTTATTTACCGTCGATACATTATATGTCAAAATGTCTTATGGGACACAAGCTAATAGAACAAGTGCATTTCATTTAAGCCGGTTTATTCAGCACCTTTAGGCTTTAATGCGATATATATAGTTCCTTCAGGGACTACTCTAGCGATATGTGTGAAGTGTGTTGTACCAATTGGAGAGATGTTAGAAGAAATGATATACATGTAAGCAGGTAGTGTATCAGGCCATACCAAATTCCATCTATGTTAGGCATCAGATTAATATTCCGAAACCTACCTTGCAGCTAGGCACAAACAAAGTGTCGATGAGAAAACAAATTATCTTTTGTGTCTACAACGTCTTTCCTTCCAACTTTTATTCACTTATCTCCTTCATGTTTAAAACGACTCATGTACAATTTTGTGTGCTAATGCCTTTCCAATGCTAAACCTACTGGCTAACTCCTGCAATGTTACCCGATGATCGTGGATGACGAAAGTCTCAACATTTGCATCCATTGTTGGGGTCACTGCCTCTGTGTGCCTCCAAGACATAGGCCTGTCACAAATATGTGTTATACCTTCCCAAAACTGAGAAACCCAACTGTTAAACGTAGAACGTGACATACAGTCATTCCCAAACCTTTTCTGTAGTCTTTGGAAAATATCGCTAGACTTTTCACCCTCTGTCAGTAGAAATTTGATAACATATCGCTGTTCTTCTAACTTGGAGTCAACAGCTGAAACACCTGTATGTATAAATAACGCCAAATATGTATATACAAACTTGTCAATGAAAGATCGACTGACTGAATTATTGTCGAAAGAATGTAGTTGCAGCTCATATACAATATGTGTACGTTGTTGCACGTGAAAAGACAGAATCACGAAAAGTCCGGGTATTTCCAACCGCCCCTTGTATAGTGTGGTTTTATTAACCGCGAACTTATGAATATATTACCAGGTGTATCGAAATGTCCGTAAGCTTGTCGGAGAAAAACCACGGTTGTGTTTTGATAGAAAAGTAAACCAAACAGAAGTTATATATTTACTCACTGGAGCATTTTCTTACCTAACTTGTCATGGATCGGTCCTGAAAGTTCATACACATGTTCGCGGTCAATCTAATAGCACTATACATAATATTGTATAGATTTATTGACCAGGCAAAATTTACATGTTTCCATGGTCGATGCATTTGATATTAAGTTAGTAATCGGACCATTCTCGATAATGTTCGTACGGTTTACGAAGATTTATCCACAAAATGAACATTTATAACTAGTATTTGACATAACAATGAACATCGTGTCGGTTAGCCTAGTGCATACTTAGCAGGTCTGGTAAACAGACGGTAGTGGGTTCGTTTACATAGACATAATCGATAAAAACAATGCACCAACTGAAAAATATATAGTCTTTTTTTTTAGAGTACTTTCCCTTTTAGCCTAGTGATTAAACCAAACATTAAAATATTATTATTTGGTGAAGTTACAAATTGTACCGTTATTACTGATATTCAGTCGTTTTATTGACGATTTGAAATTTGTTTAGCGACGATTTAAACTGGTTGTGATAAAGACGACATTACTAAGAATAAAAAAACACATGAATAAAGCTTTGAGACAATCAACTTTCAGGGGCGTTTTTGGTACCATACTTCATCTTCATGATAATGTGTGCCATACCCATATTTTTACTGGAGATGGCTTACACGCAGTTCTCCAATCTCGGACCTGCAAAAGCATGGATATGTGTACCGTTGTTAAGAGGCAAGTACAGTTTGACAAATACATTCCTCAAGTTTCTCAAACATTGAACTGGATTAATTTTATTAATATTAGGTCCATATAAAGTCTAGGTTTACATTAACATGAAAACAGACGGACAACTATTTATGATATTTGACCCAGAGTGAAGGTCGTCACTTTGAAGATTATTTACTACTCAGACATGACAAAAAAAGTTCCACAAGATGAATATTGAAATATAATGTTGCAAATTTGTGAAAGATAAAGTGTGGAATATATTGATCCACGTAATTCTGACACTATTCTGACTCGTATATAAACGACAAACAGTTGTATTTGCTAATATCGTAGTTGTCATGCAGTGAAATGCACGCACAACGGAAGGCTTGAAAACAGTTAAAAGTTAGGTAAATGAAATAAATGACTAGTTTACGAAACGTACATGGTTGAACACGGCCAAAGCGATGCTGAGTTCTGTCTGTTGATATTTATCGTCAAAATGATAGTGTGTCAAATAAATATTCATCTTGTTTAAATGTATGTGTTTCAATACAAATCATTTACTCGTATGATAAATTGTATATTCCTAGCAGTCGTAATTGTTTTTGTTTGTTTGGTACATCAATATTGGCATTCTAACTAGCATTTAATTAAATATCATTTATTTGTTCTTGCATGCAACACATTTTAATGCCAGTGTCTTTAAAAAGTTTTCAAAATGCTTCATTGTCATTAATCATGCTTGTGATATGTTAATTTATTTGTACGTAACAGGAGTCGGGTTTGGTATGGTTGCTATGACTTCCATTGTATCAATCTACTATACCGTGATAATGGCGTGGACGCTTTACTATCTTGTGATGTCATTTAGTGCTCAGTTACCGTGGAGTCATTGTGGTAACTCGTGGAACACTGACGCTTGTTACTCACGTGTAATGCCGCACGGGTACCTAACAAATGTAACGATGCACTCTGATAATCGTACGACTGACATTGATTACGGGTACACTTTAACTAATGGGGCGACGAATGGTGTTGATGATAAGTTGCAAAATATCACAATTCTACCATTGACAAGGAAAACGCCATCTGAAGAGTTCTGGGAGTATGTATTCTATAAGTGTTTATCAAGACATATTACCAATTATTATAAACATAATAGTGCATCATCTATTACAGCATTTATCTCTTATTCGTATTGTGGTCCGAACATCAAAAAGTGTATGTAATACTATGCACTTATACTGCTTGTAACTGGTAAAGCACAACTTGCACCTAGATACAATTCATTTGAGACAATAGTTGTGAATGCTCCATTCGCCATTTCTATCATTGTTTTATTACTAAACGGCATATGTATTATCAAGTATTCGTAACTTAAATACGTTTATGTTTCATAAGGATACTTCAAACTATCGGGTAACTCACTGATTATCACTGAACTAAACCTTTGTTGTAGACGAAATGTTCTAGAACTGACACATGGAATTGAGGAACCAGGCTATTTACGTTGGCAGCTGGTTCTAAGTCTACTCGCGGCTTGGATTGTTGTATTCCTGTGCTTGAGTAAAGGAATTAAATCGTCTGGGAAGGTAAGACAGTGTGTGACATTAGCCATATCTTAAAACACGACACTGTCTGGCTTTCAAATCAATCCCAAAATTAGAGACGTTTTACCCATTATCAGTTTTTAAAAGAATTTAATTAAAATTAATATGGTAATCGAATTGGAAATGACACGAACAATGTGCAAAGACACAACAGAAGCATGAGGAGGCGTGAAAACATCAACACATGAGCGCCGGTGTACGATTTCAAACCTCTTCCTTCAGAAAATGTCACATGTGACGTCACCATGTACTGCCAGTAAGCAATATTTGCCCCATATGGCAATATGAAGACGAAGTGAGCATATGGAGTAAATACTGTTTTCTGCTTGCAAATAGTGACATCACATGTTGCGTTTTCTTGAAATGACGTCACTTACCAAAGCGGTTGGAAATCCCATAGCAGCGCTGAAATCATGAAGTTTTTTGTACAATCAACTAAAAAGGCATTTTGATTCATTCTTAGTTTTTTCTTGTCGTAACTGTTGAATAGTTGAAAAGAAGACTGGAGTGTTGTTTCAATGTTTATGCCGCATTACGAAATCATTCCTTAGTCAGTGTCCAGTGTCAAAATAACCTTAAACTCATTAACATATATATATGTTTACATCGATTTCATGTCATACAACTATCAGACCTATAAATTGGACATTTCAAATATCTAGGTGATGTATGTAGCAGCCACCATGCCATACCTGTTGTTACTTGTGTTATTGATACGTGGTTGCACCCTGGACGGTGCTTATGATGGCTTTCTGTTCTACGCTGTACCTAAATGGGAGAAACTGTTGGAGTTCAGTGGTATGTAGTTAAGGTGATTTGCAATCTTCTATTCACCTTGCACTAGCAGTACAAGAGCTTTTAAAAGTGTGTTATTTATAAAACATTAAGATCCTTTATGTTATTTAGCATTGCTCCTTAATGTTTTCATAGTGTACTTACAAGTATAGCATTGCTCTTTAATGTGTTCATAGTGTACTTACAAGTATAGCATTGCTCTTTAATGTTTTCATAGTGTACTTACAAGTATAGCATTGCTCTTTAATGTTTTCATAGTGTGCTTACATATATAGCATTGCTCTTTAATGTTTTCATAGTGTGCTTACATATATAGCATTGCTCTTTAATGTTTTCATAGTGTGCTTACATATATAGCATTGCTCTTTAATGTTTTCATAGTGTGCTTACATATATAGCATTGCTCTTTAATGTGTTCATCGTGTGCTTACATATATAGCATTGCTCTTTAATGTTTTCATAGTGTGCTTACATATATAGCATTGCTCTTTAATGTGTTCATCGTGTGCTTACATTTATAGCATAGCTTCTTAATGTCTTCATAGTGTGCTTACAAATATAGCATTGCTCATAAAATGTTTTCCATGTCATTCATGTTATCTACAATCTGATGAATATATTACTTGTTGATCAGTTTGGGGAGATGCAGCTGTCCAGATGTTTTACTCGGCTGGTTTAGGATGGGGAGGACTTTCTACTTTAGCAAGTTACAACGACTTCCACCACAATATAAAACGGTAATCAGTTTGTACAATTACAATTTCACTGTATGTATTCTCAAAGTATTGAACTCATTGTTGTTCTTGTTTTCTTTGCTGTTTTTTTTTTCTACTTTTAGTCTGTATTACATTACCTCAGTCATTCTAAGTACTTATGATTGCTATAAACACAAGTTGTTTGACATTCATTCTTTTCTCTCACCACTTATTCCTATATACATGTTAACATGCTTATTTTATATAAGGCAATGTCTTATGTATGTGGCGCTCCCTGTAGCTACTTATTCTCTCTCTTGTACAATGTGTTGCATATGTCCATATGTGTTTTATATAAGAATGATGTATACCAGTACATGTGTTATTTCTTGATTTAACAAAATGTATGTATTTATATAACTTGTAATTATGAATCATGGGCATAATGCCTTAATTTCTAAATAAAGTATCTACCTATGCGAATGTATGTATGGATGTTATGTGCAAATATACATGAGAACAGAATGTACTTTATGAATACACACATAGGTACAATCTTGCTGAGCCTTATGTTCATGTATAGCATATTGTGTTTTTCAAAAAGGATTTTCATCAGTAATGACAAAAGTGTACACGAACACGTGCAAATATGTGTCCATGCCCCGCACGTGCAAAAGTGCTATAAACGTCAATACGCATAATACGATTAATTTCATAGCAAGCCGGCTAAAAAAATCAATAATTCGCTTCATTACCTGTTCAAATATCGGTATGTGAAATTTTGTGTAAATACATGCATTATTAGAAAAATAATAATTCAATATAAACTGACCGATTAGGAATTTTGCTGAGTGTAGTTCCTGTGATAGGTGCTCAATTATAAATCGCCATGTTTATATTTTCAGGGATGCTATTGTCCTTCCAATCCTCGATTGCTTAACCAGTTTTTTCGCTGGCTCTGTAATCTTTGTGAACCTTGGGTTTATGGCCCATACAGCTAATTTACCAATTGAAGAGGTTGTAAAGCAAGGTACGTGAATTGTTTGACTGTCAAAACAGAATCGAAGTGGAGTTGTTGCTTCATAAATACTGAGTTAATTAGTGTAATGTAAAAGCAGTATTGCCAAGACTTCATAATAATGTTTCATCAATAACATCAATACACTTTTAAACTATGAATTTCATTCAGTAGGCCTACTTTTAATTTTTCGGCGCAAACGTACTTACATGGTTTTGCTATTTGCATATCAGTGTTGTGTAAACCAATCAAATCAAACGTTTACCACCAAGGCAATTTCTCTTCAACCGAACAACGTTTGTAACCTTGACGCGGATTGGTTAACGTTTTCGATAATGGGTACGTTACCTTACCGAACTCCACTGAATTCCGGGAATTTACCGAAATCTCTGCACAACAAAGCTTAACCTTCAAAAAGCGGCGACCATCTTTTTTCAAGATATTTCTTGTTAATTGTGAATGAGCTTAAAACATGTGTTTGTTCTAAACAAACTGCTCTTCACCAGTAATATTGATTTCATTTTACTTTCCATAATGTTTACAGGTCCAGGTATAGCATTTATGGTGTATCCAGAAGCGTTGTCACAGTTACCTTTTCCTCAACTATGGTCTGTTCTGTTCTTCCTTATGTTGTTTACTGTTGGCCTTGATAGTCAGGTAAATATTACAGGCATGCTACACTGTAAATGTATCATACTGACACGTGCACTTTTAAAAGAGAAGGAATAAGTTGCTACAGGGAACGCCACATACATAAAACAGTGCCTCCCCGCACAGACCTCCGGGACAACAGCAATCCATAAAACATAAGGCACTTGAGGTGGTCAAAGGGTACATACTTTAGGGAACAGAGGTGCAAGGAATGGCCTCTGGCAGACCATAAGGAATAACTAGGAGAATCAAAGATGACAAAGAGCGGCAATAAACTAATTTTAGGAATTTGAGAAAGGTCAGATCACCTGACAACACATGAAAATCGCCCTATTGTCATTCACATAAAAATGTAAAACAATATTCATTTTACTGTACGTTTGTTTTTACAGATTGTACATGTACAGACTTTGACAAGTGCTGTCGTAGATTCCTTTCCCAAACAACTTTTAAAACGACAACTTCACGTCCTTGGCGCTGTATGTTGCGTCTTGTTTCTTCTCGGATTGTCATGTGTTACACAGGTTCGTATGACTTATATTGGTCAATGTTATAATGTTCCACCCTTGATCTATCGATATAAGAAAACTAGGTCTACAACAATGCAGGTGTCTTCTCGGATTGTCATGTGTTACACGCGTTCTTATGACTTATATTGGTAAATCGGTTCTCCACGAAGAAAGTAGTAGATAGAGAATGAAAACACAGGGGGTATCTAATTTAGTTGAGGGACGCAGCCTTGACATTGAATTTGATATCCAAGTGTTCATCCCTGTCTGTTTTGTATCATGGTTCAATCACAAATGTGGGCGTTTCTCTTTATCCATGTGTGACATATGCAAATAAACAGGCATGGCATGCATCGTGATCGGCAAATTTAAACCCCATAAGTTTAACCAATCAAATGAACGTAACATTGTGAACCCCAGGATGTTGAACCAATCCCGGTAAATTATTGTCGGGTAATGTTTTGCAACAGTGCGGTAACCAACAGTGCGGGTATCTGATTACCATACTGCTAGTTAATGCACCCTCTCTCTCTCTCTTTGAGTAAACATTGAATTGCTCTCAACCTCTCAACGTGTAGCTCTTCAAACTTCAAAGGAAACTAGGATACAATTTATCGATATTTAACAGACGTTGTCTCATGTCATGTACAATATACCCAAATTGTTTTGCTACCCAGACTAATCACGAACTCTCCAGCCGACCTCTATGAATACCTACCTTTTTGTCTGTGAGGGATGTAAATTTCTATAAAGTATTTTATTTTTATACATTTTAATACCAAAACAAAAAGTTCCTACATAAAATTCATTGTTTCAGGATTAATCGTAATAAGGTGAACTTAATAATGAATTATTTTCATGATTGCAGGGTGGTGTATATTTCCTACAAATATTGGACTGGTACTGTGCAAGTATAGCTGTGATGTTCCTGGCATTCTCTGAAGTGGTGGGGTTAGCTTGGGTGTATGGTAACTACATCTTACATTTACATGCCATTTAATATTTAAGTGAAAACTTTCATCAACTACAGGCCTATCCGGTACTCAGTGAAATGATATGTCTAAGAACAATGATTAGTCCTTATTGCATTACAAACTACCACATTGTCTTAGTCGCTACACTTCACATGGCTGTATTTTGAATAAAATGATATTGTTTGAATGTGGTGTGTAACTTTACCTGTGTCATCATGTTTTTGCATTGATATAAAATCATACTTTGAGGAACACGAAACATTGGTCAATGGCGCTACCGGGATTCGAATCCGGGTCTTCGGATTGCTGGCCCGTTATGCTAACCACTACACCACAGCGACCTAACGTCATGTTCGTGTAAATTAACCCTTATAAAATGGATTTAGGTTAACTACACTATGGACGAAGTATGGGGCGAATTTTTACATTCGCCACACAGCACTTAACGCCAGCTGTATTATTATTGATATAAACTCATGTTTTTGAGGCACACAAAAAATAAGTCACTCTGTATTGGTTAAAATGTTAATAATCATGCTAATCTGTTGACAGGCATACGAAGATTTTACAGTGATATTGAGCTCATGCTAGGCACTCGTTTGTCGCCAGTGTGGAGAATATTTTGGCAGTTTTTGACGCCAACAATTATAGCGGTATGTATAAAGTGCCCACAAAACATATCGGAGTGGCAAATTATTTAAAAACTATTCGATTCTGATTAAACATGTGACAAAATATTTTGTTCGTGACAGGATTACAGATACGTAGAACCAATATAAATACATGGGTACGACATAAGTCCAAAGAATTGGCGGTGTTTCCTGGTAGAGACTATTGAATAATATTAAATACAAATTGGAACTATTAACATTTAGATGCACAAATCGGATGTAACTACTTTATATGTTTAAAGTCGTGATTGATAGTTTAACAAGCATGCAATGTCTTCAATTTTTCAGTTAGTGTGGTTTTTCAATCTTGCGCAGCTATCACCCGTCACATACGGCACTGTCACGTACCCAACATGGGCTCTAGCTATAGGCTGGGCTATAGCCATTGCTTCGATTGTTCCAATGCCTGTATGTATTGTTGTCGCATTGCACAGAGGGGAAGGTCATACGTTCTTGGAGGTACCTCTTATGTTTAAATTATGTTATAAGTGTTATAGGAAACAATTACTGTATATTATCAACATCGTTAAGCAAGTTTGGCTTGCTTTGCTGTGGCACGGGGGCAGACAATTGAATACAGGTTCCGCCACAATGATAAAGCACTTGGACACCAGATCATTTAAGTGCACACTAGATGTGGTCAAACACGGGTACATATTGTATAATTGAGTTTATTCCAATCTTAAGTCCTACAGTCAAACCTCATTCGAAAACCACCTCAATAATAAGACCACTTCAAAATTAAGACCATAATTTTCAAGTCCATTTTTACTGACTGTTTTGCTCTTTATTCAACCTCAATATTAAGACCACCTCAATAAGAAGACCAGTTTTATTGTGTCCGAAAGATGGTCGAAGTTATTGAGGTTGTACTGTACCTGAAAACAATTGGTTATCACTAAGTATAAATATGTACGGTGATTGTTTCCAAACTGAATTCGAGTTATCAAGACATACTACTCACAATAATATTATTGCTTTTACAGAAACTGAGACATAGTGTAAAGCCTAGTGTTGACTGGAAACCCGCCAACCCTGATCTCATTGACGAATACTACAAAATGACGCAGCTTGTGATTGATCATGAATTAAATACCAAATCAGGAATAGTTTAATTATTGCTGGGACATTATTAAACCATTGACTTGCATCTGACCATTGTTACACTTCATTATAAACTGTTGAATGTCTTGCAGTGAACTCAACCAGCGTAAAGGGAGACAATCGACGTACAGCATCACATAAACATTAGCAGTATACTCCCTTGGATTATGTCCGTATAAGATATATCTATATTTTTTTTAATCAAACATCTTAATTAAAAGTCGATACAAGTGAAAAATTATATATTTTGAACTCTGCATGACTTTGACACACGATACAATATACTCCGCGCTTATTGTATCGTTTGCACAATAATTAATTACAAAAATCAGAAGATATGTACGACCGTATATCCTATGTATATACTAATAATTGATTGTCGCATTATCCACACAAAATCGAAATATTTAAGCGACAAAAGGGAACAATTATTGATTTGTATTGATTATGTTCGCACGATTTCATCATAATTATATAGAACAACAATGCTAGCTTTCAAAAAAGCTAGTGAGCCGTCTCGACTGACATATTAAGGTGGTTTTATACGCACGCAATGCTGACCAATGCAAACTAATTAAACGAGTAGAAGTTGTCGCAGCAATCGTACATCGTACATCAACTTTCAATAACGACCTAGGCTGAATACAGAGCCAGCACTTATATCGTTATTCGACTTATGTATTTGAATACATATCTGAACTCCAACCAAGAGCTAGCACTGACATTAGCATTCGAAACGGGTCTGTGCCAAATACGTAACTGGAGGCGAATAAACAGCCAACTCGAACATCGTAAGAATATCTATCTAATACATATAGAAAGAAAACACGAGGGTATTTAATTTAGTCGAGGGTGCGTAATTTTACATAAACGACCATAGTTCAAAGATACCCAGAGTGCTATACATTTATCGATTTTTGAAACGTTCATAACACTTAATTTGGACCACCATTATAAAGATATGCTTTTCCCTTGACGGACTATTGTTGGCTTCCATCTCATATCTCCCACAACAGCATCATTAGGGGTGTACTTCCCGACGCCTAAAAAGAAACGCTGCGCTCCGTTATGCACGGCGTCAATGCAAGAATAACTACGGAATCCTCGTATAGGAGCACTGTAGTTTACAACTGGCCAAACTATTGAGTCGTATAACTTAGTATGATAAAATTACTCTTGTATCTAATATCGAGGATTTAGGAATTGAATTAATAATACACTTGCCCCACAAAGTAGGTACAATTCCATTATCAAAATATATAAATTACAAACAATACATGCAGGAGAAAGACAAATGTGGTGTTCGGATTGTTCAATTCATCCGAGTCCCCTACAAATAACAGCTTACAGTTTACATCCAGATTCTATGTAACTATGACCTTTATACAAACTATGTCAACTGGTGGGTTAGCTGTTTTGCCACCTATATATACGATATCAGACATTATTGTGTTCATTGCAACGTGAATGTCATACCATTGCAATATGCATGGTAATATACGTACTAAGCTCACGTGTTAATTAGTCGAATCTCGTGATGCTCATTTTGTTGTCCCATGGAGACATTAAAATCAAACACTCCAGTCTAATTACTTAGCATAAAACTGACGTCGTCCGCAATAAAGCAACATTTGTTGTAATTAATGTTCCATTCAATGTTGTATGTTTCGATGTTGTGTGCCGTCAGTAGAGCATTTACTTCACGCCTGTACAATTCAGATCGTTCCGCTAGCTTTTCATTCGGTACAGCTAAATTATCCAGCATTTTGTATGAACATTTATTTAACGGTTATTTTATTTGTGTCAGTTACAATTACAATACGTATGGAAGAGATATTGCTAGCAAACTCCCCAATGGCAACTTATTTGTCTGGAGTTTTATATGAATTACTGTATTCAAAGTGACCCTTTTTCTACAAATGTGTGGACACCTCTACTGTTAAGGTCATCTATTTCTGATACACCTTTCCGAGCATATCAACTTTCCGACTACTATATTGTAATACCTTGTATCAGAAAGGTAAGCAAAATTACCCAGATACTGACTTATCAAACCGGTACTACCGCCTATACCGTGCTTCGAACCTTCCACATCTCGCGTACAAGGCTCGGCTACGAGAGGTGGTATAGTATTTCGTCACATAATGTGAATTGTATTTCTTCTTGTCTACGTCTTTATTTTATGTTTGCTAAACTCATATTTACGACGATGAGGTTAGCAATTATTGTTGGTTTCTTCCGGACGATTTTTGGTAATTCTATTTTACTGATGTAGCAGGTGACTCATATTATTCGACATAAATACGGATTTTCCTTTGGCATTCGAGAATCTAATTAATGCAACTCTTGAAACATCCAACGTGGAGGAAACTTAACGATGGACTTGTCCTGAGTGATTAGCCAGAACGGGTTAACGATCAGTTAGGAAGTTATTAGTACATTTAAACAATGATAAAACATTTATTGACGTTCAAACTGTATTAGGGATTACAATGAAATAGAAATAACATTTTGTGTTAAATCATTGCCGTTATCTGTATGTTATGTACACTATAACTTCGCGAAATTAACATGATGGAATCAATATAGCTAACTTGAAGTTTTATTCGCCGGATAATTGTCAACAAAGTACTGAGCTGTAAATATTAATATATATATATATATTGAATGTAGTTATATTCTTTATAAAACATAATAATGGTATAACAATGGCCATAAAACCATTAAAGATGTATCTGGCTCATCTGAGAGGTGGCCCTGTGGCTCAGTGATTAACGCTGCTGACTACGAATCCGAATGTCGTGGGTTCGATCCCTCGTCTCGCCGGATAAAACAGAAATGCTTTTCAGTGTTTCCCACCTAACACAGTACTGGCATGTAACCAGGAAAGTACTGGGTAGATTCCAGGAAAGTACTGGTTAGATGCCAGGAAAGTACTGGTTAGATGCCAGGAAAGTACTGGTTAGATGCCAGGAAAATGGTCTCATTGGCACTGTGCAGTGACCGTATTTGGCTTCAAAAATTGTCTGTTTGACCTATACTGCTCTACTGGCAGGTAAATTTCCCCCTTCGGTTTAAAAAAAAAAGTATATTTATGGTGTGCGGGGGATATACCGGGTCGACCAAAATACCATTAAGTGCATTATATAAAATGTGCGCGGCGACGGGCGACCTCATAAACACAGTAATACAAACATCTGGCTCATCTGAACCTAAACTTTTTTAATGTAGTCCTACTTCATCAAGGATTGCTGTTACATAGTCTAAAATATCATTAATAAGAACCATTGCCATGTATAACCATCTTGTTTAATCTTATTACTAACAGACAAAACTAGTAAAAAACACCCACTTGTTAAAAAAAATAGAAGTTTCTTTAATTTTATGATTATACAAATGTCTTTTTTGTCAAATACAGGGAAATACATTATATAAAGTTTTCTGTGATAATGCATATTGATTGAAGTGTTAACTAGATAAAGTATATGTTTCATGTTTGCTAAACAAATGAACAAAAAGTGAGCATGATATATCTTTAAGAGTTGTTTATTTTGTGGGCAGAGAAAACCACAAGAGTACTTATCCGACTTTTAAGCGCCTTTGCTACACCTGTATATACCCTGAACAAATTTTCCAAACGTCCACGTAATAAAATATAAATTTAAGAAAAATGATATATTCCGACTTAAAATTTAGCATTCTAGTATTATGCATAGTACTCTTTCGTCTTTCACAAAGAAAATATCTATTTATCGTCATGGTTGACTATGCGTGACGGTGAGTACGATTTTCAACTTTTGGCACGAGGATCACGTGCACTGTGTAGTTAGTGGTGAATTTCATTTCAATGCAATCCACGTTGTATGTCCAACACGAAAAATAGAAAAGATGGCGAGAATGACCGCTGAAGAACGCACCAGGGCCGTTAGTATGATTGATGCTGGTACTCCGATTCTACAGGTATGACTAACTTTATAAATCAATTATTCAATTCAAATAGAACTTGGAAAATAATTATAAAAATATATAATTTTTGTATTATTGACCACTTTTCATTAGTATTTCTGGTTGCCCGTCTGTTCAATAGGCATTAAATGTGTACTTTTTTTGTCGTTTAGAAATTGTGTTCAGTGTATTCAGTCATGTGATCATGTTGTGTACATTCGTATTACAGACGTATACAAAGTGATCTGGTCGTTGTAACGCTTTCAATCGGACGCGATATTATAATTGACTTAACACTATATCAAACCAGCCGTTGTTTTAGTTTAAACTTATTTATTTTACATCGATTATGAAACAAGTTCTTACAACTTATATTAATCACTTTCGATGACGTCTTCCTGGCTCCCAACCAGCACTCGGGCCAAATTTGGGCATTGTGAAGTTCGTGCTCAAACTCCGCTCATCGCGGGACTCGAACTCTCGACTTTCGGGTCAGGAGTCAGGCGCTCTACCTCTAGACCACTTCGATGTTTAATTATAAACAAACAAACAACTCCGGGTGATCGTATAGTGGTTTTAATAATTAATTCATGCTTTTACAATTACTTAACATATAAATATAAATGAAAAATTTAAATCACCATTCGTCTTCGTGTTGTGTTGTTCAAACTATTACCGAAAACTCGAAAGCTAAACACAATTATTAAAATTATACTCCGAGCATACGGACGGACATACCTAACCTTACTTAACTCTACATCCTATTCATTCTAAATTTAACTCCCAACTTCTTCTTTTTTTTTTAATTGTAAAATATATATATATTATTTTTTTTTTTTTTTTTTTTTTTATTGAATAATTCTTTTCTTTTTTTAAACATACATACATAACTCCCAACTTCTAACTTAAAATCAAACTGAAAACACTTTTATTTAGGCTACTTATGCACAATTGTTTTGGCAGGTGTCGAAAACTATCCAATGAAATTTCAATCAACAAGGTCTCTTAACCAATCCTATTTTCTGATGCAATCTGCGTTTTAACTTTTGAAAAATGTCATATTATAATATCGCTTCCAACAATTAATAAAATTCAACCTGTCTACATAATGTTTAAAGTGCATCAATGTGGAATACCAACAAGTGCCAAACAGCATCGGTCACCAAGACTTTTAAATGTAAGAGACGTTTGTATATGTGAATTTAAATTGGTTAAATTAAGCTACCAAATATTCCAATACATCTATATATTTAAACCGTACTTAAATGACCAATACTTAATACACTGTCAGTGAAATCATTAGTAATCAAACAATTATAAACAAGAAATATCTTTTAAAAATGATAAACGGCGTATGATTAGAATGATGTCTTCCGGTATGTTAAATGAAATAGTGTTTTTCGCAACATGTTTAAAAATTCATCCTTACAAACATTAACTCGGATCTATATATACTATAATCATGGACCTGTATTATCAGGGTCATTTTAACATATTAACTACTTCCTGCAAAATTGGAACTGCTAACGAAGGCACATCTTCAGGAATATACCCGGAACTGACAGACACTGATGATTCTCGTCAAAAGCAGGCGATTTAGGGTGTTGTCATTCCAACGGGAGTTTTCGATAGAGTTTGCATAGTCGGACAAACGTTTAAACGTTTAATTAATATTAGTTTTCTTAGCTCTTTTCATTGACTTGTACAAGGAAAGTTCTGACTCGAGTACCCCTGCATTGAATAGACAGGAACACCCGCTAAGTACCGCCATCATGGTGAAACTCCATGTAAAACACTTAAGTCCATAACACACCGTTTGACCCGTGAAACCAATACTACTGTCATATATCCAGCCGTATGCACGCTGAAAGATAAGTCCACCGAACGCGTTACCAAACATTATGGTTCCCCAGTTTCTGCCAAAATACTTCATGCCGTAGAATTCGCTAAGCATAATGGGAGTTAGGCACCAGACTGCTCCATTGGGCATCCCGATACCTATCAAGGCAATCACTAGTACCGGTAAATGGTTGGAGAAAAAGATACAAATAATCATGACAATTGTCTGGAAAATGTTGAAGCCAAACAACACGGCGATTCTTGGCACTCTATGAACTAGTGCGTCAGAAAGTATACCGGCAAAAAACTTTGAAAGCACCCCAAACACCGGATTCAATGTCGTAAATGATGTACTGTATTTTTCCAAATCGTAGGACTTTAAGTACGCAGTAATATTCGTTTGAAACGTCAACTGTAACCCTGCGCAAAATATATAGGCCCAGAATAGAAAATGGAAGTTGACTTGTTTTAAAAGCTTAAATCCAGTTACGTCACCTTGCCGTACGGGACCATGTTGAGCTTCACTGACCTCATCGTCAGGACTGCCTACTTCAGACATCGGTTTGAATGTAATTTCCTCCACTTCGAATTTGTTTTCTTTCAATAAAATTACTCCTAGAATTCCCACAATTCCAAACGCAATAGCCGACATTAGATAGAATCCTTTTAGATCCTGATTCTGTTCATCTTTCACGTGACCATGTGTAAATTCGACTCCATAGAGAAGGGCTATTAACGCAGGTCCCGCACTGAATGAAGCGTCTAATAGTCCAACGACTTTCCCGCGATGCTTCGGATGGAAGTTGTTCATGTTGACTGTCAGAGACGCCATGTACATAAATATAGCACCGAATCCTGAAATGCAAATCAGCTGGTAGAAAGATAGATTAAATGGTACAGGGAACGCCACATACACTAGACAATGCCTCCCCATACATATCCCAGGGAACGCCAAATACACAAGACAATGCCTCCCCACACATATCCCAGGGAACGCCACATACACAAGACAATACCTCCCAACACAGATCACAGGGAACGCCACATACACAAGACAATACCTCCCCACACATATCCCAGGGAACGCCACATACACAAGACAATACCTCCCAACACATATCCCAGGGAACGCCACATACACAAGACAATACCTCCCAACACAGATCACAGGGAACGCCACATACACAAGACAATACCTCCCCATACATATCCCAGGGAACGCCAAATACACAAGACAATGCCTCCCCATACATATCCCAGGGAACGCCAAATACACAAGACAATGCCTCCCCACACAGATCCCAGGGAACGCCACATACACAAGACAATGCCTCCCCACACAGATCCTAGGGAACGCCACATACACTAGACAATGCCTCCACACACAGATCCTAGGGAACGCCACATACACAAGACAATGCCTCCCCACACAGATCCTAGGGAACGCCACATACACTAGACAATGCCTCCCCACACAGATCCTAGGGAACGCCACATACACTAGACAATGCCTCCCCACACATATCCCAGGAAGAACATTCTAAGAAATTTAAGAGTCTGCGGAGGTGCCAGAGTACACATGTTAAAGAATGGAATAGCAAGGAAAAGTATTGTGTACTACAAAAACATCCATGGAGAATTTAGGTGGACAGCAATGGGGGAAATAGACTGTATGGAAGAAAACACCACGGGGCACGCGAAGATAGCCAGAAGTCACAGGCCAAAAGAGAGGGGGGGGGGGAACATAAATAGTATATCAAGCTAAGGAACTGCACACGAGGAAAGGGGACTTAAACATACATCTAAACAAGAAATATATTGAGGAAAAGATGGATGGCGCAATCTGAAGCAAGCAAATCTGAAATTAATATTTATTGTGCAACATAAAACATTGCCGAGATGTTACGATTGGTGGTCAATCGATTATACTATACTATAGTAACTCTGATACCTATAAGGGGAAATAACTCCGTAATGAGATTAGTCTGAATAAAACAATACATATTTTCGTGACTTATACATAAAAACTAACACGTTCTTAATTCCAACGCCGTGCAATTGCCAGAGGGTTTGACTTACAACTCTACTCACTTGATAAATCTTGAAATATACTAAAGATCTACTTTCAGACGCAGTTATTAAGGCAAATAATATGTGCATCTGTCTTTCATTATTATGTACATTTAAATCAACCTAAATTTAGTGGATTTAGGTATTACAACGTGCCCCTCAACGAAAGGATGACCGATCGGCGTCAATGTCGCATGATACGTTTAATCGGTTGAAATGAAGTAGGTTTCAAGAACGTATGTCATATTGTATGCGTAACTTTATCATGTACCCGTTACAATCTAATCATGTGTTGAAAATGAAAATTTTATCTGTAATGATAATAATGTCATCAGTGATTGTAAAATAAAGTAAACTTCAATGAAGATAAACGGATGTAATCTATTATTGTACATACCGCACTTTGTCAACTTGATAAACTCGCTTTCGTCAGTTTCAATTTTTATAAAGGAATTCGTACTTTAAGCTCCCTTATACTTCAGTTTCTATTAAGTGCTTTGAACTCCTTTACGTCGTTAAATGTGACTATATTAATCATGATGCATCGTATTATGCAATAAATACAACTCGCTAATGTCACGCTACAATAATAAATGCGTAACATTAAGGCAACTAGACGTATTATTTCAACGGGGACTTGACCCAACGACCCCTGCACCTGGTGTGGGAGGCTTTACATCAGTGCATCCGGGTCGGTCTAATAAAAGCATCAATGTAGTTTAGTTGCGTACGAGGCATTAACGGTTTACTCTAGCTTGACTTAATAGAAATTAAAACGAAATTCGTGTATCTACATTTTTCGCGCTTGTTAAAAACGATTGTTGTAAAAGGCTGATTGTATTTTCAGCTTATAGTAGCCTACTTTATACAACAATACTACGATTTCAGTATTAATAATACACTGTACTTATTAAGAGATACCGATAGTGTCACTGACCAGACATAAAATGTCCGGTTTTGATGATTTTCTTATGTAGGTAAATGTGTAGATACTGTATTACAAATTCAGTAAGCCAAAGGCCCATGTGAACATAAATACATGTACATACAATTTCACATAACAGACGTAACAAGTGTTAACTTGTCAATATCAGGAAAACGTATACATGTATCTTAATGTAAGAATTAAGTGAAATGAGAGTTACATGTTTTAGATATTGAGTCAGAGTAATAAAATCGTGTTTTGAGGAACACGGAAAATCGGTCAATGGCGCTACCGGGAAGTCACATTAAAAATATAGTAAAAAGAAGAAAGCGAAATCGTTTGGCGGGGGCGGCGAAGGTGAGCAATATATAGTTTGACATAAAAAGTTTGAAGGAACAAATGAAAAAAGACTAACAGCAATGCGTAAACATAGAAAATAAACATACATCATTTACATAAGAACGCAATTCATATACACATATATTTACATTTGCTAGTTATATATTATCTACAGTTTACACTGAAATTAGGTCAGTCAATCCCGTCATTGAATAGCTTTGAATATATCTATATATGCGCTCAGGCCATTTATTAAAACTCATGTTTGCTTTCGAATAATTCTTTAAGCTTAAACATATAAGGACGTAACAGTAACCTGTGTGACGTATGTAATGGATTCTTACCTGCCACGAAGAAGTATATATACTGTAGCCACGCATGTTCATGGTAAAATTCTTTGCTAACTGTTGTCGACCAGAGCAGAACAAATCCGAGTGTGGAGATTACCGTAGCAACCAATGACGTTATACGTGATCCGAATTTCTCGGACAGAAAGCCAGCCGGGAATCCAAGTGATATTCCAAAATTTCCCATTGAAGCGAACATTTCGACTGAAGTGAGAAATGAATTAATATGTTATATAAACTCCAGGAAGTGCTAAGGATCGACACTTGCTCAGAATGTTCTCTAGCTAACTTTTTGAGTAGCAAACAACCATAGAAATATGATTAGGCGGAGCGATTTCTGCGCTGGCGTCATGTCAATTTGTCAGCCCATGCTCTGCTGTTTAACAATTTTATAAAGCAATTTTATAAGCGACCTGTTTTGTATAATCTTGTGAATATTGGGTTGCAATACATTGAGGTATGGGTAGAAATGAGGTAAAACATTTAGATAACTTATCTTAAAGTAATAATAAGGGACGAAGTATTTGTATATACCTTATTGCTAATATGGAAATGAAATGCATTGTCTCTACCAAAAGTGTTTATTCCAATTAAATAATACGTTCATTTTAATGTTTAAAATACAAGAAATATTATGAACTTATTTATGAAGGAAAGTCTCGTTTTCTTGTTCAAAATGTTTGTCAATGAATACTACACCGTAGTCTCTCGAGTGATCAATGAATACTACACCGTAGTCTCTCGAGTGATCAATGAATGCTACATCGTAGTCTCTCGAGTGATCAATGAATGCTACACCGTAGTCTCTCGAGTGATCAATGAATGCTTCACCGTAGTCTCTCGAGTGATCAATCAGTTTTGTTCTCTATTATTTGACATGGTGATCTGGGGCAATATTACAGAAACATCTTACGTAAAATATTATCCTTATCCTTAAAATTATAGTTTCCTTAATTGGTTTATTTAACATACACTCAGGCTATTATATGGCCAAATCAAGAGTGATACATGAATAGTACTAATATGTTGTTGTCATTACCATTAAAAAGCGTAACAGTTTTAATGTGGTTTTGGAATTACATCCGTTTGAAGTTTTGAACTTAAGTTAACATATTTAAAATGTGGCCCGATTCACAACTCGTTCGAACACCAACATTTAAATGTCATAAAATAGTATGTATGGGGTTCTATTTGACCCTGGATTTGACCATTTGACCCCTGGCATTCCCAAAGGTCACATTCTGACCCTTGTGAATCTGGCTGTAGGGTCAATTTTTCTCTAGATTATAGGTCTTTTGGTAATGATAACATCTGGTAAATACTTATCAAAATTACCCTTGTGATTCAGCACCTAGTGGTACCCCTGAATATTGCATGATATCAAACACCAATGTTGATTAAAATTGAAAGTATACACGCACAAAACCACGTGAAACACATGTTGTGTATACACTTCTATATGTACATGTAGTTGCAAAGCAATCGTGGATGAATAACATTAGAAAATTTGTATAAACGGCAGAGGAACAGATTATGCTGAAGCAAAGAAGTCACATTAACATATATAAGAAGTTTCTAATGAAACTCGATAAGAAACGACATCATTTAAAATTAAAAATAACGAAATGATAAATCTTACTGTCTGATTGGCTATAATTGAAAGTGGCCTTCACTGCATTAGCGTAAGCCCCGAAAGCATATATGGAGCCTGCCATACCCATCCCGAGGCACCCAACCACGAGTGACACTACTCGCATTATTTTCACACTCATGTCGATTTTTGAAACCTGCCAATAACGTCCAGACACTGTTCCTAAGTTGAATGATTCTGTTTTATCCCTGCGTTCAAACATAATACGTCAAAGCTTAGATTTCTCCTCGTTTAACATCACTAATTCAGTATCATACGAGTAGTTTGATATGTATCAAGTTTTTATTCGCAAACCATACATGTACACAACTTAATATCATTATATAAAGATAACACGATCATGTCACAATCAGTCGTGGTTCTAATTTCCCTAGGTATTATCACATGCTTGATGTTATCACATGCTTGATACCATTTTGTGTACTAGTATTGCTTCACGTATTTTCAGAAATCTTAATGAATATTTAATTAATTTCAATTCTAAAAACCCATAACTGTATGTTGACTTATATTTTTCTAATGTCTCGAGAACGGATTTTCCGATTTATTGATGAAACCGAAAGCAAAATATATCTTCATGGAGATGGCCTAGTTACGTGATACTAGTGTCTTCCGGGTCGTGTATTGAATGTAACAGACTCAGTATACGATCATCAATTATGTATTTTCTTGCTCACGTGTAGAAAACATACTTTATTACTATGTATATTATACAAATCAACCATATGTTAATTATTTATTTCTGCGCTAGTGTAATATAACCTCATTAGTATCTATTTTTTTTTCTTATGCAAACTAATTGCTATTTTGTACAATATTGAGTTGAATGTCCTCGATGCACACATACTTATTTACGAGGAAAATAAAAATATCTCCCCTCAAAACATAAAAAAAAAAAAAAAAACGTAGAAAACTATATTGTAAAATTAACATCAATAAAATGCATTATCAAAAAAATTCGTTAATAACGTATTCATATGTATTCGTGAAAAATGTAAAAACATTAAAAACTTCCAATTTTTAACAAGTAGAGGTTTTGTAAAACGTTTCTCCATTCGTTACATGATATTTTTGAATTGATAAAACTTTTCAAAATTGTTTGTGTTAAAGTAGTTTCAGACAAGGTACACAGCAAGAAACTTAGATGAAGCCTGTTCAAATATTTAAGTTCAGGCCACGATCTCAATTTGAGCGAAATCTCAACTCAACATTTTCTCAGATCATTGAGATTTTCCTAATCTGAGACCGGACTCAAAATCGGTATTACAAAACAAAAAAGATGAGATGAGTTTTTTTCTCAAAATATTTTCACGAGATTCAAATGAGATTTGACCCAATCTCAGTGTCTATTTTGAGCAAAATCTCATATTGAGCTGAGATTAATCTCTATTTGAGATACTTTGAGAGATTGGGGCCTGATGACCACCAGATACATGCAACGATGGATTGTAAACTATTGTTATATTAATTCCAAGACAAGTATCAATAATAGATAGTTATTTATATACGAGTTTAAGTACTGATTACGTTGAATTTCACACAAAGTTAACTATAAAGATGTCTTGGGCTGTTAGTGATATAAGGGGCGATAACTGTCTCCGTGAAAAAGAATGCATATTTCAGGGTGATAGAAAAATACTTATTATTCACATGGAAGATTGTTCAATTTAAATATAATTACATCGTGATGATTCAGACATGTTAAGGATTTAAATTATAACAGCGTGGTAAAATATCAATAATCGAACTATACAAGCGGTCACTATACATGTAGATCAGCGGACGTTGTTCTTATGTAGCCATCATGTCGAATGAAATAAAAAAATAAACAACAGATACCTCTTATCACAATAGCGTGGTTATATCAGTAATTTCTCAAACTTTTGGTGGACGATTTTTTCATCATATCGGCAATAATCGTTTCCGATTACATCGAAAAATCGTTAGTTGCTATAAAACAACCGCGATATCTTTATATAGCATCTTAATAAAATATCGATCTTGTCCAAAATATTACTGGTGAACATTTGATAAAAAAAAGTCCAACAAAGACCTGATTGTGGTCTCCTAAGTAACTGGAAATACCGTTGTAGGAAGTATGTATTGTTTCGACCATGGTAATACTTATATAATAAAGTCATGTTTTGAGGAACACGAAAAATCGGTCAATGGCGCTACCGGGATTTTCATATAACATAAAGTCGTATGATACGCATGTAGTATATTTGAAGTGTTAAAGAATACCGAATGGAGATCGCGCAGTGATATGTACAATGTGATTGGCTGGTTTTCTTCCTTGTCTCCGTCGATAGCCAATCAACGACATTCTCCTTGCTCATCCAACATTGTATGCGTAATTGTTAGAATTAGTCATCGGAATATAACGAGATTCATTTTTTTTTCAAACAAATACAGTTAACCTGCCCATGAATACAATGAGAGGAACACTGAGTGCAGTGATCAGTAAACGGATTTACAAGCGTCACAGTGACCTTCGACCTTAATACTGAGGTTAGTGACGAATGTACTGAATACAACGACCGGTATACTAAGTATGACATAGTGAGCACTGCGTAGCGGATCCGTGGTCCAGTGGTAACGCGCTGGACTTGTAATCCAGGGATCGCAGGTTCGATTCCCCGCTCCATCACTGACCGTACTAACAGTCTTTCGGACGAGACTTTAAAAACCGAGGTCCCGTGTATGATGCTTTACATCGAGCACGTAAAAGAACCAGGGGTGCTTCTGGAACTGGGGAATCTTCTGTATCATGCACTATCCTCCAAATATCTAATATGACTGATATTCTTCCGGAGGCATCGCCCATATGGGAAACCGGTGGCGACGATAAATAAACGCAAATACAAAAAGAGTGAGCACTGTGTTCTGTTCCCACTGCACAATGCCGTGCTACGAAAATATTATTATTTCTGTATACGTATAGAAAACATTCGAATATTATCCTGGGATCCAACCCTGTGCGCCAAGAAAGTAAGTTTGAAAACGTAGAGTGTTTGGGGTTAATAGTTAAATTTATATGTCTGGACTGTGTCTCTCGCTTGTCGAGCATTTTCCTGTCAGATCTACTTTGTAGTAACTACGATCGGCAATGATCAAAATTGTAAGCTTTCTACATTATGGTTTTGTCTAGATGCTTTAAGATACAACAATGTACCCGAAAATCAATATGCTACTAATTTATCCCAAACTTAATATGCAAACGGTCTTGAGCGATCGTTTTATGTCAGTTTTACTGTTGACTGTCCTGATTGCCACTTAAGACACTTACAGTTCTTCCGGATGTACGAATAAATATTGAACATTGTGTATGGTGTTTCCCCAGTATTACTAATACATGATCTGTAGCTGTCAAGCACTAGTATAGAGTTAAAAAAATTAATGTATATGTAACACTAATTTACAAAAAAAAAGATTAATTTATATGTAACACTAATTTAAATAACAAACAAAATTACTCCGCGGCAAAACGATTTACACAAATGTACATTAATTCTTAAAATTTTCTGAACGTATATAGACATTTTTATGTTCATTTAATCATACGAGGTCAATGCAAAAAGTTTTGTCACTAATGGGCTATCGTAGTTTTATCCAAGGTATTTTTTTAAAACGCTTCATTGCACTTGAATGGTGTGTCCAATAGCTAACAATATCCGTTAATTTCGTGCAAATTGTTTTTCAAATGACCGAGTTATTTCAAATTGAAATACATGCAGTCATATACACTGACCAATTTACTTTTCACATTGTAAACTGGACGAAAATACTGAAATTCGTAGCTATATTAAATGCCGCATTAGGCTTGATATAGATTCAAAGCAGATATTTGATGAATTGTGTGGTATATATGGACCTCAGGCCATTTCAATGCGCACAGGTGGGTTAAAGCTTTTAAAGCTGGGATTTTATCTGTCGAAGATGATACCCGTTCTGGTAGACCTAAAACCTCTGTTACCAAGGCAAACATCGCTGCTGTAAAAGTTGTGGTCGAACAGGATGCGCGATTGTCGGTGAAGAAATAGCCAGTTGTACTGTCATATCAGACGGCAAACAATTCTGAAAAAGCGTTTGGACCTGAGAAATGTTTGCGCTAGGTGGGTACCTCATTTGTTCACTGAGGAGCAAAAGAAACAACGCCTTAAATGTACCCGGGTGTAAGGTTGTTAAGTCTTTTTTGGCTTCTGAAAAGGTGGAAGTTGTAAACCATCCGCCTTTACATCTGACCTGAGTCCCTGTGACTTTTTTTATTTCCAAGACTTAAAAAAATGCTTTCTGGACAGAAATATAAGTCCAGAAGTTCTCTTGGCAGCGCCATTGATCAGTGTCTCCAACAGATACCAAAAGAAGACTATTTATCTGCTTTTCGCGATTGGGTTAAAAGGTTACACAAATGTGTTTCGGTAAAGGGGGAATACTTTGAAGGTTAGTAATAAAAACTATTTTGATAAAATGTAGCACTTAAGAAATCCACCCAATGCCAGAACTTTTTGCATGACCCTCGTACACTTCGAAATTAAGCATCCAAGGACGCATCCATTTGTGGTTTACGAAATTACGAAGATGCTTTATGATTCTCTCCGTGGAATATGATCATATTGCACACTGTGCATGTAATACACCCTAAATGAAACTCATACGCTGCTTATTCATAATAACAAAACGAATATTGATAAAAAGATCCACATCGCCAACTTTAATTTGCATTTAGCTATTAATAATCTACATTCTGTGTATTTTAATTGATGGTTGGGTTATTTTAATCAAATCCATTTTGTCTTGGTATGTCATCAACTCAATTATATTTTAATTGGTATCGCTCTTAGTGAAGCATTTATTAAATATAAACCAATATGTTATGGTAGTAAATAGGGATGTCAACGAAAGACAAGTTGTACGCGGTGGAATATTGTATGTAGAAATGAACTAATTTGTAAATGCTAATATACTTAAAGGGGAATTACCTCCTTGTGGATTAAGACGATAACGGAAGAGTTATACTTCCTGCCTAGTCACTAATGAGTCGAATAAAAGCTGATGACTATTACCTACATTAAAACAGGCTAAAATAATCAAACAAAGATTTGTGTGTAAATAAACTTATTTATATACTTTATTACGAAACGTTCTTGTTTTATTTTAGAAACAACTACTTCTGCTGTCATGCGTAGTTTATTCTTGTGACCTTTTTTAACAATTAAACAATTGCTTCACCATGTTCACGAAAGTCTGTCTCTTTGAATATACAGTAAAACCTCAGTAATACGACCAGCCTCGGGACCCTTGAAAACTGGTCTTCTTATTGAGGCGGTCTTAATAACCTTACTGTCCACTTTGATTCTCCTAGTTATTCCTTGTGGTCTGCTGGGCCATTTCTTGCGCCTCAGTTCATTAATATGTGTACCGTTTGACCTCCTTTAGTGCCTTATGTTTTGTGGATTGTTGTTTTTCCGGAGATCTGCGTGGGGAGGCATTGTCTCATGTGTGTGGCTTTCCCTGTAGTTACGTATTCTCTCTCTTTTAATACCGAGGTTGAATAAAGAGCAGAACAGTGAAAATGGTTATTTTGAGATGATCTTAATATTCAGGTGGTCTTCAGGTGGTCTAAGATTTTGCTGTATATCAGTGCTAAAAATCATTGTTAGAATTATTAAGAGCTGACCGATATATTGTAATGAATAAAAACCAAAATGCATCTTGGTCGCCTAACGCGTTTTCGTGGTATGTCAAGAAATCGTCACGTGATATGTATTCATACGAACCGTTGGCCCATAAGCGTGATACATTTGGTGAAATTTCCAATTATAAACAAAAAATGATAAAATACGCTGATAAACGTGAGCTGAATTCACTTTGTAGCATAATTTCATGCATTGACTCTGCATACCGCTTCCGTGTATTCCTTAGTTAGGCGGAGCTATACCCCTACGTCACTAGAGGGACCGGTTCCAAAACTAATCGATTATATTGAACACAAAATGCCCTTAAACTACATGTTGATACGTTTGTTGCCCCGCATACGTGTCTCTGTTCTCCGACTTTTACACGGGTCGTTGTACAACGACAGTATAGAGACGTAACGTCCGTGGCTGGACTAATACATTTGAAACAACCCCAACGAACACTTATTGATAACTTATAAACGCACCGGTGGCCTAGTTTTGAACACGCAGCCCCACATAATTTGGTCGTCTGATGCCAAAGTGAACTAAGCCTCAAATAGGCCGTTTATAGAAAATTGACTTTAAAGTATTTTTAATTGCCCTTAAAAGACGATAATTTCTAGACAACATTATGAAGTATTCATGCTGTTATTTGTTGATAAAGCAATAATTGTTATTTTGTTCCAAATGATATTTATTTGCATTTAAAAAAGGAATAGTTCATTTTGGCATGCATACTTTACTTCAAACCTTGAACAAATGCCAAGTGAACTACTGGTTCTTAGTTCAGTCAGACTTAGTCACGCGGAAGAACCTATAATAGATATGGGTTAGTACACCTCTTCAAAATCTCCTGCTATGTACGTCTTAGAAAGCTCGAAACTAGACCAAAATAAAAATCCCTCTTTGAAAAGTAACAAGGATTAGATAACTCAATCTTAATGAAAATATGGGTTAGTTCACTTTGGCATCAGACCACCCAATTCAAAATAAAGTATTTCACATAGCAACTGGCTTTAGCGAGTAGAATATTGATTAATACAGGCGATTGTATATCATATTTAAAGTTTTCCCTGGTTGTTGGTTTCAGTAACGATACATGAGAACCACCACTGCTCATTGCAACCACAACAGGCAAACAATCGAGTCTAGTGTATCCTAACGTGAACAAATGTTTCTAAAATGTGTATACATACAACCTTTTGTTAATATAAACTTTATGAAGCTACATATATTTAGCTATACATGTGTCGTTGAAGTGGTCAAAAACAGAGAGCGATACCACTTTAAATAAAAAACAATATTTCGCCGATGTCAACAATAAGCTTTGGAAAGTTAAGGAAGTTCTAGACGATCGGGTTTTGGTATTTGCTCCTAACTTATACATTTAACATAAGGCATAAGCAATCCTATGTGGAACTACATTCCCCGATTTTTGCATTTTACACGTATAAACCTCTAAAAGGGGAAAATAAAACCACACTCACCGCTCACGTCCATTTTGGACTCAATGGCGCGACAACGGAATAACCATTGGAACATTTTCATGGCATAACAAAATGTTGTGGTTCCAATGAGACTCGGGTATTACCGCGATAATTCCTTGTAGCAATTATCAGTCTTCTAATATCGAGCCCTGAACCTGGGCTTCGTCGGCTCAAACTCTTGTATGCGTCGTGACAACACCGCTACATAAGATGTAAGCTGTAATTAATGACGAGACACGTCTGAACAACACTGGAAATAACACAAATCTTTCTTCTCAGTCGGAAATGTCAAACATATTCTAGATCAACCCGTAAGTAATGTCGACATATGACATTGTCTTTCGTTCTTAATAGTGTAGGCTATTCTGACTAAACGCATTTTTATGCTATTAATTCATTATTGTCACATTTGCAGACACTCTCGTTTTTCTCAATATAATAAGACAAAGACAACTATAATATTCATTATTTCTATCAGACATACTCAACATTAGTACGTGACATTGTGGGAATAACTTGGCACATTGCATGACCAAACATCCTTCTTAAATGCACCCGAAACTGTAATAACACACATTGCGAATTAACGTATAACATTGGGGAAATCAAACGTACGTGTTTTTAGTGTTTGTCCTCTTTGATTCTCCTAGTTATACATAATTCCCAAATCTACAATATTTACCTCCCTTGTTCTGAATTGTCGGCCATTACGATAGGCAAATTTCCTTAAAGTTTATGGGGAATATAATGTAAACGATGATAAACTTATCCGATATATAAAAAATAACTTATTCATTATGCTCATGTGGGCATTTGGCTCAATATTGAAGAAAAATTGGTTGTCACATACAAATTCCTTTGGTATTTTCTCTAGAATCACATATTTGGAAATTACTCATATAAGGGCTTATCAGTTTTGCCTATCAAAATGGCCGACAGTTAAGAACAAGGGAGCTAAATATTGTAGATGTGGGAACTATGTATTCCTTATGGTCTGCCTGGTCATTCCTTGCGCCTCTGTTCCCTAACGTATGTCCCCTTTAACCTCATAAAGTGCATTATGTTTTATGGAATGTTGTCATCCCGGAGGTCTGTGTTGGGGAGGTACTGTCGTACGTATGTGGCGTTCCCTATAGCGATTTATTCCTTCTCTTTAAGAGTCGCGTACCAAAACATTTGAAATACAGTGAAACCTCACATAAGGACTACTTCAATAATAAGACCACCTCGAAATTAAGACAACCAGTTTAAGGTCCATTTTCGCTTTGTTTGCTCTTAATCTAGTCTCAATAAGATGACCATTTTTCAAGAGTGCCAAAGATGGTCTCAATACATTGTCAGTTACAGGTGTACATTTATGATTTGTGACCACAGTTTTAAAATCAACTACGAACGACTACTATTTACTACTATTTTATTTTTACATGATTCAGGCCACCAGCCCATAACATCAATATACAACATACATCAAATAAACATGTACATGTGTGCAGCTAAACAATGTCATATGGAGTTTATATAATGCATGAATAACAATTTCAATAGAATGTAACAGCATGTGAAAATGCATCTCATAACTGTTCAAGTAAACTTTTTCTACAGAGCATTGCATAGTGGATGTAACATGCTACATTTTTTATTACAGATTCATTCCTGCTACTTAATAATATATAAAGCTTATGAGTATTTGGATTCAAGTAATATTTCATTGGAATGTACTTTCTTCTTAGGTCATCATATGCAACACATTTTAACATAAAGTGAAACTCATCTACCTAATCAAAGCATACACATGTTTTTTTGTGATTTTCTTCTTATGCTACGGGACTAGGTGAGGTATGCTGGACATCAGTTTGAGCGTTGGACTCCTATTTCGTAGTTGTTAGTAGTGATGGCGCGATTATCGAAAATAATCGAAAAATCGTCGCTGGACATCCGACGTTGGCGGCAATCGATTATGAACTATAACAACGATCATAATCGGAAATTGTGACTGAAGTGTTTTATACCAATAAACTGATATTATAAATATTCAAATTTTAAAGAAATAAACCCGGATATACATTCAAATTTGAATCTAGTCAATACATGTACGAAACAGCTAGTCATTAGTATTGAATGATAACATTTTCTTACAATATAACAGTAATGTAAAACCCCATTGATGTTAAATGTACTTAAAAAAGAGATCAACAAATTTTGCATAAATGAATTAAACTGTCAGCATTATACTAATACTAAAAAGCTTAATATTTCGATCATTTTCGATTCGATTATCGATTTTGAGTTTTCAAATTGATCCGATGATCGATTATGAAATTTATCCGATTATCCATCACTAGTTGTGGGTTCGAATTATGCCATAGGCGATACTCATTCATGGTATTCAACTAAGGTTTAAATAGAAGTGAGTACTTGTCAGTGACTTGTGAACAGCCGTCGTAAGTGATTACTATAAATTGAAACAATCGATGTAAAATAAAATTTAAACCATTAAACTACCGTAAGCATAATTGATGAAATATTGTGCACGTTACATTTATAGATAGGAGCTCCTAGAAGTTGGCACGATGTTCAAAGATTGATACTCAATTTCTTGTTAGAACCGAGTATTGAGCGAGCAGAAAGTTTCATATTTATATAGCAGGAAAACGAGAGGAAAAAATGTTTAACACTTGAAATCTGCCTTACACAATTTAAGCGATGCCAAATGTTCTCCGATTTTTTTGTGGCAGGAATTCAGACAAATCTACTGAGATATATGTGTCGATATGGGCATCGATGCAACCGGATTTTGGATGTTTTTAGGGTATTCAAAACTTTTACTAACAAACAAAAACTGTCAAAAAACATACCGTTTTGTGATCGGCCGCCAGCTTTTCGTGCCGCGTAGTAAACACAAAAATCACGTGTTCACCCACCCTGGAAGTCAAACATCGTCATTTTATTGAGAAAACAGTATTATTTATTGGTTTTTCCCTTGTTATACATCATAATATTGTTAACTTTTAAAGAAAATGACAGAAAAGTGAGGAAGCGTGTTTCATCGTCCGAGTACAACATAATCATGTTACCATTATAATTACGTTTCGCCTTCAATGATGCAATAATGTATTGACTGTGTACCATTCGTCCCCATATTAACATCAAATACAGTGTTTTATCGACATCGTATATGAGTGGCTCGAATCGAATGACTATACAGTAATAACTGTATAAAAAGTGATTTTTCGTCGCAGCCGTACTAACATGGTTTTACTATTTGCATACCTGTATTGCGTAAACCAATACAATCTGACGTTAACCGTCAATGCAATTTCTCTACAACCGAACAACGCTTGTGACCTGGACGCAGCTTAGTTGAGCTTTCAATAAAGGGAACGTTACCTTACAAAAATCCACTAAATTTCGGTGAATTTACCGAAATCCATTTCGACCAATCGTAACCTCTCGCCATTTATGTTGCAAAACAAATCTTAAATTTAATTTTTTTCAGATATTTCTTGCTTAAAAGAAATGTTGTATTTCACTTAAATTATAACATAACATGCGGTGTAAGTGGTTTAAATCACCCCAAATGTTTACCATGCGTTTCTTTAGCCTTTCAGTATATTATTTTAGATGATTTAAATACAGACTTGTCTTCTATTGTTAAATGTCCACTTGTCAGTAATTTAAAATCTATGTGATATGTTTAGTCTCAAACAAGTGATAAATGATTTTAGAAGAATAACTACAACATCATCTACAACAATAGATTTGTTATTAGCAACGTATCCTGAGAAGATTTCACAGAGTGCTGTAATAGACGTTTCTGTTTAAATACCTCTCCTGTGGTAGGCCTACTTTCGATAATTCAGTAGTGAAAGAACAACTCACGTACATGTCTTAGTTCTATATATTGAAGTATGCGTAACTTGATAGCCTCAAGGAACAAGTGAAGGCCAACAGCCTTATGTTTGCCAAGCTGTCTGTTCTTGATATACGACACAAATCTCAGAAGATTCTGAAAGTCTGAGACACCGCTGTACGTGTACTGGTTTGGTTTTTCCCCCGAGAGTAAAACATAGAATATATAACTACATTTATCAATACAGTTAGTATAATATATCGGCAAAACATCGTAGCTTACATGCTGGCGGAGGGGTGAACTCGAAACTAGTTCATCTGCTTATAAATAAAAGAAGCGTTTAGACTTGTTTTTCTTTCCCAATCGAAAGTATTATTATGGTTACGAATTTAAACTTACCTCTTTAGTGAACAACGTTATACAACACAAACGCTATTTTTTTCTTGAAATAAGTTGGAAGAGTTACATCCTCTTTGACGATTTTTATTTTTCCATTAGCTTCATCAATGTCAGTATCATTCATTGCTGCCACACTTGTAGCTTCATGTCTGTCATCGGCTCCACGTTTACATCGTCGTCTTTGTTGCTTGATACGTTTATGTCCAACTCAGCGAGGCGAGTTTCAGCAGTTATTCTTTCGATTTCCATAATTTCTAGAATCGATTTTAAATCAAGCAGCCGTTTGCTTCGAATACCGTTTTATAAAATAAGAAATACACTTTATCCTATACGAGTATATGTATATGTGTCATTCTCTGAGATTTTTTGCCCAAATGACATATCTGGGAGAAATTGAGTTGTTAACATTTCTGAATGCAGTGATATTTGTAGGTCACTACAAAACAAAAATTATTGCAAAATGACGTTTTTTAAGGAATTACTGCACTTTTAATATGGTCATCAAGACTAAATCTACAAAAAAATCTGAGTGTCACAAATTTAATACAACAAATATGTTTTCAGATACAATAATGTTTTACTAATAAATGCATAGTACTCTTTTCCTTTAGAAAAGGGGCCATCTCAATGTCTACAGATACTTGTTTTGCTTGTGCTCGCCGCTGAGTCATAAATCTTTTACTGAAATGTTTCAACTAGCTGTTGCAATTAATGTGAAAATATGAAGTCATAATGTGAAAACATGACGTCATCTTAATTGCGCTTTTGTCAGAAACGAGGCTCAGTGCATTTGGGCCAAAATCTCAGAGACTGCCAATTATTATAAGTAAGCGAGTTCGACTACGCACACCAGTATCAAGATGTATGACACAACTAACTAGCGTGGTTTATTATCATGGAAAAACGTCAATGCTAAATTTAGATCATGACAGTGCTATTCTACCTTTAACATCGACGTTTTTTCTATATTTAGAAGTCGCTTAACTAACTGTGTACAAACGCCGGTCAACTCGACGTTCCTAAAAAGACACATCGGGAACTGATCTTTATTTCGGATTATACCAAGTTTTGTTAATTATTTGGTTTTGCTCGACAATATTGTCTGAAATGGCAAACGGGATAATATTACATAACATATGTATAAACACCATCATTATATTAAAGATCTGTGTATATGTTCGTGTTTATTACTCAGATATACATGTAAGGTTTGGGAATTTTAGCCGCCCCCGCCCCCTGGAACAGCTAGTGCATATACTAGCTAGGTAGCACAAATCGAAGTCGCACCTCTACGAATTCCAAGTGTAGCGGATCCGTAGTCCAGTGGTAACGCGCTGGACTTGTAATCCAGAGATCGCAGGTTCGATTCCCCGCTCCATCACTGACCGTACTAACAGTCTTTCGGACGAGACTTTGCAAAACCGAGGTCCCGTGTAGGTAACAACGTATGTAACCTTGACGCAGATGGGTTAACCTTTCGATAAAGGGTACGTTACCTTATCGAAATTCAGTGAATTTCGATATATTTACCAAAATCCATTTTGGATCTGGAGTGACAAGCAATCGTAACATTTCGGCATTGTTTTTATATTTCACAACAAATCTTAATCTTCAAACGGCGCCGACCATCTGTATTAAGTTAATTAATCCTTCCGTTGATGTTCTTGTCTAGATTCATGCAATCACATTCGCCTGAAACCTTCGGTCGCCAAGCAGCTATGTACGTATAATATAAAATCAGAAATCTAAACACACTGGCTGTCTCAGCAAAATTGTTCTCTTTGGGAAAATCAGCTCTGCTATGTAAAACGACCTGTCTGGTGTTATTGTAAAGTTTCGTCATATTTTGTAAAGCATGAATAATTACGCTTGCCTCTCTGACAGATGATTACATTCATATGTAAATACACAAGGCACTGTTATTGCGGTGCGGTGAAATGAAATGTATAACTAAAGTGATTTTTTTAATTTATTATAGCTATTTAAAAGGGTCAGCCATTTCTGACTTATGAGACACCTACTTTCTGCTCACATTTACTTCCCGACTCCTATGCTTTAATGCCAGGCACCAGGCATGTTGACACACGGTAACCATTATTTAACTAGCTGGCGGCTCACCAAACGGCCATATCAGTCATTCGAGTCTTCGTTTTTAGAGATATCATCTTATATGAACATATATATGTCGTTGGATTAATGTTAAACCTTGCATATAACCTGTAACTGATTGTGTTGTCTATATAGTTAATTAAAACATCAAAAAGTACATTTACTATCGAGTATAGTCCCTTCACATTTACTTGAGAACGATTTTAAACAAACCTTGAGTTTTGAGCTTGACCAATGGACAATGCGTACGCAATATGGTACTCTTAACTAATTTTGAATCAAACGGACGTTTACATGGATATGAAAAAGGTATATAAATAAATATACATTTATACTTATAAAGTTCCATTGTGAAATCATTTTTGAAACCCAGATAAATCCTCTATAGCCTTGTGGGTAATACGGCGGCTTAACGTGCAGAAGATCGTAGGTTGAAACCTTACTAAACGCTGGATCTTCAACATCATATATTATTAGCAGTTGCGGTGTTGCCCGTGTGCTCTCCCGCCCCAGCAGAGAACGAGCGAGACACGCGTGCACGAAGAAGCTGGTCCAACTGTAGCTGACAAAACTCCTAGTACTGTATTAAATTGACCGATATTCTCGGACAACTAGCTTCCTGTGTCGGACAAGTCAAATTTTCGATTTCCATTAGTCCGGGACAAGTTTCTTTGAAAAACATTTATTGAGTCCTGTGCATTATCATTCTTCTTTTCCCATGCAGATTCTCATGAAAAATGTTTTCACGTCACAAGGCAAATTGAGAGTAAAATTCTTACAAATAAATCAAACACGGAAGATTCAATTGCGTCAGTAAAAGATGTTTATATTGCTGTTTAAAAAGCTTTATCTATGAATTATTCGTTCGGTCGTTCGTTCCTTTCTTCCTTCCTTCCGTCCTTCCTTTCTTCCTTCATTCCTTCGATCCTTCATTCGTTCGTTCCTTCGTTCCTTCGATCCTTCGTTCCTTCGTTTCTTCGTTTCTGCATTCTTTAATTCATTCAAATATAAACGCGTACAATTGTATAAGTATTTATACTTGGATAGAAGGCTTTGAAAACTGGGGGAAATACAGAAAGCTGCAGATGTCGCCTATTGTTTCATGCAGTTATAAGGTATTTAACAAACAGTCTCAAATTTAAAAACTGGTTGTATAAACTGCACGACAATCAACATTAGATTCGAAGTGAGATAAATTATTCTCTAAATCACAATCGCTACATTACCGCTTCCATTCAATAGGTTATGCTTACTTCATTTCTCTTTGCCATATAAAATATATAGCTGAGAACAAATCAGCAATTGGCAATTACGCGTACCAATTTATATCGCTAGCAATCATATCAGAAGCTCTTCATAAGAGACAGTCTGCCGATAAAATCAACATAATCATTAATAATACTCACGAGGCGTAAATATATTTCGTCTAGTAATGGCAGAATTTAGTTTCCCTCGTTGGGTTTGTGGTAAAGTTCAACATTTCCGTTCAGTGCCGGACCGTTTAGGAGTTTTAATCAATCATACAGTTTGGAAAAATGACATAGAAGCTTGTGAAATATAGAGATTGCTATCTTGGGAAATTTAACTTGAATTTATCAGTGCTTTGAATCGCTCTGTTTAAGCGGAACATCATACTCTAGGTTTCATTAAAATTACGGATGAGAAATATAGCATTTAATGACAATGTTATGTAAGATTTCCAAAACAATTAAGGACCACTTTGAAGCCATCCTATCAAGTAGTTCATGTGAGTGTACCGTGGTATCTCTGTAGCGTATTTAGTTATCGATAATGTAACCATGACCCAATATATGAAAATCAGTTATTTCTGAATCATACAGTCCTTACCGTAAGTATTATTGTATCGTTTGATCGTGTTTTTGCTGTTGCGAAGTTACTGTTGGCATATATGAGTATACTGAACACATTTTCTAAATGTCCATGTAATACAATACAAATTTTAGAAAAATGTTATATATGCCGACTTTAAATTTGGCATTCTAGTATTAAACATTGTACGCTATCGACTTTCACAAAGAAAATACCTATTTATCGTCATGGTTGACCACGGGTGACGGTGAGTACGATTTTCAACTTCTGGCACGAGGATCACGTGCACTGTGTAGTAAGCGGGGAATTTCATTTCAATGCCATCCACGTTGTATGTCCAACACGAAAAACAGAAAATATGGCGACAAAGACCACTGAAGAACGCATCAGGGCCGTCGGTATGATAGATGCTGGTACTCTGATACGACAGGTATGACTAACTTATAGATTAATTAATCAATTCAAATAGAATTTGGAAAATAGTTATAAAAATATGTCATTCTTGTATTATTGACCACTTGTTATTAATATTTCATGTTGCCCGTCTGTTCAATAGGCGCAAATATGTACATTTGTTTCTGTTCTTATATTTCGACGAAATATCAAGTGGACGTTTAGAAATTTTGTTCAGTGTATTTACAAATGGTTGTAATTTTCATTAAGTTAAAGTCATTCATTAGCAATGAGTACAATATGAAATAAGTGGCTTCGATTTGTTTACAATCCGTCGCTTTGACATTCGTAGTTACGGATATAATAAGCGAACACATTAAGTTAAACGTGTGATATTTGTATACAAATGTATTGAGCACCAACATTGTACTTGTTTTATTTTATGAAGATATTTGCTTTCTGAGTTTAAATAAACACTTATAAGTTCACCATGAAAATCCCAAATGTTCAGAGGTTTTATTTTGAAATACAAGTACTACTAAGTATCATTACTTTACGCCAATATAATTTCTTGATAACCGTGCTGTTTAGATACATGTACTTGACAAACATAATTGTCACGGTAACAGGAAGTACCATTAACAAGAACTATCATTATAAAAGATAAACGGCGTAGATAGAATGATGTCTTCCGGAATGTTAAATAAAATAATGATTTTTTCCACATGTTGAAAAATAAATCCTTAAAAAACTTAAAAATAGCTCGCATCTAGAATATTTATGATATAATCATAGATCTGTCATATCAGGTTAAACATATTAACTACTACCGGCAAAAATCGAACTGCTAACTAACGAACGTCTGACGAAAAGCTTGTTCGGTGCCTCTTGGGTTAACGAAAACCTCGTTTGGTGCCTCTTGGGTGAAAATATGATTGGTCCGATTAAAAAAAGCCCGCTTCGAGGACAACATTTGATTGGTCAAAAATGTATGTCCAAATCAATGTTATACAGCTACGCCGAACAAAGTATTATTTAAACAACAACGTTGACACTGCTGTAGATGACATTCAGGTCCTGATTTCACGAAAATACTTAAGTTCTTAATATCATACTTAAGTACGTTATTGAAGTACGAAATATGGCTTCTTGCTAATTCGCTTTCAGGAGTCGATGTACAACGTACCGAAAATAGATTGAAGGATAAGGGGCTTATCTTGCTAAGTAAGTCCATATGAATTTAATCTGTCTACGTACTGTATTTATTACCAATGATCAGCTAAGCACAATAACAGACTTAAGCATATTGCTAAGAATTTACTTAAGCATGAACTTATTATACAGTAAGTATTGTCGTGAAAATGGGGCCGGTTTTCCGAGAAAGAACGTTTCGAAATTAAGTGTCATTCATGACATAATATCTGTCTACTCTACTTCTGTAATATTTGTAGCAGTGACAATATCGTTAACATTTGGAATCATTCCTTGATTCCCTGGTGTTTGCCTCACTCGTAGCGTAATAAATAAATCAGTTCTTTTTTCAATTTCAAGTTGAGATCTAGAAAAACCCTAGTTATTGACTCAGTCCAGTCAATAGTTGTGAACTATATGAATACAAGGCAACTGTATAGTTATATTTAGTCAGTCAATATGGATTTGCCGCAGTAACATATCAAATGCGCTGTAAATAGAAAATGGATATTGCAATATAATTGCTCAATTATGTGTTTATTCTGAACATGTTTGAAGATGTTTTCGCAGAGTAGTGGTTGGTGTATAAATAGCACGATGCAGTGTATAGGCGCTAATGAGAGTATTTAGATACATGCATGTGCGTACTAACCAATATAGCTCGTACAAGGTCTACTCGTCATCGCAAATGGGTCATTAAGAAAAGAGGATTGAATGCGGAGTAGGTGATACAAATTCTGAGTCCTGAGTTGAAATTGAACATTAGGTAGTATTATTCTAGTATTGAACGGTTAGTACTGCTAAAGCATGTTCGTAGAGTACAGAATGCTTGATACAGAATACTGGCAGGTTAATATCAGAGTGTTTGAAACAGAAACTTGCCGGTTAATATCAGAGTGCTTGATACTGATTACTTGGTCGCTAATGTTGAGAACTGTGTCGTTGGCCCTGAGTACAGAGTGGCTGATACTGAGTACAGAGTGGTTGATACTGAGTACAGAGTGGTTGATACTGAGTACAGAGTGGTTGATACTGAGTACAGAGTGGTTGATACTGAGTACAGAGTAGCTGATACTGAGTGCTATATGATGTTTACCAAATGTTACGAATCAAGACTACGTGCTGGTTTATAGCTTTGGAGAAACTTCAAGCACATGTTTAAAACAAAAAATTCTCCGAAAATAGAACCAATTGCTACAATTTATTGTATTGAATACTTTACTTTGGCTGTTAACTAATGCTTTTTCAGACAAATACTTGGCAGAGGAATTTCAGGTGCACGCAATGCACGTTCTAAATGTAAACTGGAGAGACTGAAGAGAGGATATGAATCAGAAAGGTTCGTTCTATATAAAAGTAATAATAATAATATTAATAATTATAATAAAACTAATTATAAAATAATAATAAAAAAAAAAAAAAAAATGATAATAATTATGATAATGATAATAATAAATTCTTTACTTTCAGAAGGTAACATATAAATAAATTGTACATCTTATTTATAATATGGCTTCTATTAACAAGATAAACACGCACAAACAACCAAGCATTCACACACACACACGCACACACAATAAATTGTACAAGTACATCATGTATTAACATCAGGATGTAAATGAGATTATTAAAAAGTTCAAAAAGTTAAGATGATCTGGAAAAAAGCAACAACAACAACTGACACCTCACATAAGACACATACATACACGAATTAAATATTATTGATTAAGCATTAAATAATTATATATATGATTGTTATTTCTTTCATAATTTTTCACTGGATTAAAATTGAATGGAAAAGTCGAGCAATATAATACCACAAATGGCTTAGCCACTGTAAAAGCACAATAAAACATGAAACATATATACAAACGTGTAACCAATAGCAATGTAATCGAGCCACACATAATACAACCATAAAAGATTGGGGAAGTCACATAAACATGCTGTTCGTGGAAAGTATTGTTAAGTGTTTTTCGTTCTATTAACACGATTCCATGACATAAAACCAATCTAACGTTCAGGGAGATTCATAATTCATGACAGTTATGACACATTTGATGTAAGGGAGATGAACACACCACTGTATAAATATCAAATATCATATTCAATTACTTCATCGCGTATTCATTTAGGGTCATCGCTTTCATAGATAACACAAACTGAGCGTTCTTACAGCTCAGTGTAGAAAAATGAATATTAACAGTACATTGTGCTCAATTTCAATCAAATCCATTTGAGCGCTGCTAATGGATTTCCAAACTTTTCTATAAGTGACATCATTTCCAGAAAACGCAACATATGATGTCACTATTTGCAAGCAGTAAACAATATTTACTTCATATGGTCACTTCGGGTTCATTTTGCCATAGGAGACAAATATTGCTTACTGTCAGTTCATGGAGACGTCACATGTGACGTTTTCTGGAAATGACGTCACTCATAGAAGAGGTTGGAAATCGTACAGCGGCGCTGATTTACACCTTTCAAAGCATTAAAAAAAACACTTTATACCTTATAATCGTACAACCATACACGCCCACACAAGTCGGTGCTCGCCTTTCATACTCATATAGTGGTTAAAATTAGCAGACAGTCGACTGCCATGAAGAAATGATAACATTTATAGTGCATGAAGTGTGTGTATAAAATCATTTAAATCATTGAGTGTCAATATTGACCACGAGGGTTATAATTTCTTGGCGAAACGTTATGTAAATGTTCAAGAATCGATATTTTTCTACTGATAACTGATATACTGTCAATAGCTCTATCGACTTCTGTACATTTAATTTTCACAGCACCGCAATAACAGTGCCTTGTGTATTTACATATGAATGCAATCATCTGTCAGAAAGGCAAGCGTAATTGTTCATGCTTTACAAAATATGACGAAACTTTACAATAACACCAGACAGGTCGTTTTACATAGCAGAGCTGATTTTCCCAAAGAGAACAATTTTGTTGAGACAGTCAGTGTGTTTATATTTCTGATGTTATGTTATACGTACAGAGAACAAGAGATACGTGGCGACAGAAAGTTTCGGGCGAATTTGATTTCTTGAAATTTAGACAGGGAAATCAATGGACGAATTAATTAAGCGTTAATATAAAACAAGAAATATCTTTAAAAAAAAGATGGTCGGCGCTTTTTGAAGGTTAAGATTTGTTGTGCAACATATAAAAAGTGCCGAGATATTACGATTGCTGGTCACTCCAGATCCAAAATGGATGCTCCTAGTATCAGCACCAAACATTTTGACGAGTTATAGTATCTGAAATATAGACATTTTTGCATCATTTATGTTTTCCCGGGGGTCTGTGTGGGGAGGCATTGTATTGTGCATGCGGCGTTCCCTGTAATAATTTAATCTCTCTTTCATACATAGTGTTACTGCAGATTTTGAAAATGATTTGTTATGATTTACTGATTTAGCATTATAATAATGCTTCTTATTTATGTTTTCAAATTATTGTGTAATACTTTATGCATGTATGAAGGCCTCTAGTTAGGTAACTTTATGTAAGTATGTTTTATGTGCTTCTCTTAAGGAGTTACTTTAATTTTTAGTATTAGTATTATTAGTAGTATAAGTATTATTAGTATTATTAGTATTATTAGTATCATTAGTATTATTAGTATTATTAGTATTATTAGTATTTTTAGTATTATTAGTATTATTAGTATTATTAGTATTATTAGTATTATTAGTATTTTTAGTATTATTAGTATTATTAGTATTATTAGTATCATTAGTATTATTAGTATTATTAGTATTATTAGTATTTTTAGTATTATTAGTATTATTAGTATTTTTAGTATTTTTAGTATTTTTAGTATTTTTAGTATTATTAGTATTATTAGTATTATTAGTATTATTAGTATTTTTAGTATTTTTAGTATTATTAGTAGTACTAGTAGTATTAGTAGTATTAGTATTATTAGTATTATAAGTATTATTAGTATTATTAGTATTATTAGTATTATTAGTATTATTAGTATTTTTAGTATTATTAGTATTATTAGTATTATTAGTACTAGTAGTATTAGTAGTATTAGTATTATTAGTATTATAAGTATTATTAGTATTATTAGTATTATTAGTATCATTAGTATTATTAGTACTAGTAGTATTAGTAGTATTAGTATTATTAGTATTATAAGTATTATTAGTATTATTAGTATTATTAGTATCATTAGTATCATTAGTATTATTAGTATTATTAGTATTTTTAGTATTATTAGTATTATTAGTATTATTAGTATTATTAGTATTATTAGTATTTTTAGTATTATTAGTATTATTAGTATCATTAGTATTATTAGTATTATTAGTATTATTAGTATTATTAGTATTATTATCATAACTGATAATTGTGGACGAAAGTTGATGGTTGCATTCTCCGACAAATTTACAAATCCTCAAAGGCTGTAGGAAATAATAGAAAAGACTCAATTCATTTTCATTATCAGAACAAAAGGTCTGCTTAGTGCACGAGTAGTAACAGTATGTCACCTGGAGGGTAGATACAATCACGGATCTCAAATAACCGCGGTATGAGAATTCAGCTAGATACTATTTTTGTTTTACAAGCTATAATGAATTTATATTTATCATCAATAATTCCACCGAAGTGTCAACATTATAGCCTTGCTTGTGTTGATTATCTATGAGAATTATTCACGAAGAAGGGATGAAAATATTAACACCGTGCGCCGCCATGTTTTTTAAGATGTTACCTAAATAGTAAATAGTTTAATGGGCTTCATCCAGTATTGTTGTTACATAGTCTGAAACATCATTAATACGCACCATTGCCATGTATAACCGTTTAACACAATCTTGTTTAATCATATTACTAAGAGACAAAGCTAGTAAAAAACACACGCTTGTTAAAAAGTTTTTTTGAATTTTATGATACTACAAACGTCTTTTTCCGACAAATACAGAGAAATACATTATACATGTATTCTGTGATAATGCATATTTATTGAAGTGTTCACTTGATAAAGAATATTTTTCATGATTGTTTAGGTAAACAAATGAACGCAAAAATGGCCATATCTTTTAATGTTGTAATCCATATTTCTGTTGTATGCACGTATGATTTTATACGATTCACAATCTTTAATCATTATATAGCAAATAGTGACGGCAAAATGCAAATCATCGTCTGCGACCACGTAAAGATACGGAGCACCTAAAATGACATTCCATATTCTTTTTTTATTTCGTATAAACGTAATATTATTTCGTTAATACGACTTATTATTACGTTTAAACGAAATAATAATTCGTATTTACGAAATAAAAATAAAAGTGGCGCTCGAAAAAAAGAATATGGAAGGTCACTTTAGGGGCTCCGTATAAAGATGTGTTTTGAACGGAGTTTATGTTAGTGTCAATTTTGTTTAGATATAAGGTATAATTTGGCATGGACATTAAAATCTCAATAATATAGAACATCCTAGGGACCCTTGAAAACTGGTCTTGTTATTGAGGTGGTCTTAATACTGAGGTTGATTAAAGAGCATTAGTTATCGATAATGTAACCATGACCCAATATATGAATTTCTTTGAAAAATAAGTTGTTTCTGAATCATACAGTCCTTTCACAAAGTAAATACACATTTATCGTCATGGTTGACCACGTGTGACGGTGAGTACGATGGTCAACTTTTGGCACGAGGATCACGTGCACTGTGTAGTAAGCGATGAATTTCATTTCAATACAATCCACATTGTATGTCCAACACGGAAAATAGAAAAGATGGCGAGAACGACCACTGAAGAACGAACCTGGGCCGTCGGTATGATTGATGCTGGTATTCGGATTCGACAGGTAATGACTACTTTATAAATGAATTAATCAATTCAAATAGAAGTTTGAAAATAATTATAAAAATGTATAATTTTTGTATTATAGAGCACTTTTTATTAACATTTCATGTTGCCCGTCTGTTCAATAGTTGCAAATATGTACATTTGTTTCTGTTCTTATATTTCGATGAAACACTTAGTGGACGTTTAGAAATTTTGTTCAGTGTATTTCCATTGGATAATCAGGAGTCAATACATATACCTAGCTTCAACAACAGACATTTTCAATCATATGCAATCGATCATTTTCATTCTGGCGACAGACGTCAACGTCATGGCGACAATCGACATATCTCGTCAGACAATAGAAAGGCTTAGGAAAATGACAATGTCCGATAATGGGAAATGTTTGTCTCCCATCCCCGGATCGTACCTTAATTAACATGACAGATATTAGGTCTGTCAATTGAGTATCAGTGCATTTAAACGAAGGCCGTGTCTTCTGTAGTGGCAGTTTTATCTGAGTCAATAATTTCGCCTAAAATAGAATTAATGTTTTGCCCCGTCTTGTGCGACTTGATTTAGAGGAAAAAAATGAAAAGAAACCGGATTGAATACCGGAAGTAATCCGCAAATATTGCCAGTTTAATCAATTGAAACGGATTGGCGCGTGGAGACAAATATCTTGTTTTGAGAGCGCCTGAATCATGCAGATTCAGCCCGAAAATCGATTTCACCAGAAGCTCGCTTTTAGGTTATAGATTCAGATAGTGTCAAGCATTAAGGCTAAAGTGCGAATATTGAGGACGTGTTTTTGGTGTGCGGAATTAATGGCTTTCTGCTATGGAGATAGAATGAGAGATCGCGAGAATTAGGATTTCGGAAATGAAGAATGCAAATGTTGTAGCAGAAGCAAAATTAAACAAGCGACATCTGAAAACCTAGTTATTCATTTTTCTTTTGAGAGAGAATCTTCTATGAGACTTGATACAGTGTCATTTTTGTCATGAAGTTGATCACGTGACGAAATGAGATATCGGTATTCAAAAGTTCACTAAGAAATTCAAAACACACGCATAACTCATTCGATGGTTAGATAAATAATGTAATTTTTGTGTAACTTACGCTTACATTTATGATCCTTTTACTATTAAGTCTATCTCCCAGCAGTGCTGTCTAAGCCGTTATTCTGTGATTGATTCTAGAGAATTTTCAGCAATGATTTGTTTTCAGTTCCTGAGAAAGATCGGTTAAAGAACTAGTGGAAAGCTTTGATTATACTGCTTCAGAGTGGTTTGTGCTATTTGTTTGCGAAATTCTGTGTGTATGATTGTACTGATAATTATCTCTCTAAGGGAGTTTAAATCCTTGTTAACGGATGCATCTGTGTATATGTTGATAGTTCATCAATTGGATTAAACTCTACCGATATCATTGGTAAGTATGAACACACTTGTCAATGGAAATCAATTAAATGCTTTATTCGTTATGACCTTGACTTTTGCTGCGAATATTATCATGAGTATTCATATATCATTTTGTATTCAGGTATTTATTGACATAGCTAGTGTTCAAGCAGAAACATGCTGGAATGTAGGTGATAATCAGGTGTGAACGTACCGATGTCAGCATAATCCCTAGATGCTTACATTAAGCTTTACACGAAGGTTTCGGCATTTGTCAAAAGGATGAGCTGTTATGTATTGCATTAATTATATGATATTAAATCATAGTACATTGTGTATTCTTCATAAGCGCTCAAAATATGTCTTCTAACATCAGTTCACTTGACAGTACGGTGTCCGCTCACATTTCTGTTATGATTTGTATTCAATACATTTAGGGATTGAATTACTGTCAGGATAAACACATTTCCACGAGATCTCAAGGCGAATATTGATTACAAAAAAAGACTTCGTATTATTACATGAAACGTTACATTTAGGTCATACCAGTATGGATATATACTGACACCAAAAAGAAACTGTGCACTGACTTAGAAATAAAGTTTGTAACCATTTTAGATAAAACATATACGCAAATTTTGTAGCAAAATGTGACAGCTTTTATTGGCTGCATGATGCATTATTGTTAAATTAAATTTAGGTCATTCTCGGTATAATGATAACGCTTGAATGACGTAGGGGTGAAAAGTAAAAGTTGCACACTTTTCTTTTTATTCTAAATGTGTGTTTGCCCTCTGATATACGACAGTACATATGGACATTTACATTTGACCGCAAGAATACTAGCGTTGATTCGTAGGAGAGGAGAGGACATAACAGATACTGATAAATGTCCATATGTACTGTTCGAAAAAACAATTCGGAAGATGAACCTGACGTAAAACATAGATAGCAGTTGGTATGTCTTATACACAGTGTAATCTTGTATGTTTGTATCAGGTACAGTTAATTATTTTCTCAGAATGAAAGTAGCGTGACTGATAATAATGGAAAGCATGCTGTGGTTTAGAAGTGTACAGTCAAACCTGTCTGTAAAGACCACCCATGGAAACAGCAAAATGTGGTCTTTGTTTACAGGTGGTCTCTATTAACAGATTAAATATCATTGAAAATGGTCTGACGGGAGATAAAATTGGTGGTCTTTGCAGACAGGTTTTGCAATAGTGGTCTTTGTTCGCAGGTGGTCTTTAACACATGTTTGACTGTATATGCAGCATGTATGTTATGTTTTATACTATTATCTGATTCTGTTCTATCTATTACTGCTCTTCAGTCGACCATTATTGGCAGTAACTTATCGAATTCTCCCTCTTAAATATTATCTACAATTTTGATTTCTGGAACATTAAACGTAGCATTGTTGCTGACTGTTTAAAGTTATCAATGGACATTTCTAACCGGAATCTCGATTTTAATTTCTTATTCTCGCTTGCGTAGTGGTGTATTTGACACAGAATGTTCATAAATTGTGTGTTTAAATGGGAGACAGAAAATGTATGGAAGTAAGAACTCTTGCATTGTGAGAGTATGTAGCCAGTCTAATTTGAGCGCTCAACTTCAACCACGTGTTTATACCAGACATAACGATGCAATGTTGTTTGTTATATTACACAAGTCATGTACATTTAATTTATTCAAATTGAAGTTGACTCCTTCAAATAATTATTCGCACCATATGTATTTATCTGAATACATACAGATAATGTATTATAAATGGAACTTTCTAAATGAAAGTATGTTTTCAATTTCTATGGCTCGTTTTGTACTGTCAAACTTCGATAATGAGACCACCATTCGGACCCTTGATAACTGGTCTTAATAATGACTTGAAAAATGGGTTCGATATTTTGAGGTGGTCTTATTATTAAGGTGGTCTTATTATTAAGGTGGTTTTATTATTAAGGTGGTCTTATTATTGATGTGGTCTTATTATTAAGGTGGTCTTATTATTGATGTGTTCTTATTATTAAGGTGGTCTTATGTGGTCTTATTATTAAGGTGGTCTTATTATTAAGGTGGTATTATTATTGATGTGGTCTTATTATTGAGGTTGTGTTATTATTGATGTGGTCTTATTATTAAGGTTGTCTTATTATTGAGGTGGTCTTATTATTGAGGTTGTCTTATTATTGATGTGGTCCTATTATCGAGGTGGTCTTATTATCGAGGTGGTCTTATTATTGATGTGGTCCTATTATCGAGGTGGTCTTATTATCGAGGTGGTCTTATTATTGAGGTTGTCTTATTATTGATGTGGTCCTATTATCGAGGTGGTCTTATTATTGAGGTGGTCTTATTATTGAGGTTGTCTTATTATTGAGGTTGTCTTATTATCGAGGTGGTCTTATTATTGAGGTTGTCTTATTATCGAGGTGGTCTTATTATTGATGTGGTCTTTAAGTGAGGTGTTCATGTATTTCACAAAGTTTTACACTCATTTTACAGTATTTGGCTACACATGATTGAAGTAAGTTGCGTAGAATATTGCTCTGAATTGGACGATCCGTTTTCAACTTTCACGACTTTTTTGGGAGTCCGGGGAGATGCTTTCCCAGGAAAATGTTGTAATTCTATATCGTCGCAGCTGCATTCAGCAAAACATATTTTATCGAAAATTTAATTACAAGAATCAGTTGTTTTGTCATGCTGAAACATTTAAAGCTAAACCCCTTTACAGTCCGACTTTTATAACAGTTTAGGTCAAATTTGTTTTCATTTTACCGACTGATGTTACTTGCGTTACGCTAGCTACGTCCGAGAGACTTGTTTTGAATAGTTCTATGATTTGCTAGAACCATTAACATATATCTAGATGGACTGAAATATAGTGATGGCGCTAGTATCAAATATAATCGAAAAATCATCACTGGATAAACGACGTCGCCGACAATCGATTATGAACTACAATAATCGATTATAATCGGAAATTGTGACCGAGGTGTTATTTCAATAAGTTGGTATTATAAATATTCCAATTTGAAAGAACTAAAATCGGATATACATTCAAATCTTATATCTAGTCAAAACCTGTACCAAACATCTAGTCAATAGTTGACAAATATTTATTGAATGATAAAATGTTCTTATGGGATGAGTAATTTATGTAAAACACCATTGATGTTAAATGTACATGTAGTTAAGAAAGAGATAAATACATTTGTATCAATGAATTAAACTGTCCGCATTTTTCTAATACTAAAAAGCTAAATATTTCGATTATTTCCGATTCGATTATCGATTATGAGTTTTCAAACTGATCCGATAATCGATTATAAAATTTATCCGATTATCCATCATTACTGTAATACAACCACACTTTTCTCATTGAATTATGCAGTATTCATTTACGTATCTCAGTGCTATTTGATTGCATTTAATATTCTCCCGCAGTAGATTTGGTTACATTCACGAGGAAACATGCATGACCTTAGTGTTAGTATACGCGTGATACTTCACGCTTTCTCTCGTCTGACGCCATGCATAATTCATTAGACATACTTAAAATTTCTATGAAACCCTTGGAGTGTAAATGGTTTGCCTATATATCGTCACCTCTTTGTCATACGTATGGTGTTATATTGTAAACAACGTCAACTCATCATTTATTTATATTACAAAACATAAAACATCTTGGTCTATACAGAGACTAACCTATATGCTAATTTGCAAGAGCATAATGTTTACATGGGAACCAAGTTAGCAATAAGTCAATATCTGTTATTAGTTTCGTAGAAGTGTGCTATTTATATCTTTACCTTCCCCAAGGACGCATTATTACTCCAGTATTCATATTGGTGCGTAATCATAAGTAATTTATAACATAACACACATGCGTGCGAAGTCACAACAAAACAAACGTGACGTACACGCGCTAAAATGATGTTGACATTGTTAAATATTTATTTTGTACGAAGCTTGACATGTTATTTCATAGAAAATTAAGGGGTCTTGTTAATTTGAATATGATATTTGGTATAATCATTTGGATTCGTATCTTGTGGCTGAAAATTAAAAGAAAATTGTCGGAACTACTTTTTGGTGCGTCAGCTTTTGTTTACCAAAGACCGAATTACTCACGTCATACTTTGCTTGCATATAAGGGGGGTTAAGGTAATGTTCCTGCCGTTATTTCATAAATAGAATCTTACATTCGTGTTCAATTTTTATTGAATTAAACTCGTCATATAAAACCGATAAAAACTCGTCAAAGCCTCGTTCGTATCGTGTTCAGAAGACTCGTTTAATAAATTCAATAAATAATGAACACTCATGTAAGATCCTCTACATATGTGATAAAAGGAAATGGACTTTAAGGAGATTTACCATTTATAAATAGATCGTAAATATAAAGAACAAAACCTTAACAAGTTAAATGTTCTTTTATCTTGAATCTTCACTAGAACTCATTTCCGGAAGACTGTTCTATGTATGTATTTCATGTTGTGATAGTTTATATTTTGCTGCTCAGCGGCAATGAAGAGTAAATAATGTTTGATAATGTAAGAAACAACCTGTACGTTCTTATCATGTTTTATCTGAAAACTTCAGTACGGAATTCGCAGTCTACGAGTATAAACGGAAATATTTGTACCTAAAACAAGCACACTGTTTAGAAGTACAATCCTTAGTAATGTGTTTGCCAAAAAAATGTGTTTGGTATTCCTCATTCCGGTATTGTTTTCTGTCCTGGCCCTTTTGTGTATACTGGTTCGATTTTCCGTTCCCCTCCCTGTATGTGCCTCATCTCTATGCCTAGATCTATCTATGAACGTTCTGATTGGTAAATGTGTCCCTCATTGTGTGTACCTAATCTATGCTTAGATCTGTCTGGGGACGTTCTGATTGGTCAATGTGGCCCTTCCTGTGTGTTCCTCATCTCTATGCCTAGATCTGTCATTAGAAGTTCTGATTGGTCAATGTGGCCCTCCCTGTGTGTTCCTCATCTCTATGCCTAGATCTGTCATGGGAAGCTCTGATTGGTTAATATGGCCATCCCTGTTCCCCATTTCTTTCAGTTCTATACTATACTCAGAATAGTTCCAGGAGATGAAGTCAGTTTATAGTGAAGTGATTTTTTTCAGATGTCGATATGAATTGTTCAGGCATCTATGTTACTATGTGTGTATGGTTGTTTCCTCTATCACAAAGGTGCTCTTCACAAAGACGTAATTTAGTCCAACAACTTAATAATATGATTTAGCAAAATTGTCACAACATTTGACTGTCTACGACACACATGCATGAGTTCATCAAATCGATAGATAGTTTGTAGCCAAAGGTCTTATAAAGTCTACGAAATGCTGTAAACATTTACGATCGCAGTAAAATGTACATTACTGACGACATTGTGGGCGTCTGTACCCTGTTAATCATTGTAGCGGTAAAATGTAGAAGTCGTCATATTGCATCATATGAATACATTTTCTCTCCGTGTTTAAAATCAGAGCATCATACTGGAGTATCTGTATGTTGCAAGCCATTACATCATCAGCGATATCTGATATCTGTGTACTCAAAATCATCTACTTTTAGTTGGCATTCTATTGAATGATGTAATTAAGTTTGCATAACTAATTCGCTCCGGTGCATTGTATCACATAGCTGTTAGGAGATTTGTATCGACAAATCGAGTAACATGAGAACTAGGGTCAATCAGATGCTTGCATAATGGAACGGTTAGTATCTGTCAGTATTCACATTTTTCTAATTGATCATCTATATAAGGCCACACCAATATGGATATTTGTTTAACGTCCTCATGATTGTATGTTTCGGCAGTATGATCGTAACAAGAAACAAATCCTAAATGATCCCCGGTAATTATGTTAATACACAACGACATGGGTCCATTTATACGATGGCTTAGAGGTGACATGTGTTGAATTGTTTTATCCCGTGTCCATGACTTAGTATGTCGTGGCCACGACTTAGCTATCACGTTCCCGCGACATAGTCATCTCGTGGCCATGACTTGCTAATTCGTTCCTACGACATATTATCTCGTTCCCACGACTAAGTATGTCATGGTAACGTCGTACTTACTCGTTCCCATGAGATAAAAATAATTCCACACATGTCACCTCCATGCCACTGTACATTTAGCCGATAAAAATGTGTCAGGAAAACGCTGATCTTGTTCAAAAGCTGAAAAAATCATAAAATCTAGGCATTAACTTGGTACTATGAGTTGTTTGTGTTAACTAGAAATGTGCATGTTATGTCTTGATGTACAGTGCTTTTGTTTGTGGGAAGAAAGATTTTGTTTTTCTTGCCTGGTAGGTAGGTTTCGAATTATGAGCCTGACGGTAAACATAGTTGGAATTTGGTATGGCATTATCCAAACAGGCGACTGTCGGTAGTGCATGCATCGTAATATATCCAAATAAAGCTACAAGTATTGATTGTTACGCGGACATGTTCTTACTTTTGAGAGCATCTTCAAACCTGTAGCGTAATTCGAAATCTTCTTAGTCTTATTTTCTGTCGATATGATGTACTTAGAAACAGACACATGTATGTCTTATTATATAGTTATGACGCAGTGTGTATTTGAAGTCAGAAATCTGAATCAATTATGTAACAATTGGAGTCGTAGTCTTGTCAGTAATTTGTCCAAAACATTGAAATGAATATCTCGATCGTCTTCCGTAATATGGTCTGTCATAATTAGTTCCACAGATTCCTGTTCTTGAGATGTCTGCTATTGTTGTTCATTGGTTACTTTACTCTTATCTGCAAAAAAACGTATGACATATTATATATAGAAAACGTATTAATTTATGACAAATACTGAACACTCTCCTGTATTGGTCGGCAAAAACATCAACTGTTCTGACATTGACAGAAAGCTTGCTTTCCAAGACACGTTATATGTTATTCTATTATAAAAAGGTTTCTAAAAAAGATCGATAATCAAGGAGCGACATTTAAGCTTGACATAGATACTGCCAGAAAAATAAAAACATCGTGAACGTAGTTTCCCCTATTGGCAAAACGTGTGAAATAAAAGACACATCAGATATTGGGTAGCTGACAGACAACGAGCTTAGTTCTGTAATGAAGTATAGACTCAAGTGAGGGTAGTATCATACTTGGACCGCGTTGACGTTGTCTGTTCTATGGTGTAGTATTTAAATGGAGGCCGCTGATGGGGTTGGGAAAATGGGATCGATTTGGAAAATGGGATCGGTTGGGAAATGGGCTCGGTTGGAAAATGGGCTCGGAATATGATATTAGGCATTGTATTATAGTTTGTCGAGTATCTTCGTGAGTTCCCGTCTAAATTCCGTTCGACGCAGTATTGGTACACATTTCTTAAATACTTTGAAGCCGCTTCTTTTTAAGCGCAGCCGCACTAAAACATGGTTTTGCTATTTGTATATCAAGTGTTGTGTAAACCAATCAAATCTTACGTTAACCACCAAGGCAATGTCTCTTCAACAGAATAACGTGTGTTGCATTGACGCGGATTTGTTGTTGCCAAGTTGAAGATGGGCAATTAAGTTATGGCACTCTTTACACAACTTGTCATTCATTGAGAGTATGAAATATTTGATTTGATTTACAAAGGTGCCAAACATACCAACAAATGAAAAAGCAATGAATATTAAAATAACAAGGCATATTGTGTTACCTTTAGAACGCTATACAGCAGCTTGGCTGATTTACTTGGCAAATACACACAATCATTTTTGTGTCTATTACTTTCATATATATTTTGTTGCAGGTGTGATTATAAATTGTTAACATTTGCCACCGAACGTAAGCCAATATTGCGCGTAGAATATCAATTTAAGACGTTTTGTGGAGCAGTGGCCCGTTACACAACGCTTTAAACATAGAATTGCTCGTTTTGTTGGTGTTTGTTCATTCTGTCGGCTTCTACTGTGGAATGTAAGTGCCCAATAAGGTAATTTCATGAATGTAAGACACAACAATGTTACATGTACACAACCATCTAAAAGTTGCTTCTCACATGAATATTTTGAATTCATTACTTTTTTATGCAGAATTTCAAGTAAGACATGTATGACCATGAAGGAAAGTTATTCACTTCTGTGATGGACAGTTAAGAATTAACAATTTGCACATCTCGGCAGCAGCATCAATCGGCCATCATCCAAAACCAACATTTGTAAGTGTAAAATAATCGACTAAAAAAATAAGATAATTTGTTTCAGTACAAATTTTTAACTACTTCTACAGAAAATTATTGCTGTGTCAAAACGCATTTTCAATTTAGTGCATGTGGCACAAATATGAAAAATAGAATAACTGCAATGGTAAATTGTCAAAGTGTGAAGGAACTATTAGAGGGTAGTTTACTTGTATTAGAAACAATTTGTGCCAATTGACTGACGGTTATCAATAATTCTCATTCCTTTTCGAAAAAAACTATGACAGACATGATGTGCTGTTTACAAAATGTGCCATGCTCTACCTTATAGGTATTTCAGTAAATTGACTACAGTGCTTCCATGACTTTCCGTTTGCTATACCCATGTAACCACAACAACTCCACGAGACATACACTACACACATGTAAACAATTATAGAGACAAACGACGTACAACTGGTGGGATGGCATGAGGAGTGTCGCCTAGCAGTTGTCAGTGGCAACACACCACTGAGGCTCAAACCTGGTCAAAGGGTGCATCCAACCTAACACTTGCCCCCCAAGTGAATCGAACGGTGTAAATAAGAAAATCCCCATTGGACAACTTTTTAACATAAAATACATTATTGGACAATATATTTAGAATATACGCATTTAAATCGAGCAAGCTCAACTAATTCTTGCCCATAATACTTATATTGGCATATCATTTCAAACAATGTTATTGGCTTTAAGAAATATAGCCCCTTTTTGACAACATGTGTGTCTGTTTTAAGTATACCATACTAGCTTCACCAGTCACCATCACCACAAGGACAATAAACACGTTTAGCCGGTCAGTGTGCTCGATGATATCTCAGAAGCCAGAGCATATGAATAGATGTTGTTAAGTGATTGGGAAGTGGTGCAAACTACACACATCTTAACGCTTTCCGTCAGTCCCCGGGTTTATGGGCGGTCGCCGTCATACAGTAGTTTTGGTGGATGGTGCATCTATTTCTTCCTCTTCGATACGTGTTGCATTTATCTACATGAATATCTTAACGTGGCATGCAACGTGGGACCAACGTTTTATCAAAATTCATCGCAGCTTTATCATCAAAGCTTAATCCCACACATTTCTGAAGGCGCCTTTATCTCTCCCGATTGTAATGCAAATTTTCCACGCAATTCCAAGGGACAAAAATAAAAGCTTGCATGGGAAGACTTCCAATTTGAATGCTTATAAACGACTTAATTTATTTCATCAAATTACGCCGTTGTTTACGCCAATTTCTCAGTCATATACGGTGGCCGGTCGACCTAACCAATTTTCCTGGCATTAATTATCAATAAGTACTAACGTGCTCTTCCGCAATCGTCTGTCCATGTATCCACATTTGAAGGACACTACTGTAACACATAACACAGAAGAACCTCACCTGCCCAATCGCGGAATCGAACCCAGATCTGCACACGAAAAATTATAATTTTCCGCAACTTTTTCGTATCGTCAACGTTTTGAGCCGATATATCACTTTTATCGTGTTTATAGACATGTTAATATAATAAGTTATTAATTCAATCTACTATCTTATTCCTTTCTGAGCCTTTTTCAATATTAAAATCAATACAGATTTGATGGTTTGCAGTATCTTTGATTAAGGCATGAAATTGACCATTGCGTGTAAAGGAAACCATTCAATTGTCTTTTATTCTATTTTCTTGTAAATGGTCTGGTCTGGCAATGGTGTTTATATTGAGTAGATCTTAAATCAAAACGTTCTGTGGGTCTATGTCGTGTTCACTTAACTGTTTATTGTATCAAAGCTTCGGTAGTTTCCTTGTAAGTTTGTAGCTCTAAATCTGGAGAGGTGGAGCTAAATACAAAGGTACGTGAATTGTAGGAGCTTAACTAAGTGCATCAACTGGTAGTGCGGTATTTAGTAACCCAGAAATATAGAGAAAATGGCTTAAAACTTCGAATTTTTTAAGCGAAGAAAAACTTCATATATATTATAGTGCGCTTTTATTAATTTTTTTTGATAGAAAAGAAACCAAACCGCAGTTATAACTTTACGCACGAGAGCATTTCCTTGCCTAAATTGACATGGATTGGTCCACTAAAGTATATACACCTACTCGCGGTCAATCTAACAGCACTATACACATGTATTGCCGTATATAGTCCGTGATGCATATACTTCGTGCGCGATCTATATGCCCGGCACTGACTTTGTGTGGCAGTACATACATCCTGTGTCTGTGTTGACGTCATCGGACCCTAACAATTGTCCCCACGGATAACTGGATTTCTCTCCAAGTACTCGTGTATGTTGTTGTAGCTGTGTGTTTTCTGAACATTTTATTGAAAGAACGTACTAAGCAGAGTCAGAGTTCATTGTTCATAATCATCCGTATCGGAAAAATAATTATGCTGACTCTTCATCGATTATCGGCCTTGAGTTTTTTTCAAAATTATCGTAATAATTACTCTGAAGTTTGTGTAGAAGTATCATTTACTGTATATGATAGTTTGTGCTGTACGCGTTCAATTACGTCTGTATTAAACGACACTGGGTCTATGGAATTCGTGATTACGTTTTCGCGGTATCAATCTGAATTTGATCCTTAAGGAAATTACAGTAAATGAATCTGAATAAGAGGAGATTTTGTATTTAGTTTGCTATATAATACTTGGCTGCTTGGCTAGATTCGTAGACGGAAATTAATTGTAATGAATACAAAACATGTTATTTCTACTACATTTATTCTTTTGTGTCGCTGGTTCGGTTATAAATGGTTAAATTTCTCCTCTAATAGTCAGCGAATTGATACGTGTCTTTCGACCTACGCCTAAATTATACGAAACACGGTTAAGACATCGGGGAAACTGGAACTTTCTTATGCGACGATGTCAACGTTCACTAATTATCTCACTTTGTTAATGTTAGATTCGAAAAGAAAGCAATTTGTTTGGATCTTATTTACGACTTGCACTCTTATATAAATTCAAACCTCAGCCTATATATTTGCTTCGTTCATATAATGAAACGAGAGATACATATCGTGTCATACTATTTATACCGCCTTTGTATTATCAAAGATATTTCAGGCTAAAAAATGAGGAAAACGCCCTTTCCAAATATCTGGGTTGAATCCGAGTTAAACACGCCGCTATTGGCACCGGGTTAAAAGTGGATGTTTTAGCTTACCGAGCGTGGTTTTCCAGAGACTATACAAAAGTGAGCAAAAACGAGTTTTTAGGCATAAACCCTACTTATTCCAGAGTAGCGAGTTAAAAAAACGCTTAAAACCCACTTCTTGGTAAGTTGGTTTAAGCGGGTTTTAAAACCGACTTGAACCAACTTTAAACTCACTTATTACCAAAAAAGACTCAATTAAAACCCACATTTTTGTAAAAAAGTAACAGAAAAAAATCACTTTTTACTAAAAACCAAGAAAAAAATCCCTTTTAAGCGAGTTTTGGTAAAAAAACAAAACCTTTCATTTGGGAAGTGCGGTTCTGTTGTCGAAGATGAGGTATATCAGATTTTGTGTTCGTTTGTTAGTCCCAGTAGTTTTATATACCAAGAAGCATATTTAGTTTGCTGCCATGTTTTCTTCGTGATAAGGAACTGCATGCATGTTTTATCAAAGAATCATCCGACAATTTGTGTTAAGAATTCACAGCCGGTGTATGTATACCAACCAGACTATTCTTACACAACGAGAAATTGATATCTTTACAATTGATATTGTATTTGACGCGTATAAAGTACTCCTATACATCCATCGATGTGTTGAAGTTTACTGTTTTTGCTGGTGTTGTCTTTTTTACCTTAATAGTCTAGACAATTTTCCCGCTACATTGGAGGCATAGTTGTCAATTGAGATTTTTCTTGAATTTGCCGATGTATATGATTAAGAGTAAGACTTCAAGATATTCATGATCACCTATATGAACAATCTATTCCTATTCTTCGACGATCATCGTCCGGAGTTTGCGCTTTAGCATAACTTATCATGAAACTAATATTCTTTTTACCCTGTCTGTGTATCCGTCTGTCTGTCCGTCCGTACTGCCGTCACGAGTCATTCAGTAAGATGATCTTTAAAATCTCAAGGGATTTCGATGGGAGAGACTTATGTATTATGTTTTGTATAAGTTTTCGTGATTCGGATAGATTCTCCTAGTTATTCCTTATGCTTTGCCAGGCCATTCCTTGCACCTCTGTTCCCTAACGTATGTACTATTTAACCTTATCAAGTGCCTTATGTTCTATGGATTGTTGTTTTCCCGCAGGTATGTATGGGGAGGCACTGTCTTATGTATATGGCGTTTCCTGTAGCAACTTATTCCTTCTCTGTTATGTTACATTCTTTTTCCCCTCCCTGGTACAACCAAGATATTAATTTACGTCGTTACATCCTCTTTTTTTGGGTGTGCACACAAATCCTTAGTGTACAAACTAGAACGAAAGGGAAACATACTTGGTTAGGGGCAAAGAGCTTGACACCGGATCAAGCAGGTCCCGGTTTCGAATCCCATCCGAGGCGAAATTGATCCGCGACCTTCACTATACTTGCAATAGGTGCGAGTTCTGGCCCCGTGTTCACAAAGAACAAGTTTTCAGGATCAAGATCAAGGAAGTGGAACATTTTGCATATTTCTGAAGACTTTGCATTCATATCTTATATAAAACATTCACTGCCCTCCAAAAGTTCCTTCACAGTTCGTCATTTCCCATTGCAAGTAATGTAATTTCATTTTTGTGTCACATGCAATAGATTGAAAATGCTTTTTGACACAGCAATAATTTTCTGGTATTTATAAATGTGTGCTGAAACAAATTATCTTATTTTTTTGTCATATCATTTACACATACAAATGTTGGTTTCGGATGCATGCCAATTGATGCTGCTGCTGAGATGTGCAAATTGTTAATTCTTAACTATCCATCACAGAAGTGGTATGCATAATTTTACTTCATGGTCATACATGCTTATTTGAAATTCTGCATGAAAAAGTAATGAAATTCAAAATATTCAAGTGTTAAGAAACTTTTGGATGGCAGTGCAATATTGAATAATAAATTAAGACCGATTCTTGAATATTGATCCTGATTTCATTTTGATCAGTTGCAGTCTTAGGTATATCTACATTTGTGAATTTCTCAACAAAAAAGGTTTTAAGTTTTTAACTGTTTTCACAAAAGGAATTAGAAGACATTTAAGTATTTTGCTTTCTTTCATGCGAAGTGCTTTATGTTTTACTCGGTTCTGTAAGAAGTATTTTCAGGAACAAATTGATCCAGCTCTGTTGATTCCTTGTGAACACGGGGTTATACCTTGTTACTTTCCTAGGACGCTTTCCTTTCCAAATAAGTGAGCTAAACCAGGATTTAAACTGGGTTTAATCCGAGTTAAACACGGCGGTATTGGCACCAGGTTAAAAGTGGGTCTTCGAGTAGGTATTTTCTAAGCGAAATATGGGTTTCCAGAGAAAAAACATACAAAAAACACAGTTTTAACCAACTTAGTGTTTTTTTCTGAGTTAATGTGGGTTTTTTAACACACTTCTCCAGAAAGTGTTTTTTGTATCGGCTAAAATTGAGCAAAAGCGAGTTTTTGGGCATAAAAACCTACTTATTCCAGAGAAGCGAGTTTAAAAAACGTTTAAAACCCACTTCTTGGTAAGTTGGTTTAAGCAGGTATTAAACCCACTTGAACCAACTATAAACTCATTTATTTCCAACATGACTCGCTTAAAATCCACATTTTTGCTTTTTAGTAAACACCCAGAAAAAATCGCTTTTTAGTAAAACACCCAGAAAAAATCGCTTTTTAGTAAACACCCTGAAAAAAATCGTTTTTAAGCGAGTTTTGGTTCATTCGGGAAGGCTTACACCTAGAGAGTTTGCCAGGAAAAACTCGTAGAACGTGAACTTACAAATTGTAAGCATTTGTTTCTCGATCGATGCAAACTTATTAAGTTTAAAACTTAAGTCGGCCGTGCTAGTTGCGATTCGTTTTAAGATCTCTCTCTCTCTCTCTCTCTCTATTGTGTAATTTGCTGACAGCTTACTCTGGGAAATTTAATAAAATCTCCAAGTCTAGAAAGAAATTGCGATAGCAAGAGGTGGGCACCGATATGGTAATTATGTTAGTATTGGTAAACAATGTGCAGGCGCTGGTTAAACAAAAACTATCTTGAAAAGATTGTCGGCGCAATTTGAAGGTTAAAGAAACATTATGCTCAATTTTTGGTTCATTTGTTTACCTTAACAAACATGAAAGAAATACTTTATCTAGTTAAATATGCATTATCACAGAATACATTTATAATGTTTTTCTCTGTATTTGTCAAAAAAGACGTTTGTATAATCATAAAATTTAAACAAACTTCCAGTTCTTTTAACAAGCGACTGTTTTTACTAGTTTTGTCTGTTAGTAATGATTCAACAAGATTGTTAACTATAGAGAAGGTGACATTGTTTTATTTCTTCGACTTTTTAAAAGCGAAGACAAACTTCATATATATTATAGTGCGATTTTATTAAAAAAAAATTATACAAAAGAAACCAACCAGCAAACAGCAGTTATAACTTTACGCACGAGAGAATTTCCTTAACTAAATCGACATGGATCGGTCCACAAAGTTCATACACCTGTATGCGGTCAATCTAACAGCACTATACGCATGTAGTGCCACATACAGTCCGTAACGCATATACTTCGTGCGCGATCTATATGCCCGGCACTGACTTTATGTGGCAGTACATACAAACGATGTCTGTGTTTACGTTATAGGACCCTAACAATTGTCCCCACGGATAACTAGATTTCTCTTCAAGAACTCGTATGTTGTTGTAGCTATGTGTTTTCTGAACATGTTATTGAAATAATGTACTAAGCAGAGTTCGAGTTCAATGTTCATAATCATCTGTATCGGAAAAATAATTATGCTGACTCTTCATCGATTATCGGCCTTGAGTTTTTTTTCAAAATTATCGTAATAATTACTCTGAAGTTTATGTAGGAGCATCCTTTACTGTATATGATAGTTTGTGCTGTACACGTTCAATTACGAATGTATTAAACGACACTTGGTTTATGGCATTCGTGATAACGTTTTCGCGGGACCAATCTGAATATGATCCTTAAGGAGATTACAGTAAATGAAGCTGAATAAGAAGAGATTGTGTATTTAGTTTGCTATATAATACTTGGCTGCTTGGCTAGATTCGTAGACAGAAATTAATTGTAATGAATACAAAACATGTTATTTCTACTACATTTATTCTTTTGTGTCGCTGGTTCGGTTATAAATGGTTAAATTTCTCCTCTAATAGTCAGCGAATTGATACGTGTCTTTTCGACCTACGCCAAAATGATACGAAACGGTAACGACATCGGGGGTAACTGGAACTTTCTTATGCGACAATGTCAACATTCACTAATTCTCTCACTTTGTTAATGTTAGACTCGAAAAGAAATCAATTTGTTTGGACATTATTTACGACTTGCACTCCAATATAAATTCAATCCTCAGCTTATATATTTGCTTCGTTCATATAATGAAACGAGAGATACATATCGTGTCATACTATTTATACCGCCTTTGTATTATCAAAGATATTTCAGGCTAAAAAATGAGGAAAACGCCCTTTCCAAATATCTGGGTTGAATCCGAGTTAAACACGCCGCTATTGGCACCGGGTTAAAAGTGGATGTTTTAGCTTACCGAGCGTGGTTTTCCAGAGACAATACAAAAGTGAGCAAAAACGAATTTTTAGGCATAAACCCTACTTATTCCAGAGTAGCGAGTTAAAAAAACGCTTAAAACCCACTTCTTGGTAAGTTGGTTTAAGCGGGTTTTAAAACCGACTTGAACCAACTTTAAACTCACTTATTACCAAAACTCCATTAAAACCCACATTTTTGTAAAAAAATACCAGAAAACAATCACTTTTTAGTAAAAACACAGAAAAAAATCCCTTTTAAGCGAGTTTTGGTAAAAAACAAAACTTTTCATTTGGGAAGGGCAATTCTGTTCTGATGCCGGAAATGTGGAATATCAGATTTTGTGATCGTTTGTTAGTCCCAGTAGTTTTATATACCAAGAAGCATATTTAGTTTGCTACCATGTTTTAAGCGTGATAAGGAACTGCATGCATGTTTTATCAAAGAATCATCCGACAATTTGTGTTAAGAATTCACAGCCGGTGTATGTATACCAACCAGACTATTCTTACACAACGAGAAATTGATATCTTTACAATTGATATTGTATTTGACGCGTATAAAGTACTCCTATACATCCATCGATGTGTTGAAGTTTACTGTTTTTGCTGGTGTTGTCTTTTTTACCTTAATAGTCTAGACAATTTTCCCGCTACATTGGAGGCAAAGTTGTCAATTGTGATTTTTCTTGAATTTTCTGACGATGTATACGATTAAGAGTAAGACTTCAAGATATTCATGATCACCTATATGAAAAATCTATGCCAATTCTTCGACGATCATCGTCCGGAGTTTGCACTTAAGCATAACTTAATATCATGAAACTAATATTCTGTTTACCCTGTCTGTGTATCCGTCTGTCTGTCCGTCCGTACTGCCGTCACGAATCATTCAGTAAGATGATCTGCAAAATCTCAAAGGATTTCGTTTGGAGAGACTTATATATTATGTTTTGTATAAGTTTTCGTGATTCGAATAGATTCTCCTAGTTATTCCTTATGGTTTGCCAGGCCATTCCTTGCGCCTCTGTTCCCTAATGTATCTACCCTTTAACCTCATCAAGTGCCTTATGTTTTATGGATTGTTGTTTTCCCGGAGGTCTGTGTGGGGAGGCACTGTCTTATATATGTGGCGTTCCCTGTAGCAACTTATTCCTTCTCTCTTATGTTACATTCTTCTTTCCCTCCCTGGTACAACCAAGATATTAATTTACGTCGTTACTTCCTCTTTTTTTGGGTGTGCACACAAATCCTTAGTGTACAAACTAGAACGAAAGGGAAACATACTTGGTTAGGGGCAAAGAGCTTGCCACCGGATCAGCAGGTCCGGATTTCGAATCCCATCCGAGGCGAAATTGAACCGCGACCTTCACTATACTTGCAATAGGTGCGAGTACTGGCCCCGTGTTCACAAAGAATAAGTTTTCAGGATCAAGATCAAGGAAGTTGAACATTTTGCATATTTCTGAAGACTTTGAAGTCATATCTTATATAAAACATTCACTGCCCTCCAAAAGTTCCTTCACACTTCGTCAATTCCCATTGCAATTAATGTATTTTCATATTTTTGTCACATGCAATAGATTGAAAATGCTTTTTGACACAGCAATAATTTTCTGTAGAAGTATTTATAAATGTGTGCTGAAACTAATTATTTTATTTTTTTGTCATATCATTTACACATACAAATGTTGGTTTCGGATGCATGCCAATTGATGCTGCTGCTGAGATGTGCAAATTGTTAATTCTTAACTATCCATCACAGAAGAGGTATGCATAATTTTACTTCATGGTCATACATGCTTATTTGAAATTCTGCATGAAAAAGTAATGAAATTCAAAATATTCAAGTGTTAAGAAACTTTTGGATGGCAGTGCAATATTGAATATAAAATGAAGACCGATTTTTGAATATTGATCCTGATTTCATTTTGATCAGTTGCAGTATTAGGTATATCTACATTTGTGAATTTCTCAACAAAAAAGGTTTAAGTTTTTAACTGTTTTCACAAAAGGAATTAGAAGACATTTAAGTATTTTGCTTTCGTTCATGAGAAGTGCTTTATGTTTTACTAAGTTCTGTAAGAAATATTTTCAGGAACAAATTGATCCAGCTCTGTTGATTCCTTGTGAACACGGGGTTATACCTAGTTACTTTCCTAGGACACTTTCCTTTCCCAATAAGTGAGCAAAACCCGGTTTTAAACTGGGTTTAATCCGACTTAAACACGACGGTATTGGCATTGGGTTAAAAGTGGGTCTTCGAGTAGGTATTTTCTAAGCGAAATATGGGTTTCCAGAGAAAAAACATACAAAAAACACAGTTTTAACCAACTTAGTGGGTTTTTTCTGAGTTAATGTTGGTTTTTTAACACACTTCTCCAGAAGGTGTTTTTTGTATCGGCTAAAATTTAGCAAAAGCGAGTTTTTTAGGCATAAAAACTTACTTATTCCAGAGAAACGAGTTAAAAAAACTGCTTAAAACCCACTTCTTGGTAGGTTGGTTTAAGCAGGTATTAAAACCCACTTGAACCAACTATAAACTCATTTATTACCAAAAAGACTCGATTAAAACCCACATGTTTGTAAAAAAAACCCAGAAAACAATCACTTATCAATTATTTCCAACATGACTCGCTTAAAATCCACATTTGTGCTTTTTAGTAAACACCCAGAAAAAATCGCTTTTTAGTAAAACACCCAGAAAAAATCGCTTTTTAGTAAACACCCTGAAAAAATAGCATTTTAGTAAACACCCAGAAAAAAATCGTTTTTAAGCGAGTTTTGGTTCATTCGGGAAGGCTTACACCTAGAGAGTTTGCCAGGAAAAACTCGTAGAACGTGATCATACAAATTGTAAGCATTTGTTTCTCGATCGATGCAAACTTATTAAGTTTAAAACTTAAGTCGGCCGTGCCAGTTGCGATTCGTTTTAAGATCACTCTCTCTCTCTCCCTCTCTGTTGTGTAATTTGCTGACAGCTTACTCTGGGAAATTTAATAAAATCGCCAAGTCTAGAAAGAAATTGCGATAGCAAGAGGTGGGCACCCATTTGGTAATTATGTTAGCATTGGTAAACAATGTGCAGGCGCTGGTTAAACAAAAACTATCTGGAAAAGATTGTCAGCGCAATTTGAAGGGTTAAATAACCATTATGCTCATGTTTTGGTTCATTTGTTAACCTAAACAAATATGAAAAAAATACTTTATCTAGTTAAATATGCATTATTACAGTATACATTTATAATGTTTTTTTCTGTGTATTTGTCAAAAAAAGACGTTTGTATAATCATAAAATTTAAACAAACTTCCAGTTTTTTTAACAAGCGACTGTTTTTTACTAGTTTTGTCTGTTAGTAATGATTCAACAAGATTGTTTTAAACAGTTATACATGACAATGGTACTTATTAGTTATGTTTTAGCCAATTAACAACAATACTGGATGAAGCCCATTAAATATTTTAGAATTTTCATTTATATTTCTCGACCAACGAAATGTTGAAATGCCGAAACAAAATGTATTGTATTGTATTGTATAGTACATAGACATACGGCATCGTATGTAGTTGATCTGATGTAATAATTACAATATGAATATTTATGGCTCTCTTAAACTGTTGCTATTGATATATATAACCACAAACAGTGAGTGACATATTATATTACAGTTAACCAATTGATTCATGTCAGGATATACTCAACAATCTCCTGTATTGGTCAGGAAGGTACCGTTTTACATGACGTTCAGAGGAGATTTGGTTTTAAAAATGTTACACTTTAAACTAAACCAAGTTCTCAAAATGCACGACGTGTGAGAATATTGGGTGGTCTGATGCCAAAGTGAACTAAGCCTCACATTGGTCATTTTAAGAAAATATACTTTAAAGTATTCCCCATTAAAATAATAATTTCTAGACAACATATGAAGTATGCATGCGGTTATTTGGTGATACAGCAATAACTTGTTATTTAGTTCCAAATGGTATTTAATTGCAGTTTCATCAAGATCATAGTCTATCGATTTAAAGGTACATGTATTACTGATAACGTTCATGTCCAATAGCGTGACTGTATTCCCCACAGAAATATTGTTTCAATTTTGTTTTTATGACTTCTGTCGACCATTTATCTTACCAAAGTTATCATTGTTACTGAGAACGCTACTCACAAGAACATGATTTGATTTTGTAAGTAAGAATGATTTATGTACTGTCCTTAATGTATGTCATGATGGCTTCAATTTGCTACCAGGAATCCATTATGATAGCAATACTTGTGAATTTCTTTGGAAAGTTCTGACATACTATTTCTTCGCAAGCATTGTAAAAACACTTACGACGCATTCCCCTGATAATTAAGAAGGGTATTACACGCCTCTAGGAATGAAAACGATGAAGGAATACACAGCAATTCGGGGTGCACATTGAAACCTGATTTCCGTTTTGTAAAGAGTGGTCTGATTTTTGATATTCATTCGAACTTACACTGTACACATCTGATAAATGACAATGGTGAAACATGTAAAGGTACAGCTGTAATTGTACTCACTGCATCATCGTCATCATTGTATGTATACTGGATGTTTCTAGCAGGTATGTTGGCATAGTCCACAATATATGTCGATGAGTTGTTTGACAAAGCACGTAGCTTGAGACTTGAAGGTATGTTCGTGGTTGTAGATGTATCTCACTCATCTGATCTAAAAGTTGTGGTATAAAACAGTTTAGCTGCATATTGCAAAATGTCAATACACTGGTACATTGGGACACCCCCAATCTTAAAGATGTATCTGGCTCTTCTGAACCTAAATTGTTTAATGATCTTCGTCCAGTATTGTTGTTACATAGTATACAACATCATTAATAAGAACCATTGCCATGAATAACCGTTTAAAACAATCTTGTTTAATCATAATACCAACAGAAACAACTAGTGAAAAAACACCCGCTTGTTACACAAATACAGAGATCTACATTATACATGTATTCTATGATAATGCATATTTATTGAAGCTATAACTAGATAAAGTATTTTTTCATGATTGTTTAGGTTAACAAATGAACAAAAAATGAGCATAACATATCTTTAAATCACATTCAGTCATTACAATGTATAGCTTGAATAAATCAATGCACGCTGACTTGAAAGTAGGGGCAGTTTAGTTATGGAAACATACCATTCACTGAATTCCTGCATTATCATTATTCTCTTTGTTTTATTTCGCAGTATAACGATCTTCTATCTGTGTGTCTGCTCAGTACGTATATGGTTTAAAGACATGGGAACTGAATGTGCACGTATAAATAATTGTCATAAAGTTAAAGCTAATGTCGTAGTGTTTAGGGAGTCGTGGTTTGAGCCCCAACATCGGGTGCAATTCTCCCCCCATAAATTTACTTTTACGTAAAGTAAATCATACTTAATTGATCAAACAAAAATGAAACTTTGTGTTTTGTCCTGTTAAATGCCATTCGGCCGTTGAGATTTTATAGACGAAACAGGATTTTTCAATTATTTTTGTTCTGATTTTGTCGCAAATACAATGTATGTTGTGAATGTTACATTTATCGGCTTGCTATAGACTAATTGTTCAATATGTTATGAATGTATTTAGGATCTCAATTGTGTTTTAAAAAGTCTGTTGAGGTCACACGACCTTCTAAACATTCGAATGTTTTTTGGCTTTGCATGATTTCCACGTGTCATTATAATGCAGAATATATATCTCAGTATTTATAGAAAACTCTAACATTGCTAATTTCGGTTCGTTGGACATTTATCGTTTATTTCTTCTACTCAAGAAACCATTACCTTCATTGTGTGTATATCTTATCAGAACATATAACGCAATGTTAGACAAATGTTATATCATTCGCCGCTTTATCAGAAAATCTTGGCTTTTCACATTACTGAAATTGCCGCCTTAATCGCTTTTGCTTTTAATGGAAAAGTAGCGCGCAATTTCACGAGACAAGATATAAATTCATTTTTGGAGAAAGCTCTGGAGAATTCAAAGGCATTACAATAACTCGTTAACTTTGAACACATTAATGTCTTTGCATTATTGCAAGTAATAAGTGCCGAAATGATACAAACTTTAAATTTAGCCAGAAATATGGATGTATGCATTTCAGTGGTTTGCTGTGACTTGAGACGTGAACTTGAATGAGACTAGTGGTTAACATAACGGACCGGCAATCCGGAGACCTGGGTTCGAATCCCTGTAGCTCCATTGACCGATTATTCGTGTTCCTCAAAACATGATTCTATATCATGGTTAATTGCATTCTTTGTTAGAGCAAGTGTGGATATATCGATGTCGTTGTCGTCATTCGGAATAACTGTTTAGTTTGTTGCATTGCTTTCTTCTTCAATTCACTACTACTTAACAGCACAAAACAGTCTACCAACTATGGCATCAGACACTTAGTAGCAACGTATGAAACCAAGCAATGCTCTTTAATCCGAACATATTTTATTGTCTGCATTTACAATTGATATTCTGTCATTTCTCTCCTGTTCCTGCATCAAGACAGATATTTATGTAATTAGGTATTTGATTTGTGCATCTTTTGTTCACTTAGAAGTCTTCTCAGTCTGAGAGTCGCTACTGGAGTTTGTGCAGTATCAGCGACCAGTAAATGATATATTATACTTTCGTGTGTAAAGCATATTTGTATGTTTCGGTGTAAGTTGGAAAGTTATTTCACTGAGTGAGCAGCGGGTCCACTCATTGATCGCTGGTAGTAAAGGAACCCTATTGAGTTTGAGGTCACTGGGTCAAATGTCAAGGCCACAGGGGTCATTTGTACATACAACGTTTCAAGCCAATAACTCGATAACACCTTGATCTACCCTCCTCAAACTTGTTGCCTTATTGATTTTGGGGTAACTGAGTCAAAGGTCAAATTGACCATTGGGTGGAAATCCGTTTCCACACAATTACTCAAGTATCCTTCGGTTTCTCGGGTCCTAACTTGGCTGGATGACTGTCTGCGGGTTGTATATGAACCCTATTAATTTGGCGTGGCTAGGTCAAAGGTCAAGGTCAAATTGACCTTCAAACCCTAAATTGTATATCATCCATTATCATTTCTATGTCATCATATTAATTAAAATCCTCTCACTGACAAGCATCTTTAAAGGGGGTAGGGGGGGGGGGGGGGTAATGATGTCAGCATTGTTTTATTGTTTGAGTTACTTCTGTTATGTAATATGTTTGTGTTTCCCTTGTCGACTATTTACCTTATCAATATTGTATCGTTAAATGTTTTATCTCGCTAGATGCTTAGAGTTTGCAGGGCGTATTTCATACACCGACCAGATGAATATTCCTACAGTTATTGCAGTACTTTTTCCAGTTTTGCTGCCATAGTCATTACTTGTCAATTTCTTCCTGAAAATGTCTGTCAGAATTTTCTAAACCATCATTTTAGAACATTTGCTGTAATTCGTCTCCCAGAATACTATGGAAATGAATCTAACTAGCAAAACCAAAGAATGCAAACAACAAAAACTTTAGTTCAACAAAACAGATGCGTGTGAATCTGCTTTCCGATTTGTTTTGATGTTTTATGGATTGTTGTTTTCCCGGAGGTCTGCGTGGGAAGGCACTGTCTTATGTATGTGGTGTTCTCTGTAGCTACTTATTCTCTCTCGTTTTTTTAGTTCTGTGATTTGGGATATTCAGTGGAATCTTCGGTAAAGACTTACTGATATTCTAAACACTTCATATCTGTAAGATTTCCAACCTCTTATTTAAGTGACGTCATTTCCAGAAAACGTTACATGTGAAGTCACTATGCACTGACAGTAAACAATACTTGCCCGATGTGGCAATATGAAAACGAAGTGACCATGTGGAGTCACTATTGTTTACTGCTTGCAAATAGTGACATCACATGTTGCATTTTCTAGAAATGACGTCACTTACAGAAGAGGTTTTAAGTCACATGTGTTATTAAAGCATTGAACATCTACTGTTGCAATCTCTATGGGCGGAAATGTAGTCTATGATCTTGTTTGTTAATTCCTAATATTTGTAAAGAAGACCGCAATGTATAATGTGATATGTTGGTTCTTTCGAAGATCCTTGAGATATAATGGCTTGTAAGTTGACTATATCACCCTGTGTTGATCTCAATATAAATATCACATTCTTTACACAACATGTCCTTCGTTCACTTCTTGCCGCCTCACCATTTTGCTTACTTTGTTCCTCTTGTATACTTAACAAAACTTATAAGTGTACAGGTATACATATGTCCGTATCTCGGTCGACATTACTCTGATCTTGCTGCAATTTCAAACAAATATAGCGTAGATACACGGCATAATAGTTGTGTTATTTTCATGTCGTAAATCCACGGATTGAACAAATAAAATCACTAAATGAGATGATGCGATAAAAACCAAACTGCGGCTCCTTCTTAAAGACGGTCTGATTGATTGGAAATGGTCTAATAGCGTGTGCACACCCTGAATCAACGCATTCGACCAGAGTGTCATAATCTACACGTAGCCAAAAGCCAATATACAAAATTTCGTGTACAAATGTTAATCAATAAAAAAGTTATTTCACATTACAAAAGTGCACACTTATAAGTTTTGTTAAGTGTATATATATGTTTTATTGTTTTGTCTGTTCAATATGTAGACGTTTTATATACCTGGTAATATAATTAAGGCATATTCAGATAGATTATTTGTCCTCCGATGTAAGTTCAATACAAATCTCACCTAGGGTATTTTGTGTGACTTGCAATTTATTCTTTATACTGTATTTAACTGTTAAACCAGACTGGTGATCCATAAACAAAGTGGCATTGAACAAGGGAAGAGACCGCAAGTTTGTTTGTTTGCAAAGTGAGGAATCAACTTGAACGATACAGGAATTTTAACATTTGCAGTGGATTTTTAACAGACAAACAGAAAAGTCTATTACACCACTTTGTATAATCTTATCATGATCTGTTACACTCTCGGATCTGTTACTAAGATCAAATCAATTGTTGTAGATGATGTTGTAGTTTGTTTGAGACTAAACATATCACATATAGATTTAGAATTCCTGACAAGTGGACATTTAACATAAGAAGACAAGTCTGTATTTAAGTCACCTAAAATAATAGTTTCAGATCAATTTATAGAAGAACATGATACAAGAACAGATTCTAAATTCTCATAGAAATTCTCTTTGGCGGTCTGTATAAAAACATCACACAAAATCGGTTTCGTATAGTGAAGTGAAATGTCAATAAAAAGTCCTTCTCGTCCCTCGTGGCTCATTTAGTCTCTGTTGTTGAAGGAGATATCGTTGCGAATGTATGTAAAAACACCCCTAACATGACGTTGTACGGTATATCGATCAATCACAGTTTCACAATCGAAAATGGACTCAGTCAGCCAGGACTCCGTTATAAAAATACAAGATGCATTTATAGACATTGATAGTAAAAGGATATGGTCGATTTTGGGAAGTAAACTTTAGACATTAAAATTGATAAATTGAAGTCCTCTCATTTTGAAGTTACTGAGGACATGGGAAAGGGTAAACATCTCCACGAAGAAGTAAACTAATTCTTATTCATTTTAATAAGGCCAGTAATAGCTATTGGTAGGTGTTCACATGCAATGCAAAAAATCCAGCGCAATGGTTAAATCACAATTTTGTGTGTGAAGTTTTGACATGATTATTGTCATTGTCGTCTTTGCAAATTTTGTAACAGGCACGCTATAGAAGATGAGCTACACTTTCTGTTAGTGTGCCCTATATTGGTTGATTTAAGAAAACGTTACATTCCAATAAAATATTGGCGATCGCCAAGTAATCATAAGACTACAATGTTATTATCATGCAGAAATGAGAAAATAAATCGATTTCTTGCATGTTTTATTTATTATGCTTCTGACCTGAGAAAAGAGCTCATATCTTTGTAGATATATTCTTGGAAATTTAACGTCTGTAATTGTTAATCATCTTGTTACTGTTATTTTGCATTAACACCTGTATACTATATACACTTGTGTTATGGGCTGGTGGCCTAAATCACGAATATATTTGTATTGTATTGTGTGACGTTTACATAGCCAACGGGTGTTCTTTGTGAATTCATCTGATTAGATTGTTCTGTGGAATATATTAATCATGACGTAAAGTGACCCTCGAACAGAAAACGTTTCTATAGTTTATCTGGTAGCACATATACGTATGTCTGTGTCTTTCCTTCTTATAAATATTACATTCATCTGCACGAACATCTTATCAGAGAGCATAGAATGAAATTGGAGAAATGTTTATCCCCCTCCTTTTATTGTAACATCACCAGGAAAGCTTGGCTCTTCTGAAATTGATGCCTTTATTGCAATTGCATGTAATGAAATTGCAGCACGCACTTCCAAGAGGCAATATAGAAAATATGTCTTGGAATCTCATTAAATTTGAACAGAGTGAAAAGTTATTGCATTCGGTTATAATCGCTCTAATTTATAGATGTAGCTAGAACCGGGGTTCTGTGAGATGATGGGGGGTTGGGGGGTTTGGGGGGGGGGGCTATTTTTTGTGAAAAAACATAATTTACGGTCTAATTGGCATTAGTCGTGTGTATATATACGTGAATATTGATGACTTTTTCATCTTTGTGTAACTGATATAGTGTGTTGCCTCGTGTATACAATTCGTTTATCTGAACAACTTCAATGCGGAAGTCTGCAAATAACGTTCCCGACACAAGATAACACAATGTGATACAGACAACGCTGTTGCTTGGTTACACAATGTTATATCGTCTGCGCTTTGAGTCGATTTTCTAGCTTGAAATATTTCCATAGTTTTGTAATTCTGTGTTGGCATGTTAATGTAATAAGATATGATATGTTTTATTCTTGTTCATTTCTTCAGACCGTTTTCCAATCTAAAATATAATGCAAACAAGAAATATCTTGAGTGTTGTGTAAGCCAATCAAATCTTACGTTAACCACCAAGTAAATTTCTCCTCAACCGAATAACATTTGTTACCGTGACGCGTGTTGGTTAACCTTTCAATAAAGGGTACGTTACCGTACCGAAATGCACTGAATTTTTGTGAATGTACCGAAATCCATTTTGGATCTGGAGTGACCAGCAATCGTAACATCTCGGCATTTTTGTATGTTGCATAACAAATCTTAACCTTCAAATTGCGCCGACCATCTTTATTCAAGATATTTCCGGTTTGTTATCTATTTCATCGTTCCATGGTTACTGTTTTTTAAGAATTGACGGAACTGTGGAATGAAATTAATTTAACTCAATTTAAGCTTTGATTTATGTATTCATGGAGAAAGTCTTAATGCTGCTGGCACCGGTATTTCTGTTTAATAATTGTCATGTTAACATTAAATATTTTGCAAATCTCTAATTAGAATGAAAAACAACAGGTTATTCATGTGTAAAAGCCGAATCATTGTCAATATCCCTTTGTGGTTTCATGCAATATGCTCTTTATGAAGCAGTATTCTCAAATGTATTATTTCGCGTAAATAGAATTTTAAAGAAGTACCTGGCTTATCTGAGCATAAAATGCTTAAATTGGCTTCATCCAGTAGTGTTGTTACATTGGCTAAAACATATCTAAGAAGCACCATTGCAGTGTATAACCGAATTAAAAAATATTGTTTACCTTATCAATAACATACATAACTCATAACTTGTAAAATAGCCTCTCTTTTTTGTATGATGTACAAACATCTTTCTTCAACAAATACGGATTAATACATTATGAGTTCATTCTTTGTTAATGCATGTTTATTGATGTTTAAACTATAGGGAATATATTTTTCATCTTTGATTAGGTAAACAGATGAACACAAAAAAATGAGCATAGTATTACTTCAATATTTCAAGGATATCATTTCTGTGAAGGTATTGCATAGAGCAATGTTCAACAACACAACATTTATTACAACGAGGTTTTAAACTCATTAAAAGTTCTGGCAATTGCCCATGTTCGTACACAGGAGTCTCCATAATAATACGAATACTGGATATAATATGTCCTCCTACCTACGTCTGCTTTCTGACAGTGAGAGATTGTGCAACCTTTCAGTAGTAGCAATGAAAAGGCTTTTCGATAAAAGTCTCGGTCCTCACAGACAAAAGTGTTGTGTATATTTGTCAGTGTTAACCGTTTCGACTCTGATATTGGGCGAACAATTCATTCTGTTCATATCCTTTAAGATCTTTACTAAATACTGAATCAGTAAGTAAAATAATGTTATCTTTACTTTGTGCAATATTTAGTCTGGCCATGTATTGGATGCCATTAAAACAACCTACAGAAGTCTGTAACATTCAATATTGGACAATTGCAGCCATTGTTCCTAGGATATATGTTCATCTTTTTAAAGGCTGCATCCAAGACACAATCTAATTTCTGTGTTTGTTTTTCATTGGGATTTACGCCGGCTTGCATCAATTGTTCAGTCATATACGGCGCCATGTTGACCTTAACGGATTTCCTGGAAGTAATTATTTACCAGTACTCTTCAGCAAACAACTGACAACTTCTCCGCATGTGGGGGACATGACCGTAGCCAATGTAATGGACGAACATGATCTGTCCAACCCGGGAATCGAACCCAGATCTGCCGGGTGACTGTCATGCGTTCTGTCAACTGAGCTCGCTAGGCGGATCCGATATAATTTATATTATTATCAACATAGACAGGTTACAAGAAAACGTGCATGTAATAAACGAAAGGAAACGCTTCAGTTACGGCTTGTTTGTCTAAATGATACAATTTATGATTCGGGTTCTGATGCTTCAACGGAAATCATACAGTGATTTCGTTTCATCGCTTCCGTTATTGATACTATATCAAGCTATTCTTTTATCTATCTGGCTAATAAAGTATGTTAGCGTATATTGAACTACCTCTGAAGTATTTAGAGTGAGTAAGCAAAACTGATTGTATTCAGTAGGTTAGAAGTATATTCCCCATAGCATTTTAAGTATTTGTTTTCTAATTTGCTGCCAGGAATTTTACAGTGCCGTCATTTCTCGTCATATTCGTTCCAGAAAAATTTTGATTTTTTTTCTATCCTGTAGTTATGAATACTTTGTAACGCATTCCTCTGTTGCTATGGAAACGTAGGTAACCAACCTGCCCTAAAAATGTAAACAACTTGAGATTACACAACAGAGAAGGATGCGCATTGCATTATAATTTACGTATTGTTGAAGAGTTCTCTGATTTCTGTGATTTCGTTATTCAACAAAAGTGACGAACTACATTTGTATATATGTTACTAAATTATACATACGCATATTATGCACGCACGCACGCACACACACACTTGATAACAGGAGTTGCCGTCTATGAGACAAGAAAGAAATCTACTTTGGCTAAGAATCCTATAGAATGCAGATACTATATTTTGAAAATCGTCAATTTGAACACAATAACGACTTTGCAGTATTGCAAGTGTCTAACCAGGAGAGTGGGAAACGAGTTTCTATTTGGGATCTCTGATTATGTTGCTTGCATCAATCGTTTTTGCGTGTAGCGTCTTCAAAGAGAGAGTAAGTTATTACATGGATCGCCACCGACACAAGACAATGCCTCACCAGACAGATCAATGGGAAACAACAGTCAATAAAACCCTGCCTCCCTGCCTCCTTCCCTCCCTGTCTCAATGCCTGTCTCACTCCCTGCCTCACTCCCTGTCTCACTCCCTGTCTCACTCCCTGCCTCACTCCCTGTCTCACTGCCTGCCTCACTCCCTGTCTCACTCCCTGTCTCACTGCCTGTCTCACTCCCTGTCTCACTCCCTGTCTCACTCCCTGTCTCACTGCCTGTCTCACTCCCTGTCTCACTGCCTGTCTCACTCCCTGTCTCACTGCCTGTCTCACTCCCTGCCTCACTCCCTGTCTCACTCCCTGTCTCACTGCCTGCCTCACTCCCTGCCTCACTCCCTGTCTCACTCCCTGTCTCACTGCCTGTCTCACTCCCTGCCTCACTCCCTGTCTCACTGCCTGTCTCACTCCCTGTCTCACTCCCTGTCTCACTCCCTGTCTCCCTGCCTGTCTCACTCCCTGTCTCACTCCCTGCCTCACTCCCTGTCTCACTCCCTGTCTCACTCCCTGTCTCACTGCCTGTCTCACTCCCTGCCTCACTCCCTGTCTCACTCCCTGTCTCACTGCCTGTCTCACTCCCTGTCTCACTCCCTGTCTCACTGCCTGTCTCACTCCCTGTCTCACTCCCTGTCTCACTTCCTGTCTCACTCCCTGTCTCACTGCCTGTCTCACTCCCTGCCTCACTCCCTGTCTCACTCCCTGTCTCACTGCCTGTCTCACTGCCTGTCTCACTCCCTGCCTCACTCCCTGTCTCACTCCCTGCCTCACTCCCTGTCTCACTCCCTGTCTCACTGCCTGCCTCACTCCCTGTCTCACTCCCTGTCTCACTGCCTGCCTCACTCCCTGTCTCACTCCCTGTCTCACTGCCTGCCTCACTCCCTGTCTCACTCCCTGTCTCACTGCCTGCCTCACTCCCTGTCTCACTCCCTGTCTCACTGCCTGCCTCACTCCCTGTCTCACTCCCTGTCTCACTGCCTGCCTCACTCCCTGTCTCACTCCCTGTCTCACTGCCTGCCTCACTCCCTGTCTCACTTCCTGTCTGACTGCCTGCCTCACTGCCTGCCTCACTCACTCCCTGCCTCACTCCCTGTCTCACTCACTCCCTCCCCTGCCTCCCTCCACTTTCTCTCACCCTCCCTCCCTCTCCGCCCCCTCTCTCTCTCACTCTCTCACCCCCTCTCTCTCTCCCTCATTCCCCCTCTCCCCTCTATCTCTCCCTCCCTCACTTCATCTCACCCTCCTCCTCCGCTCTCTCTCTCTCTCTCTCTTATTACTTTTTGATTACCATCATTAAATTACATTACGTTCCATTACTTCAACAACGTTTTCGAGACATCATTTCGCATAAATATTTCCAAGTATGGGCTGTAATTGGAACATGTTTGCTTTTGACTCTTGATGTAATGATTCTTGAATGTCATTCACTCTTGTCTCTACTTGTCTTGCGCAAGAGGAAAATGTATAATTGATCGGTAGTGTTTATATTTGAGATTAAAACGCTAGTAAAAAACAATTCCCATTTGTAAAATTTTGTAGAAATTTCGATTTTTGTCATTTTAATTTCAGTTGATTCCTTTTTTATTGACCGAGCGATGAGAAATTTTCTTATTTCAAAAATGAATTATGTTCACTTACAAGTGAGCGTCACAGTTACATCTTTAATTGCTCCCAAAGTGTCCCAACAAAACTGCCTAAACAGTAATTAATTTCTTAGCTAGGAATACAAAATGCATTTCATCTTAAAATAGCGAATATTCCCGCATTTCACTTCAACCTAAAACTTAGTTATAAAACATTACCAAAATGGTACTAAAAGCACACCTGTTAAGAATGTACCGAATGAATTCCGGCAATTAACATTAAAACACTTGCATGAGAAAATAATTGATAACTTGCAAGTGAACATATGTTCAAGCTGTGTTGCTTATATTGCATTCATACCTGCAGACAGTGTTCAATAATGAGAATCAGTTCGTCCGATAGTTTACATATCCTTTCCAAATAAGTGAGCAAAACCCGGTTTTAAACTTGGTTTAATCCGAGTTAAACACGGTGGTACTGTCACCGGGTTAAAAGTGGGTCTTTTAGCTTACCGAGCAGGTTTTTTCTAAGAGGGTTTTTTTCTGAGTTAATGAGGGTTCGTTTTTTTAAAACACTTCTTCATAGTTTTTTTAGCTATGGCATAAAAAAACCTACTTATTCCAGAGAAGCGAGTTAAGAAACCCGCTTAAAACCATATTCTTGGTAAGTTGGTTTAAACGAGTTTTAAAACCCACTTGAACCAACTTATAAACTCACTTATTTCCAAAAAGACTCGCTGAAAACCCATATAAAGCGAGTTTTGGTTATAAAAACCTCTTTTCATTTGGGAAGGGAATTCACATTTGCCGGTGCGTTAAAATCGGTATTAACCTATATATGAATTAATTTCAAATATCATCCATAAGCGTACTGTCATACTTCCACCCCGAGTATGTGTACTGACAGTTCCAAGGCTGTAAATCTTGTGTGGTTATTATTTTTATTCATGTTTTTAAATGTATGTTAATTTCTCCTTTCTCCATGTGCAGCCCTTCTTTGATATACATGTAATATTCATGTTCTTTTTCTCACCCTTTCGGCCTAATATTACCGACTTTATTGATTTGTTCTATGATGTATTCAACTTTCCTTCCCCTTGTTGCCCCCCTTAATTGTCCTTTGTTTTTTATGGTCGGAAAGAACATTCCTTGCACGCCTATTCCCATTATATTTTACCTAATCGAAGTGCACCTGCTCAGTGGTTAATGTTTTGTAGGCTATTGTGTTTTCCAGGGTCATTTGTGTACGTGGCGTTCCCTGTAACAACGTAAATCTCTCTTGCAGTTGTTATATAAGTCACACTTACACCAGCGTGCAATGCGAGCTCATCTGCACTGTACAAGTCGATTAGGCTTGTTTCTCTGTTTGTATGAATGAAGAAATAAATGAGACATTTAACTCCTAGCATTTTCGAAGATATTTAACTGTCCCCGAATAAATATAGGCATCAGCTGTTGGATATGGCAATTTTTGACAACTGAAAATAAATAACGCCAAGCTTCAACGAAAGTTTTCTTCAAAATTATCTTACTGAAAACATTTGATCTCTTCGTCAATTGTGGCTGAATTTTGTAGACACTGTCATAGAGGAGAACTTGTCCAACAGATTGATATACATGGTATTTCTTCGTATATTACCACTATAATGTTTGGTCAACTACGCCAGTATGATCAATATGAAATAGCCTCTATTATGCGGATAAATGAAACTAATAAATGTGTATTAGTATTGAAACTGCTGTTCACTATCTTAAAACTCATCATATAAAACAGTAACTACAATTTATTATAAGTGAACATGTCAGGACTTGAGATGTTTTTGATTGGGTTACTTCTTCTTGCCCTCACCCGACTTGTTTACTAGGAAATGTTTTCGTAGATACAAATGCGGTCAAATGAAGGGTTGACGTGAACAAACTACTATGTGAACATAATCAATAATGCTATTTTCAACCGTTTTCTTCCCTTCCCAAATAAGCGAGCAAAACCTGGTTTTAAACTGTGTTTATCCGAGCTAAACACGACGTTACTGGCACCGGGTTAAAAGTGGGTGTTTTAGCTTACCGAGCAGGGTTTTTCAAGGCAAAATATAGGTTTTCAACGGTTAGGCTTCCGGAAGAAAATGCAAGGCTTCATAACGATTTGTCATTATATGTTAAACCACTCCAACCAAGCAATGACTGATTAAGACTAAACCCACTTATACTAGCATGTCAAAACAAATGAATGCTATCTTTCGGGAAAACGCATTACAGAAAGGATGATATGCATATTCATGCGTTGCGTATTAACATAAACCACGTCAAATTGTGTGTTAAGTGTCAGAAGTGAAGACAATCTTTGTCTTTTGGATATGCATTGTTTGAGTACTTTCTGCGTATTCGGCTGTGCAATTCATATTATCTACAAGAGAATGAATAAGTTGCTACAGTGGGACGCCACATACATAAGACAGTGCCTCTCCACACAGACCTCCGGGAAAACAACAATCCATAAAAACATAAGCCACTTGATGAGGGTACATACGTTAGGGAACAGAGGCGCAATGAATGGCCTGGCACACCATAAGGAATGACTAGGAGAATCAAAGAGGACAAACTGTGAAGGGGGGAATAAATGGATGGAAAAGATCACAGGACAATACATGTATTTACAATAATCGGACCATCACACATGGTTCTCAAAAAAACAAAAATTAAGCATAAACAATGTTGACATTTGGACAATAGATGAGAAATATAAGGTATTTTACACATGTTGTGGAAGTAAAAAAGCGATATAGTTACATTGATTTCAACTGCCCTTTTCGTGACTGCTAAGATAAAACACCCAAAGGACTATTGTATTGTATCCAAATCTGCTTACGGTGTACATCATGGGAGCTTAGTAGACAGGTTAATTGAGGGAAACGATAATATGTAGCACACGATACATCACAAATCTTCACGAAACAGTCCATTATCAGGAAAAAACAGTAGCCAATAACAAGAGAAATCCTTGGAAGTTCTGAAGTGTACGTGTCTATGTTGGCACAAAATTACGTTTTTGAGTGATGTTGCGATCGCTATCTTACATTTGTCGAAATTATATCGAAAACAAGACACGGTGAGGTCAGCAACTTGTAGCTCAATGACCTTAACTGATTTTAGATAACTATGGACAGTGACGTCGCATTAAAGCATACTGAACAACATATAAAGTGCGGATGCTTCCTTAAAGTAATATTATGCTCATTTTTTGTTCATTTGTTTACCTAACCAAACATATATATTTCCTATAGTTAAAACATCAATAAACATGCATTAACAAAGAATGAACTCATAATGTATTGATCCGTATTTGTTGAAGAAAGATGTTTGTACAACATAAAATTAAAAAAACTTCCAGCTTTTTTAACTTTCAGGCTATTTTACAAATTTTATCTCATGCTTTAATCTGACCTATCGATTCTACGATGAGCGCTTGTCATTGTGCTGATTTGTCTGGTAAGAAAAGGATGTTATGCACACTAACTGATATGTTGTAAAGTATGGATTAGGATGTCCTCGACCCACACATACTTATGTACGAGGAAAATAGAAATATCTCCCATCCAAAAAAAAAAAAGAAGGATTTTATCGTTTCTGTTCCTATGTTCATATATTCATTGTGTTTTATAATTTTTATGGACTGGGAAAATCGCATAATATTGTATTGCATTTTTATGTGGAATGAATATGGAATCAGATATACATGGTCATGTACTTGTACATAAAATAAAACTATCGCAAGTCTTGCCCATTGCAAAACATTGTTTGTATTTTGTTCGGAGTTAGTTTAAGAATGTATAATATTTGATCATTGGACACGGGTGATATTGTTTTCTCAGTATGAAACATCGCTATGTGTGGTAATTAACTTCATAGTATATAGAGAGTCATAAATGATTAACTTTTTCATGACTGGCATGACCTTCCGTGACATATTTCACTTTATCACATTCAACCAATAAATAATGTAATACTTAATTTTCAATAACTCATATAATATTTGCATGATACTATAACAACGTGTCACGACGACTTATTTTATGTTGTCTCAGCGTTAAATACGTCTGTAGAGTTTACCTTGACTTAGCATTCACTTTAAAGATATATTATGCTCACTTTTTTGTTCATTTGTTTACCTAAACAAACGTGAAAAATCTACACAGAATACATTTATAATGTATTTATATGTATTAGTCGAAAAAAGACGTTTGTATTATCATAAAATTTAAAACATCTGAAAAGCAAGCGGGTGTTTTTTTACTAGTTTTGTCTGTTAGTAATATGATCAAACAAGATTGTTTTAAACGGTTATACTCGTACATTGTAATGGTTCTTATTAATGATGTTTTAGACTATGTAACAACAACACTGGATGAAGCTTATTATAGAATATATAGGTTCAGATGAGCCAGATACATCTTTAACTGGATGAGCCAACGTTGGATTCTTGTTCTAGATAACATGTCTGGGCCCGGGATTATATCGGGTATTTACACTGGGCACTCGAATCACAAAATGTCCTCATATTAGTCTGATGGGGGCATGAGTATGGAAATGCCAAATTAGTGCTGAATATTTTTTCTGGTCCATTTTGTTTTGAAATTTTATAAATGTTGTGTTTTGAGTAGTGAATGTAAGTATGCGTTATAATAGCGGACCCAGATCCGTTGCCGCATCATTGTATGATACACAGATACTCTTAACTTGTAGTTCCATTAGAAAGACCTTATATTTTCAATGGTGTTCTTTTTTCGTTCAATCATTTATTCCGACAGGCTGACTGACATGTAATTAGACATTCGCACTGGGTGAGTGGTTTGATAGTGATTGTCGCTCGTCAACTCTTGGGAATATACTTGTTGTAGTGTTTATAACTTGTTATATCACACCCATCAACGGAACATTTTATCTGACTTGTATGAAATATTCAGAAGAAATGTATAACAAGGTGTGTCACATTTTGTACTGAAACACTTTTATGGTTGGTTCTATTTGGAATAAAATGAACAGGTGGGGGGGGGGGGGGTATTTCTCAGATGTATGACAATTTTACAGAGGAAATCTCAATTTTACAAAATGTGTTTATGCATTGAACTAAACCAAATTGTGATATGTACCGTTATGGAACTAAATCCGTGACATTGACCTAGTACATAAATGTTTGATAAGGTTAGTGATGAGGAATTGTAAATGCAAAACAAAATTGGAAGATATAGTGCCCAACAGATTATTTTTTCAGAACATTTTCGTCTGTTTTATCGTCATGAAGAATAAACAGTGCTTAAAAAATATCGAACATGTCCTGGGATGTATTATTAAATCTGCAAAACACGATTGATTTTGCCGAAGGGAACTGTAATGCTGTCATGAAAACCCAGAATTGTAAACATAAATATTAAAAAAATAGCTATGGATCGCATGAAATTAGAGCATAACACATTGAATGGCGACAGCTTGCTTAATAATGCAAATTGTTATGCATAAAAGTCCCATTAAAAATATTATGCATACACTTGACGTCAGGTTTCCCATGGTGACTTCAAGCCAATAATTGTTAATTCCAATGCGTGTTACCGGAGCCCTTCCTCTACATGAACACATACACATATAACCGTCAGATTGAGGTCCCACATAAAATGTAGTGCATTTGTTGAATTGAATTTCAATTTACATTTGTGAATTAAATAATCGTTCACTATTCAGGCAATCTTCATGAATATGTATGAGTATTGTCGTTAATGATACAGAAATCAGTGCTGACATCAGATGATGAGAGCAATAATCCTTGTGGAGCCGATATTAATGTGGTCCGTTGTACTATAATGACATTTTTCTGCTATAATGATTATTTGCGAGCCGCTGTTCGATTTCCAACCTCTTCTGTAAGTGACGTCATGTCCAGAAAACATCACATGTGACGTCACCATGTACTGACAGTAAGCAATATTTGCCTCATATGGCAATATGAAAACGAAGTGACCACGTAGAGTAAATATTGTTTCCTGCTTGCAAATAGTGACATACATGTTTCGTTTTCTTGAAATGACGTCACTTATAGAAGAGGCTAGAAATCCCATAGCAGCGCTCATTTAGAAAAGATTGATATCAATGTGAACAGCGAAAGATGCATGTCTTTGTATCGGTATCAAGATGACAATTAGAGGTTATTGAATGACTGATAAGCCCTCTATCCCAAATATTTAGACGCTTAACTCTTGTCGTATCCACTTTATTTTTTACCAGTTGTTATTTTTAGTGTCAAATGTTTGCCGGAATATAACAAATTCGTAAAAACCAAAGCGATGCCATATTTATACGACTAAGAAACCCTCATTAATTTTAATTACATCGATATTGGGATAAGCTATTTTAATACCACTTATTCAATATCCTTTACTTATTGTCTTAACTCCCTTAATTAAATAACTACACTCGGTGTTCATCACATATCGAACTAATTACCATGTGAATAAAAACTCAAATGCAGATACGTTTGATTAATGGGCATCTTATCGCAAGTATTCCATCAAGTTCCGTGCACCGATCCATCAAGGATGCTGTCTATATTCAAACATTTCCAAAGATCGAGGATTGGAAACTGATCCTATCAGCAGACAGCATTTAGTGTGATACCTTTAACCTGCACAATCTCTGGACTATCAAAGGATAATAATTTTAATATTTAATGGCTAGCCGCATACTTGGGTGAACTGATGCCAAAGTGAACTAACCCACATCTCATGAAGATTGAGCTTTCTAATCCTTGTTATTGTTTCTGAGTTATGGCCCTTTGATGTTTTTATACATATGGTGTTTGTCCGCGCTTCATCTCCAATACTGCTGGTTGGATTTCAGCCACACTTCACAGGATTGACCTACATCAAGTGTACTTCATCCTCGGTACCCAGGCTAACATAACATACATTATGATAATGTTAAGAATTGCCTGGGTACCGAGGATAAGTGTACTTGTGCATCTTCGTTGTTTTTTTCCGCTCAGATAATTTTTTACTGACTTATGGCCCTTTGAAGTTTTTATACATATGCAGTGCATGGTGAACTGATCAAACACTATCTTTCTTGTTTGCTTGATGTTTTATTCTAACATCTTGTATCAGTATTACAATTACTGACAAACTGTCATCTGGGCGACATATGTTTTTATTAAAAAACAACCATCTAGTTTTGGCCTAGTTTCCAGTTTTCTAAGACATCTATAGCAGGAGATTCTGAATAGGTGTACAAACCCATATCTATCATAGATCCTTCCAAGTTACTAAGCCTGACTGAACTAAGAACCAGTATTTGTACACTTTGGCATTATTTCAAGTTTTGAAGTGAAGTACGCATGCCAAACTGAACTATCCCACAAAATCATTTTTTTTAAATGCAAATAAATATCATTTGGAACTAAATAAAATGTATTCCTATACCAACAAATTACAGCATGAATACTTCATATGTTGTCTAGAAATTATTGTCGTTTATGGGGAATTCTAAATACTTTAATTGTCAATTTTCTCAAAACGACCTATGTGAGTCTTAGTTCACTTTGGCGTCAGACCACCCATATAATATAAGCAATTACATATACACGGATATTATTATAGTCTTAGAACCTTGAACTTATTTGGAATATAACCTAAGCACGCGAGATGAATTGCGGAATTTCTTTCATGGATAACACTAAGCATGAAACGGAAGTAAGATCACAATAATTTGCGTGATAGATAATCTTTAGATCATACGTAGACCAATTCTCTTTATAAATCTAATTTGTCTCGTCTATCGTTAATTCGTTTTCTTATTGATATTGAACTGATGGACGTTATCTTCCATTGCCACGAAAGATTTCCATAAAATTACCAAAATCAAAGCGATGAAGTATTTTAGTGAATGTGAAAATCTCCTTATGCATGTGGCCGATATTCTCAACCTTTGCTGGAATGTATATTGTCAGGATATTTGGTATTTACAGTATACATCATTTAGTGGTATACCTTAATGCTCTCTCTATGCTGTTAATACATAAGAAGTTCGTGCACGTGTACATTTTGTATCTGCATCGGTTGAATATCAACCTACCAGTTCAAAGGAGTATTATGTCATTGCTAGTGATATAAAATGCCCTTCAAAAGTTCCTTCACACTTCGACAATTTCCCATTGCAATTAATGTATTTTCATATTTGTTTCACATGCAATTAATCCAAAATGCTTTTTAACACAGCACTAATTGTATGTAGAAGTATTTATAAAACAAGTTATCTTATTTTCTGTGTCAGACCAATCAGTTACATACATACATTGGTTTGGGATGCAGGCCGATTGATGCTGCTGCCGAGATGTGCAAATTGTTGATTCTTAACTATCCATCACAGAAGTGGGATGAATAATTTTACTTTATGGTCATACATGTTTTATTTGAAATTCGGTTAGAAAAAGTAACGAAATTCAAAATATTCAAGTGTGAAGAAACTTTTGATGACAGTGTATTTTAAATTTGTGTTTGCCCAAGTGCGCATGTTTCACTAAATTAAGCATTTTACATGGCTTTAATTCACCCGTATATCAGTTATACATGGCGGTAAGTTGACCTTGACCTCTGTAACTAGATTATCCTGACCTGTTCTCCCGCAAGAAACTGACAGACTTAACTAAATTTGTGGGCTCAAATTTTAAGAATTATTTTCAATATCTTTAAAAGACCTAGATACAAATTGTGAATTTATCAAATTCTTATAGCTACATTTTATTTTGTCACTTCAGGTTCATCAACTAAGACAGACAGACAAACAGTGTGGTATTGATAGTGTTGATGACCTCAGGTTCGGAAGACAATGTGTGATTGACAGAACAAACAAACTCCGTTACAATCAGCACAAAGTAAGTGACTGACTTCATCATCGTTTAGTTAAAAATGCAATGTAGAATATAAAATCATGTTTTGAGGAGCATGAAAAATGGGTCAATGGCGCTACCAGGATTCGAACCAGGGTTTCCGAATTGCCGGCCCGGTATGCTAACCACTACACCACAGCGACCTAACGTCGTTTGCGTGAAAATCAAACTTATAAAGTGGATTTAGGTTAACTACACTGTGGACAAAGTACGGGCGAATTTTTACATCATCCACACAGCACTTAACACCAGCTGTAGTAATATTGACATAAAATCATGTTTTGAGGAATACGAAAAATCGGTCAATGGCGCTACCGGGATTCGAACCCGAAAATTATGTTACCAATGCTACTCCGTAGAAACGTCAATCGATGGCGCATGTCTGGGTACATGTATCTCTATTGATATATGTTCGGATAAGCATTTTGATACTAATACATGCCTTTTTCTATGGTTCCCACGGGTCAGACTATTTGACCCATTCCTAAAGCCAAATATTTTTTTTCCCAAACAGATAAAAAGTCCCAATCAGAAGCATGTAAGAAAACTCGTCTACTGGAGCAACCTGTAATATCTTGAAGCTCTTTGAATAACTCCATTATTGTCCCTTGTGTCATAAAATGTAAGGTTAGTGGACATTGTGTGTGTCTTTTTGACAGTTGATATGTATATTAGAATGCTTGTTTATATAAAATAAAGATATGAAAATTATGTTCTTTTAACTACATGAATTCCCAAAATTGGAGTTGAGGCGAATAAAGTTTTCCCTTATTTGCAAATTTTATGACGCAAATGTTCCCAATTTATCTAGGGTCTTTTTCCCAAAATGGATAGAAAAAGTCCTGTATTAGTTCAATAAATGTGACTAATGCGTTCAGTTTTATCTTTGCCATTTTTCGCATACCAGTGTCAATTCTGAAAAGGTAATTAAAATGCAAAAGAGGTGCACACTTCTGTGACAAACCTTTTATGTCCTGTCAAATACAGCCGAAGAATGAATCTGTTTGCAGACGCTGTTCGTTCTCGGAGTGTCGATTTTCATGATATTGGCATTCGGTACATAACAATATGTGTTAGCATGATCCTCGGATTTAATTCCATAGGCTTATATTAACATGAATCGTGACCTTGTATATCGCACAAACATACACATAGGTCTACCACCTTTGTCTTGTTGACGACAATTTACGAAAATAATACTAAAAATACCAGGAACAAAAGATGACTAAACTGATAATAGTATTATCATTTTCACAGCTTTATAGTGTGTTTACTTATCTATTTATATATTTAATAAAACGTCTGACATTGGTTAGATGTCAGGGGAATACAAATATAAAAAAGACATTTTAGCAATATTATTTAGTAGAATTGCTCTTTTTTAGCTTATGGAATTCGTAATTATATTAACTGTTTCAGTCTCTATATGAACCGTTCGCTGATGGTAAGTATAGTCGAACCTCGTACCATCCGAAATTAATACAGGTTTCGATGTATCTTCTCAGGCACGTCGAATTGAAATGGGCTACGAAAGCATGTATTATTCGAAATAAAATTTCGGGCCGGATGGAATCGAATGAACGAGATCTGACTGTATACTTTATTCGACGCAGCCGTACTAACATGATTTTGCTATTTGCACATCAGCGTTTTGTAAACCAATCAAATCTTACGTTAACCCACAAGGCAATTTCTCTTCAGCCGAACAACGTTTGTAACCTTGACGCAGATTGGTTAACATTTCGTTAAGGCCTATATATTTGTTTACCAAACCTACAAATATTGACTTGTTTATTGTTAAATATTTTGTCTTCCGAAGCAAAGTAATGAACACAATCATTGCGTAAATGGTGTAATGTTTGCCAAATACAATCCAGTTTGTTTTGCAGATTACTTCCAATACGGCCAGAGAATGTTCCAACCTCCGTATATCTACAGCCTCCTTCCTTCTTTCTATGCCAGTCTTCTGCTGATTCTACATATTTGCTCATATCTTGACACAATACACGGCGACGATACGTATAACCCCCCGTACAAACTGCATGTACATAAAGGTGCTATCGTTTTCAATGCTAAAGTCGACGTACAGTCATTAGATCAAAGACAAATATTTGAGGACCCGATTAATATGCTTGAAATCAAATGGCTAAATAGTACCACGTACTCTATATCTATCAGCTGGCGTTTCGTTGATGATTACAATTTGACTGGGTATGTCAAGGATTCGGTGGTGGAATATTTTCCTAAAGGGGGGAGATTTCGCTCCCATCCTTTGTACGATGACGTCAGAGAGTTCACCTTCGCTAATCTAGATTCCGGAACTGTGTATACCATTTGTGTGTACATGACTGAAGTATATGGAGAGGATAACTCTAGCAGTATATTACATTCAAAATGTGTTAAAATTAATACAATTGATTATATACGAAAGGACAGTGTGGTGTTTATGTTAATTTCGCTGGGATATTATGCTTTTATGGGTCTACTCGGATACACGCAATGGAAGCGGAGATGGTGGGCTATAAAACAGAAGAGTAAAAATAGATCAAAAAATGAAGTAGCCGATCAGATGGACAGTAATTGTGTTATAAGATGGAAAGATCTAGCGGAGAGAGAGACATTAATGAACAACCCTGGATGTTCTATAGAATCCGCGGATAAATAAGATACACCTGTAGTAAGTAGTATGCAAATGATAATAATCAGGCCTAAATTGAACATCTTCAATGCCATGTTTAAAGATTTATCTGCATGGCTCATCTGAACATAACATGTTTGAATTGGCTTCATCCAGTATTGTTGTTACATTGGCTAAAACATCTCTAATAAGAATCATTGCAATGTATAACCAATTGAAAATATCTTTTTTTACCATTTTACTAACAGACAAAATTTGCAAAATAGCCTGACTTTTATGATGTACAAACATCTTTCTTCAACAAATACGAATTAATACATTATGAGTTCATTCTTTGTTAATGCATGCTTATTGATGTTTTAACTAAAGGAAATGCATTTTTTGTTCTTGTTTAGGTAAACAAATGAACGAAAATTGAGCATTGTCCAAAAAAATACAGAGTGTTACTTTGACACTTTCAACAAAATGGCGACACCAATTTTGGGATATGTTGAAAATTTCTTCGTTTATCCTCATCTTATACTAACGATTGGTTGTTACTTTTCATTCCATCCGCCACGCGTGAGTAAACTATCTAGCTTTTGGTTACTCCAAAATATTAGACGTGCACATGCTCATCTAACCATAAACATTCATTATTGTGTTGTTTTACATTTTACTTTCACTTTGCATGTAACGTCTAAACGGGCCCTATGCAATGTGATTTCAAAGCAGTTTCGAATATTTTCGAATTCGCGAATTATATCATTTATTGACGTAGAAAAACAGTTACAAGCGCCGTAAAATGTCGTTTTATACAGATGATAATTACCTTCAAACGCTTTATATTCGATTAAATGTTCTTCGTGTTATCCTTCTGGCACTTTGCCCACAACATGGTAGTATACGAAATCGACGTAAGGGTTTGGACGAAATAATTTTACGCACATGTTATTTATCCCGCTTTAAAGATGTCGGGTTAAGGAATCCAAAATTTTCACACACCAAATATTTTCAGTATTGAAGCAGTGTTATCTATATTAAGTAATAAGATTGGCTTTGCATGTTCCATAACGATCACAAAAGCATCATTACATACCGTGAATGATCGATCAGTTTTTCCAATTTGTGCACGATCTCTGGCATAAATTGTTATCTATTTTTTGTTGGCGACAATAAAGGTTTAATGCAAAGATATAATAATTCACTCCTACTACACTTGTCTAGGCTGGATGAGGTTCTGAGTAAGGTAACTCAGTTTTTACCGAATTCATTCAGGTTTGTCACGCCCATTCATGAATCAAAATACACGTACACTATTTACCTCCCTTGTTCTGAAATTGTCGGCCATTTTGATAGGCAATTTTCCTTAAAGTTTATGGGGGATATAATTTAAACGATTATAAACTATTCCGATATACATTGTATAAAAAACGTATTCATTATGCTCATGAGGGCATTTGGCTCAGTTAGTTGAAGAAATAGTGGATGTCACATGCAACTTATCTTGGTATTTTCTCAATTATCACATATTAGGAAATTACTCCTATAAGAGCTTATCAGTTTTGCCTATCAAAAAGGCCGACTGTTAAGAATAAGGAAGGTAAATAGTGTAGATGTGGAAACTATGTATATATGACTAGGGATGTAATTTTATACAAGTATGTACTATTATATTGCCAGTGCAATGGGAGAATGAAAGTCTTGTATCACACAATCAACTTTATATCATTATTTTGTATTACTCATAACCTTATGTGTATGTATAATACGTTGAATAGAAATAGACCCAAGCATTGATTTCTATGAAATTGTGCTATGAGACGTGTAAGACGATGCGGTAGACAATGGCCCCGTTGGGGAATGTGTTCTCTACGGTGGCATAGAGGTGACCTGTGTGAAATTATTTTCATCTCGTGGCCATGACTTACAAACTCGTTCCCACGACAGTACGGTGACATGGAGGTGACATAGGTGAAAGTATTTTTTATCTCGTGGCCACGACTTACTATCTCGTTCCCACGACATACTAAGTCGTGGTCAGATAAAAATAATTTCACACATGTCACCTCTATGTCACCGTAGTTCTTCGTGACATTTCCGCTCTAGATAATACATTCAAAGTTTGTCTTCAAATTCTTATATTGGAAAGTTGTCAGTTTGCTTGCTGAAGAGCACGTGACCTACGGGCTGTCAAGTGAACTTCTTTCAAAAAGTATGAAATAAAATATACCAAAAAGTAGGAGAAAAGTAGGAAAAATAAGTAATCAAGTTGCACCAAAATGAGTTTTTACATATCTTTGTGCAGAACTTTGCATTACTCACAGACATAATTTAATAAGACATAATTGTCTCATCAAGATGATTCCAGTCTTCAATGCACTCCCAATTGAAAACTCGGATACTATTATAACAAGATCTCTGTGAAGTACACAATATGAACCCAAAAAGTAAGAAATTTCATGAACTTTGGACCAAAAGGTAGGAAAAAGTAGGGAAAATAAGGAAAAAGTAGGAAGAATAAGGGAAATAAGGAAAAAGTAGGAAAAATAAAGGAAATAAAGAAAAAGTAGGAAAAATAAGGGAAATAAGGAAAAAGTAGGAAAAATAAGGTAATAAGGAAAAAGTAGGGAAAATAAGGAAAATAAAGAAAAAGTAGGAAAAATAAGGGAAATAAGGAAAAAGTAGGAAAAAAGGGAAATATGGAAAAAGTAGGAAAAATAAGGACCGCTTGACAGCCTGGACCTACAAAAAACCAATAAGTAGGAAAAATAAGGGAAATAAGAAAAAAGTAGGAAACATAAGGGAAATAAGAAAAAATAAGGGAAATAAGGAAAAAGTAGGAAAAATAAGGGAAATAAGGAAAAGGTAGGACAAATAAAGGAAATATGGAAAAATAAGGGAAATAAGGAAAAGGTAGGAAAAATAAGGACCGCTTGACAGCCTGGACCTACAAAAACCAATAAGGTCTAATGACCAACGTAAATAACAGTTCTGACATGCTGTTATAAACGGCACAAAACTCCAATATTACCCAGAATTAGAATACTGTATAATTATCATGTATGAACGTGCAATATGTTGCTGATTATTGTCATTCTTATCTCATTATGCCATGCTAGCTATAATGGATTATTGTAAACTCATGTCATTACCTTCCATATGCTCTTGTTTTACATTTCAGATTATGTTTATTTTGTTTCATTATAATTGACAATAAATACTGATTTATAGTTGCGTTATTTTATGATTTAATTGATCAAAAGAAAAAAAAATACAATACAATTTATCCAGAGAGGATATGAATTCGAAATCGCGAATTCATGAATTCTTTAAGTGGAAATCTTGAAAAAATCTGATCCATGAATATGCAATATTATTAATGAGGTAGTCTAAATGTAATGTGGTCTTTAATAGGTTTGACTTTAGTTATAAAACAAGAATAGTTGCAAATTACCTAATGTCCTAATAAAATGGAAAGTCTCAAAGTCAATGTACGGAAACGGCAACAAGGTCAAAATCTTGACTGGTGGTACGACCTTGTCTGCGACCTCTTACGATTTGGAATCGCAGGTCAGACATATTGAACTTGACCATCGACCTTGCTGCGACTGATATTGCTGTGGTAATCACCCAGAACTCAAGCCACCAGTTGTGCGCTCTTTCTACAATTTGCCGCAATTCCATTTTTTTTTCGATCATAGCTAGGTCGTAACCTGGTCGCAGGACCGGTGTGAATTGAGCTATAGCGAACTGAGTGAAACATCTTAAAGTTTGGAGAATGAATTACAGGTTTTAAATAGATTTTTCATAAAAAAATAAAGGCTTTAAAGAATATTCCAAAAAATAAAGGCTTTGAAGAATATTCCAAAAAATAAAGGATTTGAAGAATATTCCAAAAAATAAAGGATTTTGAAGAATATTCCAAAAAATAAAGGCTTTGAAGAATATTCCAAAAAAATAAAGGCTTTAAAGAATATTCCAAAAAATAAAGGCTTTAAAGAATATTCCAAAAAAATAAAGGATTTAAAGAGTATTCCAAAAAATAAAGGATTTGAAGAATATTCCAAAAAATAAAGGATTTGAAGAATATTCCAAAAAATAAAGGCTTTGAAGAATATTCAAAAAAATAAAAGCTTTAAAGAATATTCCAAAAAAATAAAGGATTTGAAGAATATTCCAAAAAATAAAGGATTTGAAGAATATTCCAAAAAATAAAGGCTTTAAAGAATATTCCAAAAAAATAAAGGATTTAAAGAATATTCCAAAAAATAAAGGCTTTGAAGAATATTCCAAAAAATAAAGGATTTGAAGAATATTCCAAAAAATAAAGGTTATAACAATTTTCATTTGGAGGTCTGAATAAAAATAACAGTGATATTCAGCAAGACGTTTTATTCAACAAATAAATACATTCAGAGCATCAATAATAACAGGAACTCACAGAATGATTACATGGATATACATCATACTATAAACTATATACAAATGGCAATGCTATATAACAATAACAAGAGGGCCATGATGGCCCTTAATCGCTCCAACAGAGTGACTCAATTGTTTGGTACTATGGTCCTGCGTCACAAGGGTGCACAATTACTTGAAGTCAAGATTCTCACTAAGATAGCAAAACTTTTGTTTTCCAACATGTTAAGCATATCACTATAATTATAATGTATACATATCAGGAAAGTTAACCGCACCTTGTCAGCCATGTTTTATAGTGAATCACACACTTTTGAACAATCTTGGTAAAGGGCTACCTAAGGAACATTTTGGCAACATTATTTCAAAACAGGGCCTGTAATTTTTGACAAGAAGATTTGAGTAGTTTCCACTAGATACATATAGGAAACGTGGTTCCATCCCCTGGCAGCCTTATTTTTGACAAATCTGAATAATTTGAACAACCTTGGCAGAATATCACCTAACGAACATTCAGATAAAATTGTATCAAAATTGGCCCAATAGTTTTGGACAAGAGGATTTTTGAAGTTTCAACTTTGATACGTTTAGGAAAAGTGGCTTCGCCCCCCTGGTAGCCATGTTTTTTTATGAATGCGCATAATTTAAACAAATCTTAGTAGAGGGTGACTTTGGTTGGTAGTTTTTGAATAGAAGATTTTTGAAGTTTCCACTATATATATACATAGTACTTTAGTGGTGGTTTCAGAGATGGTTTTTAACAATTGTTGACTGATGTACAGAAGGAATGGACAGACAACGGACAAAGACCGATCAGAAAAACTCACTTGGGAACATTTTGCTTTGGTAAGCTAAAAGTTAAGATATACTGGTACATCTTTTATACCATTGAAATTGTTAACATATTGCAGACATAGTAGTACATATTGTAGACTATATTGTAGACTTCTTCAGCGTAAAATAGAATATACAGTTAAAACACATCAATTATCAGCAATTTTATCAAATATCTGAAACGCCAAATCTTCAACTATAGCTGAGTCATGTACAGCTGTCATGTGACCTAGTGAGCGTTCTTCCTCACCAACCAGTACTAACCTGTCCCTACGCAAGACAATCCTATAAATTCAAGTCAGATACTATTCATTTATGCAAAACAAAATTGTGTCATTCTCCGAGATTTTTGGCCCGAATGACATATCTTTACATTTCTGAATGCAGGGATATTTGTAGGTCACTACAAAACATTCTTTAAATTTTTTATTGCAAAACAACATTTTTTTATGGAATTACAGAAGTTTTAATAAGGTCATCAAGACTAGATCTACAAAAATTGATGTGTTTCACAAATTTAATACAGCAAATATGTTTTCAGATACAAAAATATTTTACAAATAAATGTTTATTATTTTTCCCTTAAGAAATGGGGCCGTCTCAATGTTTACCGATAATTGTTTTGCTTCTGAAATCTTTTACTGAAATGTTTCAATTATCTGTTGCAATTTATGTGAATGCATGATGTCATAATGTGAAATCATGACGTCATCTTTATTGCGTTTTTCTCAGAAACGAGGCTCAGTGCATTTGGGAGACTGCCACAATTGTCATCCACAGAACATCATAGATACACATTTTAAAACGCAATTGAAAACTGCACAACATGATGAATATCGATGCGTCATTATGTTCGAGTTGGACAGTTTGAGCTTAAATGGTACATCATTCATACTTATAGACAGTGGACAATGAAATTAGTTCTGGAGTCAACAATACTTTACTTATCAGACAGCTGTTCAATTCAGTATCATAATGTGGTACGCTTCGTGTGTCATGTGACACTCCTAGTTGCATCCTCGGTACCCAGGCTATTCATAACAAATATGATACCCTCGGCAAAATGGCTAACAAAATATTGTAATGTATGAATATTCATTAGCATTTCTCGACCAATGAAATTGACGATTACAACAAAGAAGGAATCTCCATTGTGAAGAGCTATCAGCATATTCAACAAAAAGGCAGCATAAAAAGATTTGAGCCACGATCTCCTCGGCAATTTCCGTTTCTCATGAGGTGTGTATCATGCGGCCAATCAAGCGGCTGGATTTCACCTCATTAATTATTCATGAGTACGATATTTTTACAGTCAGTTTGCCCAGGGTATCATACATGTTATGAGTAGCCCTAGTTGAAAACAAGGTAAAATGTATGAAAAATGATAAATGCTCTTGACATACATGTTCTCTATTTACAATTTTCTGGCAATAAATCTAGGCAAAAATATACACAAGATCATAAACAATAAACAACAAAACAGTAAACAATGATCAATAAATAATTAGCGCAAATATATCAAACAGTACTTTTCTGCTATTTATAGATATAAACATTACTAAAAACAAGAAATATCTTTAAAAAAGATAAACGGCGTAGACAGAATGATGTCTTGTATCTATATATACTATAATCATGGACCTGTCTTATCAGGGTCATTTTATATACATGCTTACACATATTAACTTCAGACAGGTAACGAACGCACAGCTTACGAAAACCCCATTTGGTGCCTCTTGGGTGAAGGAAAACCCCATTTGGTGCCTCTTGGATGAAGGAAAACCCCATTTGGTGCCTCTTGGATGAAGGAAAACCCCATTTGGTGCCTCTTGGATGAAGGAAAACCCCATTTGGTGCCTCTTGGGTGAAGGAAAACCCCGTTTGGTGCCTCTTGGGTGAAAATATAATTGGTCAGATTTTAAAAAGCTTGCTTAGAGGACAACATTTGGTTGGTCAAAAATGTAAGTCAAAATCAATGTTTTACAGCTACGCCTAATAATATTAAGCCGCCCTTGACCTAGTTCAGACCTAGGGATCACAATATAGACAGACAGATTGAGGTTAATAATATATAGAAAGGGCGATTAGTACATGCCTGCTCTCAGGTTGGAGGGGAAAAATCGATCATTTCAAGGGAAGGCAACATGTGAAGTCACTATTTGCAAGCAGGAAACAATATTCACACCATATGGTCACTTCGTTTTCATATTGCCATTTAGAGCAAATATTGCTGTCAGTACATCATGACATCACATGTGACGTTAACTGGATACGATGTCACTTAAAGAAGAGGTTGGAAATCGTACAGCGGCGCTCAAATAGGGAAAAAGCGACTCCCTACCGTGAGTGGCCTATCAAATCCTCCCATGGTAATAGGTTTACAAGTACGATGTTAACTATAATGAAAAACAAATCGGTTTACTGACTCAAACTCTTTTCTATCAACACAAAATAATGTCTAAAAAAAACACACTTCCTGATCAGTATTTGTTAGGGATGTCAACGAATGGCAATTTTGGAATATGAATATTCCGTCAACCTTCTGAGCGAATATTCAAATATAAGACCTACTTATTTAATAATAATAGATTTGAAATTCGAAGTTTAACTTTATGCTTATAAATTTTGTGTTTTAAACTGGCCACTGCCGTTGTAAAAATCCCCACAATTACTAATATTTTCAGGGCCTAAGTGTCATCACCAGAATGTTATATCTCTCTTGCACCCAAATATACAACATGACATGTCAATTAGCACCTGTAGATATTATTTTCACGCATAAAATGTCATTCAATGCAATACTGCCTATCATTGAAATTTAATACACTTGCATTCAGATTTTATATTGAAAACATATATTTCATCCAATATTCGAATGCCGAATCAGTATTCGAACGTACAAACTAATATTCAAATATCCGAATATTTGTTGACATCCCTATTATTAAGTAAAATACATAAATACATTAACTTACAATTTGATATACTTATTGAACAAAAAGCAATAAGCATACTCAACTAATTATCTACTCAACTAAACACATACATATCACTGTACTCAATATGTGTACAGTAATTTCACAGGTAACAACTTCTGCCGTATTTTAAATCAGCAGACATGGCAATACATGTACACATGGATACAGTAAATTATTTGACAAAATACAACAAAAAAATATAATGACAATATTCGGCAATGATAATGGTGATGATTATAATGATGATGATATTAATGCAAATAATGGCATTGAGAGCTCTAGACCACAAACACCCAATAACAATAATGAAAATATTGATAATAACAAATTAACTGATTAATATAGCATTTTTGACACTTAGGTAGGTCTCTGGCCAAACAAATTCATCAATACTGACAAAAAAATAACTACATGTAATAAACAAAACAACATACATGTACAAACAGTTCTCAAACAATGTTTTATTATAGAAACCTCATAGAACTGCATTGCAATAACATAATACATTAATGCTGACAGCTAGTGTGGTGCATTACGGTAAGACTTTCCATACAGACTTCAAAATCTCATCGATTGTGAAAAAAGTTCTAACAACTTATACTAGTCACTCTCGATGACTGCTTCCTGGCTACCAACCGGTCCTTGCGCCAATTGAGGGATTTTGAAGTTTGTGATCAAACCCCGCTAATTGCAGGGTTCGAACCTTCGGATCAGGAGTCAGGTGCTCTACCCCTCAACCACTGCGACTCTCATAAGCTTTTAAAGCCAGGGGTAAGTATAGTTTACTTTGAATTGAAACTTATTCACAGATAAAACATTTATAAAATAAAAATCACCACCATTTCGATCCAACTAAAGAAAGTAATATTTGTGTATGTAAAAATGATATAACTCAAAAGAATAGATTCACCTACATGATGTCAAATGAAATCCAAAATGCTGAAGTTAACATTTAACAAATGACTGAGGGATAATTAATCTGTGATAATAATACTTGTTGAGATAATTAATCTGTGATAACAATAATTGCTAAGAAAAATAGTTTTTAAGAAATGTATAAGGTCAATAAACCCAGAATTGATCTCTAAATAATATACTGCAATACATCGTTTTGGATTAAAATCATGATTTGAGGAAAACAAAAATCGGTCAATGGCGCTACCGGGATCCGAACCCAGGTCTACAGATTGCCGGTCCGTTATGCTAACCACAACACCACAGCGAGCCTTAAAGTACTTAAGTGGCATTACATTTTTCTCTCTTTTCAGATGGCTGGCTATATGGTAATTTCAACCATCCAAATTGCATTTCATTTCACAAAAAGGACATTCAGCTAGTTTGTTAATGACAAGTTTCTTAACTAAAAGTAGCCGACTTTAGTCATCAAAACGAAAGTAGGGATTTTGCACATCAGAGGGGGTTTCCAAATGTATGGTTATGATAATGTACACAGAATCTTTTGCATTGCTTTCATGTCATTCATTGTCACGTTCAACCGTTTGTGTATAGACTTGAAATGAGGAGCCAAATGTCTTTCATTTGAAAATTTTGTGGAGTTCAGTGAAAAAAATATTTTGTCTGCCAGAAGATTACATAGATTAATTACATATGTAATGTCGATTAAGCTATGAACTTATATGGGTCACAAACATTGTGCATTTAGCTATTCTAACAACAAATATGAAGTAATACTATAATACTCAAAATAAAAGAAAGACAACTCTTAACGGTACAATAAAACAATCAAGTCATTATCATTGCCTCCCCTTGCTCCAACTGCCAGTATTGAACTATAACCCTTAGGATCACAATAAAGAAGAACGAACACAGCACTTAACACCAGCTGTAGCAATATTGATATAAAATCATGTTTTGAGGCTATACCGAGATATATAGTTAATAATTTTGTCGTCTACCAGTAATTACATAGCACTTGTCACAGTATGACTTTACAAAAATATAACAAAGTATATCTACCTTGAATTCTGAACAGTAACACGCTTTAAAGCATCGCGTATGAATGGTCATGACCATCTAATAAAACATTTCTCATGAAAAAACCCTATACTTTGCAAACTCCAATACAAATATGAATTCTACATATACCAGAAGTTTCTAGAAAAACATAACATTATCTCCCTCCCCAGATATCCATCAACAAACAATTCAAGGCAAGCGACTTTAAGCTTAGCGACATCATATTGCAATGTACAACATATGCAATATACAAACACACATAAAGAACTTGACCAGCAAGACTACTGCTGAGAATAGAAATGTTCTTAGAAAATATTATGGTTTAATTAAAGCAAGCCAAGCATATCTCATTATGTGAGCTCTTCCATAAGAAAACCTGTGTTTGTGACGTGGAATATTTCCCAATCGAAGCGTTAACGTCATAAACTAAGCACTTTGTTCCAAGTGTTTTGGGAGCTTAATTGTGATTTATCGAATGTGAAAATGTTTCTCAATATTGCATTATTTGTTTTTTCTATTCGAAGAACAGGAGATTGTTTAAGAGTTAATGTTAATTTGAGTAAAGCATTACGAGGCGATGTCATCTTTCCATCTTTCCGCAGTTTAATTTTGTATTTTGTTCTTAATATCTGAATTACTATCAAAAGAAAATTAGATGACTGATTCAATAATTCTGGTAACACACTACAACAACACCTATTTAACTTTTAAGAAGAGAAAAATTCACAGAGATTTGTCTTCAACACAATGTCAATTCTGAAAGTTCACAATGTAACGCTACTTTGATCCAGAATGCTGTGCATCTTTCACGTACTACAGGAAGTTCATCTATGTAGAGCTCCATACATTGTCTGATACATTATACATGTAGTATAGACAGAGAGGATATTGTAGGTCGTGAAAAGAAAGTTTGCAGATCACATTCCATTATATGGACAACAGATCTGTATAGAACACGTAATGTATTAAGTTCTTTCATTTTTCTTTGAATTACCAGAGGGTTCTCGAACGGTGCCAATGTTCTGATAGATCTGTCTCTCGTCAGGCGGAGCTCTGTAAATATAAAACAAGTAAATCCATTGCACAAGCATTCTAGGTTTTAAGCTCACTGCCATATAAAAGTTTCTTAACAGTTGAATATTTTGAATTTCGTTACTTTTTATTACAGAATTTCAAATAAAACATAAATGACCATGAAGTAAAATTATTCATTCTACTCCTGTGCTCGATAGCTAAGAATCAACAATATGCACATCTTGGCAGCAGCATTAATCGGCCTGCATCCGAAACCAATGTATATGTGTAACTGATTGATCCGACACATAAAATTAGATCATTTGTTTCAGTACAAATTTATAAATACTTCTACAGAAAATAATTGCTGTGTTAAAAAGCAATTTTCAATTGCATTTGAAACAAATATGAAAATACATTAATTGCAATGGGAAATTGTCAAAGTGTGAAAGAACTTTTGGAGGGCAGTGTAGGTACCATTATCTTATAGTCTGTCTCCTGAGGCCAAGTGGAAAGTTGAAGGTCACAGTTCGAGAGCTGCCAGTTAATTAAATACCGGTTACTGTGTGTCTGGTCATTTGTAATCAACTACCAAAAGTCTATCAAGCATTTTGATTGATCAAGGTGCACATAGCTGGGCTTATTGTCCCAATATCAACCAATGAAAGGCTACGTTACAAGTCCTTTATGGATGTTAGATAAAGCCATATCCAAAAGTTTGGACCCAGAAAACAATTTTTTCGAGCACATTAAAAACCTAAAATTCAAGGAATACATGGAAGACTTACATTTCTTGATATTACGAATATAAAATCATGTTTTAAGGAACACGAAAAATTGGTCAATGGCGCTACTGGGATACAAACCCAGGTCTCCCGATTGCATGTCCGTTATGATAACCTCTACACCACAGCGACCTTACGTCATTTATGTGTAAATTTGACTTATAAAGTGGGATAAGAATAACAACACTATGGACGAAGTATGGGGCGAATTTTTACATCCGCCACACAGCGCTTAACGCCAGCTGTAGCAGTATTGATATAAAATCATGGTCTGAGGAACACGAAAAATCGGTCAATGGCGCCAAGACTGATAAAATACATAAAATCTTACTGGGGTAAATCTCTAGGTCTGAAATGATGAGTCTCTGCAGGGGCTGGCGGAGGATGGAAACCAGCTGGAATACCGCGTGGCAGGGACCCTCGTGCATCAATACTAGCTGCGTAGCTGATGTTGGTGTATTCTCGCCCAGCAACTTGACTTTGCTGAAATAAGTTAGATGTTCAAGTGATACCTGATAACAAGGTTTCTTTTTCCAATCTGTCAATATAACAGTTTCTTGAATAGTTAGAATTGGTTTGTGCAAAACTCTTGCCACAATATTCAAATAAAACATGTATTTAGTTACACAGTAAACAAGTACAGTCAAACCTGTCTGTAAAGACCACCCATGGGAACAGCAAAATGTGGTATTTGTTTACAGGTGGTCTCTATTAACAGATTAAATATCATTGAAAATGGTCTGATGGGAGATAAAATTGGCGGTCTTTGCAGACAGTTTTTTGCAATAGTGGTCTTTGTTCGCAGGTGGTCTTTAACACAGGTTTGACTGTATATAGAAGATCTAACAGGAGCGGCCATCTTTTTATAGAATTTATTAAAACGAGTCTACTAAACATGATAAAAACACCTGCTTTTTATCGTTTTAAGAAGATTTAAAAATAAATATTTAACAATGTCAATGTCACATGAGTACGGAGCCCCTAAAGTGACATTCCATACTTTTATTTTCGAGTTACGCTTTTATTTCATAAAAACGAAATGTTATTTCATTAAAACGTAATATTATTTCGTATTTACGAATTAGTTTGTCGTCTGTTTGAGTAGCTTTGCCAATTCGTATTTACGAAATAATAATTTGTATTTACCAAATAATAATTTGTATTTACGAAATAATATTTCTTATTTACGAAATAAAACAAGAATATGGAATGTCATTTTAGGGGCTGGGTACATGAGTGTCCTTACGTCACGCTTGCTTTGTTAGGACGTCATGCATGCAAGTTGTTATTTTACAAGTGAATTCTCGAAAATAATACAATGGTATTATTAACACACTACTCCCAATGTTATGATATTAAATTTATGTTAATTCATAAATGATTAAATAAATATGGAAAACAGAAAACTTGACAAAATACATTTGTACATCACACAAACCTGATCGGCTTCCATACGTCTTTTTTCTGTCTCAATATAATGGTGTACAGCAAAATACACAAATTTGTACTGTGCTTCTGTTTGCACCATACCAGATCGTTGAGATCGCACCATCTGTATCGTTTTCTGTATATCAATCTCACAGTCCATACCTGTACAATAAGCAGTCAATAGTTCATTACACAATCACCTTAAACCATCCTCGGTACCTAAGCTATTCATGGTGAGTAGCCATGACATTTAAGACCCGCATTGAAAAAAAAAATTAACTCTGTTCTTATAGTAAGATATCTTACTATAAGAACAGAGTGAAAACAATTTTTTTTTTAATTTTTTTTTTTTTCAATGCGGGTTTTAAATGTCATGGCTACTCACTGGCCACCTGTGTGATACCCTGGGCAAACTGACTGTAAACATCTTGTACTCATGAATAATTAATGAGGTGAAATCCAGCTGCTTGATTGGCTGCATGACACACACCTCATGCGATACGGAAATTGACACGGAGTTACGGCTTCAAATCTTGTAAGGCTGCCATTTTGTCGAATTTGCTGATAACTCTTCACAAAGGAGATTCCTTCTTTTTTTATCTTTCATTTCATTGATAGAGAAATGCTAATGAATATTCATGCATTACGAAGTTTGGCTAGCCAATTTGCCCAGGGTATCATATACCAGATGTTATGAATGAATAGCCTGGGTACCGAGGATGCCTTAAACCAAACAAATGCATAAAAGACAATTTCAGAACAAGAGTACCATGATGGTGCTGCACCGCTCACCTAAGCACCTAAAATGTTTGGTACTATGGTCCTGTGTGGCAGGGTGCAACATGTCTTGAAGTAAAGATTCTCACAGAGATAGCAAAAAGTTTGACACGGTCCGACTTCATATACAGTAAGTTACCATTTCAACATTAATACATTTAACTATGTACACTATGTCTCAAAGCCTATTACATGAAAGGATTATCTAAAGCATCTAAATAATGATATGTTAATAGCAATGTTCAAATCACTCAGATATGTTAAAGATAGATGGTCGTATTTTTTATAAAATTATGCAAAGTAATAACTTTGAGAAAATGGCATGATAATGCTATCATACAGGCATACTCTAAGATACCGCATTATTACTTTCCATGAAGTTTCCTGAAATGGCAAAATATGATTCCGATACAGGTATTTCCTATGCTAGCACTAATTTGGTGCCTAGGTCAAGGTAGACAGTTTTAGTGTAGTGTAGTTGTGGTTTTAGAAAACAAGTAAGACAAGAGATGTTTGTAAAACATTGTGCACCCCTGTGACCTTGGCCTTTGACCCCATGACCCCAAAATTGAGTTCCTCTGCTACCCAAGATGAATGTGTGGACCAAGTTTGAGGATGATAGGTCAAGGGGTTCTTGAGTTATTGATCGGAAACGAAAAGGTTACGGCTGGACTGACTGACGGACCGACAGACATCGGCAAACCAATATGCCCTCTCTTCATCAAAATCCCTTTGACTACAACTTAAATAATGATCAACCTGCTTATCTCCCTTTGACTACAATTTACCTTATAACAGCCGAAAGGAATATCAGACCACTACAAATGCCTTCACAAAAGCATAATATGAATAAAGTAAATAACATTGATAACAATATTACCGTATGTTTTTATCTGGTTTAGAAGCATATCAATTACAATAAATGTCCCAGTTCTTCCAATACCAGCACTGAAATATAGATAATAAACATATGATACCATAACATTATTGTCTAACACATTATGCACATCTCCTCTTGGTAGTGAAGCTTCCCATAGATTTCATGGAATTCCAGTTGGTGATTGTTAAGAAATTGCATGGACAGGAATTCAGGACAGATCAAAGCAAAAAAGTAAAAAAAAATATATGTTGTAAAAGTAACTCCTAGCAGACCTCAATGAAATGTAAGTTTTTCAGGTTGATTCAGGGGCTCCAGTTGACCCTTGATTTGACCCTTTGACCCCAGGAATTTCCGAATAGCCACATTTTGATCCTCAGATTCTGGCTGAAAGGTCAATTTTTCTCTAAATTATAGGAATTTTGGCTATAAAATGGTAAAATTGGATAACAAATTATCAAAATGACCCTTGAGATTCAGCAACAAGTGGAACACCTGGTCGATTTCTGTAAAAGTAAATTTGGACCATTTTATTTGATGAATTGATGAGGCTGAGACGGGCTGGCAGTGTACCTGCCGCCACAAGGATAACAGGATCCTGCCTGGCCAATCAGAGACTGCCTTCACAAACTCTAAAGACGATTTTCATAGCTCCCAAAAAATGCCGAAAATTAGTGAAAAAAATCTAAATGTCGGGAGAATAAATTACAGGTTTTCATAAATACAGTTGAGTCTTGTTATAACAAACTCATTTAAGATGAATTTTTCGTTGCCTCTGAAGTTTTTCAAATGTCCCAATTTTATCCTTCTTTGTTTTTGACATTCTGTAAGTTCAGACGAATTTTGGTCTCGACGTTTATGTCGAATTTTCGTTAAGACAAACTATTTTCTACGGTCCCGAAAAATCGACATGAGAGTCGACTGGATATATATTTTCATAGGTTTTTCAGAAAAATAAAAGTTTTTACATGTTGTTAAGGTTTCTCTAGGAGGCATATGTAAGTAATCTACTGGCTGTTTCTAAACATTAAACTGATAGTAACTTCAGGAAGAGGGCATGAAAAGTAAATAAGTGTCCCCAGTTTTAATGCAAAGCACAAAAATAATGTAAATACATAGTTCTCACATCTACAATATTTACCTCCCTTGTTCTCAATTGTCGGCCATTTTGATAGGCAAATTTCCTTTATGGGGAGTATAATGTAAACGATGATAAACTAATCTGATATATAAAAAATAACTTATTCATTATGCTCATGTGGGCATTTGGCTCAGTAACTTGAAGAGAAAGTGGATGTCACATGCAAATTCTCGTTATATTTTCTCAATTATCACATATTTGGAAATTACTCCTATAAGGGCTTATCAGTTTTGCTTATCAAAATGGCCGACAGTTAAGAACAAGGGAGGTAAATATTGTAGATGTGGGAACTATGTATAGCATATCAGGTAAATAATGCTGAAGTAAATAAGGCCAGGCCAAATTGGAATTTTGTTAAGCGTCAACCTAAGTTAGCGAAACCTAGTTACCTATTCAACAAAAAAACACAAACTCATAACGAAAAAACAAATATCCTCAGATAATAAGTGATGCATTCTTTAAGATATTTTAATGAAAGAAACATCATAAAAACAAAACAAAATGGTTTGTTCCAAAACTAGATCTATACATGAATAAATCTAATTTAAAACTGACTAGTTTTCACACAAATTGACTAGTTTTCACACAATAATCACATCATTGTCGGATCTCAACTTAAAATGGCCATTGTCGAATCATGGACATCGAAAATATTTGAGAACTTTTAGTTTTGAAAAAAAAAATTTTTTTCAAGGAGCGCAAAACCTAGGCATGGCCTAAGAAGAAGTAGATAAATATTTACCTGCAATGAACTACCAAGGGACCGGCCCCAGGTATACTCTCTTGTTTGGTATTGACAACATTCAGTAAGTCTAGAACACTACCAGGGTCGCCGGGAACACCGTAGTCAGGCCAGGTCATAAAATGGTACTGATATACTTTACGAGGGCCCTCCACCTGTATGAGAATAACAGATAATATTGAATACAGAACATTTGACAAACAAATGATCATGAGTAACAAACCATTATGACATTCAAATATAATCTGATATCATATTTTCACAGTAGCCACAGTGTACGGAAAAGTTCACTATTAACAGCATGTAATGAAGAATTTTTGAAAACAAACGATGGAGTGTGCTCAGAAAACCTATTTATTTTTATACCAAGGTATCTCCCATTTTGAGACTCAATCTCCCACTTTTCGAGGTTCAATCTCCTGATTTGCCTTTTGAAAATGTACATATGAGCATGGCTGTACGATTTCCAACCTCTTCTTTAAGTGACGTCATGTCCAGAACATGTCACATGTGACGTCACCATGTACTGACAGTAAGTGACCATATGGAGTTAATATTGTTTCCTGTTTGCAAATAGTGACATCACATGTTGCGTTTTCTTGAAATGACGTCACTTATAGAAGTGGTTGTAAATCCCACAGCAGCGCTCATTTGTTATAATATTGGAATAAAACATTGTCATTAGTATATACCAAAAAAGTAGGAGAAAACTAGGAATGAAAGTCACAGAAAACTAGGAAAAAAAGTAGGAAAAAATGGGAAGTCAATGATAAAAAGTAGGAATTATTGAAACGACATATGTGACTTTTGCAGCTTTTATATATTTGATTACCATACTCCAAGGCAATTGGATCATTCAGTTGGTTGACATGTTATTTGTTTCCACAGTCACTTGCAGGTATCACTGAAGCATAGGCCAACCTTTTCAGTCATCAGTTGAGAAGGTTGGACTATGCACCAGTGATACCAGACCACCAGATCACACTTTCAGTAAAGGAGTCTGTCAACTAAACATCCTCTTGTCTTCTTCATGGAGCTTTTTAAGAAAACTAGGAAAAAAAGGAGCACTTTCAAAAAACTAGGAAAAACTAGGAAAACCTAGGAAAACTAGGAAAAACTAGGAAAACTAGGAAAAACTAGGAAAAACTAGGAAAACTAGGAAAAACTAGGAAAAACTAGGAAAAACTAGGAAAACTAAGAAAACTTGGAAAAATTAGGAAAACTGGAAAGCCTGTAGACACAAACACTAAATAATAAAGGTGGAAATCTCCTACCGTGCCATCATCAAGCTCTCGAGTCAGCTCCATCTCTCTAGTTGTATAATCTTTATCACTCGTCTCGTCAATTAACTTAACACCAACTTTTCCATTAAAAATACTATAATATTTCACTCCCTCGCTTTTATCTGGCCAATATCTTACAGCTTTTATCTACAATACAAAAAATGTAACTTGTAGCAAAACATTCTTATACAAACGCTTGAAAACAATTGAGCAAAAAGACATTAAATTAGCGAAAAAAGCACAAAATACGCAAACTGCGATATTCTCTCGCATTTATGTATTTTCAATGAGATATAGAAGATTCTGTGCAAGAAATCGCAAAAATTGCTAGCTAGAATTATCCCTGTAAATATATTTTGGTATGACAAAAAATGTTTCTAAACAATTTGACGCCACATTTACCTTTCCTCTCTCAACCTCTTTTGTTGTCATGACAATAACACGACAGTTTTCTTGCCAGATCATTCTCCACATATGTACTACCGTAGCTTGTAAGCAGCCTTGTGTAGCTATATAACATTTCTTCGGTTCAATATTGTCATCCTCTGCCTATAAGGAACAATAATCAAATCAACTCAATACTAATATAGTAAAACTTTGAAAACCTCCATCAGTATTGACTCAAACACATTAGATACCTCGAACAGGTTCTTAAGTCCCGACGAAGTCCCTTCTTATTTCATAGTATCTGACAGTAGATCACTAGAACTGAGGCCTAAAAAAATAATATCTGTGTTTCGGGTAACCCGACCCTACCTGTCAAAAAACCCCGACCCTAGAGATTTTTACGACCCTGGATGATTTTTTTTTCGATTTTTAATTTTTTGAAAACAAAACAAAAAAACTTCGTCCCTACCCTACCTAGCATTTTTGAGACCGTTACCCTAAACACAGATATTTTTTTTTTTGGCCTGAGATAGGTTGAACGCTCGAACATGTTTTGCGGTCCCTAGTTACCATTTCATCCATTTTTCAATGAAGATAGGTAGAACAATTTACATGCACTATACATAACACCTTTGATTGGTCAGTTGAAATTCTTTTGATTGTTTAATGTTAATGAGAGAATATGTTGCTACAGGGAATGCCACATACATAAGACAGTGCCTCCCCACACAGGCCTCTGGTAAAACAATAATCCATAAAACATAAGGCACTTGATGAGGTTAAAGGCCCGGCCAACCATAAACTAGGAGAATCAAAAAGGACAAACAGTGAAGGGGGGGGAATTAATGGATGGAAAAGATCACAGAACAAATCAAGACAGATGGCAACAATAGGGCGAAACTGGGCATAAAAGAACATGAACACTATATAAAGTGAAAGAATTGCACAATGGAAAGGGAAATATAACATACATTCAAAACACATAATATCTATACAACGAATTACAACACAATTCTGTACCTCAGCTCTCGCCTTCATATGGTCATTTGAGACAGAGCTGAGGGGCTTAAATATTTTTTTATTTTTTTTAAAGGGGCTTAAATATTAGAAACACCACGCTTCTCTGGAAATTTGCATTTCTGATGGCAACAATCAACTTACTGTTATATGATTAGCATTGATGTAGTCTGCCCCAACAACATTGAGATCCCCGTCACGTAATGTAACTCTTGTGTGATCAACTGTAAGAAAACGAAATCATAAATAAGCATTCAGTTACACAATACCACATCCTAATATACCAAATTAAATGAGATATCGTTATCGAGTGTGATGGTATCAGTGCATTTGCAAAAATTAAAAATTTAATTAAAAATTGAAATTTGCTTATGTTCTATTTTTTTATTCCCTGGACCCCCCACCCCCCTCTCTCTCGACTGGTTACTTTTCTGTTTGGGCTGGTTCAACCTAAACTGATTGACTGAAGTATTGTATTTGCGTTGATTTATCGTCGCCACCTGTTTCCCATATGGGCGACGTTAGTCATTTTAAATTTTTGGAGGATAGTGCATGAAACAAAAAAATGAGCATAATATATCTTTAATCAGTGGTAAAGTTTGTGCCATGAAAATGGAACCATTTGAATTTTTTTAGAAAGGGTCAGGCCAGGATGCTACCAGAGCAAGTTTTTATGAAATTTGGCCTTGAAGCGTCAAAGGACAAGTCGTTTGAATGAAAAGTTAACAGGTTGACGCATGAACGCACACGACGGACAATTCGCCATGACATAAGCTCTATTAGTAGAGCTAACAAGACAGCCATGATGGCTCTAGATCGCTCACATGAGACCATGCTCCCTGGTAGTTATGGTCTTTACATAATCAACATGGCTTGAAGGAAGAGGACCACCCAACACACACTCCTAATGAAGTTTGGTTAAAATAAGCCTAGAGGTTTAGGAGATTTCGTTTGAATTGTTGACAAAAATGCACAACTAATAACGCATGACAATGGATGACAGACGGCAAGGTGATCACAATACTTAGTGCTCAGGTGAGCTAAAAAAACAGCCCTTGGTGAGTTCTTATTCTAATGTATTTTCTTTTTAAAATAAGCTTGGTATACTTGACGCCATTAAAAATGCAACTATTTAAGTTAGTCGTCATTTTGTAGTAATAACTGTCAAAAGCGTGTTACAGCTATATATGTGTTCAAAACTTTATTAAACTCGTTATTGATTAATTTTACAAAATTAGGTTTGAAAAATAAAGAATAGTTTTGCCTTTGTAATGTCATTTTACATATATGCATAATTTTTGGTTGCGTTTTTAATGGCGCCAAGTATAGCTGAAGTAATTTATGAACATACATTTTAATTTTTCATTTATACCATTAATGCAACTTTTTATAAGTAAACTTAACCTTAACCAGAAAAATACATTGGTGGCCAAACACAGTTTGGAAACTTCGTAATACTGTCCCTCAAAGATTTTCGGAAAAAATTGGTGTTTTCAATCAATGAGGAAAAATCCAACAAATCAACTTCAAATTGAAAACTTACATGGCAAGATATTTTTATATCTATTTTTGGCTTTATTTTCAGGTCTCATTCCTTCCTTCCGACTGTAAAGATTTCTCACTTCTTGTTGTTGTAGCGCCTTTAATATAAACCAAACATGGTGATAAATCAACAAGCCTACATAATGTGGAAATAACATTAAATACAACAGACAGTTGTAACATTATGTTACAATTGATATTTTGAATAAAAAAATAAAATAAATAGTTTTTAAATTCTCAAACTTCAAATTTTATATGTTGTGTACATAAGATAGATTTATTTCAGAAGAAGATCATTTACAATAATCATCTATACAGTATATTTGTCACAAAATTTGTCAACATAACCCCACAATGCATTTGATGAGATAACTAAGAGTCGGAATGCCATTTATTCTGTTTTTATTCATATACAGCAAAACCCGTGTCAAGTGAAACTCTCGGGGTCATGACTTTTGTTCATACTCACTGGGTGTCATTGTATCTAAATCATAAGAATGCGCACTTTAACAGTATCACAGATAAATTCGACCATTATACGACATGTTTATTAGAAAATTCATAGGATTTTGACTATTTTTGAAAAAAACAACATTAAGTACAAAAAATGTGTGTCGATTTTAAAGAATCATATAATTGCGCAATATATTTGTCATGATCAGAGAACAACAGATATTGTGTTTAATAATCAACTCATTGTGACTAGTGACTGCTTCTTATTGTTTTTAATTTCATAGAGCTGGCCCCGGGGACCTAAGTACTTCACTAAAAGTAGTTTTCACTATAAGCAAGTTCACTCCAAGGGGTTCTAACAGCAGAATCTCCGGGAAGATTTGCCGGGAGTCCATGACCCAACATTATCAGATTCAGGCGTCTTATGATATAGACTACTGAGACATATTCGTACACAAAACGTTTCGTACCAGTCGCGATTCACCTCTACCGCCCCCCCCCTCGAAAACAAATGTCCCACACAGTTATCGCAATGCAACACTGGAATCTTACATATTGTAAAATCTTGGAAGTTGATTCAGTACTGTGTGTACATTACCTACTTCAAGAATGAATGATGAATACATGACATGAACAGGAAGTGTTCACACGGTGCATCATGATAACGTTTGCCCCATTTTTTCCTCATGCAAACACTTCCCTTGTGAAACATTTTGAAGTGGACTAGTAAATCACGATCATTTGGTTGAAAACAAACTCTTAAATCTTTATCATAGCATTTAGAATCTTTCCAATATGGCAGTGAAATTATAAGTTAGCATAAATTAGATAACACAACAAACAAATGGCGAAGTTGAATCACCAAATTTGGGTATTTGTAAGACTAAAATTTTAAATAATTTTACTGAAGGGGAATTTTCTTTCTAAGTAGGGGAAAAAATCATACTCTCTTTCTTTTTCAAATTTGCAGCCTGATAGTGATTGTTGCATAATTATGTCATATGTGTGCATGTTAATATTATTTATTTGTCACTTATTTTGTGTGTGTTTTTGGTCATAATAAACTACATTTTGCTGAAGTTTGAAGTATTTCCCAGTATTTTCCACTTTCATAAAATGATACAGAGTATTTCCCAGTAATGAAAGTACCGGGAATTACCACCGGTAAATACCATGCCAATCCTGGTTGTAATAGACTGAATTAATACTGAAAGTACATATGTACTATGATCAATAACATTGAGGACATACAAACTCAAATGATTGTCACATCCTAGATAATATATGTTGTTGTTGTTGTTGTTGTTATAACTTGAATGTATATATTTCCTTCCATACGATGATGTTTATACTATATCACTGTTTTGTATAAAACTGTATATATGGTCTAAAGCATCTCTTGTACATTTGTTTGTAAGTGGTCAATGTATTACATGCCAACTTTACAAATAAATATCATGTCGGTAAGTAAATTAATTGAATTAAATTGTTATACTGAATTAAATTGATATATTGAAATACAGTGTGAAAATCTTATTTATATACTTGTGACTATAGTTTTTTTTTTTACGGAAGGCCACATTAAAAATATGATGTTTTTATAGTTTTATATTTATATCATAATGTGTAACAACCTTCTTAAAATAAAGATGTTGTTATTATTATTATTATACTTTTTAAACAAAATTTGAACAGTAATATAAAGAACAGGGAGAATACATTAAAGCTCTTGTGTGTACTCCAAGTTAGTAGAACAGCGATCTGTTATAACATTTCTACTGGCAGTGTTCACAATATTTTACCGAGACATAATCAGTCACTGTTAGGCCTTAAAAAAATATCTGGGTTTCGGGTAACCCGACCCTACCTGTCGAAAAACCCCGACCCTAGCGTTTTTTACAACCCTGGAATTATTTTTTTCGACTTTTGTTTTTGAAAAAAACAAAAAACATTTGTCCCTACCCTACTTAGCATTTTTGAGACCTTTACCCTAAACACAGATATTTTTATTGGCCTTATACTAATATAAAATCATGTTTCGTAATGAAAAATCAGTGAATGGGGCTACCAGGATTCAAACCCGGGTCTCCGGATTGCTGAACCACTACACCATTTACAAGACCACACAGATATAATTCAAATGAAAACATCTTACCTCAAATTCATCCCAGAATCCACCTTTACCGTGATTCTTATCTTCGTTTTTATTTGATGTATCTTTAGTTAATTGTTTAACTCTACTATCTATACCCGATGCAGCAATTCTTGTAGCATTAAACGGCTAAAATTGGAGAAAAAACACAAAGATTAACATTCTGCACAGTGAATGAGAAATCTCCTAAAATTTCATAGTATACGTTCAACAGTCATATTCAGTTTTTTGTAGCATTCATTTACATCAAACTTATAGTTTTGAGGAACACGAAATATCGGTCAATGGCGCAGTAGGGATTTGAACCCGGATGTCTGGTCCGTTATGCTAACCACTACAAAACAGTGACCCAACGTCATTTTCGTGTAAATTTAACTTATAAAGTGAGATAAGGCTAACTACACTTTGGACGAAGTATGGGCAAGCCTAAATGGTAAGATGGTCTCTGATTACCAACCAGTACTAACCTGTTCTTCTACAAGCAACTGACCACCTTCCCACATGAATCAGAGGTGGGGGTTTGGGGGGGGGCTTTTCTGTCCTTTTTGGAAAAAAAGACCCTAGATAAATTGGGAAAACTTGAATCGCTTCAACTCAAATTTTGGGAATTTTCATAGTTAAAAGAACAGGCATTTCATATCTAAGTTTTATATAAACAAGCATTGTAATCTACATTTCTTATATTAACTGTCAAAAAGACACACAAAATGTCCACAAATATTTATGACACAAGTGACAATAATGGTCAGAGTTATTCAAAGAGCTTCAAGATATACCAGGTTGCTCCCATAAACAATTTTTCGTAGGTGCTACTGATTGGGTATTTTTTCAGATTGGGAATAAATTGTATATTTGGCTTTGGGAATTGGTCAGATAGTCAGACCCGTGGGAACTATAAAATAAGGCCTGAAATGTATCATCATTCAAATGTAATGCAGAACCGATGTCTCACCTCAAGATTGAACCTACAACCTTAAGACAGGCGGTCAAGTGCTTTACTAACTCAGGTTACTGGGCATTATTGACAGAACAAACTGGTACATAAGTTTAACTTATAATGCCTCATAATGTCTTCATACGGTTGATGATATTATATTGAGCAATACATATTAGTGAGAAAATATGGCTACCTTCACTTAAAATAGACTACAGCTGAAAAGAGGAAGATAAATAATATAAATGACCTATAAATGATACATATAGAAGATTTTGCACCAGTGTTTTATGACAAGTGTGTGTTTGCTATTGTCTTACGTGACGTAAATGTACGACAGTTCCCGACGTTTCCACCATTGGATTCTTTTTATAGTGCTCCACAAGATCCGAAAGACTTTCCAGCTGTTCTCCACCCCCTACATCGAACTTCTCATTCTGTAACACACACATGTTTAAAGTTATATTATTCTCATGTTTTAGTTCATTTGTTTACCTAAACATTCATGAACAAGAGATGTTTGTAAAATATTACGCCCCCCTGTGACCTTGACCTTTGACCCGTGACCCCCAAAGTGAATATGTACAAAGTTTGAGGATGATAGGTCAAGGGGTTCTTGAGTTATTGATCAGAAACAAAAAGGTTACGGACCGACGGACAGACCAACATGTGCAAACAAATGTGCCCTCTCTTCTTCGAAGGGGGGGGGGGGGCATAAAAATATACTTTATCTAGCTAAAGCCTCAATAAATATGCATTATCACAGAATACATGTATACTGCACTTCTCTGTATTTGTCGAAACAAGACGTTTGTATTTCTCATTCTGTAACACACACACAACATGATTAACATTAGGGGTGTCAGCATTATACAAAACAAAACCCTAACTTTAGTCAAAAACTGAAATAAGGGTAATAGCTGAACATTTTTTTGAGAAGGGGCCATTTTCACAGATAGGTAGGGGTATGCCACACAAACAATGTTTAACTATGGCTTAGAATTATTTTGTTATTTATCCAATGCAACACTCAAGTAAATTTCTATCATTTTAAATCCTAATGTACATTACCCTCCAACAGTTCTCTCACACTTCGACAATTCCCCATTGCAATTAATGTATTTTCATATTTGTGTCACATGCAATAAATCGAAAATGCTTTTTAACACAGCAATAATTTCCTGTAAAACTATTTATAAATTTGAACTGAAACAAATTATCTTATTTTCTGATCAGATCAATCAGTTACACACATACATTGGTTTCGGATGCAGGCCGATTGATGCTGCTGCCGAGATGTGCTAATTGTTAATTCTTAACTATCCATCACAGAAGTGGGATGAATAATTTTCCTTCATGGTCATACATGTTTAATTTGAAATTCTGTAAGAAAAAGTAACGAAAAATTCAAAATATTCAAGTGTGAAGAAACTTTTGGATGGCAGTGAAGACTTAATATCTTACGTGTCTTCGTATTTTAACGTGTGTTACTCGGTCCTCGCATTTCACAGAAAGCACAAAATCACCAGGTTTACTCTGTGACTCACGAACTAGGTAACTTCCATATTTCCCCCTCACCATTAATTGTTTCTCAGCCTCTCGACCTGATATATGACCATGGAACCATCTGAAAGCAGGGTTTTGAAAAAACAGTATTGTTTCATTACTAAGGAAAAAGATATGGTTCACCAGTTAGCTCCAGGTCCTGCGTTCTCAAAAAATCAGTTTTCAGGGTCTAGATCAAATAAAGGATCTTTCAAATTTTGTAAAAAATTATATTCAAAGCTAAATCTTTTTACATACTCTGACAGATATGAACATCCTGCGAAACTTTTGAGACATTAAATTCAAATGTCACGCTTATTAAGAAAAAGATGGAAATTCATCGGCCTAAAATAGCCAAAACATAAACCCTGCGCTCTGATCACAGAGTGTCGGACAAAATCCCCTCCGGAAAAAATCCCCTTTTCTCATTTTGTACAAGGTGGACAAAATCCCCTTCATGAATTTTACAAGAAGGACATAACAGTCTCTGATTTTTTTCCCACAGTGGACATAACATCCCTTAAGTATTTCATCTTTGCCTTTGTTATTTATGCAAAATATCTTCTTGTAGCTTGGATTATGAAAGACAACAGTCTAAAATGTTATTATTTTGAAATGTTCTTCAACTGTGGGAAAAAAATATCGGAGGGTGTTATGTCCTACTTGTAAAATTCACAAAGGGTGTGAAAAATGTACTAGGAAAATAAATAGATATATCTGATCATAAATGAGCTTAAGGGATTTTGTGGAAAAAAAAATAAAAAATAAAATCATATCATGTTCATCTTTACATATAGTAAAGATGAACATGATATGATTTTATTTTTTATTTTTTTTTCCACAAAATCCCTTAAGCTCATTTATGATCAGATATATCTATTTATTTTCCTAGTACAAGTACAGACATATAAACCATGGATTCGAAACAGGCAGATATCGGTAAAACGATATGAAGAAATAATTTACCCACAATACTTAGCTCACAAATTACCCACAATCCTTAACGCGCGATCGGTTAATCTTACAACTTAGTTTTGAACAAAAAAATGCATGCAAGCACACAGGAAGATAAACACCAAATATATAAATACCATCAAGAAAGATATAGAGCTGTTGTAAACATGACGATTACAGCGGTTCAAAATGTCAATTCTCTCTATTGAGAAAGAAGATGGCGGACATCGCCAGTTTTTATGGCCAAAAAAAAAAAAAGTTCCGTTTCCGGTCTCCCGACCAACCCACTTGTTTACTCTCTGACCCTAAACTTTTTATTGGGACTAATTTTCCTCCTTTCCGTTTTTTAGAAAATATATAGAAGATAGTCAAATTTTAGGGGCTTTAGTGACAGCAACAACTTCAGTAACCAAAAATTTCCTACCTACCCTCTTTTTTTTTTTGACAGGAGACCAGAAACTGAACTATTTTTTTGTTTGGCCTAATCGGAACACCTCGCTCATTATTGCAGATTATTTTCGTTGAATTGTACGAGGTGTTCTGATTGTTTCATATTCTTGGAAGAAAATCTCAACGTACTGAGAGTTCAAACAAGTCTAAATACATATATACCAGTTTGGTTTATATGGCTGTGGTACAAGCAACCAAGCTTTGAAATCCAAGAATATAAACCCTTTATTCATTCACCTTTCTGTAGTAGGATCTTCAGAATTTACAGGATACTTCAATTCAATTATGTCCCCATTTCTTTCTTTTAACTGTCCCATATTTTCCATGTAAAACTGCACCAATTCTGCAAGTGTCGCAAACTTCTCACCGCCATACAAGTCGTAGAAGTCTCCAGTATTCTGGATTTTAATATGAGTAACTTCGCCATTACGCCTGAAAATAAACAACAACAACAACGTAAATCTTAGACAGAAGAAGTACATGGAGATATAATAGATAGATTAGAAGTTGAAACCGGAAGAGGCATACGCATACCTTTACAAATACCATACAACGAAAATGTAGATTATGTAATGTTCATGAAGATGAGTTTCATTTTTAATAGAATGTCCATTATGTCACGAAATTCGTCAAGTTCATATAAATATTATTGGAAAAATTCAAATAGCATTAAATTTATTGACTTGATCAATTAATTCAAATAACAAAACTATTAAAAGAAATCTTGCCATGTATACTTATAAATCATTTGAAATGAGAAACAAAACATTTTATTTGAATTAATATACTACCATGCAGCTTGGTGTGGCCATTGACCATATATTGTAAATGTTCAACGGTTGTAAATATTTATTAATTTTGTATACTCATAGACTGTAAAGCCTAAGTATTGAGAAATAAACATATGAACGCTGCTATGGGATTTACAACCTCTTCTGTAAGTGACGTCATTTCCTGAAAACGCAACCTGTGACGTCACTATTTGCAAGCAGGAAACTATATCTACTCCATATGGTCACTTCGTTTTCAAAAAAATGCAATATGGGGCTAATATCACTTACTGTCAGTACATGGTGACGTCACATGTGACGTTCACTGGAGATGACGTCACAGAAGAGGTTCGAAATTGTACAGCGGCGCTCATATATTATATATATATATATATAATACATCCTGTTTATCAATCAATATTATACATTATTCATACCTAACTGATAAAGTGAAGTCCCCTTTATTACTTGTACTTGGTCGTGCAAGAAAACTGCCATCCATACCACGACTCTGCAGCAATCTTTCTGCTTCTTGCCCTGATATATTTGGATGAAACCATCTGAAAGTACATAATTATAATACAAACATTAAGATATGGCGTAAAGACTAATTTATATGGTGATCTTTCAGCTAATCTATATCTGAAGACCCAATTAGCATCCTTGCCAGTCCAATCAACTGATTAAACAAACCTTAACAGCCTCTCTGCCAGTCCAATCAACTGATTAAACAATCCTAACAGTCTCTCTGCCAGTCCAATCAACCCATTAAACAATCCTAACAGTCTCTCTGCCAGTCCAATCAACCCATTAAACAATCCTAACAGTCTCTCTGTCAGTCCAATCAACCCATTAAACAATCCTAACAGTCTATCTGCCAGTCCAATCAACCCATTAAACAACCCTAGCAGTCTCTCTGTCAGTCCAATCAACCCATTAAACAACCCTAACAGCCTCTCTGCCAGTCCAATCAACCCATTAAACAACCCTAACAGCCTCTCTGCCAGTCCAATCAACCCATTAAACAATCCTAACAGCCTCTCTGCCAGTCCAATCAACCCATTAAACAATCCTAACAGCCTCTCTTCCAGTCCAATCAACCCATTAAACAATCCTAACAGTCTCTCTGCCAGTCCAATCAACCCATTAAACAATCCTAACAGCCTCTCTGCCAGTCCAATCAACCCATTAAACAATCCTAATTAACAGCCTCTCTGCCAGTCCAATCAACCCATTAAACAATCCTAATTAACAGCCTCTCTGCCAGTCCAATCAACCCATTAAACAACCCTAACACCCTAGATAATAAAAGTTCATCATGAAGACAAAAAAGATGACCCAAACTTAATTACTTACGGGGGGGGGGGAGGGCAAGCTATCTTCATCTAACAACTGTTAACTGCATGAAGAAATTCAACAACTAACTTGATTGTTTATCAAGGACACTTAATATTTACACCTGTACATATATACAAAATGTACTACTTCAATATATGCACATTCAAATCGCACATCAAAGTTTATACAAACTAACATTATAAGAGCCTGCTTTAAATCAATACACGGAGAAGTGAGCTCTCAAAACAAGTCTGCATCTTTATTTACAACCAACCAGACTTGTTCACTAAATCACCTTTCAATACTTACAGGACCTCAGCCCTGAATCTATGTTACCAGCTTAATGCACTATGAGGTTTAAATGATTCTGTTGCATTTTCTTCCTTCTTCCTATTCATAAGTATTACATACATACATGTATATACATACAATACAAATACAGTTAAACTTCGATAACTCAAGCACACAACTTGAGAACCCCGGATTTGTCGAGGAAATGTCCGAGTCCTCTTCTTTTTTTCATACAAATTATACCGCTGATAACTCGCTAGTCCCCAGTACACGAACTATACACAATAGCTAACTGCCTTGCGTTCAGTTACAGCTAACGCAAAACGCTCGAAGTTAGCGTCACAAATAATTGTATTGAACGCCTCGTTTTTATTCTGGTTCCCTGCCTCAAAAACAGTAAAGTCAGGGAACCAGCCTAGCATTCATTTGGCAATTTGGTTCCCTGTGTGCAGTCATTGTGATACGGTGGGGCAGGGATACAAAGTGACTGTTAGCCGTAATTGAACGCAGTGATAGGCTCAAATATTCGCGTGCTACCTCCGAGTTGCGATAGCCAGTGATATGAAACGTTTTTCGCTAACACGCCGGTCAATAGCAATACTCGCCGACTGTTTCGCAACGTTTTGGAACGATAGCCTTTACTGAACGCAAGGCTGGTTACTAGAGGACACATTTTCACAAATTGGAGCTCTAAATAAACAAATTATGAAACGGTGTACAAGTTTTGCAAGTTCTACAGAGTTGGAAACTCTGGGTCACTCGAAAAATCAGGTAACTCTGTCACTCAGATGGACCCCAGCATCCTCGAGTTATCAAAGTTTAACTGTACATAAATATGGAGAGATAATTAAAAGTCAGCGGACTTTTGATGGACATATAACTCATTGATTGGCAACTATAATTTTCAGTCTCAAGGTCTCAAAAAGTATCCTAGACTACACACAATTTTATGATCCCTATGGAAAGTAACATAGACTCAGTGAACTTCTGAGTGGGACATTAATTCCCAATTACATTATAGGAATATTCAAACTTAGTATAAACCATTTACATATCAATTCAATCAGACAAGTACAGAAGTCACTAAGTGTTTAAAACGACAAGAAATTAATGTGCGGACTTATGACAGTTTCGTACAAATTGCAGTCAAACATGCAAAGTTTAGAATATGCTCAAAAATTAGGTATACAATTAAACTTCAATAACTCGAGGACGCTGGGGTCCATCTAAAAAACTCGAGTTACCCGATATTTCGAGTGACCCAGAGTTTCCATCATGTCCACGACAAATCCAGGGTTCTCGAGCTGTCGCCTGCTTGAGTTATCAAAGTTTAACTGTAAATGTATATCATAAGTCTTAAAGGTGTATGTCATGCACATATCTCTATCATGTCAAGAAAAAATGATTACAGTAATTATTCTATTATAGGCAGTCATGTGCAAAAACACAAACAGGAAGTTCAATTTACATGTTTTATCTTTCAAACTGTTTATAATAATCTTAAGATATTGTAACCCCAGACGTCGGGCTAACGAAGTGAATATGATTGTATATGTGATTCAATTGCCAAACTCCATACTATATACATACTCAATATATTCATACATACTGCACATTAAAAAACATATGTTGAACAGAACTTCGGTTGACTATAGAACTATGCTTTACTCCAACTAATACATCAGTCCTGACGAGTTCGAGCAAACGAGAGTCCACTGTGTAGGAAACATGGCGCCACCCCCTGGTGGCCATGTCTTTGACGAATCCAAAACATTTGGACAATCTTATTTTAGGGTCCCCAAAGGAATATTTCGAGGGTTCAGTGCAAGAATATACTAACACCTATATAAATACATAAGAGTTAGGATGGTCATGCGCTGAACCCTTGATTTGTATTAAGTTATATCAACAAGAGGGCCATGATGGCCCTATATCGCTCAGCTGAGCACCTGACATGTTTGGTACTTTGGTCATACAGAGCAAGGTGCAAAATTTCGTTGAAGTAAAGATTCTCACAAAAATAGCATATATTTTTATTTCCAGCATTTTAAGAATATCACTATAATTATAATGTACACATATGGGGAAGGTGACCCTGGCAGCCATGTTTGTTTAGTGAATCGCACAACCGAACAATCTTGAATGAGTAAGGTACATTTAGGTGATATTATTTCAAAATTGGACCTGTAGTTTTTGACAAGGATATTTTTGTAGTTTCCACTAGATACATATAGGAAAAGTGGCCCCGCCCCATGGCAGCCATGTTTTTGAAGAATCCAATTAATTTGATCAATCTTTGAAGAGTATTTGTATGAAGTTTCCACTATATAAATATGTAGGGAAAGGGGCTCTGCCTTGTGGCGGCCATATTTTTTTTGACAACTCAAAAACCCTGTTTGTATTCTTGTAGAGTGTCATCCTAGTCACCTTTCCCTTAAATTTTGTAAAATTTTGCAAAGTGGTTTCAGAGGAGATGTTTTTTGAAGCAAAACAGGAAGTCGGCCATTTTTTTTAAGTTGTTGGTCAATCACGACGCCTTGTTGTATTTTTGTAGAGTGACACCACATGAAGCTTCCAATGAAATTCTGCCTTGTGGTTTCTCAAACAAATGTTGACAGACAAATAGACCAAGGACAAAGACCGATCATTTTACAATGTGAAACATTCGATTGCTGAAAGTCGATAAAGGATCTAAGTTATAATTCGTCTTTGTTTCGATTTCCAGCCGATTTCTTGGCATTTCTTAGTTAGTCATGGACTTATACTACAGATGTTGTAGTTCAAACTGAACAGATGATTCAACGTTTCATATAAATTGATATTGTACAGATAGTATATATACTAAGATAAAATCAAATGATTCATCACCATTAGATCTTACAACAGGAAATATCAAGTGACGAAAGTGGTAAGTGTACTTATTTCAGGCTTATATGAAACTACAAGGTTGCCACTTGACCTCATTCTTCAACCAATCATTGTAAGTTATATAATAAATTATTCATCATAGTCAGCAGCATATCAATAACAGTTCGGACATACTATGTAATCTCAAATTTTTTATAGCAAAGAAAATCTAGTCTGTACAAATGCTTCGCTACAGGTATATATAATACATACATACATCTGACGAAGGTCATTATACAGAATGCTGTATTGTTAATGGTAGCAAACACTAATCTGACCAGGTTCTACTCTCAGAATGCTGCAAGCACTTAGTAGCAAACACTTATCAGAGTGGCTACTCGTCAAGGCTGGGGTTGTCACATGCAGTTTGCAGCACACTAACTTCGACCAGCGTCTACGCTCAGGTTGCAGCGTACATACTGACATGACCATGATCTATTTAGTTATCAAATACAATATTACTACTGCTGTAAGATATCATGTATAAATAATTTATAAACCTTGCCCTTGGTTTAAAAACTTCACACCAGCGATGTATCAGCATGTAGTTGAGTTAATATGCTACTTCACACACACATTTGAAGTGAGGCCTAAAAAAAAATATCTGTGTTTCGGGTTACCCGACCCTACCTGTCGAAAAACCCCGACCCTAGAGTTTTTTATGATCCTGGAGATTTTTTTTTCGATTTTTAATTGTTTTTGAAAAAAAACAAAAAACTTTGTCCCTACCCTACCTAGCATTTTTGAGACCGTTACCCTAAACTCAGATATTTTTTTTTTTGGCCTGATCATTTAATTACAAGGAAAATAAAATGTATAAAGAAGCAAGCAGATTGGATCCTTCCAAGGTCCTGTGAGAAATCTCTAAAGAAATTTAAACGATATAAGCACCAGGAAGTTTTAAACACGAAATTCAATGATCAGCATTTTTTAAATCAAAATCAATACTTTACACATTGAATAAACCTATATATTTAAATCTATACAGATTTGGTCAGGTACGTCATCATAAAGAACAAATAACTTTGATGCAAGGTATGAAAAAAAGAAATTCCCCCCAAATTCAGCGACACAAAATGTTGGATATAAAATTTTCGATTGAGGAAGTATTAAGCCCTTCAAATTCAAAGGATTTGTCAATTTAAGTAGACAGAAGGGAAATAAAAGATGAAGACAACATGTACTTCAGTACAAACAAGAAATATCTTAAGAAAAGATGGTCGGAAGATTAAAATTTGTTGTGCAACATAAAGAAATGCTGAGATGTTACGATTGCTGGCAACTCCAGATCCAAAATGGACTTCGGTTAATTCACCGAAATTCAGTGGATTTCGATTAAGGGTACAGTACCTTACCGAAATCCACTGATTAAGGTACCGTACCCTTTATCGAAAGGTTACAAATGTTCCACTGATTAAGGTACCGTACCCTTTATCGAAAGGTTACAAACGTTCCACTGATTAAGGTACCGTACCCTTTATTGAGAGGTTACAAACGTTCCACTGATTAAGGTACCATACACTTTATCGAAAGGTTACAAACGTTCCACTGATTAAGGTACCGTACCCTTTATCGAAAGGTTACAAACGTTCCACTGATTAAGGTACCGTGCCCTTTATTGAAAGGTTACAAACGTTCCACTGATTAAGGTACCGTACCCTTTATCGAAAGGTTAAAAACGTTCCACTGATTAAGGTACCGTACCCTTTATCGAAAGGTTACAAACGGTTTTTGGTTGAAGAGAAATTGCCTTTGTGGTTAACGTAAGAATTGGTTAACACAATACTGATAAGCAAATTGCAAAACCATGTTATATAAATACGGCTACGCCAAAAAAGGATGAATATTAAACAACTAGGGTAACTTTTTACTGTGTACAGTCAAACCTGTCTGTAAAGACCACCCATGGGAACAGCAAAATGTGGTCTTTGTTTTCAGGTGGTCTCTATTAACAGATTAAATATCATTGAAAATGGTCTGATAAAATTGGTGGTCTTTGCAGACAGGTTTTGCAATAGTAGTCTTTGTTCGCAGGTGGTCTTTAACACAGGTTTGACTGAATATGACAGTGTCAAAAATCAAAAATTTACAGTAACCAAATAGAAAAATGTGCGTTTAACAGAATATTACGTTTGATATAATACATAGCGATTACAGAACAAACTTTCTATAGTCAGATCACTCACAGGACTGACCTAGATACGATCAATACAAGTGACTATTAGATCCAGATTGTGAAGTGATGAGTTCAATTGTTTTCCTTAGTACATACATGTACTTTACATACATGTATTTATATAATTACAATATAACCGAACAAATTCTAGATACCATACATTGGAAAACGTCATCCTCGTAGTTCATACAATGAGAAAAGTAAAAAAAAACATACATTATGTTTCAATCATTTTATCATGATTTTTACGACCCATTTTGTAATGGAACTGATGAACAAAAACGTCACATGATCTCCTGTTCTGTCCCCTACCAACGTACATATAACAAGAGGGCCCCATGATGGCCTTATATCGCTCACCTGAGCGCAATGCCATTCTGAATGAATTAGACTAACGTGCCAATTAATTGGTATAGGATCAATTAAAATCCATTCAGCAGTTTAGGAGCAGAAGAAAAGGTTTCATTATGCAAGGCAATGTCCCCTGGCAACCATGGTTTTTAACAGAACTTAATAATTAATGCAAACTTGTAACTCGCATTATATCATTTTAACCTACTCGTTTAATTAATTCAATAAAACATTGAACACTCATGGTAGATCCTCTATATATGTGTATAATACATATATATGATATATAAATAATAGGAAAACAACGTACTGTCGTCGTTTTATTAATTTTATATCATCAAAAGAACTGATGTATGTGAGAAATATACATAAATAATAATACAACATTCCATCGTTGTTTTACAAACTTGATGTGTTATCATAAACTGATAAAGTGCGCTAGTAGTAGTACATGCAGGCTGTCAAGTGAACTTCTTTCACAAGTAGGAATAATTTACCAAAAAGTTAGAGAAAAGTAGGAAAAATAAGGAATATGTACTAAAAGTGTAGGAGTTTTTACTTACCTTTTAGGAACATTTGCTCACAGACATAAATTGTTAACTAGAATACATCTTGACGAGACTGCATAGATCTTTTGACTCTTATACATCTTTCACCATGGCATGATCATTAAGTAAGCAGCCACAGGCCCACAGTCTGCACCCCCCCCAGTCTGTACAGTCTCATCAAGATGATTCCAGTCTTCTATGCACTCCCAATTGAAAAGATCCTACACATTTGCTTCCATTGTCTAACTAGTAATATAAGGTCTCTGGGAAGTACACAATTTGAACCCAAAAAGTAGGAAATTTCAGGAACTTTGGACCAAAAAGTAGGAAGAAATAAAAAAACAAGGAAAATAAGGAAAAAGTAGGAAAAATAAGGACCACTTGACAGCCGGAGTAGCATTGACTTGCCACTCATTACGTACAAGTAGGTTAAGGTAATGTTTTGGCGAAAATCAGACATTTCTGCTTGTTATGTCATATAAATAGAATCTTTTTATTTACATAATAGTAGGACAACATACCGTCTTTGTTTAACAAACTTGATCGTTCCTTCAGCTTCTAAAGAATGGTTCTCCTCAGACTGTTTTCCTTTTGTTCCCATGGCAACAGACAATTTGATAAATATGTTACCATTCAAGATTGTCCATTAAAACACACATACTTAGTGTCACCAAATAGTTGGTTCAATTTTAAAATTATACCATAAAAATATATCAATATTCACACATTAAAACTAAACAGACAAAATGACGAAATTCAATACAAGGTGTATGTCAATTCAAACCAATTTAAAGATTTTTTATTTCGATCCAATATGTAAATTTTTATGTAAACCACTCATAAGTAATGAGAAAACTCTTTTGATTTAATATTACAAGCTAATATATCCTTGTTATCAACACGAAAGAAAAATACTCTTTGACCGTAATGTTACAGTGAATTCCTCTAAAAAAACGTTAATAATTAATTTCCGTATTGTCCCAAGATGAGATAAAAAGCAGGAAGTTGTATCATACGTATATATTTAAACTACGACAGAGTTTAAACGTTGATAGTTTAACATGATAACGATCAATAGTTGGTATAGTTTACAGTTACACTATTTGTTCATGGCCTACAGGCATATAATGAGTAACTACACACAGATATTCGAATATGTTCCCAATGAATCACAAAGACCTTAATTTCAGATTTGTATGTTGTGTATTAAATTTTAAGTATATTGGTGTAATTTTAAAACATTATTTTGTTCATCATAAATGAGTAGCCCCTGCGACCTACTTATGCAATAAACCGGAACCATTAATATAACATTGAAAGAGGACCTGACCTAAGGATCATTTCTTCAAAATTTGGTCAAAATCTATCAAGTGGTTTAAGAGGAAAGGGCATTTACAGTTTCCATTTTTTTTTACAGAACTTGATAATTTATACAATCTTGTGAGAGGATCACACCCGAAATATCAAAGCTCTAGACCTTATGGTTTGGGACAAGAAGAGTTTCAAAGTTTACAATTTTAAAATCTATTTTTAGCTCCTGTGACCTACTTATGCAGCAGATCCGAACGATTCATGCAACTTTGAAAGAGGTCCATCCAAGTATCATTTCTGTGAAGTTTGGACAAATTCAAATCCATTCAGTGGTATATGTTGTTGAAAGAAAATGTTGACAGGACTACTCAAACAGCACGACAACAGAAAACGGACATCCAACAATCCTTCATGCTCAGCTGGGAGCTCAAAATGGGACAGCGCTTTTTGACAAGAAGATTTTTTTAACTTCCTTTATACATATACAGTCAAACCTGTGTTAAAGACCACTATTGCAAAACCTGTCTGCAAAGACCACCAATTTTATCTCCCATCAGACCATTTTCAATGATATTTGATCTGTTAATAGAGACCACCTGTAAACAAAGACCACATTTTGCTGTTCCCATGGGTGGCCTTTACAGACAGGTTTGACTGTAGGTAAAATGGACCCTGGCAGCCATGTTTTTTGACAAATCCAAAAAAATTTAAACAATCTTTTTAGAGGGTTACCTAAGCAATATTTGTATGAAGTTATAACACAATTGGGTTTCTTCTATACACATATAGGAAAAGGGGCTCATGCTAGTGTTAACTATAAATATGCTACCAAACAAACATTTCTCAATCAGACCCCTAAAAAAGCTTTTGAGTAGGGGCCATTTTCATGGGTAGGTAGGTTATACCAAACAAACATTGTTTAATTGTGGCATCAGTAGCAATATTACATTTAACAAGCACAAATATCTACTGTTGTATCAGATTGGTACCAGGCAATCAGATAAATATAATGTAGGGTCAGTGCACATTCCAGGTAACTTAATGGGCAGCAATTTCAATACATATTTTGTTTTTTTATCTCCAGCTTGTTAAATTTAGGGGCTGGTCCCTTGACAACTGGAATTTCCTAAAAGCCACAGTTTGACCCTAATAACTATTTAAATAATTTTATAATTCATAAAAAATATAATGTGTATTATAATAATGCACCAAGTTAGCCATGGACACTCAGATCTCATTCAAACAGTAAAAGAGTTAGATGTCAATACATCTTTTCTAAGTACGAATTTAACATCAGTTAACATTTAATGTGACTAACACTCACACCCTGTATGTGTTAAATAACATATTTTTCTTGTATACATATTTTAAACATAATTAGAATAAATATATACCTTCTCCCGCAATATTTGTTTATCGTATAATTAATGTACAATTGTGTTTCTTGTTTCTTAATAGTAATTGCCTCTTTACCATTGCGTGTACAGTAAAACCACACTTAAAGACTACCTTAATAATAAGAGCACCTCAAAATTAAGACCACACATTTCAAGTTAATTTGCACTATTTCGCTCTTTATTCAACCTGAACATTTAAATACCACCTCAATAATATGCCCTCTACAATTTGTATTTATAACAGCCTATTTTGAGTCTTTACGATGAGATGCAGTACTATGACTGAAGGGTCAATTTTTCTCTAAAGTATAGGTAATTTCAGCGCGAGCCCTGGAATTCGTTATGAAATGCTTAAACTGTATTTAATAATTTAGCCACATAAAATTAAGTCAATAATATGCTGCAGCCATTTTGAAATAAATCAAGACAGCACTACCTGAATGAAAAACATTGATAGACCAATAAATCTGTTCAAATACTTATCTAAAATGCGCACATACGACTTCAAATAAAAATGCAAGGTACGTGACTGTATAGTTTAAAAATACATTTCATTGATTCTATTTATCATTTCATTAAAAAGTAAATATTACGATGTGAAAGATGGATGGAGTGTTGATATATCTGCAAATAAATACAGACTTGCAAAGAAATTGATTTTTAGTTTTTCTGACTGTTATCAGGTACTCAGTAACGACGTCCCAGTTGATTTTATTTACATATTAGGTTTTATGCCTGCAATATGAATTAATGAGTTAAATGTTTTTGTTGCTTGGTTAAAAAGTGTATCAAATTTCATTTTATCTTATTAAATATAACACAGGCCTCAATGCAAAAAAATTTTTTTTATAAAGGTTGGAAATTAGCAAATTACAGGTTTGAAGGACGATTTGTGTATAAATAAAGAGCAAATAAAGGTTGATTTTGATCATCTAATTTGACAGAGCAATGGTCCCATGGCAGAGTTTTGTTCAGTGATTAGTCTAGATCAAAAGAAATCAATTATTATACTCCCGTATTATCATAGACATATAAACCATGGATCCGAATCAGGCTGATATCGGTCGATAAGATTAAATGATTTACCCACAATCCTTAGCGCGCAATTTACCCACAATCCTTAGCGCACATGGTATGTATCATGGATTTGAATCGAAATTTCATCCAATTAAACGACACTCATTCAGTCTTACAACTCGGTATTGAACAATAAAATGCATACAGGCAAACTACAAGATAATCACAAAATATATAACCATCAAGAAATGAATAACTGTTGTAAACATGACGATTACGGCGGTTCAACATTTCAAATTCCCTTGATTCAGAAACAAGATGGCGGACATCGCCAATTTTTTACTGCTAATCGAAACACCTCGCTTACTATTGCGGATCATTTTTGTAGAATTGTATGAGGTGTTCAGATCATTTGATCTTGGAAGAAAATATCACCGCCACCAAGAGTTCAAACAAGGTTGCATACATATACCAGCCTGTTTCGAATCCATGGTTTATATAACTTCAGTATTATCTATGATTAAAACATCGAGCACCACGAGAAAACAAAGTTTGGCAGTGTTTGATTGTAACTAGCAACTGCATTCATTTTTTCAAAGTGTACTTACATAGAAGGTAAAGACACAAACAGATAGAGCTTGAAAACAGCTGCAGAAAACACTTTGAAAACATCTTTACTAGAACCAAGCTTATAAGAATTTGAAGATCAAAATATCCGGTGCATTTTTGGATTTCAGTCGCATATAAAATCAATGTGCCACCAGGAAGTTCGCAGAACTCTCGAAAAAAATTTTTTTCTTATTTTGGCATATATCATTTTCAATTTTTGAGACAATATATAGAAATTAGCCAGTCTTATGTATTTTTTCCTGCTCTTTCTGTTTCTGTTATTATTTCTTATGTAAAATAAAGTCATGTTTGAGAAACACGAAAAATCGGTCAATGGCGCTACCGGGAATCGAACCCAGGTCTACGGATTGCCGGTCCGTTATGCTAACCACTACACCACAGCGACCTGACGTCATTTTCGTGTAAATTTATCATATATAAATGTATGATTAAGGTAAACTACACTTTGGACGAAAAGTCTTATTCAAAACGTTATAAACAAAACCAATGTAAGACAGTCACTTTTAATGTGCTATTTCTCAACATTGTATTAATCGCATCAGCACAGCACAGTTCAATATAACAGTATGTCATAAAATCATTGAATGTAAACATGCACAATATATTCTTCTAGCAAATGTCACTCTCAATGCCTGCAACATTGGCAAGACTACATCAAATTGATCAAGCAAGGAAACATTCCAATCATAAAGCTTCCTTATCACTCCACAAAGTTGGAATTTTCCTCCTAGAACTAACGCTTTAAAGGAATTTAACAAATAAAAATGATTGCAAATTTATGTATACAGTAGAACACGCTTATAAAGAATTTCTCGGGGACCTGGAGATTTTCTTCGTTATATCCAAACAACAAAATTTCATTATTGTATGGATAACAAATTTTGTTATAACATCCATAACTGTTGACTTATTTCTTGACGACACCTGAACTGGATGAGTATGTAGTGATGTACATTTAGTTTACTACTACTAAGTATTGGATGAAATAAATAAGGCCGACATTAAAAATATGTTTGTTTCCACTCCCGCGACCCTAGCCCACCAGGGTAGGGTAGGTAGGGCAGATTTTTTTTTTTCATACTTTTTTTCGCAAGCTTAAAATGTGTTCTGTATAGATTTAACATCTTAATAGATTTATCTTCATTAGGGTAAGTAAAAATATGATACTCCAAGCTAAAATCTATTTATCCCTGCTTCACAGATTTATTGATGATGTGGCGAACTCAACTGACTGGTACCAGCGATTGCATTTTTTCGTACCCAATAGCTATTGTACACCTCAATAAAATATTTACAGTAGGGGTAATTTTCAACGGTCGGTCGTGGGAGGGGAAACAAACAATATTTTTGGCCCAACAAAATTGTTGCTGTTGCATTAACATACATTATTTACAAATATACAACAAATTAAATCCCCGTTAATACATTACTGTACAAGTTACATCACAATGCATATATACTATGTCTCGTATGATGCATATTTCATTAATATTTGATCATAATAATTCTTACGTAACCAGATGTTATTGTTATTAAAACTTGACTTTTGATTATTAATGTTGCTAAATTGTCTGTTCAATAGCTGACACATGACAAATTTAAACAATGAGCTTTTAGTTTCATATGTTTAGACTTTATCAATTTCATATCAAGCCATACTTTTCATGGCATGTGACATACTTTGTGATATTATCACTTAATTGTTAAGTAATCAAAGATTCTGAAACCTTAACATAATTATTTCTGATTGTTAAACTATCAAGAGTTGACAAGTCTCTTCCTGTGATAAGACTTACTCAATATGTCAACATATCTTTACTATAGGCATATATAAGTCGTGGAAGTTTTTAATATAATTAATTAAGATTTTGTACTTGGTGTAGTAAATAGAATTATAACTAAGAAGAATAATAATACAACTTTGTGTGAATTTACTTTGTGTTAAAGTATTGAAAATAATAAATGTGTACTTTGTGTACCTAATTATCTTTGTGAAATAGTATTTATTATCTTTGTGAACAAAAAATACATGATTGTTATTGGACGAAAATAAAACGTCTAGAAAGACATACCGGGTAGAACTTTTTGTTCATTTAACATTGACAACAGCGAGGGTAGCTATTAGTCGTCGGAATCATCCAGGGAGCGGCTTACACAGGCTGTCATTAGTGAACTTCTCTCAAAAAGTAGGAAAAATAATGAATTTGTTTTTATATACTTTTGTGCAGAACTTTGCGTTACTCACAGACATAAATTGCTGACAAGAATACTTCATTGATGAGACTGCATTGACAGGTATTTTGACTCTTATACATCTTTCACCTTAGCATGATCATTAAGTAAGCAGCAACAGGCCCACAGTCTGCACCCCCAGTCTGTACATTCTCATCAAAATGATTCCAGTCTTATATGCACTCCCAATTGAAAAGATTCTACAACTATACTACCATTTTCTAACTATTTAATTATTAATATAAGGTCTCTGTGAGGAACAAATTTGAATTCAAAGAGAAGGAAATTTCAGGTATTTTGGACCTAAAAGTAGGAAAAAGTAGGATAAATAAAAAATAAGGAAAAAGTAGGAAAAATAAGGACCGCTTGACAGCCGTCAGCTTACAGTTACAAAACACCATGGACGTCCAACAACACGTACACCATTTTACAACTTCATAAAACAAACAATAGCAATTCTAAAGCGCGTTGGTCTGTTAATGCGCTGAGTCTGCTGCGATTACTTGTCCCATTAGTTAACACCTCTTTCCAATCCAAACCAATCAAAATTGTGAATTACGTTATCACTGAGTACGTTTGCACTAAAATATGCCTTTTGAGTACTTAATACATGATTAATTGTATAACTATATGGTTATAACTGATTTGGATAAAGCGTTGTAATTTTGGATATAACATGTATACGATATTCTTACGCGCACTGATTGTCTGCACATTCGCTTGTCTTTCGGACATTTATACTTTGTGTTGTCAAAAAGGCATTTCAGAAGTAAATGTTAAAAGTTAATCATAATTGTTAAATGTTATTTATCGAAATATGCCAAATATTTGCCCATTTCTATTTGATCAGTTAACTATCACTTTGAAACGAGCGGTCCTATAGCCACATGAAATCCTGTCAGAAAATGGAAAAAAAAACGGTTCTTTTCTCGGAAAACTCGCAAAATTTTGCATTGTAAACAATTGATAGAGTTGTCAAAATGGACATTTCTAGAAGATTTATTTTCCCCATTATGTTTACAGTACTTGCTTCCAGTCTATGCGAAGGAGCGTTTGACCTCAGAGTCAGACCGAATAAAATTTTTAATAATGCTGGAAATTCCCAGTACACAAAAAATAGCCGTAACTTCTATATATATCGGAGAGATATCTGCTCCGACGCTCAGTATCCGAATATAACAGCGTCTTAGGCTACCTTTATCCTAAATCCAAGACTTAGAGTATCAGTAAGATAACATATATTCAAAACTAGTTTAGGGCCCTGTATTTTCTGTTTGATTGCCCCTCCCCCTACGGCATCCTAACCCAACACCACTACACACTTCCCCTTACGGCATTTGAGACACAACCACCATGGGCCGTCAAACACCCAAACTGCGCCCGATGGGGGGGACTCAAACCTATGACCCCTAAACACTAGTACCAGTAGTATGACACTCTATACACTGAGCTAACTGGGCCTACGTCCAACGCCATGGGCACTCCTAGAATTTAAAAGTAAACAGCTTCCTCTTCGATTTCTTTGCATATTCCTAACCACCAACGTTGTTGCTAGTCAAAAATATTACACATTTACATGCCTATTTAACCATAATTATACATTATTTTGTTATTTTACTTTCACTTTGCATGTAACATAACCGGAAAATGACAAAATATGAAATAAGTTATGTAGTCGTATTTATACAAATGTGACTGTATGTTGAGTGCAGAATTATCGAAATCATTCGTTAAAACTGAAAGCCGGTGCAGGTCAACTCGCTATAGTCACTAATCTGTTATATTCTAATCTACAACATACCTTCTAGACGTCATTTTGGTTATGGTGAGTTAAGAAGAACCTAAAACATCAAAAATGTTTTTGTCTTCCGTCTACAAAAGCTGACGGTGTCCATGATAATATTTACTCGTACTTCTTATCCTTACCGTACGAAGTTAGTGAAAAAGTCCGTTCAGACCGTACTACTCAATCCGGACTGCTTTGCGTACAAATCTTTATTCATTGTCCATTTCCCTTTGAGGTTAAATATTAAAATATATATTACTGGATAATAAATCATATAAGATACTTCCCAGTATTTTTACTAACAGGTCCAAGGCTGGAAATCGCTGTATGGTTATTTTTTTTTGTGTGTTTTAAATGTATGTATAATTTCCCTTTCCCCTGTGCATTTCTTTCATATAGTGTTCGTGTTATTTTCTCTTCAGTTTCGGCCTATTGTTGCAAGCTGTCTTGACTTGTCCTGTGATATGTTTCACCCATTAACCCCCCCCCCCCCTGCCCTGTGTGTCCTAGTTATCCCTTATGGTCGACCAGGCCATTCCTTGCGCGCCTGTCTCTTACGTTATCCAGAATAACTTTAACAAAGGTAGATCATAAGAGTTATATATGTGCTTGCTTTACTATTGAAGAAGGAAATAAAAGAAATGTTCAGTGAGTGAGTAATGTTCAGTGAGTGAGTAATGTTCAATGAGTTGTGTTCAGTGAGTGAGTAATGTTCAGTGAGTGAGTAATGTTCAGTGAGTGAGTAATGTTCAGTGAGTGAGTAATGTTCAGTGAGTGAGTAATGTTCAGTGAGTGAGTAATGTTCAATGAGTTGTGTTCAGTGAGTGAGTAATGTTCAGTGAGTGAGTAATGTTCAGTGAGTGAGTAATGTTCAGTGAGTGAGTAATGTTCAGTGAGTGAGTAATGTTCAGTGAGTGGGTAGTGTTCGGTGAGTGAGTAGTGTTCAGTGAGTGAGTAGTGTTCAGTGAGTGAGTAGTGTTCAGTGATTGAGTAAAACTATAGAAGAGCTGTATACATTCATATAATGTGATCATCATACATAATACTATCACTCTTTTAATACAGAAAAATACCCCAAAACAAGGGAATATAACAAATGCGAAATTACTGCACAAGTTAGGATAGATCATGGAGTGCTCTACCGTGGATTTCGGTATGGTAACGTACCCTTTTTCGGAAGGTTTACCAATCCGCGTCAAGGTTACAAACGTTGTTCGGTTGAAGGGAAATTACCTTGGTGGTTAACGTAAACACAACACTGATACGCAAAAAGCAAAACCATGTTTGTACGGTTGAGCCAAAAAACAAACTGATATGGTTTATACGTCCACGTATTCATCATTTAATCTCGTGGGATAAAAGAAACGATTTTTATTGCGTCAAAATCCACTTTGATTGATAATATTGTCACGTGAGGTTTCATCACGTAAGGTTACATATCATATGATTAAATCCATTTTTCATCAAGATAAGGTACAAGTGTAGCCTGGTGCTTACGTCATTTGTTTTATAACATGTATGGAACTGAGTCACCAGCATTTTGTATTTGCGTTTATTTATATAAGGGCGACGCCTCCGGAAGAAGGTTAGTCATTTTAGATTTGTGGACGATAGTGCATGATAAAGAATTGTCCCAGGTCCAGAAACACCCCTGGTTCTTTAAAGTGCTCGATGTAAAGCATCGTACACGGGACCTCGGTCTTTGTCTCTTCCGAAAGACTGAAAGTACTGTTAGTGGTGGAGTGGGGAATCGAACCTGCAACTCCTGGATTACTAGTCCAGCGCGTTACAACTGGACCACAGATCCGCTACTGGAACTGAGTCATAAGCATTTATTATATTCTAACTTATATACATGTATGCTGCTTAAGATGACCGTCACGAGAAGATACGTATTCAAAATCCCCCTAATAAAATGTTCTTAGTTTGAGCTGTTCTGCAAAACGTACTGATACTTTAATGCTAATTAATTTAGTATTTATAAAGAATATGTTTCAAACACAACCAAATAAGAGGTTTTAAATCAGCTTTAGCAGCATTCTTCTGTCGATGAGGATGAGTTTAAAAATTGTGTCACGTAACATTCATGAGCTCTGTGGCATCACTTTGTTTGGCAATAACTTTTTTATAGTTTAGAATTATATTTACCTAACATATACCAAGTACTGTTTATTACATTCGCACGTTAACATAAAAAACATGAGTATTTATTTATATATCCAAACGAAATTATAAAACGTCACAAACAATAGGCGACCTGGCTAACTCAGTTGGTGGAGCACTAGACTGTCACCCTGTTTATCCGGGTTCGATTCCCGGGTTTGGGAAGGTTAAGTTCTTCCGTGACACTGGCTACGGTCATGTACTACACATGTGGAGATGTTGTCAGATGCTTGTAGAAGAGCAAGGTTAGTACTGGTTGATAATTAATTGCAGGAAAACTGGTAAGGTCCATTGACCGCCGTAAACGACTGAACAAGTGTTGAAAAACGGCGTAAAACCGGATGAAACAAACAAATCGCTAAAATACATTACTTGGCATAGGACCAATAACCACTGTCTGCGAAAACAATATTCTACTGGAACTATAGTTATCATGTGTTTATGTACAACTTTTATTCCTCCAATTTCTGAAGAGTTACATATAACAAGTACATTTATACATACAAATCTGCGATTGAACACTTGTTGATGTACACCAAACAGTAAAGTATCATGAACCATACATGCATACTCATACACAATTACACGCACACATACGCACGCACACGCACGCACGCATAATCACGCGCACCCCCACACACACACCCACACCCACCCGCATACACCCACCCACACCCACCCACCTGCACGCACATACACGTACACACACTTCCATGCATGTGATATTATTTTAGCTAATCTCCTCTTAATATACTCGTAATTAACTCTGCCTCTTGCGCTGCTGCTGTTGGTACACGCTCGATTGGTCTACATCTATATGAAGAAACGAACGCCAATGAGAGTACACAAGTCATTCAAAAACATCATTATTTATATACAATGTATTGTCTGATAATCCGGATAACACTCGTTTACTAAAGCCATTGCTTACTATTATTTAAAGCCATTTACGATTTCAGCCTTTCTGTGCACATTTCCATGCCAATTTAGCAAACATCGATACGTCAGGGGAAAATACGTTTATTCAGAGCTACTTGAGTGATTTGAAAGGTCACAAAACTAATTCATTTGTTGTAGTAAAATATCAAGAAGTTTGAAACAATGCCCGAAACTTATGCATGTAAACTTTTGTTCTGCTATCGAACAATTTTATTTCATTACTTGTCTTGAAACCAATACTTGACGCCATTAAAAACGCAACTATTTGAACTAGGCGTCATTTTGTAGTACCAACTGTCAAAGCGTGTTACAGTTATTTTGTTTGAATTATTGTTCAAAACTTTATTAAAATATTATTTCCGTTATTGCCGTTACCAGCAATGTGTATTATCATCTTATTTAGATCCAGATTACTGGATTGGTTTGTCAGACGAGTTAACTGAAGGTTTGTGGAAGCATTATCCTTCTGACATTACTGCCAAGTTTCTTGATTGGTACCCTGGAGAACCGAACGGGGATAAATTGGCCAACTGTGTTGCGATAAGGGCTGATTACGGCTACCACTGGGTGGACGACCCATGTACACCTACTTACAAACCACTATGTGAAAAACCGTACGTAAAATAATAAACTTTGCTGCATGCCAATACATAAGTGGATAGCTGAGTAATACGTTTAAATATGTATATTTTCAAACGAAGGAAGATACACAGTTTATAGGAGCCTATGGTCTTCCCGAGTTTTTGTACGAAGAGTAACAGTGGGATAAAATGGTTCAAAGAATCGTCGCCAATATTCGCTTTATAATATTCCAAGAACTAATATTTTAAGACAATCTGGAAGGAAATGAAGCAAGTGAGATCCTACATACGCGCGAATCGTTACGTTACGTCATGTCAAAGAGAGACGCACGTATGGTTTATTTGTTGCAATATCGTCATTAAATACTTTCCATATATTCTGTTCGTTCAAAATACTATATTGCAACTACTATGTATTGTTTCCAACGACTGTATTTTCCATTATGTTAAACAGTTACAGCTTCCCGGTCACGTGTGATGGTGGCATAAGATCCACTCTCCAAATATCTTATTTTCATTTCAGAGCTGATAACGAAAGGGGGCATTAATCCGTGATTACGATAGATGAAAACATTACATTTTGCGTTTAAACATATAGAAGTATTTAAAATCACGGTGTAAATTAATAAAACATGACCTGAATTTTGCATTTATTAGATTAAAAAATATCATTAATAAAAATCCTCACGTTTTCTTTTATTCTTTTGCATTATGATGAGCTTCTGTATGCTTGTACAAAATGAACGAAAACCGTTGCGAATGTTGTCAAAACGTGACAGTGTCTCAATAATTTCCGAACATGCCTCATTACATACAACACCGGTCGTCACATGCTCTGTCAAACTTTCTGCCTACATTATTTGGTTCAAACTTTATTTGAGCGCTGCTATAGGATTTACAACCTCTTCTGTAAGTGACGTCATTTCTAGAAAACGTAACATGTGTTGTCACTATTTGCAAGCAAGAAACAATATTTAGTCAATATGGTCACTTCGTTTTCATATTGCCATATGGGGCAAATATTGCTTACTCATGATGGTGGCGTCACATGCGACGTTTTCAGGAAATGACGTCACTTAAAGAAGAGATTGGAAATGGTACAGCGTCGCTCATTTGTTATTATTCACACGTATAATGATATGCATTTACAGTACAATACTATGATACTATAGATCGGTAAACAGTCAATGCATATAATAATTCCTTTTACTTTAATAATAGTAAATTACCCGCTGTTTCGCATCACTTCCGTTACAATATATAACTTGCTAAATAGGAACTGTTTATGTCCCTTGAACTTTACGTGTTACGTCACTAAATCTATAAATCGATTGAAAGATACTTTTGTTTCCTCTATGCATGGAGAGCAGAACAATACACATGTAAAAAAGTTAAACAATACAATAGTAAACCAAAAAATCATCATCTCGAGTCAGAATACAGTTAAGAATTTAAGATAAACAGGTAAATACTAAGGAATGTTGACAAAAATATGGAAATCCGAACATAGGAGAAATACCTGTAAATAGGGTACAGATTCATATCTGAAAACAATCAAGGGCATTTTATCCTAGCAATACACCATACTGAAACACGATTTTAGTACCTTAAACACCTAAGTCATATCGTAATGTGGTATGTCTGGCGTTAAAACTTGAAGAGAACATTTCTGGTATACCACTCATATTTTGATTGCAGTGAGCTTTACCATTGATGATTCGAATGATTGGAACTATCAAAACATTCGATATAAACCTGTCAAAACATTCGATATAAACCTGTCAAAACATTCGATATAAACCTGTCAAATCATTCGATATAAACCTGTCAAATCATTCGATATAAACCTGTCAAATCATTCGATATGAACCTGTCAAATCATTCGATATAAACCTGTCAAATCATTCGATATAAATCTGTCAAATCATTCGATATACACCAGACGCTTCTCTTATGTTATTGTAAGCATGTCAAACTCCATCGTGGAAAGTGTGCTACACCGCTAAATGTCGTCCGAGTTGCTCATACATTCTATCAATGAGCAGTGAATCTTCTGTGACTTCTACATTTATATACCAATGAACTAAGGTGGTGCTGATTGATATGTTATTATTCGCCATGTTTTAATTCCACCGAAGTCAAGCAAATAGATTATTGCATCGAATGACGTATTCAGCACTCGTTTTTTCGCCCGTTACTTTCCCAGCCAAAATCACATTTCCAGGTTTGTACTTAGAACATTTGACTAAGCGTAAACAGATCTAGTAATGTCATCTTTCTTGCAGTTTACTCAAATTCACTTATGGAATCGATAAGGATGTCTTATTAACATTCTTCCAACTTTACAAAGAACCTGATTTTCGATCCCAGTCGAGGCTGGGAATTTCTTAGCGACAAATTGAACCGTATGTATATTCGTCTCCCACATCATGGCTGAGAAAACTGGGAAAAGTAGTCAGTCGGTTGCAGTGGGGAAATCCAGTATTGCCGTGTTAGTAACGCAGGAGCAAGAGTTAGGTGGAATGTCAATCAAAAGTTTCGTAAGTGGTTGATAGAAGTTTGAAAATGCCACATGGCTAACTTAGTTGTTATTTAAACTAAGAAATTAATTTCCATGAGAAAATGATCGTTAAAAAGCGAATGAGAGCAATGACAATATGAAGAATTTTTAGACAAGGCATTTGTTTTTAGGCATTATATTATGGTACCCTCCGTTATATGATAAACAAACACACATCGAAACACGCGCACTGAAATACAGTTTATTATGGACTTAACTAATATCTGACTATGAATTCGAGACCTAATATTATGTGCGACCTAACAACTAACGGCTGTAAACTTCGCTATTTCACGTCCGAACTCACATGAAACTTCTGAAAGTGCATTCTGAAATTAACTTCTGAGCTAACAACTAAAACCTGTGAATTCGGGTATGCACTTCTGACCTACCAACGAACATCTGAGCATTCAATATTTCATATCCGAACTAACATGTCTAACTTATATCTATGTATTTTCAAATAAACATCTAAAATAACAACTAAAAAGCTGTGAATTCGGGATCGAAAATCTGAACTAACATCTAATAAATATGTATTCGCTACATCATACACGAACTCAAATCGAACTTCAGACTACGCATTTTCGAATAAACATCTGTACTAACAACTAATAGCTGTGGTTTTACCGCATCATATGCGAATAAACATCATTGTCGAAAAAAGACGTTTTTATTATCATAAAATAAAAATCCAGTTTTTTAACAAGCGGGTGATTTTTACTAGTTGTGTCTGTTAGAAATATTATAAAACAAGACTGTTTTAAACGGTTATACATGGTAATGGTTCTTCTTATTGATGATTTAGACTATGTAACAACAATACTGGATGATGCCCATTCAGAAAATATATAGGTTCAGATGAGCCAGATACATCTTTAAATGTAGGTGAATAATGCCCCAACAATAACATGGTTCTCCATGTACTTATGTTTCTGCGCTATTTGCTTACTATTCTCTATTCACCAAAGGGGACCCCTTTGCTATTCACTGTGAATTGTCACAAATGCTTCTGTTGATATACAGTAACACTTCATTTCAGACCACCTCAAAATTAAGAACACAATTTCCAAGTCCATTTTCACTGTTTTTGTTGATAATAACCTCAATATACAGACCACCTCAATAAGAAGACGGGGTTCAAGGGTCCCAAGGGTCCCAAGGGTGGTCTTATTATTGAGGTTTTACTGTACGCAGAAACAACGATTAATATATTCATGAATACAATTATCTCACTAATAATAATGATAGTAATAAACTTTATTTTCGAAAGTAAATGTTTAAGATAGAGCAGGTTTTAATACAGATCTGTGTGGGAAGGCACTGTCTTATACATGTGGCGTTCCCTGTAGCTGCTTATTCTCTCTCTCCTATAGATAGATTGTATAATTCTGCTTCTACTCGGTACTTCCAACAGTCGATTACTGACAATATCTGAAACGCGACATTTTTTTCTCCATTCTCAGATGGCTATACAGTAGTTTTAAACCACCGAAATTGCATTTTAGTTTACAAAAAGACCTGTTTATTTGATATTGAAGCGTTTCCAAACCGAAACTAACTAATTTATGACACGAATGCAGATTTGATAGACAGTTGGAAAACGATTTATGATATAGAAACACATATATACTACACCAAGGAACGAATATATATAATCATTATTTTATATCATAATATTCTGTTGGAGAAGTCGACGAATCGCAGGAACAACTACTCTGGATTGTATCGGAAATGACGTATGCACGCGTGATGTCATTCATCCGGTAAAGCCAAGGGTAACCGGTCAATTCGTACCTTAGTCAACTCGTACGTCCGTCAACTCGTACCGTTTTTGGTCAACTCGTACCGTTTTTGGTCAACTCGTACCGTAGTTAACTCGTACCTTTGTCAATTTAAATAGTACCTTTGTCAATTTGTAACTGTTTTGGTAAACTCGTACCTTAATATTTGGTCAACTCGTACCTTAATATTTGGTCAACTCGTACCTTTCCATTTTTGTATAGTGTGTGTAGAAACTACGGACTATAGTGTATAGAGTGAATATGTGAACAATGTAAATAGATGTTGTTAATATATGTATATTAACTGTTATGTAAATATTTTGTTTGTGTTATTTATCATTGAATTATTAAATATTTGTTAATTAATGCATTAAAATTATCAAAATATTACTTGAGTTTGTTTTCAATTGTCTTTAAATTGTAAGACTGTCATTAAAATGTGTTGGTTTGTTATAACCATACCCAACAATTAAGTATGTAGGAATTTTGCCAAACAAATATATTCTCGTTTATAATTACTAAGGTACGAGTTGACCAACAGGCGTTATATGCCGTGTATTAAGTAATGATTAACGGTACTGTGAAAGTTTGATATGTTTAAACTGGGCACAATTGAGCCACACAATACAGGAAAAGCTTACTTTTAATCATATTAACTCTATTAATAAGTGTTTGTATGACTTGAATATGACTTGTTTTACCGAAGGTACGAGTTGACCAACTGGCAAACATTACCAGTATAGTTATACTGTTCAAAATTGTTCACCGAATACAGGAAAATACAGTAACACTTAATTGTATAATGAATAACTGTTAATACTAACTGTTAAACAAATGGCGGTACGAGTTAACTACGGTACGAGTTGACTACGGTACGAGTTGACCAAAAACGGTACGAGTTGACTGACGTAGGAGTTGACTACGGTACGAGTTGACTGGAAACCAGCCACAGAACGCCATTCGGAAGATTTGTCTGCGGAGATTTAACGGTGCTGTTGCTACATTTAAAGGTAAGTATTGAACTAATGGAACGTTTACACATAGGAAAAAACATCACATGATTTTCATCGAAATGTTTATCGATAATACTAAGCTGATGATCGTGTGTTTCGGGCAGAATTGTCACTTTGTGTCTGCCTTCTTCCTGTTTGATGGTTTAACTAGGTCGTTGTCCCAGCAACTTTGGCACCTCACCTCTGACGATATAACACCACGCTCTCATTCTCGGGACGATGTCAGACTATGGTGTGACAATATAACACCATGCTCTCATTCTAGGGACGATGTCAGACTATGGTGTGACAATATAACACCACGCTCTCATTCTAGGGACTATGTCAGACTATGGTGTGACAATATAACACCATGCTCTCATTCTAGGGACGATGTCAGACTATGGTGTGACAATATAACACCATGCTCTCATTCTAGGGACGATGTCAGACTATGGTGTGACAATATAACATCATGCTCTCATTCTAGGGACGATGTCAGACTATGGTGTGACAATATAACACCATGCTCTCATTCTAGGGACGATGTCAGACTATGGTGTGACAATATAACACCATGCTCTCATTCTAGGGACGATGTCAGACTATGGTGTGACAATATAACAACACGCTCGCATTCTAGGGACGATGTCAGACTATGGTGTGACTATATAACACCACGCTCTCATTCTAGGGACGATGTCAGAATTATGGTGCATGTGAAGCTTAGAATGGACTGACCAGACCTCTTTGATAGAGATCTCGAGGCTAGTGCTTTTTTTCTTGAGCCAATTTTGGAACCGGTCGGTTTCAGTCATTTCGTGGGCTATATTACAGCGCGCAATCGACAAATATTCAGTGCAGTTTGTCCCCTCAATCTCCAATATTCTATAGCATAGGACTTTGTTATTTCACTCTAATCCTTTCTTTGAAATTGCTTTTAATAGGATACAAATCATTTCTAATAGAGCTTGTAGGATGATTCACTGTAGCACTGTTATTTTATTTCTTATTTTTTTCTTGTTATCAAATTGAAAAATGAAGACAATATATACTCCCAAACACAAGTCAATCACATGCAAGAAGAAATACATGTTTAAAAGAGTCAGCTGTACCATAGGCGTCTTATTCACGACCTTCAGATCAATCAGGCGCTCGACCACTGTGCCTCCATTACCAATGCTAGGTATGCAATATGAAAAGTTTCAACTGACCTGATGTAAATACAAGGCTTTCACTATTGTTTAAAGTAGCAGGGAAATCACCAAAAGTAGACGGGTTAACAACACTCGGCTCTTATTGACACCCTTGTAAAACAGCTCACAAACTAAAGCAATATTTGGACAATCTATGTTGATTTGTAACATGTATGTAAAATATCTGCGGTGTAAACAATATGCCGTTCTATAAATAGAATGAGTAAAGCTGTCCACAATATGCAGTTCAATAAATAGAACATTAAAGCTTTTGCTGTGTACAACAAAATGTACCTAAATGGGCGTATGGTAGATTTATCTGGTTTTACCTTTTTTGGAAAACGAATATTGTTAACATTAAAATGTTGCAAATGGAATACAAAAATAAAAATGTATCTCGGTACATTTTTAGGGTGGATGATGGAATACACATTTAATTCATGGACCAAGTTTCCAGTTTTTAAGACAATGAAGTGACTGTTTCTCTGGCTTTAAAACAGGAGAGAATGTATATATCATTCATAAATATAACAGTATGTCATACATCAGTAACTTACTGATAACAATCAAACACATTTCAGGGCTCGACATTAACTTTTGAGTCCACTTGTCTGGTCGGGCAAGTAGACTGGAAAACTACTTGTCCTGAGCAAAAATGCACTTGTCCTGACCAATCAACCTCTTTTTGCTTAAATTATTAAGTATAAATGATTTGTCACAATAGTAAATGTTATAAAACACAAATCATATGTTGTTTACAACAATTTATTCTAAAATTTACAAAAAATGTGAAGGACATGCACTGCTTTTAACCTTGCTCTAAAAGTCTAATTACCAAGTTACATCTCACACATGTTTTATAATCTACATAATATTCCCTAATAAACGCTACACGGGGCATTCAGGGCTCTCGTTTGCTTTTTGGGACTGGGACCAGGGTCCATGCAAGGGGGGAATTTTGCATAATTTTTAAAGATTTTTCCTTGGAGGGGGAATTTTCGTAATATCACGGACCTATTTAGCATATAGGTCCGTAATATCAAAATGATATAAACAATTCAAACAAATATCAACAGTTTTATCATCTTTACTGAAACAAATCGAATTTCTGCTTATCAACAAGTTAAAACATAAGTTTTCTGTCCTTCAAATTGAAATGGTGCAGTGCTTTTTCCGATACGATTTTGAATTATGCGGCATTTTTTTTCGGAAATAGAAACAACGCTTGTGCTAAAAACTGTCCGGACCGGACCGCCGTTTACAGTACGCGGTATTGCATAGTTACCGTTCCTTGCACTCACAAGGTACTCGCTGATTGTCCGATTTTTTCTTTTTCTTTGGGGGATTCTTTTTTGGAATAGAGGGGAAAAACATACTATTTAAAGGGGGAATGGGGCCGATATTCTGCCCCAATTGTGCCAAACGAGAGCCCTTGCATTACAATTTGAGGGTGTTTAATACAGGTAAGAAATCACTGAAAATCACTTATTTTTGTGCCCCCCACTCTGAAAGGGGGGGGGGCATATCAAATTAGATTTGCCCCTGTCTGTCTGTCTGTCTGTCCGTCCTTCCGACCGTCACAAAATCTTGTTTCACTCATATCGCCAAAAGAATATGAGCCAGAGTCATTAAACTTCACAGGAATGTTCACCAGCATGTAAAGATGTGCACCTGGGGTTTCATGTTTGGCTGTGCCTAGTAAGTGCAAAGATGGCCCTTGACTTAGTTAAAATATAGCCTACAGAGTATGCAATCTTGTGTCACTCATATTCCCAAAAGTATATGAGCCAGAGTCATTAAACTTTACAGGAATGTTCACAGCATGTGAAATTGTGCACCTGGGGTTTCATGTTTGGCTGTGCCTAGTGAATGCCAAGTTATGGCCCTGGACTTAGTTAAAATATAGCCTACATAGTATGCAATCTTGTGTCACTCATATCCCCAAAAGTATATGAGCCAGAGTCATTAAACTATGCAGGAATGTTCACCAGCATGTGAAGTTGTGCACATGGGGTTTCATGTTCGGCAGTGCCCAGTAAGTGCAAAGTTATGGCCCTTGACTTAGTTAAATTATAGCCTACAGAGTATGCAATCTTGTGTCACTTATATCTCCAAAAGTATATTCATGAGCCAGAGTCATACAACTTTACATGAATGTTCACCAGCATGTGTATTTGTGCACCTTTATAATAGCTAAATCACATAACAAGCATAACCATTTATTAAGATATTGATTTTCATTATAATATTATATATTGCGTTGGTCATCTACAGTTGTACTTACATGACTTTTACTAATTAATGTTTGCTCGAATATCATTAATTAAAAACATTGTATAAAATGTCTGTTTACAAGATATATTCACTAATAACGATATTTTCATTACACAAAAATATTGTGTGTTCAATATTTGCAAAATTCAGTTCATGTTATTACTTCCCTTTTGTTTTATTTTTTCTGCATATTACCTTGAATATTTCACAATAATTATTTGCTAAACATTTTCCCGTCGACTTTGATGCCTTGCATCATCTTTCACTTGTAGTGTCATTTTGATTATTTGACACATAGGATATACGTGTGATGGATATAAATGACGGATCAAAGTAAGAATGTTTCGGTTTTTTTATTCTAAATAGGCGGGGGCTTAAATAAGAGGAGGGGCTTATTCAGTATGATGAAATCAAAATTTACAGCTCATTTTCTTTGACAGCGCACCTGCTTCCCCACAAACTAAACAAAGTGGACCAATGCAATTATATTACCTGGAACATTTTCATTTGAATTTTCTTATTTTTTAAAAGCTTTTTAGTATTTCAGATATAATTTTAGACTGCTTTTGTTTGAAATCAAGTTGTCCCATCGGGTTAGTGCCTTCAGATTTTACTTGTCCTGACCAAAGTTTTGGTTGTACCGGACAGAGCAACTACCGTTAATGTTGAGTCCTGCATTTAGTATTACATGTACAAACACCTTTTAAAGCTTGACTGAAAAAGCAATCATGAATGTCAATTTCCTTTCGACATTTCAAGCTTAGAACAATTTGACTCATTTTTATTTTTTTCTAAAATCCCATTAGCTGAAAAGGTAATGGAATAGTGTGTTATGGTGTATTATTTATAGATGTACACTTGAGGAAAGTTGGTCATTACTGCAAATATGATTCTTAACCTCGCCATGCATAGCAGATTAACTTGATACTCAAATGTGTATATTCATATTGAGAACATAATTATATTTTCAGTTGCGGTGCTGGTGTGATGACCATGGTGATCAAATTTATCGGGACAGTAAGCTTTGTAAGACTACTGCTGATAATGGCAGGCATCCAACAAAATCCTGGCCCAGCTGGTAGGAATCAATTCTTGTTTTGTATCATTTTCTATATACACTGGAGCCTCCTTATATTATAATGCTGTAGTTGGGATCCAAGGTTTCAGACAGCGTTATAAGCGTCGGTAAAAGTTAATACCCAACCAACCTCAACTCTAATGTAGCAAGTTGAGTTTGAAACATGCTTCAGTTAAAAACACACGAGTGCATGGATACAACAGAGCAGCAGATTAGTTGTTCACTTTCAGATATTTTTTGTTTGGTAATTTTTGATTTCATTTCCATTAGAGACAGTTTAAATCAAAAGGTTTTATATATGTTATTTAGTTTGTTGAGCTTTTGTTTCAAAAAAGTGAGTTATCACATGAAACTTAGTCAGTGCAGCAGAGCAGCATTGCACAAAACCCCTGTCCGAAGGCACAATATCACACTTAGAAGTGAAATGTCAAAAAGGGTCTAAAACATCTTGTCATGAAAATTATTCTATCGTCAAGCAGGGGATTATTTAAATGACTCCACACAACTTGTTCTATGATAATGCAGTGTCAATACTAGATGTCCAAGGGTTAACAAGTGTGAGCTTGACCAGTAGCTCAAAGGGCAAGGTCACACTAAGAGGTCAAATGTCAAACAAGGGTTTAAACATCCTGTCATTTAGCAGTGGGTTATTTAAATTACTTGGCACAAATGTATAAAACGGAAAACAATTATGTGTATTAGTCAGTAACATCATTTGTAAAACTTCAATTGATGTTTGATTATATTTACTTTATACATTTGGTGCAAAACGGTTCGGTATATGCAATGTGGATAAAATTGTTCTGAACCAAACCTACGATATGCTATCATAGACTTTCTAAATTATGTAGTTATGTTTCTTAAAAAGGAATTTTCAGTGTAAGGGATTTTTATTCCAGTTATATGTATGATTTCAGGAAAATTCATCTTCAGATATCAGTATCTGTTAGCTAAGCTGGGTACAGACGTTCTTAGGGAGGTTTTTGATAATGTGGTAGGTAAACATTACGTAGTGCAATACTTGACTGCTAAAAGTCAAGACATCCAAAGTTTGATCAACGCAAGGGTGATAACTGCTGATCAGAAACTGTTACTGCCACCCATCAATAACCAGCCAGATTCTTCAACGTTCGATATAACTTTACTGTCTTGTCTACTGAGGAATATATGTGGTCTACGTCAACCCAGGGATCCTGTCTGGATAAATCCAGTGTCAACAGATACCTCAGTAGAAGCAGATATCACAAGATTAAGGATGTGCAGAAATCAAGTATGTGGCTGATGGAGTATTTGTGCAAGTGGACATGATTGGAATTATATAACTCAGCTAGCGTAAATGATTCATAACTACTACGTCAGTCTTATGTGATAAAATGTAAAATGTAACTGTTAAGTCAGGGAAAATTTATTCTTGTGGTTAATTGACGATTTTTAGAGGGAAATAAAAGCAATTAACTGTTTAAAAAACATCAACAGATCTATTCTAGTCAATGGGGGGGGGGGGGGGCACAGTCCCAAGACTAAATTAAATACCCAAGTATTTTATCTGTTTTGCATCTTAGTCCAATCACAGAAAGTGTGTGTACAAGCAGGCGTATCTCTTTATCATGTGACATATGCAGACATGACATGCACTGTGATTGTGAAATTTAAATCCCCATAGATTTAACCAAATCAATGTTGCATGCACCATAACTGTGAAAGTGTGGTATCTAACACTTGGAGTATTTAATAACTACACTGCTATTTAATGCACTCTGACCTTTGATAACTAAGTCCATCCCTTTTAGTTTTGACACTGTATTTAGCTCCACCTCTCGTGACATAGCTCTACAAGCTTAAACAATAGAAAAATATGATACAATGACATAATTATAGTTTCTTTTGTATTATTCTGACCCTTTGTTTTTGGATTAATGTATTGCATTACTTATATCATCTGTATATTTCAGCTAATGCATAGTGATAAGCTGGTTTTACCTGAGGCTGACTTCAATTCTAAATGGCAAGACTTGTGCGTGGTAAGTATCTGGTATAACTAGAGAAATACATGATAGTGCAGATGTGGGGTGATTAAATATATATGTGATTTTCATGCAGTTATAAATTATTTTAAAATGTAATTAAAAGAAATGTGTAATTGAAAATTCTTGCACTCATGTGGAATGAAATGTAATTAATTACTGGACATATATAAGTGGACATATATAAGGGTATATGTATGTCAATTACACAATACTTACGTTTTAATTACAATTGATGATGTTTGTTGCACACCTTGTTATTGATATAACCTGAACATGCCAACTGCACAATGTCGTGTGTTTGTATGAAAACAGAAATGCAAATAAATCATAACATCATACTGGATTACAAACCTGTATGAATAAGTGGACAAATAAAGTATAACATGGTTGTAGTCATCAGTTAAAGGTCATTGGCCAGAATGTAGACAAAAGCAACAAACACAATTGGATTTGTTATTTTCTTCTTAATATTATGTGAAAATTTGTCAGATTTGACATCCTGTTCTGTATTGATGACCTAATAGATAAACAATGTGACTGTGTAATCATATTTGACCAGCTGTGACTGGTTAAACAATAGCTACAGTTGGCAGTATGATCTTGTTGAAAACAAGTGCTAATGAACATAAAAGTGACTTATATACATATAATTGAAATATATGCTTGAGAGTTTGACCAAGTGTAAGGCTGTTCGTATTGTATATTATGTGATCAATGCGTAATTAAGTGTATTTTACTTAATTTGTGAGATAATGAATGTGTAAAATTGAAACGTTATTTATAATTGGGCATCAAGTAGTTTATACGTATATATAATTGGTTAACTTAAGCTGCTAGTAAAACTATAATATATGGGTGTAATTGTAATTGATAAAATTCAAGTAGTGGTAATTACTTACACTCCCATGTACTTGCGCCGTTGCTGTAAATTAGCAGTATCACATGGATCATTTATTGTGTGGTAAAAATGGGAATCGTATTTTACATGAATAACCAAAAATTATAGACCAAATAGTTTTCTGCCCTTGGTGAGATTTTATGATTTTGCTGAAAACAAGGTTAATAAATGTACTGATACTTAAAATGAGTATGATATTTGATTGATACAATATATCATAAATTGCAAGTAAACGTTTTGTTGGGGAAAAATACCATTTTGTGCACAATAGAAGAAGCTGTCGCTGTAAGGCAATTGTGACATCACATCATTTATTATTTCACTGGTGAATTATTGAATATAACACATGTGTTATTGTTCCCCACCGATCAACCCTTGTCCGTCCGACCGACTTAAGTTTGTGTTGCTCATATCTAAAAAGTGGGAGGCATTGCCTTGTAAATGTGGCATTCCCTGTACTAACTTGATCCTTCCTTGGAGTCATGAAAATTCAAAGAAATATTGGTCATCAAATGAAATAGTGCACCTAGGATTTTTATAGGATTTAGCAAGTTCTGCCGCTTGATTTAGTAAAGTGTCATATGTGAATATTTGTAATTATATGATTGCATTGTTATTTATGATGCAAGTGCTGTATATAATATATGTATTACAATTTAGTTTTGCCAATGGTGACTGTTTCTCATATTCTGTAATTACTTTGGTTTTTTAACTCTGAATGTTTGTTATTTTTCTTTTAACACTAATTGGAACGTTGAATACCAACTAGAACGTGTGATACATCAGCCGCAATTGATATAAACACATTTTAGCGCTATATTGAGCGTAACTTTACTATTATGTAAGACTTGAAACTTATAGGTGAAATGAACTTGCATACAGAGGCATTAAATTCTACAGAACATACACACATACATATTTGTAAGTTATGTTCTACCATGTAGTTTCTCTTCACTTCTACTTACACATGTAACATTACAGATTCTCCTTCGTCTCAATAATATGGGTGGTATTGTACAGTTAAAATCAGACATCAACAATGTTAAAATTATGGAGATTGATGAACAGTTGAGAGAACAACTTGATACGACATTTCAAGAGTGGTATGAAAGTGATCGGCTGCTTGGGCAAAGAATTGATGAAGTCATTAGAGAAGTCGGTAATGTCAAACAAGATCTTGTTGGGGTAAAGAGAATATTGGAAGATGTTGAGATGTCGCAACAAGACATCAAGCGCCAAAAAAAAGTTGATCACACAGGCAAATGCTTACTTTATTATTACAAAACATAGACTCAGGAGCCACAGACGGTAATGTATACTTGACATAGGGAAGTTGTTTGTCTTTTGGATATTCAGTGAATTGGTGGTGATATCAGACATTTATATTAACACAATTCTTATTTGATTGTTATTGTTAGTTGTTACACTTGAAAACATTTAAAGCTACTTTTGGATGAAAATGTCTTTTTGTGCTATTGTGCATTCAACATGTTGAATTATCACACATGTCGTCATATTATTGTGATTATCAAAATGGAATATTTCTCTGGATGGCAATGATTCTGTACTGTGTTTCTATACTCTGTGATATGTATGTATTGGATATAAGAGTATATGTGATATCAATGTACATGTTAATTGTTCTGTTAGTTAATTTACGTTCAGCGTATCATGGTGTCATTTCATTTAGTTTTAGCTCACCTCAGCACAAACTTTAAATGTAATATTGTACAGCAATCAGATTGGATCGACTATGAACGTGACTAATTTTCAAACAAGTGCAAGAATCTTTTTAGAATTGCGATAATTTCGATGCACTTCTCCCAATTTTAACGAGTAAAATTGTAACAAACTTCCGTACCGAGTAGCAATTGCCCTTTTCCATACTTCTCTGACCAAGTGACATTCGGAGGTATGAAACACTTTCAGTGATAGTTCTAGTTCAATTTTGTATTGTTTTCTCTTTTCAGATATTCAGAAATATTTGGTGGACTTCTACAGGCGTCGCTGTAAGACCTTACCAGTGTCACCTTTGTTTCAGGATAAGGATGAGAATCTTTTAAGTATATATAAATATCCTGCCATGTATAGTGTAAAATGTAATGGAGAAAATACTAAGGAGAAAAAAGAAATAAAGTGTTATGAAGATGTATTTTGTAAGGATGGCCGTGTATTTGAGGAAATATACATAGTTGGTGATGCAGGTGTTGGTAAAACATCATTCTGTACATGCATGAGTTTTTTATGGTGCTACGCGAAGAGTGAAGATAAATTAGAGGACACATAAAGTACTACAGGAAGTTGTTGAATATATGTCCAAGTTTGAATTTGTTTTTTTTGTTAGTCTTCGCGAGTCTTGCCATACTCGCGTCGTTGATATGATTATCGAACAATTGTTTGAAAACAATAAGGAAAAGTATCAAATCATAGACACTATTTTAAGAGGTGAACGGACCCTTATTCTGATGGATGGTCTCGACGAATGGGTGCCCACACAAGTAGCTGGTAAAAAAACGTATGTACTACCATCCAGGATATATTCCAAGAATTGTGTATATGTGACGACCACTAGACCTTATAGGATAGAAAGTGTTCGGCTGTCGCGTAAGGATGTGGATCATCAGGTGGAAATAAAGGGTATCTCTGGAGAGTCGGCCACGTCATATATTGAAGATGTCATACAGTACATGAATAAAGAAAATTCTGATAACAGGAAATTGACAGATTTCATCAGTGCTATGAAAAAGTGCAAACTTGATGAAGAACTGTGTATTCCTATCATAGCTTCACACTTAGTGATTCTATGGTTTGAACATACATTGACAGATATGCCTAGAGCATTTATTTATGCTAACATTTTAGAAATGCTGTTTAAAAGAGCTGAAAAGAGAGGAGTTGACATTCCATCATCTACAGAATCTAAATTTCAGCATCTTCCTGATTCCCTCTCAGGGTTGAAGTATTTAAACAAACATGTTTCCTTACTATATAGTGTATGTCATCTTTCATTTAGATCATTATTCAAACAAGATGAAAATGCGTCAAACCTTGTATTTACAGTAGATCAGTTACAAGATAAACCATATTGTTTTACTGGTGCAGAAACTGACTTCCTGTGTAAAATTGGTATTTTATCAAAAAATGAGGTTTTTGGATGTTATTCAGTAGAAAAGTTGAAAATCAGTTTTATACACAAAAGCTACATTGAATTTTTTGCGGCGTTGTTTATTTCGTCCTCTGATATCGGTCAGTTATTTGATAAGCAATGGAAGTTAAGCCTTGTTTTAGAATCTGAACATTTAATTCTATTACTTGTTGGATTTTTTGCTGAAGTAGGGAAAGTTTTGTTTGATAATTTATATCAGTTGATGTCTGATGAGTTGTCATTATGCAGAAGAAATGCTATATTTCACTATGATGAATATTCTTACCAACGCCAAATCGAGTCACTACAGAATGTTGTTATCAAGTGTTTCAAGGAAGTCAGTAGATCTAATGATCCAAATATTGTACTCAAACTTGAAGATTTCATTTTTGATGAAAATTCTTTTGTTGACATTTTGAGACAACTTTTATTGTTTAATACAACCTGTGTAAAATCAATATATTCTGTTGATGGTAAATATTATGATGAGTTTGATCAGATCAAAAATCTACAATGTTTACATGTTGGTAAAGTGTCGTCTGGTGATTATGATGTAAAGTTCACTAAGTGTATGTTACAGAATCAATCCACACTGCACACTGTTTGTATTGAAGGTGGTGATATACTGTCACATACATTGATACCAGAATTACCTGTGAGAAGTCTCAAACATCTGACATCATTGTCTCTGTCTGATGTTCAAATACAACATAACAGTTTACATAATCTGGTGAAATTTCTGTCTGACAATGTTCTCATTGAAAATATCAAATTGTCCTCTGTGTATTGTGATAATCACCAGGATGATGATAGTGGCTGTGCATTGACTCTAAATCTTCCACATCATACAAAACTCACTTCATTATGTCTGTGGGATGTTAATTTTTTATGCAATAATGTAAACAATTCTAGTTTAAAGTACATGAAATTGTGTCCATTCTCTGCGAGAATTGTTAGATGGTATATTGATGTTTTTAACTGTATTAAGTATTCACAACTTGAACATCTTGATGTCAGTGGATCTGACATGTTAGATTACAGTACAGTGAAAACATTGACGCATACAGTGAAAACTCGTCCATATATCAAGTCACTAACACTGTGGTACATGAAGTTACCTGATGATGTTTTATTACAACTACATCCTGATGTAACACAAGTGAAGATAGTGCTGTCTGGTGTCACAATGAGTCGTCAATGTTTTCATTGTTTCATTGAAAGTTGTGTAAACAATAAATCTGTGATAAAAGTTCACTTAGATACATGTTATTTAACATCAGTTGATGGAGAAACTCACAGAGTACTGTCAGACTCGGAGTCATGGAAGGAGTCTGTGGATTATATGTCTGAGTATCTTACATCAAAACCTACAGTAAACATCACATATACATATGATACAGTGTTACACTTTGAAACAGGAAGTTGTCAGTAAATGTTTGCTTTTGTTTCTGTAAAAACATTACATGCAAAATTATGATTTTATAGACAAACGTTGATGAATGCGTCAACAAAATTTGCGGATGTTACGCAGGCAAATATGGCGGTAACTTTTTATTATTGAACGGAAACATGTCATGTGACCATGCATTATCGTAATTAGATCATTTCCCACAAGACGATTTATGTTTCAATTTGAAATTGATGATTTTGATAATTTGTCACGAAGATAATTTTATTGAATTGTTTGTTTTACTCCATGAAATAAGGTAAATAAATCATACTATATTTGTACAGCAGATTGTTTACATAGAATTTGATGAATGATATTTGTGTACATTAAAATGTATGTGTAAATGTTCTAGAGGTGATGAAACGAGTTACTGGAATATATTTGTGAGTTGTATATGAAAGATTGGAACACATTTAGAGAACTCCATTATATAACATCTCAGTACAATCGTTAAACTTCATTATGAGTCGTGGGATATCTACTCTATTATGTACAATGTATGCTGACATAGAGTAAAGTAAAGTGTTTATTTATTATAGTGTCACCCCTATTTAAAGGGCCAGCCAATTTGACTTATGAGACACCTACTTTCTGAGCACATTCACTTCCCGATTCCTATCCATATGTGTTGCTTTGAAATCATTGTTTCACAAAATTTAAAGCGGCATTACATATTGTTTGTACTATACAAACGTTCTTACATATTTGGTAAGAAATGACGACCATTCTTGCTGGTGAAATTATTTTTATTTCACTGATTTTGACATAAATTGCTATGAATAAAGGCCTTTAACTCCACACATTCTTCTAAGAAATGTCGCTATCACTGATAAATTTTAGGACAAATCTGTTTAATGTGACATTTTCTACCATGAAAACATGTATGTAAAACGTTTCTGATGTAATGAAATCTAATGTCATTCCGAATTCGATATCAAAATGATAAATTAGAAAATCCTCTCCATCAAAATCCCTGCTTCGCTTTTGATGTCTTAAATCGGCTTCTTTCGTTTTAGAAACATGTCAATAACTAACAGAAAGTCCTTTTGTAACAAGAAATGTTATTTGGTGGTTTGAAACTACCCTACAGTCAACTGAGTATTGAGACAAAATGTAATGCCTCTTTAAATTAGCCACAGTCTATTCTGACTGAGTCCTATGATTATTAATGTATTATTTCTGTATGACACTGACACTCTAGTCTACATGTATAATCAGTTCAGTGTTTTAGTTCTATAATATGTGAATAAAGAAAATGTAATCATTATACATATGTACAATAAAATAGTTAAACCAAATTTTGTTGTATTTTTTACTCACTGTTGTAAAATTTTAAGATTGGTACAAACACGTTCAGAGCATCTTCTATTACGAAGGAACATGCAGCTTTATACTGACCTTGCTCCCAGTAACTAAAGAATGCGAAATTAACATAAAATATCAAATCAAGAACCTAAAGTAAAGTTAACAAGAAAAATGTTGTAGTTGTTGTTTTACATATGTATATAATACCGACCGCTTTCCAATAACGTGGCGTGATTTTTGAAGGATAAAGGCGCTGCCCATGACCCAGGTAGTATGCATTGTTTTCACTCCACTATCGCGCGGTTAGTTTGACGGCACCATGAAACCGGCTCTGTTTCTGACCTTCCCCGTCCAGGATGCCGAAGAGTGACGTCTAATCAACAAGACTGCAATATTGTCCTTATGTACATCCGAGATCGCATTCAAACAGGAACACAGAACTTACCAGGAAACAAGGGAATATATCCAGCAATGCATTAATCGACCCACTGTGCGTCGCCACCTGTAAGTTGCCATATTGACACAAGGGTGGCGACGTAACCGTGAGTTGTGGTGTCGTCGGCATCTACGATGGAAGCGAGATCAGTGGAAAGGTGTTATTTTCAAGTCCAAGGTTTGTATAGATATGCTGGATGAGAGGTGTATGGTTTTGCGTCGCCGTGGTGAGCATTATATTGCATCAGACAGCATGTACGATATTGAAGGGACAGTGTTATGTTATGGGCTGGTATAGATTGGTCCCACAAAAGGTTGGAGGCAGCCTGACGGCTCGACGATATGGTGACGATATCTTGGAACCGTGTGGTGTGCCCTTTCGTCGAGACCACCACCGTGACGTCACGCTGTTTCACCGGGATAACGCTACGCCACATTCAGCCATAATAACGTATTAGTTCCTGGGTCAAAACAATGTTCAAGTTCCGCACTGACCAACGTTTTTGCCAGACCTGAGTATTTTTGGAACCAGCTTGCCAACGAACGTCGCGTGACAATTAGCAAGGCACAGTTAGTGCAGACACTGATAGACGTTTTGGTCTATTTCGTGATACAAAATTATTTTAAGTCACTGACATTCAATTTGTAGAGCTGTCTAAAAATATAAAAAGTATAGTTCATGGTGCGTTTTCATTGACCGCCAGCATACACCCATATTTTTAAAAGGTTTTGAATATTAAATGTTAAAACACCGACCCACGGGAAAACAAAATTCTACAAAACCTTCATACTGACAGTTCTCATAATTATATTTTTAATGTACGGTAGCAAATCATATCCTTTAACAATAGATATATCGTTGAACAAGTACTAACTCAACGTTTATACTTTAGAAGCAATCAACACTAACCTAACATACATCTTACACAAAGCATGGCCAGGAGACAGCCAACAAAGCATTTTAATGTTGGCTTAATGTCGACTTCAATTATAAAATTGTATAAATGATAATCAGATGGATAATTTATAATTTTATACTTTATGATCCATATCACAAGGTCGGCACGTTGAAACATGTTTTTTTAATTAAAGCGTATACAGTACTCATACACTAATTTTGACAATTACAGATATCATTCTCTATGAAAAACATTCGACATAATTACAAAAGCCTTTTTGTGACATTTCGGCTTCAAGAATTCTAAAGTTCACCTTTATTTTACTCCACATATACGGAGAGTATAACATATATACAATATTTTATAGTACATGCAAAATATTAAACATGGCACCCAAACATGACAAGAGCACACGCAGTCACACACGCACACGCACGCACCTGCTCGCACGCAACACACTCACACATGCACGTACATATACATAAAACTCATACGGACACATTTAAATAATGAAGTAATGAAACTGTCTATATGAAACAAAACAATTGAACGTGTGATGTCGAAGATCTAATTTTAAACTAATTAATTTAAAGCAAAAAGTAGCAATAACGTATACGTATTGTACCAAATTAACAAACTGTTTTATAAATCGTGAACAATCAAGAAATGACCAATTGACTTCAAGACACTTGATAATAATTTTATTACGTGCTGAATGTTTATTACAACCACATCCTCGTATACAAAAGCTATATATTGTTTTACCACAAAATGATCAATCAAAATCTTTGTAAACTCTTCATTTTCTTCGTGAAACTGTCAAAGTGTTATATACCACGTATATAACAATTCGTGTCCTGTGATTAAATTTGTAAGGAGAAATTCGAGGAATACGCTAACTATGAACAGGATAGCCGGATTAGTATTGTGTTTATTTCTGGTCCAGACTCTACACACTATCACAGGTAAACAATTCTTAGTTAAACTAACTGATTCACATTTTTACCCCGGTATGACTAAAATACATACATTAGGCCTACATTGCACGTATTGGAGATTTTACTGCTCATTGGGTGCATTGAAAATTTTACTGCTTTTTGGAGATTTTACTGCTATTTGGGCGCATTGGATATTTTACTGCTCTTTGTGCGCATTGGATATTTTACTGCTCATTGGAAATTTTACTGCTCTTTGTGAGCTTTGGAGATTTTACTGCTCTTTGTGCGCTTTGGAGATTTTACTGTTCTTTGTGCGCATTGGAGATTTTACTGCTCTTTGGGCGCATTGGATATTTTACTGCTCATTGGAGATTTTACTGCTCTTTGTGCGCTTTGGAGATTTTACTGCTCTTTGGAGATTTTACTGCTCTTTGTGCGCTTTGGAGATTTTACTGCTCTCAGTGCGCTTTGGAGATTTTACTGCTCTTTGTGCGCTTTGGAGATTTTAATGCTCTTTGGGCGCATCGGAGAAATTACTGAGCTTTGGATATTTTACTGCTCTTTGTGCGCTTTGGAGATTTTACTGCTCTTTGGGCGCATCGGAGATTTTACTGCGCTTTGGATATTTTACTGCTCATAGCGATCGAGGGCAAAAGTGCTTGCCTCCTGGTCATGAGTTCGAATCCCGCTTTGGTCGAGCTTCACAACCCGGTATGAAATAGGTTCGGACAATTGTCAACATAGTTATGGCTCATCACAGCGTTGGAAATGTTATAGACACATCGTGATACTTTCCGCAAAACAAAATCATTCACGCTGTAAATCGTGGATTACCGTGCTCAAAGAAATCAACAACAGTGAAGAGGAGCCTTGTAGATATTCTGTTAGAAGGAGTAATCTCCCTTGGGAATACGTCATTAATTTCTTGGCTGTTGTGCTAATATTTACCCGAAAGTAGCGTTAATATTCTTAAAGGGAGACAACTACGACGGAGATTGACATTTATGAATACTCGGTTGTTTCCCTTTGAAGACTGTGTCGGCATGACTATCTACTATGGCTGTATCTGGGAAGACGGTTATTTCGTCATTCCAGGCTGAATGCATAGCTTACTCTCGAATAGGAGATACAGCCTAGCAAAACAAAGTTTTTGTGAAGATTTCTCATCATTGTTAAATAAAATCATTAATGAAAAATCAAGTACATGTAGCGGTGGTGAATTATGTACACGTTTAACGTCGCAATTTTATCGGCGTAGCTGTATAACATTGATTTTGACCTACATTTTTGACCAACCAAATGTTCTCTTCAAAGCGGCCTTTTTAAAATCTGACCAATTACATTTTCACCCAAGAGGCACTAAACGGGGTTTTCGTAAGATGTGCGTTCGGTAGCAGATCGAATGTTGCCGGAAGTAGTGTATATGTTTATAAGGATATATAAAATGACCCTGATAAGACAGGTCCATGATTATAGAGTATGAATAGGCCCGAGTTAATGTTTGGTAAGGATTTATTTTGCAACATGTTGTAAAACAATATTTCATTTAACATACCGTCAGACACTATTCTATCTGCGCCGTTTATCATTTTTGAAGATATTTTTTGTTTCTATTTTTTTCTAGCACAACCGAATACTTGCACATGTCGACGTTGGTGTCGGTCGTGGGAGAACCAGGTGGACTCTTGCTATGGATTTAATAGAAGAAAGTGTTGTTCCAAAGAGGATTGTGTATGCAGAAATCGATGTGAGTACATGGAAGCACAGCGTGGCATATGTTATGGACGACTTCAAAGAAATTGTTGCAAATAACTTTAACATTTTGATAATACTGTACACGTAAAACATTACAAAACAAAACAATGATTCACGCACCTGGGATGCCGCCCAATATCCGGCACGGCGCCTTGAGTGTTGATAAGTGTTTTCTATGATTTACCGATAGGACAAAGGAACCTTTTTCTCAAACATTTTAAGACTAAAACTCAGACTGAGGCTTTAAATTTGCAACTGTGTAAGAAATGCACATAAACATTATTGATGTGAATAAAAAACGAAAGGCCAACTCATCTTTTTCTGTGGAAATAAACAGCAGTTAATAAAAATACAATCCACATATGATGAAAAGGCATACAACAAATTATTATCTTCATTAAAATTTATGCTAAGACACAGGTGTCTCAGCATTACTGATGGAGTTAAACTGTAACTATAACTGTCAGAGTAGTTGCTGTAGGCCTATAGATACGTCTTTCTATGCCTCTGTTTCGAACAATAATACACAAAATAACCCTAGTTGTTAGATCCTAAAGAAATGTTCCATTACATCACAGAGGTGCCCCATCATAAGCATTGCATATATGTTGACAAAAATATTACCGGCAGGTAATGAGCATGTTATTCAGAGTTTGCAACGTATTCGGTGCCAAACAATCTCCGTATTATTCCGTTTGTCGGTTCCACACAAAGCATTTATCGTATTATCAGCAATTTAAGTCATTAAAACAAACGAAAACTTTTTGTCGAATGTCTTCCTACTTGATATTTGCGACAATCTATTACCTTCTGTAAGTGACATGTTTGAATTGTCTTTATCCAGTATTGATGTTACATAGTGTAAAACATCATTAATAAGAACCATTGCCATGTATAACCGTTTAAAAAAATCTTGTTTAATCAAATTACTAAGAGACAAAACTAGTACAAAACACCCACTTATTAAACAACTGGAAGTTTATTTTTAATTTTTGATAATACAAATATCTTTTTTCGTCAAATACAGAGAAATACATTATAAATGTATTCTGTGATAATGCATATTTATTGAAGTTTTAACTAGATTAAGAATATTTTTCATGATTGTTTAAGATAAACAAATGAACAAATAATCAGCATAATATATCTTTTAAAAGAAATCTACATTATTCACTACTTGGTATAACACTTTGTGTACAAAATGTTACTTGAATAAATATCGCTTGTCTTTCATCAGAGTTGCCATCTGTTCGTTGAAGCGACGATAAAAGTTTTTAAGTAAAACCTGCGTCTTTTCAAACATTCCAGAGTCATGAATGATTGCCTTATTGCTGATGTGCATTTTGAGAATACGCTCCCATTCTCGTGAGCTGAGTTTTCCTGAAACAAAGTTGTAACATCATCAATTAAACAGTGTCTGCTTGAAACATTTGAGTACGATAAAACCAACATCGTCGACAACGTTTGTACAGTAAAACCTCACTTAAAGACCACCTCAATAATAAAACCACATCAAAATTAAAACCACACTTTTCAAGTCCAGTTTGACTGTACCGCTCTTAACATCAATATTAAGGCCACCTCGCTATTAAGACCAGTTTTTAAGGGTCCAATGGGTTGTCTTATTATTGAGGTTTTACTGTAGCTAGATTCTGTTAAATGTGCACGTATAATTGAACTACCTCACTAAAAAGGTTGGCGACAAATATTTACAGGTATGTTACGAACTTATTAATGACGTCCAATCATGGTTTAATAAGCCGATCTGAGGCATTTATCTACCTCAAAATACATATTGAAATATGTGCACCAGATAATTAGTGTCAACATCAAAACTGTTCGAAACGCTTTAATGACACGAAGCAGTATCACTCGGGAACAGTTTCAACTTCAAAATCTGAATATCATAGCGTAAGCCAAAAAAGTGTATTTTGTCAAGTTTAAAACTCCGATCTCCATCAAAAAAGAAATTGCACAGTGCCACTTGGTAGAACTATTGGAGGATGATTTAAGTGTTGTCCCCATATATTCGAATTTGTTCAGTTACATGAATTAAGCCGAGAATTGAATATAAAATAAGAAAATGTCGAACTTTTTCGCAAACATTGCGTATATATAACATATTTTCTCGGTAAATATGGCACCCACTCGCACACAAATGGTATGTAGAAATTGCTTGTTCTTTGCTTAAACGATACCAAAAATTTATTACTCTGAAAATTAACAAAACGCAACAAAAAGCAAATATGTTCCCTTTGTCAATCTCGCACTTGTTATCAGGTACAGCCATCAACCAACAGAACTGCCATCAATACAACATGTTGTAGGGGGAGTGGCATATTGATATTAAATCTGAAACAGCACTTAACACATTGCTTTATATTTACTTAACAAGGTCTTACAACTTATTATCATCACTTTTGATGACTGCTTCCTGGATTACTGACCAGTACTTGTACCCACTGTCAATGCTTGTGAAGTTCGCGATCAACCCTCGCTCCCAGCGGTGATTAAACTTGCAACCTGCGGAACATGTGTCAGACGCACCGCGCCTTGACCCCACCTCCTTTGACCACTACATCACCTAAAATAGTATCTATTCACAATATTGACACAATATTCAAAATCAATTATTGTAGTTCTCTTCTGTAATTGAATATCAACGAAATATGCATGCATTCTTACTCATTTCAAGGAAGTCGAAGACTTGAGTTAATGTGCTCTTCATATCTCTGGTGTATTCTGTCATCAGCAATGGAAGTACTTTGTCCTGGTCGAATACCTCATATATCTCTCTCATGTAGAACTCATAGAACCCAGCACGGAAACTCTCCCAAGTCACAACGCCTTTCTTAAATACAAAACCCAACAACATGTGTACATTATGTACTTACATGCACGGTGGTTTAGAAGAGAAGTTGCTACATGCATAAGACAGTGCCTCCCCGTACAGACCTCCGGAAAACAACAATCCATAAAGCATAAGGCACTTGAGGAAGTTAAAGGGTACATATGTTGGGGAACAGAGGCGCAAGGAATGGCCTGACAGACCATAAGGAATAACTAGGCGAATCAAAGAGGACAAACACTGAATAAGGGGGGGGGGAATTAATATGGAAAATATCACAGGACAAGTCAAGACAGCTGGCAACAATAGGCCGAAACTGGGCAAAAAATAACATATATGGCAATATGAAAACGAAGCGACCATCTGGAGTAAATGTTGTTTCTAGCAAATGACGTCGCTTACGGAAGAGTTGGTGAATCCCATTGCAGAGCTCATATGGATAATTAAAGACACTTTAAAGGTAATAAAGGCATAGACATAATTTCTTGCATCCGTATTTCGTTCCATAGCATGGTGCAAGCAGGAGCATGTGAATAAAATATGCCTTAAACAGCTGAATATTGTTTGCAATGAAACCACACAGTTCCCATAATGTGTTATGCCGCAGTTTACACCGTATTGTAATTGTATATCAGTTGTGTATGGCAGTCATTGCCATGACCAGTGTTCCTGGGTTACCAACCATCGGCTCTTCCGCAATCAGCTGACAACAGCACCCCGTGACAACAGAATCACGTGACAACATCACCACGTGACAATATCAACACGTGACAACATCATCACGTGACACCAGTTCCACGTGCGTGACAACCACACCACATGACAACAACACCACGCGACAACAGCACCACGTGACCACGTGACAACATCACCACGTGACAACAGCACCACGTGACAACATCACCACACGAAAACAACACCACGTGAAGACAAATAACTCTGGATGAAAATAAAATCGTCCAAAATCGCCTTCGTTGTTCTTATCGCTTTCTGAATAGAAACCAATTATGTTTTTGATAAAAACTTTGAACAGACCATTGATTAGATATTGTTTCTATAATTAAGTATTAATACCTTCTCAAGTTGCTTTGTCAATATATTGTCATAAATGCAACGCCTCATAGAGTAAACCCGGAAACAGTCTTCGTAAGTTTGAACCAAAATTATCGCTTGGTCATGAAACGCACCTGGTATTGATATGTTACCCTTTCTCAGTTGTTTTATTGTGTGTTTGAAGTCGGAATACAACCTGGAAATAACATCACAGATCATTCTTTTTTTATGTTTATATATAAATTATATTAAATAGTTTTTTAATGAATTGATAATGAATGATTTCACAATTACAAACAGATTTCTGCAACGATTATGGATTTTTGTAAACATCTTCTTAGATTAAAATTTTAAGATAAGAAAATATTTAAGATAAGAAAAATAAAGTGTGTAGTAACTAGTCTTAAACTAGTCATTAAACATTGTATTATAAAAGCGAAATAAAGTCTATTACCTAGAGACGGGGTCTCGAAAGATTAAGAGTATCTTCACATCGGGGGTGAGATGTTTCAAATAATGAAAGTTGTTATATTTCGGCTCTGCAAGGTCATCGTTACCTGGTAATTTATCCCATCTGCTATGAATGTGCATATTTGCGGGAGTTGCGTCCCCTGTAAATGAAACATGTACACGTCAAAATAGGTATTTGCTGTTTTTGTGTTTTCAGAATCTTCTCGGCATTAAAACAAAGTGATCGGAAACGATTAACACTGATTGTGACAGATTTACATCGATATAAATCGACAGTTCAATTCCTTTGAACTTTATATAGTATAGTTTGCTGCTATCAAAACTATCAACGGGTGAATACAGAAGCTTTCTAGAAAATATGTAAAATTGTATAATGGCGGGGTTAGTACTTTTGACCAGTATACAAAATTAAGATTATTAGCTTCAGTACATATTTCCAAGTGTTGGTGTCAGTCTGCCAATATTATTCTTTCAACGTAACGTCATCCTCTTCAAGCAGAACAGAACAGAGACGTCAGCAAAAAAATGGTTTACATAATATCAAAAGCGACTAGCTGGATGAATGATATAAGTCACTGAACGCATCCTAGTTTGGTCTTTGTCTTAAAATTATTTTTATTGAATGCTACACCGAGTTAGACATATGTGAGCGAAGACTGTATAGAAGAGAGAGAATACGTAGCTACAGGGAACGCCACATACATAAGACAGTGCCTCCCATTGCAGACCTCCGGGAAAACAACAATCCATAAAACATAAGGCACTTGGGGAGGTTAAAGGGTACATACGTTCAGGAACAGAGGCACACGGAATGGCCTGCCAGACCATAAGGAATAACTAGGAGAATCAAAGTGGCCAGTGAAGGGGGAATTAGTGGATGGAAAAGATCACATGACAAATCAAGACAGCTGGCCACAATAGGCCGAAACTGGACAGGAAATAACCTGAACACAATATAAAGTGACAGAATTGCACAGAGGAAAGGGAAATACAAAACACATTCAAAACACAAACAGAAATAATTACAGCCTTGGAACTGTCAGTTAAAATACTGAACCACTATAATACTAGAAGCCATGTACTTACCCGTTATTTTTCTAAAATAAGGTGCGTAGTCAGTTTCATCTAGTTTAGAGCTGATAAAAGAAGCCGCCTTGTCGAACATGGAAATGTAAAACGATACACTTGATATGTCTAATGTATTTCTTCTCAAGATAACTACAAAATGTAACATAACAAAACTTAATGATCTTCAAACTGAACAACTTGTTCTGATAATGCAGTAGTTGACAGTGCTTAACTAGCGCGGGTACCCTGACAATGTGATTCATATAACACTGGCAAACGAAACTAGTTACATGGACATTTCGTTACGTTTATAAGCTTTTAAAATTGCAAACTTCAGGCGACAAATTCTGTGGAAACCTCATTCATTGACACTATAATAATTGCATCATTCTAATTATGCCATTTGCATGATTGTAACTGTGACTTGATTTTATCTTTTGTAAAACTTAGGTGATCACCATGTGTGACCAGGTAATCGCCCTGTGTGACTAGGTGGTCGCCCTGTGTGGCCAGGTAATCGCCCTGTGTGACTAGGTGGTCGCTCTTTGTGACAAGGTGGTCGCCCTGTGTGACCAGGTAATTGCCCTGTGTGACAAGGTGGTCGCCCTGTGTGACCAGGTAATTGCCCTGTGTGACAAGGTGGTCGCCCTGTGTGATCAGGTAATCGCCCTGTGTGACAAGGTGGTCGCCCTGTGTGACCAGGTAATCGCCCTCAGTGACAAGGTGGTCGCCCTGTGTGACCAGGTAATTGCCCTGTGTGACAAGGTGGTCGCCCTGTGTGACCAGGTAATCGCCCTCAGTGACAAGGTGGTCGCCCTGTGTGACCAGGTAATTGCCCTGTGTGACAAGGTGGTCGCCCTGTGTGACCAGGTAATTGCCCTGTGTGACAAGGTGGTCGTCCTGTGTGACCAGGTAATTGCCCTGTGTGACAAGGTGATCGCCCTGTGTGACCAGGTAATCGCCCTGTGTGATCAGGTCATCGCCCTTTGTGACCAGGTAATTGCCCTATGTGACAAGGTGGTCGCCCTGTGTGACCAGGTAATCGCCCTGTGTGACAAGTTGGTCGCCCTGTGTGACCAGGTAATCGCCCTGTGTGAATAGGCTTATCAACGATAACATATTATTTAAAAGCATCATGATATGCAGATTTCGATTGGTCGAACTCGACTGGATTTTTGAACGTAAATATGGATAAATGTTAACAAATATTTATTTCTCTTTCCGTTTCAGAAGGCATAATGCAATGTCCTTACAATAGATCCCCGTTCACTTTGTTTCCATGTGAAATCCAACACATCCAACACACTGTTCAATGTATGCTTCCCGCGGGAATCACGTGATCGTTGGCATACAAATGTCACCATCTGTACTGTGGTATATGTTTATTTTATTTTAATTTACCTTGAATTGATTCCCTGCGTAGAGTCTCATTAAAACGGATATGTGTCAACCATTGTGATTCTTTAAATCCTGGGTACACAAAATCTGGATGCTTTGCGATTCGTGCATACAAATCTGATGTGCCACTTTTCTTCACGCCTTGAAACAATGGATAAAATAGTCAGCAGAACAGAACAGAACAAAACAGTACAGAACGAATATTTATTAAGACCTTCGTAGTTATTACAACTTATAAACATGTATATCACTTTTCATGGATTTTGAAACAAGTCATTACAACTTATGTATATGAATATCACTTTTCATGAACTGTGGAATTGGTCAACATTTTAAATTTCGTTTTAAAACGACTTGTTTTCAGATTTAACGTTGAATGAAATTTTAGTGAAAATAACATCCTCCCAAATGTTCGATTCCCCATTGACAGTGTTGTATTTTATACTCCCGCCAAATGTTCTAGTCCCCATTGTCAGTGTTGTATTTTATACTCCCGCCCAATGTTCTATTCCCCATTGTTATTGTTGTAGTTTATACTCCCGCCCAATGTTCTAGTCCCCATTGTCAGTGTTGTATTTTATACTCCCGCCCAATGTTCTAGTCCCCATTGTTATTGTTGTAGTTTATACTCCCGCCCAATGTTCTATTCCCCATTGACAGTGTTGTATTTTATACTCCCGCCAAATGTTCTATTCCCCATTGACAGTGTTGTATTTTATACTCCCGCCAAATGTTCTATTCCCCATTGACAGTGTTGTATTTTATACTCCCGTCCAATGTTCTATTCCCCATTGTCCGTGTTGTATTTTATACTCCCGTCCAATGTTCTATTCCCCATTGTCCGTGTTGTATTTTATACTCCCGTCCAATGTTCTATTCCCCATTGACAGTGTTGTATTTTATACTCCCGTCCAATGTTCTATTCCCCATTGTCCGTGTTGTATTTTATACTCCCACCTAATATATGCTCCCGCCCAATGTTCTATTCCCTATTGTCAGTGTTGTATTTTATACTCCCACCTAATATATGCTCCCGCCCAATGTTCTATTCCCTATTGTCAGTGTTGTTTCTTTTATTTTATGCTCCCGCCCAATGTTCTATTCCCCATTGTCCGTGTTGTATTTTATACTCCCACCTAATATATGCTCCCGCCCAATGTTCTATTCCCTATTGTCAGTGTTGTTTCTTTTATTTTATGCTCCCGCCCAATGTTCTATTCCCTATTGTCAGTGTTGTTTCTTTTATTTTATACTCCCACCCAATGTTCTATTCCCTATTGTCAGTGTTGTGTTTTATACTCCCGCCCAATGTTCTATTCCCTATTGTCAGTGTTGTTTCTTTTATTTTATGATCCAGCCCAATGTTCTATTCCCTATTGTCAGTGTTGTTTCTTTTATTTTATGCTCCCGCCCAATGTTCTATTCCCTATTGTCAGTTTGTATTTTATGCTCCCGCTCAATGTTTTATTCCCCATTGTCAGTGTTGTTTCTTGTATTGTATACTTCCGCCCAATGTTTAGTTCCATTATATACGTTGTGTATCTATATAGGGAGATCTTACTTTTTGAGTGGGCATTTGATAATAAGGACCCCCTACATTTTATTCTCTCTTACTCTTACCTAGTATAATGAAATACGGTAAACAATGGACTCGTCCATCATTCAGAGGTCCGTTTCCGGCTTTACCGATCCAACAAGGGTTTTTGTATGCGTCGTTAAATTTAATCTGTGGCTAAATAAAGAGAAAAACAAGAACAGATTTAAGTAAAACATGGCGGATTTAAGATATTGTATTGGTTTGATCTAATTTTGTACATAAATTATTTTCAGGTGAATAACTATGTATAATCATGTTTGCTCTAGTTTGTATTTTTGATTTGCAAACTATTCAATTGTAAAATGAAATTAATCCGTAAATATTGTTCTGTCTATATTACAACCTGTGATGGATAATCGGATACATTTCACAATCGATTATCGGATCAGTTTGAAAACTCATAATCGATAATCGAATCGGAAATAATCGAAATATTTAGCTGACAGGTTAAATTATTTGCATACATTTATTTAAGATTTTGAATATTTATAATATCATCATATTGAAATAACACTTCAGTCAGAATTTCCGATTATAATCGATTATTGTAGTTCATAATCGATTGTCACTGACGTCGGATGTCTAGCGATAATTTTTCGATTATTTTCGATAACCGCGCCATCACTACCCCAGGGTATGAATATAATGTAACAATATTACCGTATGTAAAATGTCATACACGCTGTATTCTCCTTTATTGATTTGATGTGAAGTATACGTAGACAGATTCTGCGACTGTGGTGTAAATCCTGGAACGAAAACACCTTGCTTGCCACTTCCCAGGTAATTGGTTACCACAATGCACGCTGTCGCGGCTGTTAAAGCAACGCCAAAAAATAGGTGTCGTTTTCCATATTTAATATCCATATTAAACCAACGATGCTGCGCGTATCTATTCACTTATTCCATTTTCAATGCACTGGTACCGACAATGTCGGAGTAAAATAAACCTTCAAATATGTTCTGTGCCGAAATATTAAAATAATATTAATAAATAATAATTTGCACATAAACGTAATATTTGATTTGTGTACAACTGATTAATATATAGAGATATACGCTGTTATACACCGGTTTTTATCTGTAATCCAAACTCGATAAATTGACCGTTATTACATTTTTTTATACTATACTAGTACAAACACACGTCTAAATATGTACAATGATTGTTAAAACCGCAACGCACCAGTAATTTATATTCAAATCTTGATTGACTACACGCATTGAAATCCTTTTGTTCTTTCTTTTTGTGTCATTTAGGTTAAGAAAATCTTAAGAAAGCGAATTTAAGAAACGCTTTCTGAAACGCTTTAGGAAGTCATTAAACATCTTCTTAAATCGGAAATTTAAGATAAGAAAATAGTTAAGATAATTCAGCTTAATGAAACGGTACCCGGGACCTTAAAGCGATAAATCAGCGTAGATCACGCTGCACTAGTGGGACCGGTGTGTATATCTTTTTGATAGAAATAATAATAATAAACTTTATTTATTGAAGGTAACTCCTTAAGCTATGAACATAAAAACATACATACATAAACTTATCTAACAAGAGGCCTTCATACATACATAAATTATTTCAATATAAAGAGAACACAAAGAATATAAGCATTTTTATAATGCTAAACTAATAAATCATAACTCATTTTCAAAATCTGCATTAACAATATGTATGAAAGAGAGATTAACTAATTACAGGGAACGCCGCATGCACAATACATTGTCTTCCCACACAGGCTCCCGGGAAATCATATTAGGCAACGAGGAGGTGATAGGGTAGACTTGGGTGCAAGGAATGGTCTGTACGACCATGTAGAACTACTAAGGAGAATTTATGCTCGCCGGGATTAACAAAATACACGCTAGAATGAAATATTCAAAACGAAAATCGTATCGAGGAATTTACAAAACTCCACGTATTTTGTAACGCCGATTGTATGGTTTTAACAATGAAGTATAAATACGCATACGTCAATTAAAGGTTTGCTATGAACAATACAATTAATAGTGTATGACGAACTGCATTGAAACGCTTATATAGATACAAACATATCAGATAAACTATTATACTTGCCGCCATTAAACTCGCAACTATTTGAAGGATGTTTAACCGTGGGGTATTATTAAATAATAATATGCTTATTTCTCCTCCATATATGAAGATTTTAACATACAACATTCATACAAATATATTCATATATTATTATTATTAATATCAACCATACCATTTCTCAAGGGAGATAATGCTGTTGTCATAATGTTCAACCCATACCCAGAGTTATCTCGCTTAGTTTATACAAGATATTACACTGTCTCGGCAAAGGACGTGATATTTGATCAATTATTTGACGATACGTTATTTATTGAAGTTGCTTTTTCGGTGTGGAATCGACAGTAGAAGCAACAATAATAACGGAGTTTCTGTGCGATACACTGAACACATTTCTAAACGTCCATGTAATAAAATACAAATTTAAGAAAAACGTTTTATATGCTGACTTCAAATTTAGCATTCTAGTATTATACATAGTACTCTATCGACTTACACAAAGAAAATATCTATTTATCGTCATGGTTGACCACGCGTGACGGTGAGTACGATTTTTAACTTTTGGCACGAGGATCACGTGTACTGTGTAGTAAGCGGTGAATTTCATTTCAATGCAATCCACATTGTATGTCCGACATGAAAAACAGAAAAATGGCGAGAATGACCACTGAAGAAAGCGCCAGGGCCGTCGGTATGATTGATGCTGGTACTCCGATTCGACAGGTATGACTAACTTTATAAATTGATTAATCAATTCAAATAGAATTTGGAAAATAATGATAAAAATGTATGTATTTTTTTGTAATATTGACCATTTTTATTTGCCCGTCTGTTCAATGTGTACATTTGTTTCTATGAAACACCAAGTGGACATTTAGAAAGTTTGTTCAGTGTATATTCATGAATATTAAATCAATATGACAAGAGAAGGAATAAGTTTCTACAAGGGAATGCCACATACATAAGACAGTGCCTTCCCTCATAGTTTGATTATGGAATGACATGTTCCATATCGTTTTATTACAATACTGTGACAAGTTACAGAAATTATGGAGGGTAAACCCAGGGTTGTGGATGGTAACTGGCCGTAGAAGAGGAAAACTTCAAAAGTTAGAGGAAACCCCATCAGCTAAAAGGTGGAAGATTCTGCGTTAGTGTAATATAACCTTATTCAAATTATTTGTATCACATTGAATCTTAACTGCATTGAAATACTAACTTTGTTTTCTTATGCATACTAACAGCTATTTTGTAAAGTATGGAGTGGGATGTCCTCGACCCACACATACTTATTTACGAGGAAAATAAAAATATATCCCCTTCAAAAAAAAAAATAATAATAAAAAAAAAAAAAAAATTATATTTCTATTTTAACACATATATAATAGGTGTATGCGATTCATATAGATGTGCAAGAATAGTAACGTAAAACCTCAATAATAAGACTACCCTAAAACCTTGAAAACTAGTCTTCTTATTGAGGTGGGGTGCATTTCATCAAAAGTCCTAGGTGCACTTTTCACTCCTAAGTACACTTTTCGCACCTAAGCCAATTTAGCATGTTTTGTTACATGAATTTAAAAATCAAAATTCAACCAAATTTTAGTTAAATCTTAAAGAATATGACATATTAAAGATATTTACACTTCAAAATGTCTAAAATATATTGAGCAAACATGACTTATTCCTTCCAGAAAGTTTCACTCCTATCTTTTCATACTTAGGATTTTTGATGAAACGCAGCCTATAGTCTTTTGATTGAAGTTATATAAAAAGCAAAATAGTGAATATGGACTTGAAAATTGTGTTCTTAATTTGAGATGGTCATATCATTGAGGTGGTCTTTAAGTGAGGTTTTACTGTATTACTCAAATATTGTTTTAGAGTATTAAACAATGCACAAAAAAACAAACAGAGCCGCTCAATCTCCTACGCAGTGATCTCCCCTTATAGTTATCGGAGATCTCTGCCATCACAAATTTTTCGTCAAGATTTTTGACAAAATATATTTTTCATTTATTTAATTTTAGCTGACAATTTAATATCTATATATCTTAATTTCAAACATATAAGATGTTTGGTGGTATGAAAAGTTAAAAAAAACGATATTTAAAAAATATTTAAAAATAACCAACGCATCACTCGGCGGAATATACATCAGGTTATACACTGTGTAATTTCTAATAAGAATCTTAAATGAATGAAACTAGCCACATTCATTCAATGAGAATTATGCTATTTGCAGAAAAATTAACAGTGCCTACAGGGAGTTCAGGTTGTTATTCAAAAGCCCGTGACCGCTTCTGTTACCCGAGGCAGACGGTTAATAACAAAATGATTCACGCAATCACAATGCTTAAAATGCAGCAGAAATCAATCAAGACGTCTGTATCTCAATAAATAAAATGTACTGTTAACGAGAATATAGTATCGTCATTATTTAGAGAGAAACACGCAGACATCAATTCCATATTTAATACAATAGACGTTTTGGATGTACGGAGCCCATAAAGTGACATTCCATACTTTTGTTCGAGCTACACTTTTATTTTTTATTTCGTAAAAACGTATTATTATTTCGTTATTTAGTTTGTTGTCTGTTTGACTGGTTTTGTCATGTAGAATTACCAAAAATGGTAAATTTACGGAAAAGACCATCTACTATGGAAATTTATGGGTTTTAGTAACATCACCATAACAACAAAAAGCAGAATATTTCAGTCTTCGTTGTCATTTACTGATATAGAATTTAGTAACATATAACCATGGTACAACAGTTTTTAGTGTATAATTTGTTTTTCTTATCTGCAATACGTTAAATGTTTATGTGACTTTAATACACACAAACGGTTACCATGGCAACCAACAATAGATAAGTTACATAATTATGACCGCAATATCATTCTCGCAATGCTTTCAAAAATATTTCTATCAAAAACTTATAAGAATATGTCTTCAGCGGTTTGAATGAAAAGGAATGTATTCATATCTGGTGTCATGTGTTGTATTTCATTCACGAGATATTATTTCGTTATTACAAAAAAAAAAATGCAATGTCACTTTATGAGCTCCGTATGGACGTCGTCAACAATGTGGAAAACATAAATATATAAATCGGTTTCTTCATAAACAGTTTGATACTAACGATGACAAGCACTCAGTTATTCTAATAATTGCATTATTTCCATGGAGACGGCTTGCTGCCAACCGCACTCTAATAAATGCGTTTTTTTGTTTTCCTCTTTCCGTACGATTGCCTAATAATTACATTGCGTCGGAGTATATGACATTGTGCGTATTTGTTGACGTTAGATAATAACTACGATCCATCAAGTATTACTCTCATGACAGTTCTTATTATCTGTGGTACATAAATAATTATATCCGTGTATCGAACTTAACTGTTCAAAGATGAAAATCTGTCTTTCGGAAATCGAGGTATTAACGCCGGAAGAAAGTTGCGTGCACGTTGGTGATATTGCTTTAAATTCCTTCAAAATTGCGTTTCCGAAACGGGCAGGATAATAAAGGATTTGTTTTATATACAACTAGTGGGAATAGAATGGCCCCTTGACGATTACTGTTGTACAATATGTGTAAACGTAATAAGTATATATAATAAGTAAAATAACAAAGTTCCAGAATCGTGCTGGAATAATAATAATAAATAAGCCACCAAGAACGTCATCTGAAGATTAATGTATGGAGTTGAAATGGATGCCTTTCAAAGATAGATGCAAATATCATACTGCAGTTTTAGTTTTCAATTTTCTGCTTAATCTAGCCCCGGATAATCTACCTGGGTAGTCATTAACATTTTCCCAAAATACAAATTACAGACTCAGATTATCTTCATTTAAAGTAATATTATGCTCATGTTTTTGTTCATTTGTTTACCTAAACAAACATGAAACATATACTTTATCTAGTCAAAACTTCAATAAATATGCATTATCACAGAATATATCTATTATGTTTTTCTCTGTATTTGTCGAAAAAGACGTTTGTATTATCATAAAATTATAAACAAAACTTCCAGTTATTTAACAAGCGGGTGTTTTTTACTAGTTTTGTCTGTGAGTAATATGATTAACACGATTGCTTAAAACAATTATACATGGCAGGGGTTCTTATTAACGATGTTTTAGACTATGTAACAACAACACTGGATGAAGACCATTAAAACATTTAGGTTCAAATGAGCCAGATACATCTTTAATAAGTTGGTATAAGACAAACGATTCGTTCTCAAACTACAATGCACATATCTGGACAGTTATTCATATTGACATCCGATCTGTTTAAACTATAAGCGCTTTTAAAAGCAAATACTAACAATATTTGTTGCAATCACCGAATATTTGTTAATTTAGTTACAAGTTATAAGAATTATTAAGTTTCGATTTTATGTTCTGGTTTATACTCATAGTTGTGTTATGTACATTTCTAGCATTGTTATATTATATTTGTATCGACTACCAAAATCAATGCAATATATTTTTTTCAATTCAATTCATTTTATTAGGCGTGATTTTTACAGATCATTGCCCTCCTCTACTGGTCGGAAATGTTAAACAAATACCAACATGAACATAATAATATATACAATTAAACAATACATACATATAGAGAGAAATGTCAATATACTACATAAGCAGTACTATAGTTGTTGTTTTACAATACTATGTATACAAATTATGAATATTTTATCTATATAAGAGAGAGAATACGTAACTACAGGGAAAGCCACATACATAAGACAATGCCTCCCCACGCAGATCTCCGGAAAAACAACAATCCACAAAACATAAGGCACTAAAGGATGTCAAACGGTACACATATTAAGGAACTGAGGCGCAAGGAATGGCCCAGCATGAATGTAACGAATGTTAACATACAGAGAGTATACAGATACATGGAGCTTAGACAACGGATAACATTATCATGTAACATATATAACTAGAATAAAACAATGAACAAAGAGTAATGAAGATCATTATATATAATAATAATTGTCATGACTCAATATGACCACGAATAATAATAACCGAAATGTCGTTATGATACTATTACTCGAGTCTTACAAACTGGCTGATAATTGATACATTTCATTCGTCTATAAGTTCAGATGATTAACTTATAATATTAGTGCTTCAGAGAAACTTGGGAGACAACTAACACAAGTCCTGTCTAAGTGCTCTCTAGATATCTTTGAAGTCGTATTCGATAAATTGATATGACACCGAAAATAGTCTTGAATATTTCATAAAATTGATCTGATAAGATATTACATATGACATTAAATATTAAATCAATATGACAGGAGAAGGAATAAGTTGCTACAGGGGAACGCCACAAAATAATGAATAATCTCTTCAGGTTTATTGTCAAACGAGGTATTCCTATTCAAGTGTAATATTGCAGCTTTCACGTTATCAAACAGAAACCAACGATCACATTTCTCCTTGGAACAATTTCCTTGTGCTTTAATGTCAGACACTCCTTTCTTGTTTTGTATTCCATCTGAAATAATTTCCTTAATTTCATTTGCAACATAAACCATTTACAGAGCTATTTCGTGCACCTAATGTGATTTGAAGTGTTTGAAATTTTTTAAATTGAGACGATGGAAAGCATCACACAGACACATTCCAGGGCCTATTTTCTCTTGGGGTATGTTTTTCATGCCATGAATGTGTTTGAAACTTCTTGGAAGTATCATCATAATTGAATATTTGTGGTGATAATATTATTATATGTTTGATATTATCAAAGCTAGTTTCCAGATGTGCATTTATTGCGTAATATGTTCTGGGACGAGTGCTTGAAATATTTCAAAATTAAATAAATGTTCTTTTCCAGTTTGCCAAATGGAGAATGTCTTTATATGATCGATGAACAATTTAGTTCCATTTTATCTCCAGATCAAAAAGACAGAGAATAAGTTGCTACAGGGAACAAAAGACAGTGCCTTCACACACAGGCCTCTGGGACAACAATACTCAATAAAACATAAGGCACTTGAAGAGGTTAAAGGGTACATACGTAAGGGAAAAGAGGCACAAGGAATGGCCTGGTAGACCATAAGGAATAACTAGGAGAATCAAAGAGGACACACAGTGAAGGGGGATTAATGGATGGAAAAGATCACAGGACAAGTCAAGACACTTGGCAACCATAAACCGAAACTGGGCAGAAAGTAACCGAAACACTATATAAAGTGAAATCATTGCACAGGGGAAAGGGAAATATAACATTCATTCAAAACACAAAAAGAAATAATAACCATACATCTAATTACAGCCTGGGAACTGTCAGTAAAAATACTGACGGCAGCACCGCCTATCAGCATGTTTCAATGTTTTTTAATTGATGTCCATTTCCTATGCTGAAAACATTCTCATAGTAGTGCTTTGACTGATTGGCTATCTCTAGGTCAATGATAGACGGAGTGGTAACATGTCACGGGTTCACAACGCGGTAACACAATCTGACAGCACTGTATCTGCTACAAGAAGACGTTTTCTCCACAAAATTATATTGTTAGAGGCACTTAAAACCCACATTGCCTTCATATGTCTGAACAAATCATAGGTTGGATTAGTAAATCAAAACTGAAACACGCTTAAACAATGAATACTTGACTTACATCTAAAGCCATATACCCTTCAAATTGTGATAACCCATACACACAGTGTACTAAAATAGTGCGCAGAAATGTCTTTTTTACATTTTATGTTATTTAAGTTGCGTCTGTTTATATTGTAACCATCAATACTAATTTTCCAGACAAGTGTTCATATAAAACAAATTAACGTGACGAGTGACGGCAAGTGGACTATACAAAAGAAGCAGGAAGTAATTCTTTTAAATATTGCTATACACTATTTATGTTTTAAGTCTCGTCCGCTAACATTGCTAATGGTATATTTGTCACACACCATAATATCCACAAAGTGTTCTCCAATATTTATTACGTTCTATAAGCACATCTGTACAGACAAATTGAATGAATAAAGTTTTCCTCGGACTTAGAGTAAGTGCGATCTCAATAACCTAATACATTTTATTGGGAAAACAGATGTGTTTAATGATTAAATTTGATAAATAATAATTATACCCTAAGGTAGAACATGCGTGCTACAACATATATAAAAGAGATATATGGCCCGTATTCAGAAACCTCCACTCCACTCATACTCCACTCACACTTACCTTAGTGACACTCGAGTGTAGCTGGGGTGATAGTCGAGTTAGTGTCGGTCAAGTGAAGATTTGGTATTCACAAACCCTACTCACACTCGACTCACTGGAGTAGCTAACGGTCAATGTAGACGTAGTTTTCATGGTATAATGATTGAAATAATTGCTGTGCCATGCGTAATCCAACAAGTCCTTTGTTTAAAGATGAATGTGCCGAAGAAATCAAACGATAGTTTTGAAGAAATTTTTGTTCTACAATTTAAATGAATATCTGACTGATACGGATTTAAACTGAATTGTTAAAATCACATTGAATTTTTTTAACACTTTTTTTTTGCGTTCAGAATATTGATAACATTTTCTTAACACATATAATAATATAATACGTAATACATGTGTTAGTTATTTATTTGTACTAACAAAACATTGACACTTATTATAATAGATTATATGGAGTTATTGATGTATAACAATTCAGTTACTTTTAGTGACTAAATCATCATCTATTCGAACATGTAAAGCAATAATTGATTGCAATTTTATTGTAATTAGAACAAAAAATTAACATCAAAACACGTGAAAAGTCAAGGTAATTTCAGATACAAATGTCACGCCTGCGTCTCATTGGAACCACAACTTATTGTATTCTAGACGATCGGGTTTTGGTATTTGTTCCCAACTTTTACATTTAACAGAAGGCATAAGCAATCCTATGTGGAACTACATTCCCCGATATTTGAATTTGACACTCATTGGAACATTTTCTACGCATAACACAATGTTGCTGTTCCAATGAGACACAGGCGTGAATGTAAACTACAGTATAATGTATCATGAAATTGTGGCATAAATACATGATCGCATTATATTATTTCTACTGAAATTTATCAAACCTAATTCAATTTATGTCACGAAGTTTTCGTCTCTGTTTTAATGAACAAACTTGTTATCACTTTCGTAAACATTTAACAGATATACCAACTAAAATGATTGCAGAAAAGGAAATGATCCGGAGAATTGTTACAATTGAACATAGATTGAACACTATTTTAGAAACAATACTGGTATTAACATTAATTGAAAGGCCGTCTGCTCCACGAAGCGTATGTTAATATTGATTACGAAAATAACTGACTCAAACTAACAATTACTAGTTTTATTTATCTGAATAATTATGCTATTAAATAAGAAATAATGGCAATATTTAAATATGTGTCCAATACATTGATCAAGACAAGAATATTCCAAAATGAAACCCGGAAATACTGTAATGTTGCTTAAAGTTTAACACGAGTCTACTAAATCGGTATTTAGAAGCGATACTTGAGTGTAGCTAGAGTCACTATCTTTCTTTCACTCGATAAATCCTTACTCATTCGAGTGTACTTCAGCTATCATAATCTTTGTGAATACCAATGTCTAGTTAGGGGGAAGTCACACTCAAAGGCACGGACCGTTAGATAATTAAAACCGGATTATCTCGGTGAGTATGCGTGGAGTAGCGTAGCTGAATATGGGCATATGTCTGCATTATTTGAATTTAGGATTGCATTTGACGTAATACAGTATCCAGAAGTGATATTTCTTATGAATACGAGGTCGCCATTTTGTGACATAAAAATGTACATAACCATTAACATCATAAAACCACGGAGTCATCATATTACATTTAAATCAATCACACTTTACTCTGAGTATATATTTCATAACATTTTCTAGTCTTTAGGGACCGTCACATAAACTACAATTACGAAATAAATGGGAAATTGTCACGTGAAGAATATCCATCTTGGATAATCAAATCGAGTGATGAATGCAGTTTCTGTATAAGTTGGACAGACGATATATTCACATAAAAATCTCTTTATGAGTATTTCGTCCTCCTCGAGATTTTTTCCACTTAAAACCTGAGTTTGAACACCAAATGTATCATTCCCAAGTATTAAGCGTATCGCAGATGAATCTAAATAATTCAGTGCGAAATCAACTATTGAGTTGAGATTACCCACAATCGTTCCCATTGGAGTAGAATTTGAATGAAATTGTTATTGGAATAATTTACGAATATTCAGGCACACCCTTCCACCTTCGTTCTGGAGCGATGAAGGAATGAGACGAAAACCAAATTCACGGAACATGGCATTATGACGTCATTGAGTACGACCGGCTTCACTGATCCACGTTTTACATGTCCTGTTTCTACAAGCATAGGTCTGTGTTCACTGTCAGTTATGTTGAGTGTGATTTGGGTGTTGGTCAGATAAGTCCGAGGTTCACTCTTTATACTTGGGTATAAATTCCGAGTGGAATTTTGCTGCTGACTATTCCCAGGCGGTAATCCTGTCTACATTCATCTTTTATGTTTGGGTCTTCTGTTCCCTTTTTGCCTTACGTTTGTAGTTGTTTGTATATAATTATTTACATATTTTATTTTATGTAATGTCTCCGCTTTGGAAACGGCTATTGCACATAGATTGTGGCTATTTGAATCAGTTTCAATATTCATTCCTACAAATCTCTGCTGAATTTATCTAGTTTTCGAATTTTGATTTCTTTCTAACTTGGCGAACATGACACGTATGTCATTGCCTAAATTAGACGACAAACTCTTCATTGACTGAACAGTAACAGTAGCAAGGAATAGATGAGATTATTAGTCAAGTTTTATGAGTTTTTTTTAATATTCCCTTATTTTTTCAGATTTAAATCTTGTTCATGTTTGTATGTATACTGGCTACGCTAGTTTATATTTTATTTAGACAACTCCATTATCTATCTGACTTAGACCACATGACTAGCTACACACGAAAATCCTGTGCAATTTGCCCTAAAAATACCATATACAGTATAACCCCTTAGATGATTTTATAGACAGTAAATAGGTTATACGATATATATGCTCAGAATCATGGGGATAAATATCTATAAAGCTGAAATATTAAATATGTAATGACAGGACATAATGGTTTTACAAGTTATTAATTTAAGTACTAGAGAAATGACACGTACGTAGAGACACTCATACATATATTCTGGGAATTTTGAATTTTTCATTGCAAAACGGGTTGAGTCAAACAATGTACAATAACCTTCATTTCAGTTATTTCTCACTGTCAATGTTTGGTAAATGTCATCTCGAGAACATAAAAGGAAGTCTGCCAAGTTTCATAAATTAAATCATTCTGCGTTACTTTCTTCATTTTTACAGAATTGTATAAATCCCAAAATCTTGTTCATATAGTTTAAAATGGACGTAATTAATTTATCAAAGATATCAAGTTTATCACTCACCGTTAAATTCGTAAATTCTAATAATAAAACTGGTTGGTTAAATCTACTGACAGCAATACGTGCCTGATTTTTTATGAAAAGCAGCGCCTTTTTGGGGTTGCATCTTCGGCGAAGTGGGTATGGTCGCAGTGTCGTCAGTGATAGGGGCTGACATCTTTGGGGTCGTCGGTTCAAACCCCTTTGGGTTCACTAATACATTTCCAAGTTTTCAAAATTTACTTGAAAGCTGCTGTCCCAGGCATTCATAAAACCTAAGTTTCATGTCTGTTTGTGAGATATTCAAGTTGCTAAAATTATCACAAGATGAAACGTTTTGGTTTTATAATGACTTTAAATCGAGCCCTGGATTTGTCTTTTCTTGCGGTAAGAAACTGACATTGTCTTAGGAAATAAAACCAGTGATATCCGAATACGATAATAACATGTTACTCTAAGGATATTGCAATTCAATTACAGGAGTGTTAGAATGTATTTCCTTAATGAATAATAATGTAGAGTTTTAATTAAATTGTCATTCGTGCCGATCCAAAAACATTTCTTTACCAATCTTTACGAAGTGATTGATGATACAGTAAAATGTTGGCATTGATATTGCTTTTAATTTAACAAACAATTGAAATGACGGAGAGTTACTATTAGGAGCGTAAATAGATGAGGGAAATTCATTTAATACTGTCGCAGGCCTGTTTGAAGCAAATTAGGAGAAAAGGTACCGGTTCACCTCTCATAGTGCTCCCCGATATTAAACGAAACAATTTTGTTGTGAGCATTGACATGCCCTTGCGAAACTAGTTCGTTGCATAACCATTTTTCTTGGCGAGTTAAATGTAGATCAGAACAAGTCGCATGGGCCATTGACTGGCGAGTACGGCGGCAGGGGAAATTCAAAGACTTTTACCGTATCCAGTGAATTCCAATCAGTCGCTCGTTTATATGCACTGGTATTAACATGATTCTCCTTCTTCAGTTAAATATTTCAGTAGTATACTCAGCAAACGTAAAATAGAAACCTCCCTCCATATTCAAGTAAAGATTGTGCAAATATATTAAGGTTTATGTTAGTGAAACCTATACAAAAAAGGTGTATTCATTTGTGCATACATATCAGTTGACAGAATTGCTACAATGACTTTAAAAAAAGGTCATGGCGAAGTCGGAAGGGGTCAAAATAAAAAAGGGAGGAAGGTGTTTGTTTATAATCTGCTGTATCACACGATATTGTTCAAATCAAGTTATTTTTACCACAAGAGTTAGATGTTTCTGATACACGATGAAGTATTCTTCCTCTAAAGGAAATAACCTTTATGCACAGTCTCCATCTGTCCGCCCACGGAAATATTTTTAATTTCTTAATACAGTTTCTTCTGACAGTTTTATTAGTTGTCTAACGATAAGCACATTATAGTGTCTCTTTCCCACACAAATTCTACACCTTCGAACATAATAAAGTAAAGAAGTGTATTTTCTATGATAATCAGCCGCTGGATATTTCCTAAATGGAATTCGGATTGCTTTTGATAATATCTTACAATATCAGCACATCTAGCGGCAAACCTCATGAACCAAAATCGCATAATTCTCTGTGCAATTATATTCGTAGACGACAGAGAACAAAACAATATATGCAGCTAAAACACAACCTTACCAAAGATCCACGCGGTCAAATGGACTGTACTAATTTTACTCGATTGATCGGTTTCACTGTAAACTGCTATACCATTGATTTTCTCCTTTTCTGTTTGTTGGTAATATCGACGATTGTGTAACACTTTGAACGTTCGACTGAATCTTGAACTGACATATTTAATTTATTAGTTTTTAGATATTACTTCTGTCTTTGTAATTCGACGTGATTTGAATCAGTCCATATAAATCTTAGAAAGTCATTACAAATTCTGTTGGTTACTATCGATGTTTTTTGGTTAGCCAGTACTCCCGCCTAATTTAGAAATTGTAAAATTCGCGGACCAATTTTGCCCAAGGCGAGAATCGAACCTATGATGCCAGGATCGGGAGCCAGACTCTCCACACCAAAGCCAATGAGGTATACTTAACGCCATTAACAACGCAACCTAACATTGTGCATATGGATAACGCGGCGTTACAAAGGCAAACATATTTTCTAGATTATTTGTAGAGTATAAGCAATGACCTAGATTTGTTTATTAAACATGAGCACAACATGTTCTCAATTTGTTAATGTTCCTGTTTGTATAATATACTTTATATTTATCAGATTGACAGATTCATCAGTATTTTCTTGAATCTTGATGACTTTTTATATGAATATTGTTTGTTTAAAATAAAATCTTCTGTTTCGATCATCCCCTATGTATGCGCCCATGCAGAACGGAGATTGAACATTAAATATTGATACTACAATTGTATTAGACAGTGTATTTCTGTCATGATTAACACTAGAAGCTCGCATTGTAGACATAATGTAATTTGTCTAGTGAAATAAAAAAATTTATCTGTTGAATGTATTTTATTTTTCACTGAAATTTGAATTAAGCGAGACATTTCACGACCTTGTTCAATTAGTTCATGTCTACCTCATATACACCAGTGTTATACAGCCAGAATCTTATTCGTCGAGTCGCAGTTCTCATTTCCGTTTTAATACATCATTTTTGATAGGTTTGTCTACAAGACAAAGCTTCACACTACTTCAATAAATCACCCATCTTTGCTACGCGACGTTTGTCTCGATAATTCATTTCTGTGGAATATAGCAGCACCGTTTATTTTCTGTTGAAGCGTTATCTTTATTATGCTGAAATTATCTCGAATTGTTGTCGCTTCCCGTGTGAAAATTTGTCTGAGGAAGTATGTTTAAATGATAAAGTTGTATAGAAATATGTCGTATCATGTTTACTACCCTTCCCAAATGAAAAGTGGTGTGTTTTTTTCTACCAAAACTAGTTTTAAAGGGTTTTTACTAAAAAATGATTTTTTTACAAAACATGTGGGTTTTAAGTCATTTTGGAAACAAGTGAGTTTAAAGTTGGTTCAAGTGGATTTTAAAACCCGCTTAAACCAACTTACCAAGAAGTGGGTTTTAAGCGTTTTTTTAACTCGCTTCTCTGGAAAAAGTAGGTTTGTATGCCTTTTTTGCTCACTTTTAGCCAATAAAAAACCAACTTCTGGAGAAGTGCGTTAAAAAACCCATCAACTCTGAAAAAAACACCAACTTGGTTAAAAACTGTGTTTTTGTATGTTTCTTTTCACTGGAAAACCCATATTTTGATTGGAAAAAACCTGCTCGGTAAGCTTAAAGACTCACTTTTAACCGTCGTGTTAAATCGGATTAAACCTAGTTTAAAACCGGGTTTTGTTCACTTATTTTGGAGGGGTATTTTATAGGATATTATTTCTACATACATGTATTACATCATATGTGCGTTCTCTAAACTGCCTTGCTTATGTTATGTGATATACATGGTCTGTATTGAAATAGAGTCCATTGTATTAAATACATGTTTAATGGTGTCAATGAAAAATACCGTACACTTTTTATCGTATTTTATTCATAGTAAAACATAAATTACACTTGCAATTCCATGAGGTAAATTCGAATAAAACAACATTTTACCGACTAGGAATATTTCTCTTGAGATACTGCTGATTTATTGTAAGAACATTTGCGTGTACTGGGAATATTTCGTTACTTTATAGGTGGTAATTTGAAACAAGTTTGTAATTGTGAAATAATTTATTATCTATTCATTAAAAACATTAAATCGAGGAAATTATCAATTTCATTGTTTTATTTGATTTCAACATAGGTAGCGGTCTGATTTGATATTCTGACATCAGTAACGTGTATGACCACCGCGTGCATTGATGACGGCTTGGCAGCGAGGACGCATTGAGTGTACACGCTTGTTGATATCGGATATCTTCAAGTAATACATCAAGGAGCTCATCGACGTAACCAGGTGGATTTAGGCGTCGCGGTAGACGTCTATAAAGATTATTCCAAGATGTTCTATCGGATTTAAATCCGGGCTTTTTGAGGTCCAGTTGCCTAAGAAATGGATGTTGTTATTTTTTTAAAAACCGATGTTATCACGAGCGACGTGGGCTCTAACGTTGTCTTGCTGAAATGTTGAAATGACGCCATGTGTTTCTGACACACAATATCTATAGCATTATCTCCCGAAAGAGAATAACCTTTATATACGCAATTTGTCATATGACTAATACCACCGTAAGCAATATTGAAAATTTCCAGATACAGTTTCTGTTCACAGTTTTATTTGATGTCTGTACTTACTTCTTTCTCTTGCACACTGTCGAGTATCATTAATTAATGAACCAAAATAGTTGTGCAGTGGATACCAAATGTCCAACTTGATCAAAGCTAATGTAGAACATATGGAGCAATATCGATGTGTTGTACTGTAGGCACATTCACGTTTTATTTATTAACTAGGTAATATCAACGATTGCATGTACTTTGTACGGTTGAATAAATCGTCAACTGACAGGTTTAATTTATTAGCTTTTAAGTAGATTGGTTATGTTCATTGTCTGCCAATCGACAATATCTATCTGCTGAACCTTATGGTTTCACAAAACGAGTTTGTTTGAAATCTAATGTGATCTGTGATAAAATAACATTAAAAGCCTCACCGATCTCATAAAAATACTGATATATGGAGAGTAAAACACCTGCTAACCAATCAAACTGTATGGAAACTCCCCAAGCCACGCTGTTTTCAAGATGGCGGACGTGAAATGTAGAAAAGGCAAGTGTCATTTGTTATTGGTCAGATCTTTTTAAATAGGACGTCATCGACTATAAAATTTGTATGAAATAAAAGAGCTTGCAATTGGGAATCAACGGTTACTATTCGTTTTTGATCGAACCGTAGCATCTTTATTTAATGCTTATCCGAACACGATGTTTTGAGTAATTTGAAAATTGAAGCGAGAGACCGAAATAAAACTGGCGATATTAGTTCTGAAACGAATGCCTCGACCAATCTACTAGGACAGATCTATGAAAACGGTCCAGCACTCGCTAAAATAGATGTATTGAATGGTTGAAATTGGCGAGATGTGCGCCGCTGAGCAAAACAGGTCAAATGGAGAATACTAAACGGGATTCAAGAAAGTTGAATCGATTTTGGGTAATTGATAAAAATGCATGTCGTATGGCTTTCAGTTGTGATAGAAGACCAGCACAAGTAAAATTTACTGACCATATGGCCGTGTCACTAAAACTAAGGTTCTAAACAAGAGAGGCCCTGGCTATTGGAAATCTAACAATTCTTCATTGCTAAATGAATATTACACATCAAGAATAACACAACGCCAAAGATTACAATAAACGCACTATCCTCAGCGTGGGAACTAATTAAATATGAAATAAAACAATGCACTATTGATTGATAAAAAAATGTATCCAAACAAAATTAAGATAAGATAAACTAAATAAACTAGAGATAGAACTCATGCTCCTAGAAAGATAGCAAAATCATTCTGATGTCACAATCATGTCAATCAACACAATCACAACAGAAATACAAAATATATACGATCAATAAACAACATGAGCAAAAAATGATCAAGAATTCAAACCTAAGAAAATGGACAAAACAGCAAATTCATTTTAAGATGAGAAAGTTCAGACAATCCAGAAAGGTAATGTACTCAATAACAGTTGACGCTAAACAAATAACAAACGTGCATGATATTTTACAAGAAGAAGTTAAATTCATTGTTTCGAAGGTGTTTGGCGTGCTAAGGCTGACTAGCTTTTGTTGACCTAATTATTGAGCTACCAATACTAGGGTCCGAAAGTATTTGTTTTTACTAACAGTTCCAAAGCTGTTATTCGCTGTATGGTTATTATTTCTTCTTGTGTTTTGAATGTATGTTATATTTCCTTTTCCCCTGTGCAATTCTGTCACTTTATATAGTGTTAAGATTATTTTCTGCCCAGTTTCGGCCTTTTGTTCCCAGCTGTCTTGACTTGTCCTGTGATCTTTTCCATCCATTAATTTTCTCCTTCACTGTTTGAGCTCTTATATTCTCCTAGTTATTTCTTATGATCTGCCAGGTTCCTTAACGTATGTTTCCTTTAACCTTATCAAGTGGTTTATGTTTTATGGAGTGTTGTGTTACCGGCGGTCTGTGTGGGTAGGCACTGTCTTTTTATGTGGCGTTCCCTTTTGTAACTTATGCCTTCTCTTTCCTCATTGCGGCATGGCCATGAGCGAAGTGCTATCTTGGAAACGTTCTCAAAAGGGAAACCTACGCAATACAATATTTATATGACGTATGAGCTGTACATATCTTAAGTACACGGTATAAATCATCTCTTTTAAATGTCATATGCAGCTAAATTTAGTAAGATCCAAACCACAAGTGTATATGACAGTCATTTACCGATGCCATATTATCGCTCGCTTCAAAAATATGGTTTCTTTTGAATCGAAACAGTTTTTAGTTTGACTATTAGTATAGTTGGACGATTTACGAGGAAAATAAAAGTGTATCCCCTAAAAACAAACAGGATAATTGGACGTAATGTATGGCATATTCAACTACCGATCTGCGCGAGGTATCTGTATCCGAAACAAACACAAAATGGTTAGTTACAGTATTGAAATAGTTTACTACAATGTTCATTATATAATAGTAGTTTTTTGTCTACGATCAGTATGCAAATGTTCTTTCGACTCCCATACAAAGTGTTTAAGGGAGATGTTTGCATAATACATTATTTCACAAAATGATCGAAGAAGTCGTGCAGGAAATGTCACATATGAAGTGCACAGCCAGCACAAAAGTCATGGGACATCTGAAAATATACAATTTGAGAGGCAAATTTGAACAGATTGTGAAGAAAGTATCATATTGATTTAGATGTATTTCTGGATCTCTTGGATAATTTTGGAAAACTGAAACCCACTCTTTGCATAAAAGTTGAACATAAATCATCCATTTTCCTTTCAATCATAGAAGTTATCAATTCAAACTGAAGAAATTAGGAATAAGTAGAACCAATTTTAAATTACCAAAAAGCAATCTCACCATAACTGTTTTACCAATGCAATCTAGAATGTATGTGTCTACTTATTAAATTTAACCATATTTGTACCGAATACGCCTGTTGAATTTTGATTGAACGTGTTGCTTTATTTGATTCATTTTCTTCATTTGTCGAAGCAAAACCGGTTGATTTGATTGATGGAATTTAGCAATGACGTAGATATAAGGCACACTAATAGTACAAAGTGGTTATATGGTAATTATTGGTATCAAATATGAACCACGTGTACCATTTAATGTCTCGAGCTAACGGCGTTGCATCGTTGTGCTTATATCGTTAGTTGCAGCTGTTTTATGTTATGTTTTCTTTATACTATATGTTACTACGTAGTCGGCTGTAAAAGCTCTATATCTGAGCTTATGTTATGTGTTATAATGTTTTGCCGACTTAAAATAAAATTTATTGCATTGTATTGTACGGTGCGACTGTCCTATATCTGCTATAAGTACACAACATCTTACTGACTGAATAGTTATTGGTGGGACGCTGAAGTCCTTGCGCTGCAGATAGCTGAATTGTGAATTTGCTTGCTTTGTGTAGATCTTATTACTTGTTTGTAAACAAATCATCACATTAACTATTGTATTTCCATATTATGTCATTAATGATTTACCATTAGTTATGTTGTGCAGACTATATATATTGTGCATCAGTGATAACCCTAACCCTGGTTTATATGTCCGTGGTTATAATAACATTATAAGAACATTCACAATCACAGTCACACAGTGCAGACGAAAATATTTCATAGCAAGAATAGCCCTGAAATTGTTCATGTATACTACTTTTTAGCTTTGTAATCAATAGTTAGATGTAAAATCTTAAATCCAATGAGTGGGGTAAGGTTCCGATTGTAGTTTTATCAGTCAGTTTAAACTGTATATACAGTGGTAAAACTGGTACCAATACATATATATATAATTATATATCTTAAGGACAGCCATGGTGTGGACAAATAAACAATATCAGGTTGAACACATTATATAATGTTACACTATAACCAATATTGGCCCCTTTGTGCACTATATATAAGTCAATATTGTTCAGACCCCTAATCAGCATACTCACAATATTACTCATCTCATTCCTTCGAACAACTACGCCATTTGATGAATAGGGTTCAGTATAGATCAAGGATGAACTCTGTCAAACTCGTAAATAACAAAATATCTTGTAGAAACACAAAATTCCCCCAGTAAAGAAGACAATAAAATGTTTCAATGCACAAGACGCCCACTGTTGGACGTTTTTATTACATTTTAACAATGACATATTATGTATGGTATGCAAATTTTCTCTGTAAGACACAAAGAAACAGTCGAAAAGAGTCCATACGAATAAGGCTTGGCGTCTGAACATTGCGTCATACAATTATTGAATGTGACATGCCACATATTCCTGCTATGATAGATATTAATGTTATAAATAATTATACATTTAAAAGACAGAGAATCAGTAGATACAGGGAACGCTCATGCATGAGACAGAGCCTCCCCACACAGACCTCCGGGAAAACAACAATCCATAAAACATAAGGCACTTGCGGAGGTTAAAGAGTGCTACCTAATTAACATTTAAAAGAGAGAGAATAAGTAGCTACAGGGAACGCCACATGCATAAGACAGTGCCTTCCCACACAGACCTCAGGGAAAAAAAACAATCCATAAAACATGAGGCACTTGAGGAGGTTAAAGGGTACATACGGAAGGGAACAGAGGCGTAAGGAATGGCCTTGCAGACCATAAGGAATAACTAGGAGAATCAAAGTGGACAGTGAAGGGGGCAGTGGGGGGGGGAATTAATGAATGTAAAATTTCACATCAGAAGTCAAGACAGCTGGCAACAATAGGCCGAAACTGGGCAGGAAATAACGTGAACACTCTATACAGTGAAAGAATTGCACAGGGGAAAGGGGGAATATAACATACAATCAAAACACAAACAGAAGCAATAACCATACAGCGAATTACAGCCTTGGAACTGTCAGTAAAAATACAGGCACACACAATGTACTATAGAGGTGAAAGTTTATATACATTCCTCGCCGTAATCAACGTAAGACTGTTATGTTCGATGCCAACAGGTAGATAACAATGTCCAGTTAAATATTGATGTGTTACTCGTATGAATGAAAATAAGTTTGATGCTGAACATAATTTGTAATTGTTTGTATCACCAATATATTCTATTTATATTTATCTTTGTGGCTAGTGTCCGAATCATATTGTAATTGTTTCGTATGCATTTGCATGACTCTTAAGCGAGGTTTCCAACCACAACCTTATTTTCTCGTCCGTACTGCGGAAGGAGAGTTTCCATTTCTACGTATTTTCGTGTTTATACGTGCGCGAATTTGGTTCTTTTTCGCATTATCTTTACTTGTAGATGTCCGCAAATAATCCGCATCCGTGAAACAATCGCGCAATCGACCCATACTATTTTCTCTATGGGAAATAATCTGAACATGCGGATACGGATGCGGACGCGCGTTTGCGCGCAACTGGAACAGATCCTTGGTGACTTTGTGGAGAGTGTGCGTGTGTACGACCTCGATGTTTTCTTGAAAACATACGGCACATCTAAAAAAGAAATGACCCGAACACAGTGCACATGTACATGTAAGTCAAATATTACAAAAGAAAAAGGGGCACAGGACATAAACATACATAATGAGTGAAAAGGGAGCTTCAGTGGCAAAACACCATTGTGGTTTTAAACCGAACATCATCTGCCATCGCTCATATAGAACCATTCAAAACCCTCATTCATAATAAACAGCACGGTTTTAGTAAAAGTGTTGCATTCATTCCATCTTTCTTCGAGGAAACTATGTATTCTCCTGATTATTGTTTTTGTGTCATGGAAATAACGAAAGATAAAATCGAGGTGACAGCTGTACTGCGTCACACCAGGAGTAAGAAAGATATGCAGAAAACATTGTCACGTCTTAAAACAGTTTCGAGTTCACAAAGTATAGTAAACATTTCGTAATAATATATACATGAAGCAAGCTATTTTTGTATACGGGTTTCATAAGATGTCACAAGAATAGTTTTACTTTGTTCATTACATAATGTTCGCTGTAGAAGTGGTAAACATTAGTTTACATAATACTTGCCAGGTACTTTTGCATATAGGGGCGATTTATTTGCCTTAAAATTTTGAATTCCATGTCAACAAGCAAAAGGTGAATCGTTTAGTAACTTAACTGGAATTACGCTATATTTTCCTGATGTCAACAAGTATCTTAACACAATTTGAATATATTCTGGGCTAAAAGGACCAATAAGGGTATTTTTCTCCAATTAAAGCACATCCGTTGTAACATGTACATGGTATAAGAAAGAATATAACGCGCTCATTGGCTTATGATTTTCTTTGTTAGTAATTAATAGATAAATTAATACATTAATTAATAAAAAGTAAAATCTAGACAGACAGCAGTCACTCCTAACTGCCCACGTATACCTAACTTTAGAACGTGAGAGTTTGAATTCCGCGTAGAGAAGGTTTTGATCCCGAATTCAACATTCCGTGATTAAGGAAGCAGTCAACCAGTGTATAAATTGTAAAAACCTTTTTCACAGTCGATGTAAACTAAATAAGTTTAAAATAAAACATGGTTGGAATGCATATAAACAAAGCTGACAGGAGATTTTACCAGCAATTTATGGAAAGAAAACTAAAGGATATTTGAAGTATTTATTGTGAATAATTCGACAAGTCTATAACCATTGCATGCGTATTTGAATATAAAACTATATAATGAATACTGACAATATTTATCTGGACAATCCGACGAATATGCAAATGAGGCGTCAATCAATTGACACAACTGCATTGTCAATGCATTTAAAATTCCATAAGCTGTGACATTAAAAGTTTGTACGTCATCTAACCATAAAAGCAAGATGAAATACAATGTCATAGGAACATGTAAATTACCTTCATTGAATAATTATACTGCCGAAGGGTTTTTGTGACGCTCATATATTTGCACGAATTAGTTCTAATATAGTTCAGAATAATATACAAATGCAAAAGAAGCAAATTTGTACAAAGCAAAGCTGTATCAATTTTAAGAAAACATCTTCGAATGATGTCTATAAGTTAAGAAAAAAATCATTTTTTCACATTATCAGATAAAAGCATTTTCATTTTCAGAGAAAACAACCACCTTTCTGTTATAAGACAGATGTGTCGCTATATTTAACAATTTCCATATACATTTACCTCACAGTGAGTACGATTCATTAATTAAAACGGTTCGACAATGATAATAATAATATCTTACTAGAAGGCAAGATGTAAAGATGTAGAGCTATACAGAACAATTATATAATCTTAATTGGAACATTGCCTTCTAACAGATAACATCGTCGTGATTACAGACGAATTAACACAAATGTTTGACGTCGGATTAAACACGTTAAGTTTCAAGAGATTTTACATGCCTATTTAACCCGATACTAAGACACATACCATTAATAATTATGACATAATAATTTACATGGAAGTATATACATGTTATTTAAACGAGGACTTAGTATCAAAGTCATATTTTCAATCTGATAAATCGACGAAGTTTTCTTCGTCCGCCATGTTTTGGATCATATCAAACCGCACGCTGCTATATGTAGTAGATGTGTTCATGTTTTAGTGAATTTATTTGATAGGTGGACACAATGATACAATGCGAGGCTCGTAGCTAATAGCTCAGATTTTAGCTCAACTGGATAAAGGCCTACGCATTACGAGGTTATGGCCCCTTGAAAATGACAAAAATGGCTATACATGAGCTTGTAAATAGAGCCTCCATTGTTAGCTCTCTGGTCAAAATAATTGTCCGTCGAGTGTGCGTGCGTTCGGCCGTGCGTCAGTCTGTTTAGTATGTAATATTACCTAGTGGATATCTTTGAAAAATCTTCTTGTCAGAAGACCGTGTATGTGATATTTGGTATATATCATCATATAGTGGTCTCCTACCAAGATTATTCAATATTCAAAGTACGCCTCTGCGGACAAAACCCGCCGGACAAAACCCGCCCCGGGCAGAGTTATATAGATAATATCTTCGGAGATTGCCTTGTCCAGAAAAATGTTTATGAAAGGTCCATGTGAACAATGTTGCCAGTAGAGCGTCAGACCCTAATGGGGCTCTTGTTTAATTGTGTTGAGCTATTGCTAGAGGAATTCATATTAAAAGGAAACACTTTGGAGCAAAATTTTCATCAAAATTATCTTTTTACTGAGAAAAAGAGAAGGAATAAGTTGCTACAGGGAACGCCTCGTACATAAGACAGTGCCTCCCCACACTGACCTCTGGGAAAACAATACTCCATAAAACATAAGGCACTTGATGAGGTTAAAGGGTGCATACAGAGGCGACAGGAATGGCCTGAGACCATTAGTAATGACTACGAGAATCAAAGAGGACAAACAGTGAAGGGGGGGGGGGGATTCATGGATGGAAAATATCACAGGACAAGTCAAGAAAGTTGGCAACAATTGGCCGAAACTGGGCAGGAAATAACGTGAACACTATATACATGTAAAGTGAAAGCAATGCACAGGGGAAAGGGAAATATAACATACATTCAAAACACAAAAGAAATAATAACCATACAGCGAATTACAGCCTTGGAACTGTCAGTAAATATACTGGGGGTTAAAAGACGATTTTAATCACTTAGCTTTATTTGATAAAATGCACAAAAGAGTCGTCTGCTATTTCTCCATTTTGTATCCTTTTTTCCCATAAAAGTTAAAGTAGAATATAAGGACAAAATCGACCAACAAAAAGACTAAGGAGTTTATGTAATACACATGCGAAATCTCAATACCTAAACTTTATGATTACGGGACCAGATATGTAATTTTAAACCAGCATTCTTTGCAATAGTTGCATTTTCAATGTTTATCATTGCGTGCATTTTTGATATAAATCAAAGAGAACATCAATTCTTTGAAAATGTAAATACAGATGATTGTATAAATATACATAATGCAGCGGTCTAAGTTTCTACAATACAACACATTGACTTTGCATTGCAAACATTCTATGAACAAATAAAACCCCTCAGTAGATATTGAATTATTTCTCTCCATATTAAATTATTTCTTCTGTTTGGTCGTTCGTCTGATTCTCCTGGTTACAAGTCTGTATCTTAATTATATTGCTGCTGTGTCGCACAGTTCTGTGTCGTTCCATATTCATGTGTTTGGTGGGAGTCATTGAATATGTGTTGTTGCTTGCTTTCCAATTCCTTTATATCATTTTATTATTGTTTTTGTGTACACCTGTGTTTATCTCTTGGTCCATGTTGGTATTGATCTTCTGTTCATCCTGTGTTTATCTCTTGGTCCATGTTGGTATTGTTTTTGTGTTCAATCTGTGTTTATCTTATGGTCCATGTTGGTATTGTTTTTGTGTTCAACCTGTGTTTATCTATTGGTCCGTGTTGGTATTGTTCTTGTGTTCAATCTGTGTTTATCTCTTGGTCCATATTGGTATTGTTTTTGTGTTCAACCTGTGTTTATCTATTGGTCCATATTGGTATTGTTTTTGTGTTCAATCTGTGTTTATCTCTTGGTCCGTGTTGGTATTATTTTTGTGTTCAACCTGTGTTTATCTCTTGGTCCGTGTTGGTATTGTTTTTGTGTTCAACCTGTGTTTATCTCTTGGTCCGTGTTGGTATAATTTTTGTGTTCAACCTGTGTTTATCTCTTGGTCCATGTTGGTATTGTTTTTGTGTTCAATCTGTGTTTATCTCTTGGTCCATGTTGGTATTGTTTTTATGTTCAATCTGTGTTTATCTCTTGGTCCATGTTGGTATTGTTTTTATGTTCATCCTGTAATTATCTCTTGGTCCATGTTGGTATTGTTTTTATGTCCATCCTGTGTTTATCTCTTGGTCCATGTTGGTATTGTGTTTGTGTCCCCCAAACGAGTGTGTTTCCTCCCGTTTCGTTTGTCTAAATATGTCTGGTGAAGTTCGGAATTAAGAATGTGGTATTCCGTGCTCTGTATGCTTGTCACTTGTGTAATTAGAATTGTTGTAGTTCTAGCAAATACAGTAGTCCAGTTATAAAGTATTACTGTATCTCTGACCTCCGAATATTACATGTAGGTCAACTGTCAACTTTACAAGAACTGCAGTTCGATCGTAATTGTTCAATACTGGAAAGCAATGAACGGTTGATATATTAGATTATAGTTATCAGTGTGTGAATAATTTGTTGTCCAGTCATCAAGAAGTATCTCGTATGGATCTAGTGGCAAGTTTTATCATCATGATATATAAGATTTCGAGAATAATACAATTACATATAGAAATATTCAGAACGACACAAACAACATTGTGTCTGTAATCAGTCAGTCAGATTTACGCTTGTCAAAATGTAATAGTGTGTATGTCATAAATTTGCAGAGTATTACGGTTTTTAGAGAATTCAAATACCATCAATCCCATAGAATTATTTAACGTATATTACAACCCGTTTTGTAAGGATGCAGAAACGTATTATTTTATCCACTACTGGGACATGCTTCATGTGGCCATATCAGTCCGATATGTTCAGCCAACAACGACCAGGCAACTCAGACACGCATTACTGGAGGAATGGGCTCGAATCCTACAGTAGAATATCCGATGGATTATTCCCGGCATGGGGAGGCGATGCCAAGCAATGATCAATGCACGTGGTGATCATAGACGTTACTATATCTAAAAGTAGCCCCCCCAAAATTAGTTTTTTAATTTCAGTGGTTTGTTATTTTTATCATTTTTGCTGATCATTTGGTAAAGAAACCATTGAAATTGAACAAAAAATAATTTATAGCAATTTCAACCCCAATAAGTAACAATGTCATACAGAATACATAGTGACCCTTATCAACTTTTGAGTTATATAAAACGGTATTACAAAACGGGTTCTTTAAAATTGTGTCCTTATTCCACGAGTTTTTCCTTTCAGTCTGCTGAAATAAGACTTATTTCACAGTTTTAGACTGATTTCCAGTTATAAGTGATGAAATAAAACATTTCTGTTGACCTCGAAATGTTTATTACAAAACGGGTTGTAACAGACGGTAAGTGACATGAAGAGACTGGGATTACTAAACCAAATTTTTATGGACATCTGTGATACTAAATTTGCAAAATGTTATAACGGTTGTAACTTTAGTCAGTTATTTGTTAACCTGATAAATAGGTTTATAAGTAAATGTTATAATCCTGACACGAGATCTACCGCTTGTAAGATTTTAAATGCATCAAAAGCTGAGAGATGTTTGCACGTTTTCTTACTACACACCGTGCACTAATGTTTGAAGACGAAATGTAGTTATATCTGTAGACATACTCTCCCACACAGTTCTTTGATTTCACTGCCGATGCATTCTTAGGCTATTTTATAACGCAGTTTATTTTTCGGAGTTGCTGTATAACATTGATTGTGACCTACATTTTTGACCAACCGAATGTTGTCCTCGAATCGGGCTTTTTAAAATCTGACATCATTCTGTCTACGCCGTTTATCTGTTTTTAAAGACATTTCTTTGTTATATTTGACCTTTTTAATCATTCTGATATAGCCAGTGATACTAGATTTCATTGATCGGCACGATCTACCGAGTTTAAATTAGACCGCAATTTTTCCATGTAGAACCAATCAAATGCGTACACAATATAATGATGGCCTTTCGTGTCGATGGAAATTTCGACGCTCTATCTAATCGGTTTATTTCATGTCAGTTAGCATTTACAGAAGGCAGTGTTTCGTTCTTTCATCGAAGATTGCATTAACAGGCCTCCCTCAAGGATCTATACTGGTTCCTTTATTATTTTTAATATATGATAATGCCTCACCCATATGTATTCAAAATTGACAGACACATATGTATGCAGATAATACAACTTTGTATCATATTATATTATAATATATTGCTTCCGATAATAACTCTATCTACAAATGAATTTGGAATATGTTCAGAATTGGTGTTCAACAAATAGTATGACTAAAAATCCAGCAAAAACAACATTCATGTCACTGTTTTCAAAACACAAAATCAAACATTCAAAACAAATACGTGTTTCAATTGAAAACTCGGTCTTAGAAGATATAAATACACACACATCACTGGGCTTAACCATTGATAATTGTTTGCAGTGGAATAAATATATTAAAGAGTTAGCAATTAAATAACTTATGTATACTATAATGCATATATCCTTCCACTATTTGATTAAGAAACCCGGGAAGTCAGAAAAATGTACTCAATGACTTATAAGAAGCTAGGGCAACTCAAGACAAGCCATTAGAGGCAGGACAATGTGAGCGACATACACACATCAGACGCCTTCCTCTGCTGTTTCCGGGTTATGGAGGGATCGGCGTCATCGAGTATTAAACCCGTCAGATAGAAGTTCCATGACACATATACAGCAACAAAAATGCAAAAATGAAAATACATTTTATACCATGCTGTTAACACATATACAACCCTTGAATAATCCATTTCCAACATGCTAGTGAAGATCCTCTAGTAACAACATTTCCTGTCTGTCACATCTATTCCGCGACATTTTATCGTCAGCGTCGGGCGACATATCATGTTCACAACTATATTTATCTACAGTATCAATTAAAATTTAGTCATAAAGTAAATGTACGATGTGCAGTCAAAAGGTTCCCGGAATGCCTTTTTACTGTTGTCAGTCTTTGGAGTAGAAAAATAAACAATATATCAAAATAAAGCATAAACAATATGCTATATGACTGTACATATTATAAATAACAATAATAACAGATAATGCTAACATAGCAAATAAACATCACTCACGCCGAACGGATCACTTCTTACGTAAACGACGACTATAAACGTCCACTCAATAAATGATGTCAGGATAGAAGCTTGTCACGCTCCCACACAGCGCTTTGATTTCACTACAGTAACATTCACACGCTGCTGTATTACCCAGCATATTTTGATATTTTACCTTTTTAACCTTTCTGGTATAGCCAATGATTTAGTCGCAGTAAACGAAATCACCGTTCGTTCCTGATACTAAATTTCATTGGTCGGCACGATCACGTGCCTACGGAGTTTATAGTAGATGGGTATTTTCCAGTGTTAGAACCAATCAAATCTGTACACAATGTAAAGCCTTTCGTGTCGAGGGAAATTTGGACTATCTACATGTAGCTAATCGGTTTTATTTCATGTCATTTAGCATTTACTGAAGACAGTGTTTCGTTGTCTCAGATTGTACTGATGTGTATTACAAATAGCGTGGCGAATTTGAGTAACAAGATGCCAAGTAACGATATGCCGCATTTTAGAGATAACGCAGATTCCGAATCGACAGTTGTTTAAATGACCTTAAAGCATTACACAGTGACATGCATCGGAATAGTTTTGGCATGCCGACGAAAATATAAACACTTTAGTTTTTCTAGCAACTTTTATAGTCTCAGAGCCATTTCTAAGACAGTGAAAGCTGTCTATTCAACGCACACTCGCATATGCTTTCTTTATGCATGTTCACTGTCCTACATTTTGCACATTAGCGAGTCGTTGTAAGCGGCTCGCTGAGTGGCTGTGGACGCATGTCGACTAGCCTGTCTAAATATAGGAAATATTGGTCGTGCGGGAATTATAAAGCAGAGGGTGATTATGAAAGTATCAGAATAAGCGCCCGAAGGAGAGAAGATGCTTATATGCGTGGCAAGTTTTGTTATAATCGGACGTCAAGATTGTGCAATGTTTTATGACAAATATTATAAGCCGGCGGAATCATATATTTATTTTCTGTTGAGTACTGTCTGGTGGCAGTTCTGAGTCCGTTCTGATATGGTCGGTTGTAGAGCCGTCAGCTAGTTAAATAATGGTTACCGTGTTCCTACTTGGCTAGTGCCTGTCATTAAAGGATAGGAATTCAAATGTTCTCGGAAAGTAGATGTATCATAAGTCAGTTATGTATAATCCTTTAAATAGGGGTGCCACGATAATAAACCACTATACTTTACTATAACTGATGATGGTGTCGAACTCCAAGCTCACATATTAAAGAGAAATCAGTTCGTCCATATCAGTGTTAGAATTGTACTCGAATATGTATAAACAAATTTAATGTCAAATCTGTATAAGACTGATTTATAAAAATAGAGGCTCCTGATCAGGAATAAATAATGGTTTCTGGTATATGGCGTAAAGATTTAAGGACTGTTTCCCAGCAGGAATTGTCTTCACTACAAACCGAACAATAATTACAGATACTGACTAAGACCGATCACTCACTCAATGCACTGTCTGGAACATGTATTCTGTCATAAGCATGCAACCAACGTAAATGCTTAAGGACACAATATTGAGCATACACTACCGTAGTTTCATTAGACACATCGAAGAGGATATGCGAATTATTAAAACAAATGATTACAAAGGCACCACGAAGTATATGCTACACAGCAAGTAAATATTACCAGCATTATGTATAATGAAGTTCATCTGAGGATTATATTGCTACATGTTGACAATCTTCAAATGAAGACGATTGGAATTCCTGATCATATATGGCTTTTGACAAAATGAACATCAGTATATAATGACAATATCATAAATTCAAGAATGGCTTAATTACAATGAATGAACTGGATTTTCATTGTTTGTCTCGATAGTTTACTGCCTTCATGGAACTCTCAATGACATTTTAGGCATCATATCACTAAATGAGACTGTGACCAGGAATAATGAGCGACTTACTATGTGTTCAAATTATTTCTAACCATAGTGACACATTCTGTGTGAACATTATTCTTCAGATCTTCAATATATATTATTTTTTATGAGTGTTGTATCAGAGTCCATTCTGTAGACATTTAAACAATGGCGGCGTCTCAATTTGGGAACTAATTTTAACCTGTTCGTGCATGGCTTTTTGTGTATGCCTCTTTTTCGGTCATGAAACTTCACAAATACTTTATTTATGTAGGTTTCTATACTATGCACGTCTGAGCCAGTCATATGACGTATTGTGTTACATTGTTTATATTATTGAGCTACTTTTAGGGAGATTAGCCCTACATATATGTCCGTATTGTTGCGTCCGGTTACGTTTATAGTTTCAGTATAAATAAATCATTTCCAGTACACATTTGACCAGGAACTCTAATGGTAATATCCGGTCAGTATTGTGATAAACACAAACTCCGTGTCAGGCAACAATTGTCCAGAACATTGAATAAAACGTGCATAATTATTTACTTTCTCGTTCCAGTAGGGTATAAGGTTACTGATATTGAGAGACATTTGTCCATTTATGCTCGATGAGGACAAGGCATACAAAACATCACTGCTTGATCAACGAACCCAAAAACAGCCATGAGTATGGAACGAAAAGGTGCTGCAGCAGAAAGCAACAATAGAATTCCGAAGAGGCACGTGTAATAGTTTTGTATTATGATTTTTTGTATAGACGAAACGTTTTGTCCCATTAGTTTAATAAACAGCGTAAATATTGAGCAGGTACATCAAACAGTTGTTTGAATGGCCTTAAACTACTACACATTTACAGGCATCGCAATAATTTTTGCATGCCGACTAAACGATAGTTATTTATATTCGATTTATTTTGGTTTTCTAGTAATTTACAATGTCACAGAGCCATTTCCGTGACAGTGAGAGCTGTCTATTCAGTGCACAGTCGCATCTATATTTATTCCTTTTTCATTTTGTTCATGGGAGGAGCGCTTACTGTTTAAAGCATTTCAAATGTGAATTATTACAGAATAAAAACAACCGAAATGGGTTCCAAAAATCGTTTCCACAGCAGTTACCTCCCTTCGCGGTAGAAGTTATGTTCGGTAACAGAGATCAAAATTAGCAGTTAGTTAGTTTGACTGTTATATTTTTTATTTAACACTATCTGTAATACTGAGACACAGGTGCCTTAGCATAAACTATTGATAATACATTTCTGATGTTGAATGTATTTTCATCTGATGTGCATTGTATTTTTATTAAAGGCTATTAATGACATTTGTATACAAAGAAAAGGTAGATTTTGTCGGAATTTGAATACACAGACGTCAGGCAATCAAATATCGCCAAAATATGGTCAAGTTTACATCCATTTACTGCTGTATTTTACGGCACGAACGTAACATCAATGGAAATATTTGAGTGTATGGCCAGCTTTTTGATATTTCAAAGTTCTCTTTAATGCAAATAACATCCACGGCATAGAAACATTCCGACGAAAGCGAGAAAATAGCGACCAATTTCGAATTTTTGAAAATTACACGAAATGAAAATTGCTTAATTGCTTTTAATGTATATTTACTACCTACTCAGTCAATGTATGTGTATATGTGGTAAATCAATGACCATATAGCGGTTTAGTGTGAAATTAGTTATGTCTTAAAATGGTTTAACCCCCCCCCCCAGTATTTTATCGACAGTTCCAAGGCTGTAAATTGCTATAAGATTATTATTTTTTATGTTTCAGATGTATGTAAAGTTCCCCTTTCCCAATATGCAGTTCTTTACTTGATAAATTATTTATGTTCCTTTTCCCCACTTTATGTTCTTGTACTGTGGTGTATTCATAGTCAACCAGACAATTCAATGTTTCCCGATTCCCATACAGGTTTGCTCTTGCACCACGTCAATCCCTAATGTTTCGTAGGCTGTTGTTTTGGAACGCCTTTATTTAGTGAATGTAACAGTATTGCTTTATCATGTATTATGCAATTCAGATCTAGCAAAAATATATGGGATTGTCATGTTTTGAGTTCCTTTTCCCATGCGCAGTACTTTTACTTGATAAAATAGTCATGTCCTTTACTCCCTCTTTCGGCCTTTTTGACTTTTGTTAATTGGATTGTTCCATTCATCTATTCCCCCTTGTTGTCCCCCTGGATTTTCTTAAAGTAGTTCTTTATGGTTCGCCAGATCAATCTTTGCGTCCCTATTCCCCATTTTTACCCTTGTACCTCCTGAATGCCTAATGATTTGAAGACTGTTGTTTTCACCGAGGGGGGGGTCTGCGTGGAGAGGCATTGTGGTATGTACATGTATGTGACGTTCCCTGTAATATTTAATCTCTCTTTGATAAATAGTATTATACTGTTAGCATAAATCATACTACAAAACACAATATTTTGTAACACATATACAAAGAAAGTTAAAACTGAACACTATATACAATACATGTTTATTATTTGATAACGAAGACAATATTAATTTACACATGTATAGATATTGTACACAGTATTATGGCATACACAATTAACCAAATATAACGGCTAAAAATGTTTTTTTTAACAAACAATTCTTGAATCAAAATAGTATTGTTTACAATTACAAATATGTAAAACTTTCGTTGTGGTAGAAACAACTAGTTCTTGTGAAGTATTTAAAATTAATGTAAATCAGGAAACAGAAAAAGAACAAAACAGGTGAGATGCTATTAAGTTGACTCAGACGGAGTGGAGTGAAGTTGGGTATGCATAAAACTAACGTAGTCAAATATGGAACATTAATCTATAAATTTCCCAGAATTACACAAACGTGATCAATATGCAGAAACTAAACTGAATGCAAACATCAAAAGCTTGAAAACACTAAAGAATCGCAAAAAATACAAATAATAAAGATACGCAAATATAACTAATACAAATAATTACACATTGCATGTTAAAACATCACTCTACAACGATTTAACTAAGGCATGAATTATTAGTATCATTGGAGCAACTCAAAACATAAGTCAACTCAGGGAAAATCTCTAAACAGAAATCAAGTACAGAACTTGAAGGAAACCAATATGAATATTTATTCAAGTGGAAAGCAGGACATGAATGGCTTCATCAAAATAAAACAAAAACAAAAAATATCCATTCCCAAAGTACGAACATGGGTGATTAAAATGAGAATATATCAAACAATAAAAACGTAAACGTAAAAACGTAAACGTAATAAGATTAGCAGACAAAAAAACAGAACAACTAGAACAATACAAAGAAATATACATGGACAAATAAAATTACTTTTATACATAAATGCATGAAAACCAAAATTTGCAAGAATGAACGTTATATAACAATAAACAAAAAAGAACTGATTCCTACAATATTTCACAAAATTAATAAAATGAGTGAAAGGCAGAACATAAAAAATCAGAAAACTGTAGTTAAAAAGGTAGACAGAAATGAAAACTTGAAAAAGATACACATCTTATACATTTCATAATTATATACACATGCAAATACATGTATGAGGAAAGTCCTAACTACGCATATACATAACAAAATTGAATCAGAAAAACAAACTCGTTATTTACAATTATTATTTCGCGCGAAAACATCTATAACTAAATGACTGACAAAAGTCGTTAGAATGATGTTCGACATACCTCAGCAATGCCGGCCGCCTTTGTCAGTATTAAATTGTGTTGATGGTTCTTAAATATGAATAGTGAAGAAATCATAGAGAGTTGTAGCAGTATGCTGTCATTCTTTGTATGAAGTTGTCAACTCGTTCTTAACCCTTTCGCCGCCGTAGGCGACTCCAGTCGACAGCTACGCCGAGCGCCATAGGCGACTTTCGTCGACATTTGTAGGTGCTTAACCTTAGTGTGATTTTCACGAGTGTATATTTATTATGCGCACCGCGAAATGACTAATAAATTCAGAACGAGGCTGTCAAAGAGTTTTGCAATTTAATTGAAGAAAAAATCACAAATATTAACGTAATTATAGCCGTTTAAAGTTGTTGAAAGTTTTTGATCGATTGATCCTGATTCAAAATGGCTGCCGCTAGACGGAGGGGTCGATATACCTGCAATCAAGTCGTGGAAATGATCGCAAATGACAGTGACAGCGAGGGTCCGTTGATGGAAAGTGATGAAACTAGCTCTGATGGTAATTATTTTTTGTCTAGACGGGATTCTTGTTCGTAAAATCATGTTAAATATCCGATGTTTGTTGATATTGATCGAAAAATTTATGAAATAAAAATTACAAATGTTGAAAAAAAGTATATTCTCGGTACATTGACTGCAGTGTATAGCTTATGTATGCTCACTGTCACCAGTAGGCAGTAAATGTGTTATGGGTTTAACAAAGATGTATATAAGTAGTGTTACTCCTGTCGTGTAAATGAAATGTAATTCAATTGAAGCAAAGTTCGGTTTATGCTGAACAGCGAACGCCTTGGCACAGACCAGCTACACCGATCCAGATTATCAGCTATTTTTAATTGTATATACATGCAGACTTGTATATTATGTTGCCCTAACAGATACTTATTGTTTAGAATGCTACATTGAATATAACTTTTTACTTATGTGCTTTTATTATATTTTGCAGAGTCAGAAACCGAAGTTGTTCAAGTACAAGATCCGAGAGCTCGGCATGACAAGGAAAATCAACATTCTGGTCGTGGTACTTCTAATCGTGGTCGGGGTGCACAGCGTCGAGGTCGGGGTGTGCAGTGTCGTGGCAGGGGAGCACAGCATCGTGGCCGGGCAGGACATCGTCGTGGAAATATACTACAACCACAACTAGGACATAATGAAAATAACGGTGGTGAAGAATTGATTCCTGATATAGATCAACCTGTACCGGTAAATGAACGTAATCTTGAATGGGATATATATGATTGGATGGACCCTTATGATAGTGATTGGTTACCCGTATTTTCAGGGAGAAAGGGTGTACTTGTTGACACAGCAGACTATGATCCTGTTCATTATTTCAAGCTATTCTTCCCTGATGAAGCATTTGAACTTATCGCTAATGAGACAAATAGATATGCTGAACAATTCTTTGATAACCCTGCTGAGTTGCCGAGGTGCTCCAGGTTTCATAAATGGGTGGATACCGACAAGCATGAAATACAAGCATATATAGCTCTCCAAATTTGTATGGGAATGTGCCAGAAAAATGACATTGAAGAATACTGGTCTACGTTTTGGTTGACGGCTACACCTTTCGGTGAGATCATGCCCAGAAACCGTTATGAACTATTGACATCGTTTTTACACTTTGCTGATAATAACATTGAAAGACCTGAACGTGAAAGTCCCAACTTTGATAGACTTTGGAAAATAAGACCCCTTATGGAAATTTGTGAACCTAGGTACCTTGAAGTTTATGGTCCGAAGTGTGAGCTGTCCATAGATGAAAGTATTATTCGGTTCAAAGGACGTGTTAGCTTTCGTCAATATCTGCCGGCCAAACCATATAAATGGGGCATTAAACAATATGTGTTATGTGAGAGCAAGACAGGATACGCCTTGAAGTTTATGACATATACTGGGAAAGGCTCGATACAATTGGAGGATGGTTTCACCATTACAGAGAGTATCTGTTTGAAACTTCTGAATGGATTTGAAAATCGTGGGCACAAATTATTCACAGACAATTACTATACTTCCCCGTCCCTCTACCTTGAACTGATAAACAGAAATATTGGAGCAACTGGAACCGTTAAAGCTGGTCGCAAAGGGATGCCCACTGATATTCACCCTCAGAGACTGGCCTTGACTAAAGGTGATCACCCGGTATTCAGGCGTAGAAACAGAATGGTAGCTTGTGCCTGGCATGACACAAAACGCGTGCACTTTCTATCTACAACTGAAACCAACAATACTTTGAACAAACGAGTGCGTAATAGACTAACTGAAGGGGGGTTTAGAAGTGTTGAGAAGCCTGTAATAGCAGAGGTTTACAACCAGAACATGGGGGGAGTTGACCTGCTGGATCAGCGACTTGGAACTTATGCATATCCACACAAAAGTACTAAGTGGTATGCTACCGTCTACCACAGAACCAGGGAAGTGGCTCTAACAAATGGGTACACTGTCTACTGTCAGGATGCTGGAGCTGATGCTGTGTCATCTAAAGTGTTTAGGGAACTAGTTGTAAATGGACTGTTAAAGGATTTCCAACGTAAGATTGTGCGTAGAGGTAGACCGTCAACCGACAAGCCGGATCGACTTACGCAACGACACTTTGTTGGAAAGTTCTTGGATTCAAAGTACAAACCAGACTGTGTGGTGTGTAGTTCAAGGACTGATCCCCAATGGAAAAGAAAACAGACAAATTATAAGTGTCAGCAATGTGACTTACCAATGTGCTTTCTCCCATGTCATGAGATATTCCACACAAAGATGAACTATAAGCAAGAGGCTGCGCGTGTTGTGTATAACATAGAATAGAACAATGAACAGTGTTATGTGATATGATAAGCTGTAAATGAATGTATACTGTGTATACATATATAGTGTATAAATCAGTGCTGTTTTAAGTGCTTTAATATTTAATTATGACTGAACTCTATCATTCTAAATGAAATTAAATATTATTTTATTGAAATAATGTGCTGCAGAATTAAGTTTTTCCATTTCAGAAATATCAGATGAGACATGTTTGACATTTTATAGCTAAATGTTTGATATTAAATGATGTATTTAATTGTTATCTGTTTGTGTTCAAAAGTTGAACTTATTATCTCAAAAAATAAAAAAGTTATGACAATTTCAGTATTGTGTCTGTGAGTTTCTTAGAATGTTCCAAATATATTTGGCACTGAGCGGAACTTTTCGCTACATATTTGGCGGCGAAAGGGTTAAGGCTTTATCAACAACCCTTACTTAATTTCACAAACTGAGATAATGACGAGTTTCTGAACAAAACGTAGCCAGTTTAAGACATTAAAACGAGACTATGAGATTGCAACCGATAACGAACAGGGAGTTTCATCAAGCACATTCTTTCACATTCAATAACGTATGCCCAGAGTCCTCTAGTGACAGGGCCTTATTCATAAACATTATAAGACTGAAACATAGATTAAGACTTTTGACTCTATTTACACAAATATTGTTAAAATAACAATATAGAATGTAATAGAAATTGGAAAACTTGTGCAGAAGGTAACAACACGTATTCAGACGATATTTCATCCGTTTAGATTAAATGAGAACAAAATACTGGTACATATAAGTCTAGCAAATTTAAAAGTCCAAGTCTAAGTTTCTAACTTATAGGTGTTTGTAAATAAGTCCTCTGAAATTAGTTCAAATATAGTTGTGTAGTGTAAGGAAAACGTTGATATTGTTCTAAATTGTCAAATGATCAAAGTGTTGCGCGTTAGCCTGGACACACTTGCACTGCCGAACATGTTGTATTATTCCAACATGAATGTGTATGGTCGTTGTTACATCTGGGAATTAACAACAATGTCAGCAATTAAATGGCAAAGTTGGAATAGGTACTAAACATATCTGTGTATGCTGCAGCGCACTCATGACAAAACTTGTACTGAGCCTAAAAGATAAGAATAATATTACCATCATAATATTATTCAAATAAATTCACAAATAATTCATAAATGCTGATTAGTTAGCCTGATACCAGTTTGTGTTAATTAACCGCTTAAAAGTGAACAGTTAAGAATAGCTTCGCTATCATGCGATATTGTGAAAGGGGGAGCAATCATGGACAAATGAAAAAGAAAAACATGTTGATACAATAAAATATTGTATAAGATGATTATAATCGATAAGTCTGGTTCTTGACATTGACCGTTTCATAGCGGTAGTTCTGCTATGAATGTGTCTAGTCCAATTTGCCTTTGTATTTGTTCACTTGTATGTATGTACACTAATGTTTCCTCGTGCTTTTGGTATAGCTTTGTACTTTGTATGGTACATTATCTGCTCGACTTCATTCATTTTTAGGTTAATTTTTAAATACAAACTTATCAAACCTTGTTTGGTATGGCATTATACCGACGGAGCCGTATCTGCCGAATTGTGTTGCCAATACTGACTTGTTGTTCACATTCCAATTTCTCTATTAGTACAGCCAATGTACAAAACAATCCGCTTCGTTCAAATGCGTTCCTACACAAAGAATAGGGTGTAATCGTGTAAAAGTATCCATATATTTGTGTTTTGATATGCACAAACAGAGAACTAATTCATACCCAACCATGTTCTTGTTATGTTAGTAAAACAATAACAATACATTAGGTAAATATGGATGTAACATTCATATATACCAGATTTGAGCATTCAGAGCAATAAAAAGTGAAATGACAGGTAGAAATGTCCAAACCAAGGTCAACTCAAGCAACACTATATTTACAAAGAAACATATAAGTATTTTGAAAAGTTATGTTTGACTATTTAGTGAGTTACAAGTAACATTGTAACATTGTAACATCGCATTTTATGTCCTCTGAACACATTAAATCATATCACACAATACATTCAGTTGGAATGTCATAAAATATACAGAAATCGAAGATACAAAAGATAACTCATATTGTAGAAAGTGTAGTTTATCGAGTTTGGTTTATACGCCATGTTTGCTTTCACACAACATTTTTACGAATTTGTTGACAATTAAGTTACAAGCTGTTACAAATACATCAGTTTCACATACAAGCAAATGAAATACCTACAAACAATGAATTAGCATTGGAGATGAATCTTCAGTTTGATTATCTGCAGCAATTTGAACAGTATTCACAAATTGAACAAACTGACCAACATTATCAGGTACCTCGCCATCATGTTGCCAGCCTGTATACTGATAATGTTCAACTACAATCTGTCCTGGTCTTTGCTGAAATCAGTTTATAATAGTCATATACGTACTAATTCTTAGATTGCAGATTATAATGTACTTGTTCCCTACACATATTGACAAACCAGTTAATACAAATGAATACGGTATCACTAAACTACTTAACAAAATTGTATATACTTAACAAATGCATCCAACAAAATAAATGCAAAATGTGTATTTGAATAACATGACAAATAATATCCAACTAGATGAAGTCGGAAAACTTCAGTTTTGTACTGTCGTATTTCAGGTAACTCTCATATCAAAAAAGATATAGCAACAATGTGGATAATCAGTTGCTAAAATGTGTGATGAATAAATATGTTACCTTCGATGAATTGTTGACAATGAGAATAGATTTGATATAAGTGGATTTCATCTCGCGGTCGGAACAACTGACTGTGTAGGAATCAACTTTTACCGTTTGATTGACAACTGGTAAATACATTCCGACTTGGTGCTGCAATTAAAAGTGTTAACATATTGTTTAATAAACTATATAGTGTACAAATTATGTCAGTCATTGTCAGTTTTAAACATTGATCAATACTAACGGTAGGCATAGTAATCAAACGCTGAATGCTGATCTTTGATGATTAGATACAAGGACAAGGAGAACAAGGAGAATATTTCGTTTTCAAAATCTGTCTGGAATGTGATCGGGTGATATTACCTTATCATATGAAACTGTATCGTTCATATCAACTATGCAGGAACATTTATTCTGGTATATCAGACATAGAAAGTCCGACAGGCTTGCAGGGAGTGGAGTTTGAGCAGCTATGTATCTTTTCATCTTCTTAAAACTCTGTTTGAAAAACGAGATAATTAAGCAAGAAGTGTTTTTTAAACAAAGCAGGAATATATTGTAACACATGTATCTAAGTCATGCATGCAGCCTTGGTTTATGGGACCATGACATAAAATGTTAACCAACAAAACCTCACTGTAGCTAAGTATTTTTTAATAGTCCAGGGACAAAATGATAGAACCAATATTAATAAAACTACATACTTGGATTGCTTATCAATCAATTTATACAGTGAATTCGAAATGTGAAAACAAAATGTATTCTACCGCATCGGAAGTTCATCAACCAATTTATTTGATAAAAGGCGATAACATTTTATATACTGAATTGGTATTTGAACGATGTAAATCCTTTGCAATGATATTATAAAAATAAGCGATTATATTACACCTTTGATCCGTTATAACAACATATCAGTACTGAATAAAGACAACAACAGTCTTAATAAAGGTCGTTGTTACCATTAATTAAACGGTATTGTAATAGAAATTTAGTTTCTTAATACATGATTAGATCAATAGTAAACAAATACTTACATTAATGTATATAGCGTTTATAAAGTCTGGTTCATTAAACGCCCGATTCAAGAACAATCTGGGTCGAGCTCTGTTTCCTGAAAGAGATTAAGTTGTTACAGGAAACGCCACATACAAGAGACACATTCACCGAAATTCAGTGGATTTCGATAAGGTAACGTACCCTTTATTGAATGATTAACCAATCCGCGTCAAGGTTACAAAAGTTGTTCGGTTGAAGAGAAATTGCCTTGGTGGTTTAACGTAACATTTGATTGGGTTACACAACACTGATATGAAAATAGCAAAATATGTTCGTACGGCTGCGCCGATAAACATTGGGAAATCTGCATTCAATATCTGAAGTATTACCGCTGCACATTAATTACATTACACGATTGAACAGTTACATCTGCATTTAGTTTTTTTTTTATTTAACTCTCCATGAAGTGTATGGAGTATTTTCAAACATGTCAAAGTTGGAAAAGTAGGCGACATAGAATAGAGAAATTTATTTGTTACAGAACTGTAGAAATATAGGATTGTGATGTTTTGCTAACTGTGTCTTTGTTCTGCCCTTGCAACCATATGTTAATGTCAGTATTTGTACAAAATATATATTTAAACGTTCGTTCTTGATGCATGTTATGGCAGACAAGTAAATCTACCTGGTATGTCCGCGCCTTGACGATTTTTGACACGCTGAAGCTTGTTGACTTCTCTTGCTTCTTCTTCGTCCTCTGGTTCTGCCTCAATTTTATGTTCCAGTTGCTAATTTATGCAGAAAACGGAGAGTAAAACTAACACGAGTACGTTTAAAGTAGTTAAATACATTATATAGTAATTAATATATGCTAAAGGCATGTAATGTTGCATATGTGGCGCACGTAGTAGCGATTATGAGTTTTATTTTTAGAAATTATTTATGATTATTTTTTTTTTGTTTCAGCTTCTAATTTAAATTATCTTGTTTAAAGTGAACAGTTATTTTTTTACATGTTTTGTTTATATAAAATAAAATAACCGTTTTTTTAAATATGTAAACATTCATTTACCTGGAATTGTTGGGCATACCATTTATCATTCAGTTTCGCAACATCTGTCTGAAGACTAAGGACCGTAACTGGATCAGAACCAAATGTGAGAGTGTACACAATACCTCTGTACAGATACTCGTATTGCTCCTGTATATAACAAAAAATAACATATAAGTACCAAGCGTATTATCAGTACGTGTATAAGACACATAATTTACACATACATGGGTGTTTCTGTAACAAATCTGTACAGAAATAAATTAAGAGAATTCTTGTCCAAACGTTTATTTGCACATTAACTAAAAAGAATGAAGAAGCAAGTTATGTTTACTCGTTATTATAAAACATGTGTGTATCATCAAACAGAAGTAGGTATCGATCTAATCACAATCCATTTATTGCCCTTATGTCTCTGCATTGGCACATCCATGTTTGCATGTTCAACCATACAATTAGAAAATGTACATGTAAGACATATCACCTGGCTTGATATGGAACTTTCGGACCGCGATCAAAGCGAACTTTTCACTAGCATCTACATTATGTACAGTATTATTGAAACTTACATGAGTTTGAACCATATTAACCCTTTGATCTCTTAGTTTCATAACACAGTCAAACACATTGATAGAATGTTCAGCTTTCCCTTGGTCAGTAAGTATGTCAAGAGCTATGTACGTACCAGTTCTGCCAACACCAGCACTGGAAATAAAACAACAAATCCATGTAATTAATGGCTTAAGCAAATTTATAGATATAACTTTTAAACTATTAGAGTTGTCAAAATACGTATTTTATTTATGTTACAATGTAAATTGAATACCATCATTCCATACCTATTCGTTTTATCGTTCATTTTTCCACTTTTAAAGTTAAATGCTTACGTTAAAAGGGAAACACTCGACAGACGTCCATAGTATAATGCCTATAGCTCCTGGTCGTAAATAGAATGACATCGTAAGCGAAAAAGGGAGGAATCATAACACAGGGCAAGTCACATTCACACAAAGGGCAAAAATGGCAAACTTGATAACTGGCAAGGTGTCCTTTTTCACTATTCTTTCCAGTCTTAAATGTGTACATTTTTCTAGTGACTGTGTTTACCTGCAATGCACAATTGTTGGTCCTCCAGTCACAGTATTGATGGCTTTAACTCTCTGTCGAAACTCTACAAGACTTACCACATTGTCCGGTACACTCTTATCTGGCCAGGATGTGTACTGTACGTGTGTCAAAGATCTCTGTTGATTGTCCTGATTTATCAATAAGAACATGATTGATGTTTATATGTTATATAAGGCTGATTTTTACAAATATAAATCATGTCATATGCATATTTAAATGTGTATATAAGACATGTTTAGTAGAACAAAAATCGTATCTCACTGCATAGATCCGCAATTATCTAAATAAAATTAATAACATGGAAGGGGCATAAATCAAACGACAAGGGATGGATTATAACTGCATAGCAGTTCAACACGAAGAATAACTTGCCAACAGGACGACCACATAGCATAGAAAGTGTCAGCATATTATATAGCTTGGATTTTGAAGTCATAAAGGAAAAAACATAATAAACCAATACAACCTTTGCGACTGTCATACGTGTAAGACTGTATTCTGCGTAAGCATTGGTTCCTTGGTTTGTTACGGTAATATCACCATAAACAAAACTTTTACCATCACCAGGCCAATACTGTTCACACTTCATACCCTAGAACAAAATACAGGGTTACGGTTGGGTTATGTTTACTCTAATCCTAAATTCTATATTCAACATGTTGTGGCGATATATTACATTCTTTAAAACTTATTATCAAATACAAACTGCAGACTGATAAAATTGTAGACTGTCAAAAATTTAACGGTTTAAGAAACGGACAGAAACGGACCTACATGTCTGGCCCAGTTGTTGTTCTTGTTTTGCAATTATATCACAGCAATATATAAAAAATCTACGAAATTTACCACAGCAAAATCAATAAAAATTGGTTCACACAAATTTGTGATAAAGAAAAAGTGAGATAATGTATAGCAGGGAAGGCCAAGTAAACAAATCGAATGCTTATATCTTACTTGTCTAAACAACATAGGGAGCAACATATTTACCGATGCTTCGTCCAAATTTGTCAGCATAACAATGATATCTGCCTTCTCGTACCACACCATTTTCCAAAACGATATAAACCGGTTTGTGATGTCAGAGGTTGGTCCTAAATAGAGATTCAAAAGATATTTAACTTCTGTAAGGCGTATAGAACTGATGATGAGGTGTTATATGTGGATGCACAATATCAAAATAGTCAGATACGTGGAATACGCAATGTGATTTTTGTCAATGTACTTTTGTATCGCATTTAATTTGGGCTGAACACGAAGAAATGATGTAGATAATGTTGGTGACATGTCTAACTTGGAGTATTAAACAGGACGATCCATTGGATTATGTATCTCAGATATGACTTTGACCCGTTATGTATAAATAGTTGTCCATTTATTATTTTCGCTAAACAAAAACATGTCAAGGACGTTATGCAATGCAAGGTGCAATCTATCAGGCAAACTTAGCAAACATTCAGTGCAGATTTTAAGAAGATAATAACTCAAACAAATTTACCCGGAAAAATTGAAAAGACAGCCTGTGTAAAAAAAATGTATACAATTTTACCTTGTTGAATATACTGTTCGTGCAGATAAGATTACAAAATACGTACCAACTGATGCGATGTAGGCTTTGTCAGCTTTGTATCCCTGTAATAACAAATATTTGAAAGCGTTTTTGTAAGCATAATGTTAAAATCACACGATTTAAGTATTCGTATTGTTGCATATTTTGTATCGATAAGGAAGTACATGTAATATGTTAGCAATACTTTGACTTTTTCTCAGCACGTCCAACAATTATGGTTAAGGTGTTTTTTCTTTCTTTGTAAAACGCTTATAATCAGGCGATTTTATGTGCTCTTCTTATAGTAAACGGAACAAAAAAAACCAGCTACAAACCCTGCTTTCAGTAACACGCTAAACCTGACTGAACACAAACTTGCTAAACAGCATCACGTTGAACTAAGAAAACAACTCTGGTAATGAAATACATATCAACTGAGATTTTACTAATTATTCAGATACGGACATTTATCATACGATTTCAACATTGCGTTTTTCTCCTAAGAGGGTTTCCACCTAAGAAGGTTTCCTCCTAATACGTATTCATGTTGCACAAATGACCTTTGATTTAGATATCAAACATATCGACAATATAGAGAGAATATTAGTAGGACGCATTAATCGATATTTTCAACATATACATTGTACTTACATCAATATAGCTTGCATTGATGAAGAAATTAGGATCACCTTTCACTTTTACCCTAGAATGATCATCTAAAACACAACAAAACATAAATGGAGCATGAGTAGAATAGTCTATATTTGTCGCAACGACTCAATCTCAAAACCGACAATCAAAAATCACAGCAATACCAAAAAATCCTCGAGGTATATTGTCATCATTTCATGTATTTGATTTCAAGGTGCACGACTGTTTTTATCTCACGAATGTATAATTCTAGTTAAAGAGTCATACGATGCTAATTTGTTCCTTTCATTAAGTACATTCGAAACTCTTTCATTCGAATTCATCGGGTCCGAAATTTTATTCCGATTAATACATGGTTTCAAATAGCCCATTTCAATTCGACATGCATAAGAAGAAACATCGGGACCTGTAATTTATTTTGGATGATACCAAATATTCGGAATAAAGCTTGTCGAAACAACGAGGTCCGACTGTATGCTAGCACTTGAAGAAACTGACATAGTTCACTTACAGGGGTAAATCCCTTTGAATCTGTTCAAACTCTTGTTTTCTGGTTTCCTGGCAAACGTGTATGGATGCGAAGTGACACGTGGCAATTGCTGCATAACAAATAATTAAGTAATTATATTCGAATAGCTCTATATATATGGATGTTACTACGATTGCAATACTAGATTTACTGTTAAAGGGATGGTTTAATTTTAAACAAGTATGTTCTTCAAGGTGATCAATATCTGATTTGAAACACTGTTGAAAAAAGTAAAATGAACCTATTAAGAACATACGTCGAACTCTTTCTTAAAGTATCCATTGTCAGCCTTCGACACGAATTTATATAGATCAGACACGTTTATTCCTGTCTTGGATTCCGCGATGTTGATATATTCCGGATCAACATCATAACCATCCTCATTTTGTTCATTGTCGCAATCTACCGACTCCTCATGTTGTGTGTCGTTTTCATTTTCATAGGTAGCTGAAGCACAAGTGATCTCGGTGAATATCACGACGTAGCTCGGAAATGAATATCAAACTAGAAAATCGGTCGTTAATACTATACAACAAGTAAATATCATTTTAAGATTAAGTTAGTTAGTAGTTCAGATTCAAGTAATCGGATATTTAAAATATTGTGTGATTTTTTGCAACATATTTCATGTTGGTGTATTTTAAGGACGCTTATTTAATTTCATATATTGACATGAGCAATTTACATGTATGGCCTTGAAATAATTCGTCCCGTAAGGGGTAAACATGACTTAAAACACTGTAAACATGATTTTAACAGTGGCACCACTGTCACCTTATACCTTGTTCATTGTGTTCACCCAAACCTGGTGTCGTAGAGGAATTTCTAACACGAGGAAACTCTTTTGGTGCACTTTGTGGGTGATCAGCACGACGTTTTCTATAAATACACAAGTTGAAAATTGCTATAATGGTTATTTAGTGATCACGTACAACGCTAAAATGTCACTTTTGTGAGTTTTAAGTTGCTACCGGACCGAAACGAAATCACCTAACCTTTTTTAAGGGAGCTAATCGATAATAATGTTTACCAAGTGATTTTACATTTTGACCATTGGTTACATTGTTTGATTCCTCGTACAGAACAAAAGCCAGCCTCGACGCTAGGTCATATCATTGCGGATCAAACTTATGAGCTTATCAAAAGTTTGTAGCGGGCCGTTCTATGCTAATTCCTACAAGTTCATTTTAAGTTATGATTAAACGTTTCAGATAAGGGACATTGTTTTTACAAAAGTTTGTACTTTTATGGTGGAAGAAAACAACATTAGTGGCATTTCTTGATCGTCTTTATCATTCATTTTTAAAGTTAATAGTCCAATTCTAATTAATTTGGAAAAGGACTATGTTAGAATAATTCCCGTGACCCTTCAAATATCACTAATTAGGGCAAAAATGGTAATAAAAGCGTTTACGAAAGAAGAGCAAAGACATTTGAAAATGTGCACACCTTAACCATCTGCTCAGTGGAATTAACATTTCAAAGTAAATACAAAAAAAATGGCATATAATATGCTTTGATATCAAGCATAGTGCCTTGAAATCGCACAAAATACATATAATACATATAACACACAAGAAAGACGAACATCTATGGTATTGGAGTACACTAAATTGCTAATGTTGATATCAAAGACAAAGACTTACAAGCTTCCATTGCGTTAAATGTGGTCTGTACATGTTTATTGAGTTTTCAATTATATAACAAAAAATGGAGAGAGAACTTTGTCAGTGTGTGGTGACGTATTGCCGAAGTCAGCCTATATCACACCATATGAATAATATCTAACATACAAGAAGTGTGGATGTAATATTATATCCAGGTAAAAAATTGAAATTGGAGAAGCTTAAACAATTGGACAATATAAGCTGGTAAGTTTTCCGTCAGGTTTAAGTGTGTTTAAATAAACGGATGATTATGCTACGGTAAATGCATACAAACAGTTTTACTACGTTACGCCCCGAATATTTGCAAATATGCGGAGTCTCTTGTTTATGTAGTTATGTATTCAGAGGTTTGAACGACAAATTAGCACTTTGTACGTTAACACGAGTAGCATACACATACAATTTCTTAAACCAATCCAACAGCCCAATGATAAGAATGGTCTTGTGCAAGTACGTTAGGCGTTCTCGTTTGCATGGTTACTGCATTACAAGAACTAAAACAGCAAATGTTATATGCAAAACACAGAACCATTTGAAAATCAGACAGAGATAATACTGTATTGTTTGAATAATGATAATGAATATATTATGTTTGAATATATAATTATGTATACCGTCTGCGGAAAAATATCAACCCCACCACTGCAATTGCTATCACTACCAGGAACCCAGAAACACCTCCTACCACTGGTCCAGCTATAGTGCTTCCATGATGTTCAACGAGAGATAGTGCTTAAACGGAAAGTTTATGTGTCAACCAATGTTTAAATATCACTTTGCGATTCTATACGGCCGTTTAGTTCCATTGTTCAACAAGTACATACATAAATGTCTTACTATGCATGTAGATGTATACTTGACAGCTAAATCCTTAAGAAAGCAATCTAAGACACATTCAATACTGAGCTCGCATCTACATTGAAACAAATGATAAACCTAATAGTTTTTAATCACTTCTATGGAACTCGTTTACAATGTTTACCAAGTGCATGACATATGACTTGCTCATGAACTCATAAATGTTCAAATCTACAGTCTTAATTGCGTTACTTGTATCTCTTCAATATCAGACAACCTCTCTTGACGTAGCTTTATAATCGTATATTTATATCCGTTGAGCAAAGGTAGAAATATACGCCGTAAGCCAATATCACAATACCATTACGTAAGACCAAGTTCACATATCACACACTTACCTTCCGAACAGTCTTGTCCTTGAAAGCCATCGGTACAACCGTCAATGCATTTGCCAACATCCTGGGAACATGTACTATTTACACAATTATGACTACATGTTTTATCGCATTTCCTCCCATGGTAACCAGTAATGCATTTGAAACATTTCCCGACGTCTTGGTCACATATTCCTCCAAAACAATTTCCGCTACAATTATTGTTACACTCCGGTCCAAAGTATCCACGATTACATGACGTGCATACTCCATTCCCCATCGAACATCTGTCTACACAATTTTCCGGGCAGGACATAATGCAATTGTCTCCAAAATATCCAGAAAAACATTGATTGCAGTGTGTTATATTTCTACATTGCTCGCAATATCCATTTCTAATACAACATTTATTGCCGCTATAGCCATTTTTGCATCCGTTATCACAATTTCCGTTCAGCTGATCGCATTCATTTGCTTTACAGCCGACGGAGCATGTTTGGTTACAGAAACTTCCATACATACCGGGCGAGCATTTTTCGCATTGACCTGTTTTACTGTCACACACATTGTCGTTGCAACTTGAAGATGGACATAGTAACCCACAATTATTTCCATAAAATCCAATCTTGCAAACATCACATGTTCCAATACCCCGGTCACATTCATTGTTGAAACAGGTTGTACTTAGGCAGACACTATCGCATTTCTGACCGTATTTTCCTGGTATACAAACATCACATAGTTCTTTCTCACCAAGAGCAAAGTTACTCTTACAACCATTTGTACATGTTCCAATACCCCGGTCACATTCATTATTTAAACAGGTTGTACTTAGGCAGTCACTATTGCAGTTTTCGCCGTATTTTCCCTGTATACAATCAAGGCATTTACTGTCCGCACCAGAAGCGAAGTTCGCAATACAACCGTTCGTACATATTCCTGCAGTCTGATCACATACATCATCTGTACATGTAGTTGGGCATTGATACTGACATTGTGTACCGTACTTTCTGTTATCACAACCCTGTGTACAAGACCCGTCTGTTATACTGCATACAGTATCTTGACAATCTTGAGGACATGGTGACGCACATACCCCACCATACCAGCCACTGTTACATACGGTACATGTTGTAGTTGATGTACATTGTTGACACTTAATTGGACATGAACAGTTTGATGAGCTTCCATTATGATATCCGTCAGTACATTCATAGCATAAATTGTACGTGGGATCACCGTCGTTTCGATATTCTCTTCCACATGACACACATTGTTCTGGACACGTATTTATGCACCTACCGCCGAAGTAGCTAGGTTTGCAGCCTATCTTACACAGACATCCGTTATTCTCACCGTTTATGCATTTGTCATCGACACATCTTTCACAATTTGTACAAATACAACCTATTGTCTCTGCTCAACAAAAGATACACAATTAATATGGAACACTGCATTACATGAATATAAAATGGTTTTGAAAACCATCGAATGCTCGTACATAACTGTACACTGATTTGTTCGTTCTGACAAAAGTTCGATATTTATTTTATTTTACTTCAGAAGAAACAAAGGGGATTTCGTTGGTACTTGGAACGCCATCACAAAAACATCATACTTAAGGATGATTGTCATAATTAACAGCATCAATGTAAACCACTTCATTTTCTGCATTCAATTAGAGTAATTTTATAGATAGATCAATACAGTGGAAACTCCTTAATCCTTAATAAACTCTCCAGTCCGGAAAAATCCTGTAACCGGACAATTTTCTCGGTCCCGTTTTAGTTCCTCCAATACGACATATAAAAATATCCCCCACCGTCCGGATCTCCCTACTCCGGAATCCGAACGAATGTTTCTGTCCGGATTGTTATTTTAACGTTACACCCATATACCTAATTTCAGCTATGTTTGAAATCATTTGAAATGTTCACTGATTCATTGAAATACTTGTTTGAGATTGATATATCCACCTTCTGCAGTGAAACTATCAAAGTATAAATTAAAAAATAAAATATGTAATACATTTTCTGCACAATGTAATTTTGCTGTAATTTCTACATCTATTTAAAAATGAACTGTAGGTCAAAATCTTAAGTTAAATAGATTCAATACTTTCATACTGTTTTAATTAAATGAGAGGCGTCTACAGCGGACCATATTCTGAAGAATCGAATTTCCTACAATTTCCATTACGAATAACTTAATTATAATGATAATTTGCATATAGAAGAATTCAAATATCCACCAACATTTAACACAGCATGCATTTTGCATATCGCATTGCAAATCATCCTTTTATGAAGGGAGCATAAATATGTATGTCTCTTATAACTTATGATTTTGGGCTTTAAATTGAATTTTCAAGTTTACATAAATTTTGTAAAATACTGTAGCTTAAATTTCTCTATGACTCTGCAAAGTCGAATAAAAGAATGCATTCATACATTATATATTACGTCGCAATAACGCAACAACCTCTAGCGAACTTATTTAAACTACTGAAAGAATGTCTTGGCTACGGTAATTCAATGGAGGAATCCTTTCCAGTCCTGAATCTCCTCTTATCCTAACTTGATAGTTTGTCCGAAGGGTTTTCGAATTAGGGAGTTTCCACCGTATAAAATTAAGCAAAATATCATACTGATTATATACCGATCGTAACATACGAAGTATCATAAATGACATAGCAGATGCCTAAGAACACCGATCCACCATTTTCTAGAATTCACAAGTGAAATAACAAATGACGCCATACTAGAACTTTCCATACAGGTGAATGAAACAAATGCTGGTATATGTATTTTAGCTTTAATGTCAAAATGTTCGTACTTACGGATGGTCGTTATGAATAAGATTACCAATGTGAACCACATCATTTTTACAGTTTATTCAGAGTCTCCTACAAATATACCAATATAATATTAATAAATATCATAATTATTTATGTATATATGTCCAAGTGTCTTCTTGCATTGAGGTGGCTATGTGCTTCTTACGTGGCATTTGCTGCTTGACTTCTATATGTATAACTGAATACTAATTGTATTATGTAAATTGTAATATAATCCCTTGGCGTAAACAATCGAACAATTTCACAATGCATATGGTTCATTTTCAGAATTGTAAGTTTTTAACATTAAAAAGGCATGCATTCTGTTAGATACCGAGTATGTCTTTTTCTTTGGGCAATTGTTGTCGACATTGTTTTTATAAGGTAGATAATTCATGTTGATCTGTACGTATCAATTGTATGGACCTTTTGATTTTGATATCAATGTATGTTTAATAACAGTTATTATTTCAACTATGTTTTTCGAGAACCTGTATAAAACGGTGTAAAAACCTGAAACAAATATTTCCACAAAAGATGATGTGTTTTGAAAAGATTGGATGTGAGCGCAGAAAAATGTCCATTAGGTACACAAATCACAATTCAAAATGTTTAGCCTAGATCATTATTTTCCTCTACGAAAAAGGTTTTGAAATGAAGCTATGGTGCCTAGTTTTCAAGTATGGCGTTTTGAAAATACATCGTATTAAGTGCATAGCTTGTCAGGTTTTATGGACGGTATAACGTCGTGAAACACCCATACTTAATTTCTGCTATGTTTGAAATCATTTGACATGTTGAATGATTCATTGGAATACTTGCTTCACACTATCAAAATATAAATTAAAAAAAAAAAAAATATCTAATACATTTTCTACACAGTGTAATTTTGTTGTAATCTATTCAAGAATGAACTGTAGGTCAAAATCTTAAATTAATTTATTCAACATACAGTTGCATACAGTTTTAATTAAACTAGAGGCCATAGTGGTGCAAATTTTGAAGAATCTAATTTTCTACAATTTCTATAACGAATAAACAAATTATAATGATAATTTACATTTGGAATAATTCAAATATCAACCAATACTTAACACAACATGTATTTTGCATATCGCATCGCAAATCTTCCTTTTTATAAAAGGAGCATAAATATGTTGGTCTCTTATAACTTATGAGTTTGGGCTATACATTGAATTTTCAAATTTACATCAATTTTGTAAACTATTGTAGCTTAAATTACTCTGCAGAGTCGAATAAAAAAATGCATTCAGACATTACAATATTATATTACATCGCGATAACGCAAACTACTTCTAGCGAACATATTCAAATTACTGAAATAATATCTTGCCTACGGACATTCTATAGAGGAATCCTCTCCAGTCCGGAATCTCCGCTAATCCGAACTTTATAATTTGTCTGAAGGGTGTTCGGATTAGAGAGTTTCCACTGTACATGTACAACTGTCAAGTAATTGTCACGCCATTTTTACCCGTCAACACATATTAGTATATTAAGCGGTCAATGAAAGGTGTGAATTATTGTATTGTTCGACCTATCTCTGGTGAACAATGAATGCAATGATAGCTAGGGACCACAAATCCTGTTCGAGTGATAGCTAATATGAAATAAGAAGGGGTTTCGACGGGACTTAGTAATTTGTTCGATGTATCTTCTGTGTTCGAGCCAAAACTGTACGAGGTTTCGAAGTTTTACTATATTTATAAAGACGATATTATGGCGATTCTGTATTTTATTGTCTCTGCAATTACATAGACACAGCGTGAGATAATTATCAATTAAAATTGTCTTAATTAAATATTTAATAAATTTAGCTATAAGTGATTTGTTTGCCATACAAGTACATGCATAATATAATTGTCAAGTAAAAGTCAAGTAAAAGTCAAGTAAAGTAAAATGTGTATTTATTATAGTGTCGAAGAACTTTTACTTCCAAACTGGAGGATAGTTAGTAACTGTATTTTAGTATCAGCATTAAAATAACAACAGTTATTCTATGAAACTGTCACTTACCAAAATATGGTCATACATCCAATAGCACGAAGGTAATTGCGCACACCAAGTTGTCTTAAGTATTGAATTATGAAGTAACTTACAAAAAGGAAGAAATTAACGGTTCAGTAACCGTCTATATACCGCTTATAGAGTGTTGTGTTATTGTGAACTCATTTAAATATTTTTCCTTGTCTGATAGTGTATGATCGGGTTACACTACAGTTGTAAGATCTTTTTGAAATTACAATGCAAATAGCAAATAAAGAATCGTTTAACTTAAACATTGTAAAATAACGAATATTACATTTCAGGTTTTACGTTCTTGAGTATAATTCGGATCTGATTATTTGAGACCTCTTTGCATACAATGTTCAATGGTTTAAATCATTATGAACACATTTACGTTTTCGGACGCGATTTCAATCATCCATCGTTTCATCGTGTTTCTAGCTCATTCTATCTTTGGAAGTTCTAGTAAATGTGACCCTCATAGCTCTACATTTTCACTATTGGAATATCTGAAACCGATGTCCTATCTTAATGAATACTGTCTCATGGTACATGAATTATTCGGTTTACATATAAAGCTTCTGCACAAAAGTTAACATACAAAATATTCTGATACGGATACTGCTGAATCATTTGTATGTGTAATGTCTGTTTACAGTTACATCAATTATGTCATGTAATAACTCCTCGGCTTTATAAATGGATACAATCCTTCAGACAGTTAATCTTATTATGTAACGGACACAACTCGTTACAATAGCGCTATTAGCTACCCGACCAATGTTCAAGGTCATAAACGCATTGCTCACATTGGTTGAAACTATGTCAAGCTTTCTAATAAAAACCAGACGAGAAATATTTAGTTTTGTATTTATCTCCGGCCTTTGTATTGGTCCGGTAGTTTATTAGTAGTGCAAACGCCTCGGAATCGGGAGGTCACGTTTTTGATCCCGGCCGCAACGAACATAATGCGTTAAATTGCGCTAGTAGCTTCATGGCCAATGTTCAGCATGAGTGAATTGCTAGCACTGGTTGAAACCAGGTGATTGTGTCGGTTTTGGATTTTGAAAATGCATTGACAGCAGCGCGGTCACCAATAGCTTAAGAAAATTTAAACGCAGGTAATATTTAAAAAACAAATACTGCTCGTTTTATTTTCTAATGTTGATTTTAGATATCATCATACCTGATCTTCACATTGCGTGTTAAGCATAGTTTGGAAGATAATGCACAGAAGGTATTGTGTTACAAGCAAATAACAAGTGTACATTTTACATGAATATTTATTCATCTGCACATTTAAGTTTGAAGATTTGTTAGACACTTTAATTACAATAGTTAAAGCTATGAATGTATTAATTTGTAAAAATGAATAAATACAATAAGTGAATATGCCACAAACAATGCGCACAGTCATCAGTAAGAAACACATGGAGACATTAACTTAAAAGCATACATATATAAAACAATATCAATGGCAAAATGACACAAGACACAAATATACTTGAAGCCATTAAAACGCAAAATTGCCTGTTTCAAAAAATGACATTATGAAAAAATAATTCCGTATTAGTACACTAACACCATTTCCTTAACATATTCAATCATAAAATATGAATTATTGATCCATATTTCAATACTTTTTGAACAATATTTTAAACATTGGTAACAGTTGGTAGCTTTCAACACCATGTATAAAATGAAGCCACATTTTAGCAGTTGCGTTTTTAATGGTGTTAAGTATATAAATCAATATAAAGTAACTGAAATTGATATATAACATTAGCCATGTTTGGCTATTTGCCGACATAATGATACATAATGGTAATACATAGACAGCAGTACCGCAATGTACCGGTCTGTGGCAAAATGCCGAAATAAAGCGAGTCGTGGTAATAAGAGAATAGCCATAGTAACTCGATATCAAATTAGTGTTGTGCGAGTGTATTTTGTATTATTTGAAGGTTGTAGAGATATCTAATACCATTTCTGATTGTACATATAGGTTTCACCGGAATTTTAAACCTTTAAAGGTATTTGTTTACATAGAGAAGCTATAATCAGCCTGTTGGGTGGATAGGTAGCGCGATATTGTTGATTAAGTAATCAAGGTATTCGCAACTAAAAAACAGATCGTGATCATGTCGTTGTCAATGAAGATTACTCCAACGTCACGAATATTAAAACGCATAGAGTGTAAATGTATTGTTATACAGGCAAACTGTTGGATTTAAAGAGGCATACAAAAGGGAAAAGTATTTTTGTAAGTTACCAAATCTCTGTAGTAACACCCAAAACATCGCAAAACACTGTACACAGTTTAGCCTGTTCAAGTACAAGTTGCATGCACATTAAAAACATATATAATAGTATTATATTTTTAACACAAATACTTGTTTGTACAGTTATAATATACTTAACCATACATTCATCAAACCATTAAGAAGAAATGGATATATACAAAATTGTTAACTAGATGCTGCGTATTTCCTAACCGTCCCTCTTTATATCAACTATTTATATTTTGCTATTACGTATAGGATACAATTACGAATATCAGATCTTAATTATCTTTTGTAGACACTCTTTTCAAAGTTAAACGCTTGTCGTAGTTCATGTCCGAAATAATTGCATAGACTCGCCACAGTAAGCACAATTTATGTCGAGATTAGATCTACACGTTTACTGGGTCTGGGATGGAATAAGTAGTTTTGTCTTCTAGTCTGTTTTCATCCAGCCCTTCATACACATGACCTTCAGATGGTTCACCTGTCAAACATGAATATATCAGGTAAAATAATACAAATATTTTTGGAATTAATGATTATATACCTCCACGATGGAACTATCATATTACTTTGTCCAGTTTAAATTACACAAATAATCTTTTGTACTTGTATTAAGTAAAAAAATATGTTGTTGCAATGTGAGCCCCCTCCTCAAATTTATATTATGTTTATTTCTGTATTAAAAACTACTTGAAATTCAAAACCATAAAACGTATACGTGAACTTTCATTCAAACATAGAGCAGTTTCGCAATGAATCATTTCATATCAATGTTGTTCGAAAATACTTTACAAACAATATTACCATCGTCTATAAAATCATTTGCATAAGTATGTTGTCCGATATTTTGTATCATTTCACGTGTTTCTGTTGGTGTCCGTGCTTGTCTACTGTAAAAAGGAATTATTTAACAATTAAGAGAAATGCATTGTAAGTAAGACTATGAATTAGGTGTATTACAAAAGATATAATAACAACGTTTGTTGCTAGGCTAGAGTACACCTTAAACACGGATACAAACGTATATGTTTACAAACCGCTAGTATACAATTTCGTCCATATGATAAGATTATCGTAAAATGTGAATAAAGTTGACTTAAGTTTAGACCCAAGGGCTGTATCACAAAATAACATATCATGACATATTTAACAATTTGTTGCAAAACTTTTATGAAGGCCTGAGTCAATTTCATAGTAACAACAAATAGTGTATGCTGATATTTGGCAACTGAAATTTAAGATAATGACTATCCTTCAAAAACGGGAATGCAAGAGAACAACTTAGTCCTTCTTTATATATTTAAAGTTATTACAACAATTTTGATCGACAGAAGTTAAAACCAATGTGCATTATGCCCAGAAAAAGTACGCGAAAACGTCACACACACATACATACGTATATGTAAGTATGTAAAACGATGGCCTTACCGCTTATGCAACAAATATATGACGAGTATTACATTTGCAATAACGCTGCACACTAAAGCTACCCCAGTAACAATAGCTCCAACATTTGGTAAAGAAGTCTGTGATTCTTTGTCGTTATCTATAATGCGAATGGTACGAATCTAACATTAGTATAGTCATGTTGTATCAACTGTATTTCAAATGAATAAAGAAGCCGAACATGAAATGCCACAAACAATGTGCACAATAACTCAAAATGCGTCATATACATATTCACATAGAATGACGGTGACAAAGGTCACCACCATAGAACGTCCTGTGGGATAATGCCTAAGGGGGTTTAAACCCATGTAAGTGTGCTCCAAAAATCAAATGAATGTTAACATTACCCAAACAAAGTGAACATTGTAAAAAATAAACCTCAGACCCAGTGTTCACAAAGAATCAGTTTTAGGATCAGGATCAAGATCAAATATAAGATCTTTCAAACTTTGTAAACTCGTCATTCAGAGTTATATCTTTTTACATACTGTGATATATATGAACATTCTGCAAAACTTGTGTGGCATTAAATTCAAAGGTTATGCTTATTAAGAAAAAGATGGAAATAAATAAGTTATGACTGATTTTGGAAAATTGATCCTGATTTGATCTGGATCAGTTTCAGTCATAAGTATAAGAAAATAATTTGTCAACATAATGGTCAAATGTAGTATGTTTTTACGATGTAAATTAGAAGATGGTTGTGTATTTCTGTCAATGTTTATGAGAAGTACTGGAAAAAGTGTTCAATTACTTCATGAAAAAAGCAAATATTTTTATGGATCAAGTTGATCCAGATCAGTTGATCCTTTGTGAACGTTGGGCCAGTTGAACAACTTTCCAAAGTAAGAAAATACATGATGTAGAAAAAAAAGACGGACAGAAAACACAAACATCAGTCAAATTCTTTCTGTTTGTCTTATTTGTCACCATGGTAACCGGAAATACATCCATCACATTTTCCAGTGTATTGAATGAAAGAGTTGTCTAAACATGCATATTTACAATAGTCAGTGCATCGTATGTTGTAGTAGCCCGTAACTAACCCAATCAAACATTATTTTGTGATTCTATACGACCGTATAATTCCATTGTTCAACAAGTACATAAATAAATGTCTTACTTTGCATGTAGATGTATAATCGACAGCTAAATCCTTAAGAAAGCAATCTAAGACACATTCAATACTGCGCTCGCATCTACATTAATACAAATGATAAAACTAATAGTATGCAATCACTTCTATGGAACATGTTTACAATGTTTACCAAGTGCATGAAATATGACTTGCTCATGAGCTCATAAATGTTCAAATCTTCTATTCAATATTACACAACATGTCTGACGTAGCTTTGACATCGTATATTTATATCCGTTGAGTAAAGGTAGAAATATACGCCGTAAGCCAATATCACAATACTATAACGCAAGACCAAGTTCACATATCAAACACTTACTTTCCGAACAGTCTTGTCCTTGAAAGCCATCGGTACAACCGTCAATGCATTTGCCAACATCCTGGGAACATGTATTGTTTACACAATTATTACTACATGTTTTATCGCATTTATCCCCATGGTAACCAGTAATGCATTTGTAACATTTCCCGGCGTCTTGGTCGCATATTCCTCCAAAACAATTTCTGCTACAATTATTGTTACATTGTTCGTTGTAGTATCCCTCAACACATCCATGCAGACACTTTCCATTCTCCCTATCGCATTCATTGTTCAAACATTGTGTTGTGGGACAGTCAGTTGCACAGTTCTGACAGTATTTTCCTGGTATACAAGCATCACATAGTGTGTTCTCACCAAGAGCAAAGTTACTCATACATCCATTTGTACATGTTCCAATACCCCGGTCACATTCATTATTGAAACAGGTTGTACTTAGACAGACCCTTTTGCAGTTTTCACCGTATTTTCCCGGTATACAATCATGGCATTTACTGTCCGCACCACGATCGAAGTTAGCAACACAACCATACGTACAGGTTGCTGCAGTTTTGTCACATACATCATCTTTACATGTAGTTGGGCATTGATACTGACATTGTGTACCGAACTTTCCGTTCAGACATCCCTGTGTACAAGACCCATCTGTTATACTGCATACATTATCTCGACAATCTTGAGGACATGGTGACGCACATACCCCACCATACCAGCCAATGTTACATACGGTACATGTTGTAGTTGATGTACATTGTTCACAGTTTAGTGGACATGCACAGTTGGTAGAGCTTCCATTATGATATCCGTCCCTGCATATATAGCATTTGTGGTACGTCGAATCATCGTGTTTTCCATACCCTTTTCCACATATCACACATTGTTCTGGACACGTATTTAAGCACACACCGCCGTATAAGCCAGGTTTGCAGGTCTCACATTTACATTCGTCATTGCATTTTCCTTCGACACATTTATCACATTGCTTACAAGCACAATCTATTGTCTCTGTTCAACAGAAGATACACAATTATAATGGAACACTGCATTACATGAATATAAAATGGTTTTGAAGACCATCGAATGCTACACAGATTTGCTCGTACAGACAAAAGTTCAATACTTATTGTAGTTTACTTCAGAATAAACAGAGGTGATTATGATGTTACTGGGAACGCCATCACAAAAAAACATAATACTTACGGATGATTGTCATAATTAACAGCATCAATGTAAACCACTTCATTTTCAGAATTCAATTAGAGTAATTCTATAAATAGACCAATACAGTGGAAACTCCCTAATCCGGAAACTCTCCAGCCCGGAAACATCCTGTAACCGGTCAATTGTCTCGATCGCGTTTCAGTTTCCCCAATACGACATATAAAAAACCACGATCTGGGTTCTCCCTACTCCGGAATCCGAACGAACTTTTCTGTGCGGATTGTCATTTTACACATAAAAATCTCCAAAAAACCGGACAATAATTTTCCGAAAAAAATACGTCAGATCGTATAATGATTGAGAATTGAGAGAAGCCATAATCATTTTAATTGTCTCTGTGAATATAGACCATTAGACGTTATCATCGTATTCATTCCGTTTTGATGGAAACAAAGTAACACCGGGTACGAGGTGTACTAATCATGTGAACAATTGGAAAACATTGGACGTGAGCGCAGAAACATGCCCATTAGGTACACACATCACAATTCAAATTTTTACCCTAGATCATTTTTTTCCTCTACGAAAAATCTTTTGAAATGAAGCTATTGTGCATAGTTTTCAAGTATGGCGTTTTGAAAAAACATCGTACTATGTGCATAGCATGTCAGGTTACGAACGGTAATGTGGCGAAACACCCATACTTAATTTCTGCTATGTTTGAAATCATTTGACATGTTGAATGATTCATTGAAATACTTTCTTGAGATTGATATATCCACCTTAAGCAGTTAAACTATCAAAATACAAATACTATTTAAATTTATTATAATATTCAATGCTTTCATACAGTTTTAATTAATTGAGAGGCGTCTATAGGTGTGCATATTCTGAAGAATCGAATTTCCTACAATTCCTATAACGAATAAACACATTATAATGATAATTTACATCCTGAAGATTTCAAATATCATCCAACATTTAACACAGCATTTATTTTGCAGATCGCATTGCAAATTTTCCTTTTGTGAAAGGAGCAAAAATATGTTGGTTTATTATAATGATTTTGGGCTATGAATTGAATTTTCAAGTTAACACAAATTTTGTAAAATATGGTAGCTTAAATTTCTCTATGACTCTACAAATTCAAATAAAAGAATGCATTCACACGTCGCGATAACACAAACAACCTCTAGCGAACTATTTAAAATTACTGAAAGAATGTCTTGACTACGGTCATTGAATGGAGCAATCCTTTCCAGTCCTGAATCGCCTCTTATCCGAACTTTATAGTTTGTACGAAGGGTGTTCGGATTAGGGAGTTTCCACTGTATATAATTAAGACAAATATCATAAAGATTATTTACCAATGCAATGATAGTAACATACGAAGTATCATAAATGACGTAGCAGATGCGTAAGAACACCGAATTGCCATTTTCTATAATTCACAAGTGAAATAACAAAGACGCCGTACTAGAACTTTCCATATAGGTGAATGCAACAATTGCTGGTAAATGTATTTTAACTTTAATGTCAAAATGTTCGTACTTACGGATGGTCGTAATGAATAAGATTACCAATGTGAACCACATCATTTTCACAGTTTATTCAGAGTTTCCTATAAATATATCAATACAATATTAAGAAATATCATAATTATGTATGTGTATATTTCAAGTGTCTTCTTGCTTTGAGGTGGCGTCTTACGTGGCATTTGCTGTTTGACTTATATATGTATAACTGAATACTAATTTCATTTTGTAAATTGTAATTTAATCCCGCGGCGTTAAAAATCGAAACATTTCACAATGCATATGGTTCATTTTTCATAATTGTAAGTTTTTAACAATAAAACGGACTCTGCAAGCATTCTGTTAGATTCCAGCTGAGATGTAATCAGTATGTCTTTTTCTTTGGGCAATTGGTGTCGACATTGTGTTTATAAGGTAGATAAGGGACGTTGATATGCACGTAGCAATTGTATGGACCTTTCGATTTTGATATCAATGTATGTTTAATAACAGTTATTATTTCAACTATGTTTTTCGAGAACCTATAAAACGGTTTAAAAAGCCTGAAACAAATATGTTCACAAAAGAAGATGTGTTTTGAAAAGATACAGTTCTACCTAGAAAAAAGATTAAATATAAAATACTGAAAACGTTAACATCGATAGACATTTCCATACGTTTTTGGTGAAACAATTTCTTTACGATTGTATCGCAAAACCAAACATTCTTGTTGCTAGTTGTATGTAAGTGAACCTTTCCACAGTCTTCCGATTGTCAAATAACTGACAACACATGTCATTTAGTGTTAACTACTTAAATTATGTGATTACGGAAATGTTATTAACTGAACGGTATGGTTTATTTTAGCGCTATTTACATTGGTACTACCGGGGCTTTCATTGGCATCAACCTATTTATGTAACTGTACCAAGGACAATTGTGTTTTATAACTATGTACAAGCTTTGCCCTAACTTTGTCAGAATTTTACTTGTTCGTTTCGTACTTGGTAATCGTCTGACATGAGAAGAACACAATATATGTACTACCTAAAACATATTGTCAACATATAACTGTTTCACATTGACATTTCTACTTTCTCAAAGCCATTTCTGTTATCTTGCGTAAACATGTTAATGTGATACCTTGTGCGTGAGACACCATTAGAAGTGTAAATCTACGGATCTGTCCAAACCTCAATATTTGATGCCTCCACACTTATGTGACACTTTTTCACTCAGTGACAGTTGACAATTATAATATTAGTTATGAAATCCGTACATACATGTACATCTATGTGTGTTAAAGATACTGAAAGATGACTCTAACTGATTTCATGCGTCACCGACCATCATTGAGGAGATTGTTAATTTGCTCATCTATTCAAATTAGAAAATCTAATACTGTATTACGTCTTTATATCTGTGGGGGGAAATGTTTTTTGAACGGCTTTGATTTGGCGGTGTCTAGAATTCGCACTATCGTAATATTCCGCCAAAATTAAACCACGAACCATATGTTGTCCGCCAAATTAAAACCGAAAGTACCAGTCACGACATATTCTGTTTACAATTTCCGCCGTATAAAACTTTCAAGAATCATACTAGTATTATCGGTATTGTCACAGTCCGTTATGTAGCGGCAATTACGGCTATGTCGACATGATTTCGCTGGCCCAAAGAGTGTTTGTGCACCTAATGCACTTGATTGTGTCGACAACCGCGCGACGTGATTGAAACTGAAAAGGTATCAATTGACCGTGAAGAGATAAACAATTTTATCTCGACCATTTATTTGTGCCGCAATTCACAGTTTGTAAAACTGATTGATAAATGTAACATCGTTTTAGTTTTTCATATCACAAACAATCATTGATAGATAACGACACGTATAGCAGATAACATTTTAGCCCTTACCTTAGACACAGAGTGGTCTCCCTTAATGTCAGCACTTAAAATGGCGATGCTTATTTTTAGCGACGATTATATTTGGCGGCGTTTAGAATTGGCGCATTTGATGTTAACGCCAATATAGCCAAAATTAAACCATCGCCAATAAATCAACGTATACAGTAATTATGAGACGTTATGTTTTACCAAGGCCTTTAATTTGTTTCCACAGAACGAATCATGTATGCGAAATTTCTATCGAAAGATATAATTAGCTTTGATGTACAAGTGTGAATTGTCAATAATATTACATCGCGTAACTGACCAACTTCGGCATTTTGAAGGTTTTTTTGGAACTTTGGGTCGTAATTTTACAAAAACGGTCCAGTAATTTTATACCATTCATATAACTATACAATCTTATTTAATGATCAATTAGACACTGTGTATGCTATATAGTTTGTGGAAAAATAAAAGGAAACACTATCTATTAAATGACCCGTTTATTCGTACGAACATGAATAATGCCCAAAACTAAACGTTAAGAATATAAACATTCTACTTTAAGCATTGTAAATAGAAAAATATAATAAATTTCGGGTCAAATTTAAACCAGCATTGTCACTTGAAGTTGCGCAACATATAGATATTAATAAAAGCCGTTAATTTAGCGTTTGTGAATTTTATTTTCTCTGCAATTACATAGATACAGCGTGGAATAATTAACAATTAAAATTTATAGTTTGCTCTTCATTAATTTTTTTTAATAAATTTAGCTACAAGTGATTTGTTTGCCATACCAGTACATGTAAATAATATAACTATCAAGTAAAAGTCAAGTAAAAGTAGGGTAAAGTAAAATATTTATTTACATATATTATAGTGTCGAAGATCTTTTACTTCCAAACTATGGGATAGTTAGTAATTGTATTTTAGTATCAACATTAAAATAACATCAGTTATTCTATGAAACTGTCACTTACTAAATATGATTATACATCCAAAAGCACGAATGTAATTGCGCACATCAAGTGTTCTAAAGTATTGAATAATGAAGTAACTTACAAACAGGAAGATATTAACGGTTCAGTAACCGTCTATTTACTGCTGATGGAGTATTTTGTTATTGTGAAATCATTTAAATATGTCCTTGTGATTGATAGGGTTACAATACAGTTGTAAGATTCTTTTAAACTTGGCAAATTGTTATGTTTTGAAATCACAAGCGAATATAAAATCGTTCAACTTAAACATTGTAAAATAACGAATATTACTTTTCAAGTCGGATATGATTATTTGAGACCACTTTGCATACAATGTTCAGTGGTTTAAATCAATATGAAAACATTGACTTTTTCTGACACAATTTCCATCATCCATCGTTTCATCGTGTTGTTAGCTCATTCTATCTTTGGAAGTTCTAGTAAATGCGGCTCTCATAGCTCTGCATTTTCACTATTGGAATAACTGAAGCCGATGTCCTAGATTAATGAATACTGTGCCAGGTTACATGAATTATTGGGTTTACATATAAACAGCTGATGCACAAAAGTTAACATTTAAAATATTCTGATACGGGTTCTGCTGAATCATTTGTATGTGTAATGTCTGTTTACAGTTACATCAATTATGTCATGTAATAACTCATCTGCTTAATTGATGGATAAAACATCTTCAGACGTTCATCTTGGATCATCCATCTTTCATTAGCCAAGAACTGACCCGGTGGTCTATTGTAATGTGTCCGCCTTGGGCACAGAAGGTCGCGGATCCCGGCCCGTAATATAGAAACCTCGTTAAAATAGCACTATTAGCAACCAGACTAACGGTCAGCCTGATAAGCGTATAGCTAGCATTGGTTGAAACGATGCCAGGTTATTATGACTCGGTTTTGGATACTGTCAAGTGTCTTCAAAGCCCGAACAAATTAACTTCCCGAAAGTTAAACACAGATAATCATTTTGAAATATTACGGGTCGTTTTTTTCAACTAAAAACGGACGAGAAATGTTTCGTAATTATATCCAGCCTTTTTGTATTGTACGTATATAATACAGTACACAATAAAAAAAAGCGAATATCACAATGATAAAACACATTGCGTGTTAAGCTATGCACCGAATGTATTGTGTTACAAACAAGTGTACATTGTATAGGTATATTTATTTGTCTGCATTCATATCGGAGTTTGAAGATTTATTAGACACTTTAATTACAATGGGTAACGCTATGAATGTATGAATTTGTAAAAATGAATAAAGACGTTAAGTAAATACGCCCCATGCAATATGCACAGTCATCAGTAAGAAACACATGAAAACATGAAAATATAAACAATGTCAATGGCAAAAATGTTACAAGACACAAATATGAATATAAAACAATCAAGTCATACAATATTTATGGTCGGGTAACATCAATATATAATATTAGCCATGCTTGTCATTTTGCCGACATAATGATGAATAATGGAAGAAGATAGACAGGAGCACCGCAATGGCCCGGTCTGTGACAAAATGCCACTGGTGGTTTAAACGTGGTTATGGAATGCACTCAACCTCACACTTATTCAATAATTCGACTTTGCAGAGTAATTTAAGCTACACTATTTTACAAAATTTATGTAAACTTGAAAATTCAATTGCTGGCCCAAAATCACAATTTATAAGAGACCAACATTGTATGCACTTAAAAGGAAGATGCGATATGCAAAATACATGCTGTGTTAAATATAGGTAAATATTTAAATGCTTTATTCGTTATAGAAATTGTAGAAAAAATCGATTCTTCATAATATGGCCCGCTATAGACGCCTCTCGTTGAATTGAAGCTGTATGAAAGCATTGCATATAATTAACTTTAGATTTTGACCTACAGTTCATTCTTAAACAGATGTAGAATTACATGTTGAATGATTCATTGAAATACTTGATTAATATGGATATATCGATCTCAAGCAAGCATTTCAATGAATCATTCAACATGTCAAATGATTTAAACATAGCTGAAATGCAATATGTGTGTTTCGCGACACAAGCTATGCACTTAGTACGATGTATTTTGAAAACGCCATACTTGAAAACAATGCACCATAGCTTCATTTCAAAAGAATTTTCGCAGAGTAAAATAATGACCTAGGGTAAACATTGTGAATTGTGATGTGTGTACCAATTGTTTACCCGGTCTTACATTGTTTCCGTTAAAACGGAATGCCTACGATGATAACGTTATGGTCTATATTCATAGAGAAAATTAAAAGTATTATACCTTATCTCAATTCTCAGTAATTATACGATCTGACGTATTTTTGCGGAAAATTATCGTCCGGTTTTGGGAGATTTATTTTACGTGTAAAATAACAATCAGGACATACAAATTCGTTCGGATTCCGGAGTAGGGAGGGTCCGGACTGTGGGAGATTTTTTTTCTATATGTCGTATTTGAGGAACTACAACGAGACCGAGAAAATTGTCCGGTTACAGGAAGTTTCCGGACTGGAGAGTGTCCGGATTATGGAGTTTCCATTGTATCTGTACTATGTGACAGACAATTCATGCGTACACGAATAAACGAGAGAGAATATGTTCCCACAGTGAATCAATATTGCTTTCCCTCCTTTTCTTTTTTAATTATTATTATTATGAATAATGCTGCGACTATTGATCGACGTGCATTCAGTATGAAAACAAAACGTGTGTTCACCATGCTTACTTCAATCGCACCGGCGACTGTCAGTTAGGACATATTCACGTATTTTCAATGTGCAGTTTTATTGTCACTACCAGGAAGAATAAAACTCGAACGTAACTTTTATATTCATATTAAATTTTCAAATTACATAGTTTTAAATCTTTATTGGGCTTAGTATAACTATTAAATCATTTGGTCGGTGATATCACCTGAATTATATCGTTCTTAATAAAGGTGACTTTAAACCTTCAAAAATGTTACAGGACCAAAGAATAACGAAGTACGATGTTGTACTTTCAACAAAATTCCAAATTGAAATCGAATAGCGGACACACTTACTGATAGTTAGTCCCAACTATAGGCAAACCGTCGTTTACTTCGGAGATTTGAAGTAAACACGGAATATATACTCAGAAAGTTCAATGTGTGGCTCAAACGTCTTGGTGATGTTCGTGAGCTGGTACTTGTTAACATTGTCACATATAATACTAATAACCTTTGAGCAATGTTTGTTCATTACAGCTACATTTCTGATACGAAGGAAGCATACTTTCTGTATAAATTGGTTGTCAACATAACATGTTTCAGCCAATGCTTCATAAAAGAAATATAAACTAAAACAAGGTATTTAGCTTCCAATCTGATATAAACCGTTTATATAGTCAACATTTAAATCTGCGAAATTTATATCATTAAAGAACACTATAACCTTGTGAAATATCCAAACAGTACGTTGATTACTTAAAAATATAATCGTATGTGAAATCAAGTACAAACAGGAAGTTTTCTGTGTTGATTACAATATTGATTAGCGAGCTGATACATGATACACCTTGGAACGCCAAATGTAGTTTTCTAAAGTAATAGCCATTACGACCCCCTTAACTGATTTTACCTACATGTATGATTAGGTGTCATATTATATACATAAACAATTGGATAATGCGGGAACCGCATTAAAGTCTTATTTTTCATTTTGCAGCATGATGTATGTGTAGAGAGGAGTAAGATTACATGTAGCTTTTGACTACCATTCATTGTAATCATTGGAGCATAATGACATGCAGACAAATATTCTGACAAAGTTCCATAAAGATCTGATAAAAACTAATGCATTTATTAAAGAAGCATGTCAATATAATGTCTGCTGTCTAGTCTCCCTCATATACACACCCTAATTTCTCTGTCACGCCTAAAAATCCTTACATGGTCATGCAGGTGCATACCTCTATTATTCATTCCAAGTTCAGTTACAAGTATCGAAAAATGAGTTGACAAATGTGCGTAATTAGATTCTTTTGTCATGTGAACATTCCCGAACTAGTCTAGTTGTTGGATAAGTATATGTAAACCAGACCTTGTTTTCTTGTTTTTAGAAAACAAATGTAAGTATCTTCCCTCCAACGCCCCAGCTTATGTGACATACACAGCGTTTTGATTCCACTGTCGTTAGATTCACCTCCTGCTATTTTGATATATGACAGTTTAACCTTTCTGATATAGCCAATGATTTAGTCGCAGTAAACGAACTTACTTTTTTTTCGTTATCAAATGCGTTGGTTTCATGTACCATCGGGTGCTGAGTAACGGGATGACGAATTTTAAAATATACGCAGATTCCGCATCGACAGTTGTATGAATGGCCTTAAACTACTACACATTTACAGGCATTGCAATTGTTTTGGCATGCCGACTAAACGATAGTCATTTATGTTCGATATATTGTTTTTTTCGGCAAGTTACATTGTCACAGAGCCATTGAAAGTGAGAGCTATTCAGTCCATTCAGTGCACAGTCGCATCTATTTCCATTCGTATTGCATTTTGTTCATGGGAGGAGCGGTTACTGTTTAAAGCAATTCAAATGTGAAGTTTTACAGAATAAAAACAGCCGAAATGGGTTTCAAAAATCTCATTATGCGTACATGTTCTATGAAAATGTTTACATTTCAGTGAAGACGTAAATAAAATCTGTGCTAAAAATAGTTTATCACTGAACAGTTCTATGTGGCGGTCGTTTTTACAGCAGTTACCTCCCTTCGCGTTAGACGTTATGTTCGGTAACGGGACCAACATTAGCAGTTTTTAATTTAACACCATCTGTAATACTTAGACACATGTGCCTTAGCATATATATTGATAATACGTTTCTGATTTTGAATGCATTTTCATCTTATGTGCATTTTGTTTGATAAAAGGCTGATTATGACATTTTTATCCAAATAAAAAGTATATTTTGTAGACGGAATTTGAATACGCCGACGTCAGGCAGTCAAATATCGCCAACATATGATCATTCTCTCCAAGTTTACATCCATTTACTGCTGTATTTTACGACACGAACGTAACATCAATGGAAATATTTGAGTGTATGGCCAGCTTGTTGATATTTCAAAGTTCTCTTTAATGCAATTAACATCCACGGCATAGAAATATTTCGACGACAGCGAGATTTCAAATTTCGAATTTTTGAAAATTACACGAAATGAAAACATCGCAGATGTGGTGATAGAAATGTTGTACTTCTGTATATAAAGTATCACCAGATCATTAATAAGTGTTTGAATTTAAGTTCAAAAGAAGTAGGCGAAAACAAACATAGGTTTGGTTATCCCGACGGAATGTGTACACGCCGACGTTAGGCATATTTAAATATAGCCAAAATATGGTCATTTTTACTTCCCTGTTTATCGTAGAAAAAGTGTTTTTTTTAGAGTTTACAGCCTTGTTACTGCTGTATTTTACAGCATGCACATGACAACAATCCAAATATAGAGCATATTGCCTGTTTGGCAGTGTTTTCAAGTTCACTAATAACATCCACGGCTTAGACCTATTACGTCGTCAAAGCGATTTAAAAGTAGTGATAACGTTCGAATTTTTAAAAATCTATATGAAATGAAACGTCGAAGAGGTGGTATTAGGATATTATTCATTGTATAACGTATCGCAAGATCATTAATAAGTTTGTGATTTTAAGTCAACAATATGTTTGCGAGAAAACATGTATGTTTTGTTATCCCGACAGAATTTGAATACGCCGACGGAGGGCAGTCAAATATTTTCTCCAATAGTACATCCTTGTTACTGCTGTATTTTAAGGCACGAACGAAAATCAGTCCAAACATTTGGGACCATTCCTTGCGCCCCTATTCCCCATTGTACCTTATGATTTGAAGACTGTGGTTTTCACGGGGGTCTGCGCGGAGAGGCATTGTGGTATGTATGTGGCGTTCCCTGTAACAACTTAATCTCTCTTTGATACATACTATTATACTGTAAGCATCAATCATACTACAAAACACAATATTTTGTAACACATATACAAAGTAAGTTAAAACTGAACAATATACAATACATGTACATATCATTTAAGAATGAAGACAATATTAATTTAGAAGCGCTTGTATATATATTGTACACAGTATTATGGCATACACAATTAACCAAATATAACGGCTAAAAATGGGTTTTTAACAAACAATTCTTGAATTAAAATCGTATTGTTTACAATTACAAATATGTAAAACTTTCGTTGTGGTAGAAACAACTAGTTCTTGTGAAGTATTTAAACTGAATGTAAATCAAGAAACAGAAAATATCAAAATAGGCAAGGGGCTGTCAAATTAACTCAGTTGGAGAGGAATGAAGTTGGGTATGCATAGAACAAACGGAGGCAAATATGGAACATTAATCTATAAATTTCCCAGAATTACACAAACGTGATCAATATGCAGAAACTAAACTGAATACTAACATCAAAAGCTTAAGGACACTACAGAATCGCAAATAAAACAATCAATAAAGCTAAACAAATATACCTAATACAAATAATTACATGTACACACTGAATGTTAAAACATCACACTAAAACGATTTAACTAAGGTATGAATTATATGTATTATTGGAGCAACTCAAAATATAAGTCAACTCAGGGAAATTCTCTATACATAAATCAGTTACAGAACTTGAAGAAAACCAATACGTAGAATTATTCAAGTGGAAAGCAGGACATGAATGGCTACATCAAAACAAAATTAAAACAAAAAATATCAATTCCCAACGTACATACATGGGTCATTAAAATGAGAATAGATCAAACAATAAGATTAGCAGACAAAAAAACGGAACAACTAGTAGATACAAAGAAATATACATGGACAAATAAAATTACTTTTATACATACATGCATTAAAACCAAAAGTTGCAAGAATGAACATAACAATAAACAAAATAAAGAGCTGATTACTACAATATTTCACAAAATTAATAAAATGAGTGAAAGGCAGAACATACATAATCAGAAAACTGTAGTTAAAAAGGTAAAAAATAAAAAAAAACTTGAAAAAGATACACTTCTTGTACATTTTATAATTTTATACACATGCAAATATGAGAAAAGACCTATGTACGCATATACATAATACAATTGAATCAGAAAGACAAACTCGTTATTTACAATTATTATTTCGCGCGAAAACATCTATAACTAAATAACTGACAAAAGGCTTTAGAATGATGTTCGACACTCCTCTGCTATGCCGGCCACCTTTGTCAGTATTAAATTTTGTTGATTGTTCCAAAATACGGATAATGACGAAATCACAGAGAGTTGAAGCAGTATGCTGTCATTCTTTGTATGGAGTTATCATCTCATTCTTAAGGCTTTATCAAAAACCCTTACTTAATTTCACAAACTGAGATAATGACGAGTTTCTTAACAAAACGTAGTCTGTTTAAGACATTAAAACGAGACTATGGGATTGCAACCGATAACGAACAGGGAGTTTGATCAAGCACATTCTTTCACATTCAATAACGTATGCATAGAGTCCTCCAGTGACAGGGCCTTATTCATAAACATTATAAGACTGAAACATAGATTAAGACTCTTGACTCTATTTACACAAATATTGTTAAAATAACAATATAGAATGTAATAGAAATTGGAAAACTTGTGCAGAAGGTAACAACACGAATTCAGACGATATTTCATCCGTTTAGATTAAATTAGAACAAAAGACTGGTACATATAAGTTTTGCACATTGAAAGTCTAAGTTTCTAACTTAAAGGTGTAAATAAGGTCTCTGCAATTAGTTCAAATATAGTTGTGTAGTGTAAGGAAAACTTTATATTGTTCTAAATTGTCAAATGATCAAAGTGTTGCGCGTTAGCCTGGACACACTTACACTGCCGAACATGTTGTATTATTCCAACCTGCACACATCGTGTATGGTCGTTGTTACATCTTGGAATTAACAACAATGTCAGCAATTAAATGGCAAAGTTGGAATAGGTACTAAACATATCTGTGTATGCAGCAGCGCACTCATGACAAAACTTGTACTGAGCCTAAAAGATAAGAACAATATTACCATCATAATATTATTCAAATACATTCGCAAATAATTAATAAATGCTTATTAGTTAGACTGATACCAGGTTGTGTTAATTAACCGCTTAAAAGTGAACAGTTAAGAATAGCTTCGCTATCATGCGATATTGTGAAAGGGGGGGGGGCAATCATGGACAAATGAAACAGAAAAACATGTTGATATACTAAAATATTGTATTAGATGATTATAAGCGATAGGTCTGGTTCTTGACATTGACCGTTTCAAAGCGGTAGTTCTGCTATGGATGTGTCTAGTCCCATTTGCCTTTGTATTTGTTCACTTGTATGTATGTACATTAATGTCTCCTTGTGCTTGTGGTATAGCTTTGTACTTTGTATGGTACATTATCGGCTCGAATTCATTCATTTATAGGTTAATTGTTAAATACAAACTTATCAAACCTTGTTTGGTATGGCTTTATACCGACGGAGCCGTATCTGCCGAATTGTGTTGCCAATACTGACTTGTTGTTCACATTCCAATTTCTCTATCAGTACAGCCAATGTACAAAACAATCCGCTTCGTTCAAATGCGTTCCTACACAAAGAATAGGGTGTAATCATGTAAAAGTATCCATACATTTGTGTTTTGATATGCACAAACAGAGAACTATTCATTCCCAAACATGTTCTTGTTATGTTAGTAAAACAATAACAATACATTATCTGAATATGGATATAACATTCATATATACCAGATTTGAGCATTCAGAGCAATAAAAAAGTGAAACGACAGGTAGTAATGTCCAAACCAAGGTCAACTCAAGCAACGCTATATTTACCAAAAAACGTATACGTATTTCTAAAAGTTATTTTTGACTGTTTAGTGAGTTACAAGTAACACATTGTAACATTGCATTTCCTGTCCTATGAACACATTAAATCATGTCACACAATACATTAAGTTTGAATGTTATCAGATATACAGAAATCGAAGATACAAAATATAACTCATATTGTAGAAAGAGTAGTTTATCGAGTTTGGTTTATACGCCATGTTTGCTCTCACACAATATTTTTGCGAATTTGTTGACAATTAAGTTACAAGCTGTAACAAATGCATTATTTTCTCATACAAGCAAATGGAATACCTACAAACAATGAATAAGCATTGGAGATGAATCTTCAGTTTGATTATCTGCAGCAATTTGAACAGCATTCACAAATTGAACAAACTGACCAACATTATCAGGTACCTCGCCATCATGTTGCCAGCCTGTATACTGGTAATGTTCAACTACAATCTGTCCTGGTCTTTGCTGAAATCAGTTTATGATACTCCTATACGTACTTATTCTTAGATTGCAGATTAAAATGTACTTGTACGCTACACATATTGACAAACCAGTTAATAAAAATGAATACGGTATCACTAAACTACGTAACAAAAGAGTATATACTTAACAAATGCATCCAACAAAATAAATGCAAAATTTGTATTTGAATAATATGACAAATAATATCCAACTAGATGACGTCGGGAAACTTCAGTTGTGTACTGTCGTATTTCAGGTAAGCTCTCATATCAAAAAAGATATAGCAACAATGTGGATAATCAGTTGCTAAAAGGTGTGATGAGTGAATATGTTACCTTCGATGAATTGTTGACAATGAGAATAGATTTGATATAAGTGGATTTCATCTCGCGGTCGGAACAACTGACTGTGTAGGAATCAACTTTTACCGTTTGATTGACAACTGGTAGATACATACCGACTTGGTGCTGCAATTAAAAGTGTTAAAATATTGTTAAATAAACTATATAGTGTACAAATCATGTCAGTCATTGTCAGTTTTAAACATTGATCAGTACTAACGGTAGGCATAGTAATCAAAAGCTGAATGCTGATGTAAACATTGCGCGTGATATCTTTGATAATTAGATAAAACAAGGAGAATATTTCGTTATCAAAATCTGTCTGAAATGTGATCGGATGATATTACCTTATCATATGAAACTGTATCGTTCATATCAACTATGCAGGAACATTTATTCTGGTATATCAGACATAGAAAGTCCGACAGGCTTGCAGGGAGTGGAGTTTGAGCAGCTATGTATCTGTTCATCTTCTTGAAACTCTGTTTGAAAGACGAGATAATTAAGCAAGAAGTTTTTTTTAAATAAAGCAGGAATATATTGTAACACATGTATTTAAGTCATACATGCAGCCTTGGTTTATGGGACCATGAAATAAAATGTTAACCAACAAAACCTCACTGGAGTGAAGTATTTCTTAATAGTCCTGGGACAAAATGATAGAACCAATGTTAATCAACTACATCCTTGGATTGACCATCAATCAATTTATACAGTGAATTCGAAATGTAAAACAAAATGTATTCTACCGCATCGGGAAGGTATTTGTATGATGTAAATCTTTTGCAATGAGATTATAAAAATAAGCGATAATATTACGCATCTAGTACTCATTTGATTTGTTATAACAACATATCAGTACTGAATAAAGACAACAACATTCTTAATAAAGGTCGTTGTTACTATTAATAAACGGTATTGTAATAGAAATTTAGTTTCTTAATACATAATTAGATCAATAGTAAACAATTACTTACATTAATGTATATAGCGTTTATAAAGTCTGGTTCATTAAACGCCCTATTCAAGAACAATCTGGGTCGAGCTCTGTTTCCTGAAAGAGATTAAGTTGTTACAGGAAACGCCACATACAAGAGACAAATTCACTGAAATTCAGTGGATTTCGGTAAGGTAACGTACCCTTTATTGAAAGATTAACCAATCCGCGTCAAGGTTACAAAAGTTGTTTGGTTGAAGGGAAATTGCATTGGTGGTTCAAGGTAAGATTTGATTGGTTTACACAACTCTGATATGCAAAAAGCAAAACCATGTTAGTACGGCTGCTCCGAAAAACACTGAAAGCAAAACCATGTTAGTACGGCTGCGCCGAAAGAAGTGGGAAATCTGCATTCAATATCTGAAGTATTACCGCTGCACACTAATTACATTTACACGATTGAACAGTTACATCTGCATTCATTTTATTGTTCACTTAACTCTCCAAGAATTGTATGGTGTAGTTTCAAAAATGCCAAACTTGGAAAAGTAGGCGACATAGAATAAAGAAATGTATTTGTTACAGAACTGTAGACATATGGGATTGTGATATTTTGCTAACTGTAAATTTGTTCTGCCCTGGCAACCATATGTTAATGTCAGTATTTGTACAAAATATATATTTAAACGTTCCTTATTGATGCATTTTATGGCAGACAAGTTAACATACCTGGTATGTCTGCGCCTTGACGATTTTTGACACGCTGAAGCTTGTTGACTTCTCTTGCTTCTTCTTCGTCTTCAGGTTCTGCCTCTATTTTATGTTCCAGTAGCTAATTTATGCAGAAAATTATCACGTGTACGTTTAAAGTAGTTAACTGCATTATATGGTAATTTATCTATGCTAAAGGCATGTAATTTTGCATATGTAGAGATTATGAGTTTTATTTTTAGAGTTTTTTTTTGTTTCAGCTTCTAATTTAAATTATCTTCTTTAAAGTGAACAATTATTTGTTTACATGATATGTTTACATAAAATAAGCGTATGTTTAAAATAACCGTTTTTTTTTAAATATGTAAACATTCATTACCTGGAATTGTTGGGCATACCATTTATCATTCAGTTTCGCAACATCTGTCTGAAGACTAAGGACCGTAACTGGATCAGAACCAAATGTGAGAGTGTACACAATACCTCTGTACAGATACGCATATTGCTCCTGTATATAGCAAAAAATAACATAGAAGTATCAGGAATATTATCAGTACGTGTATAAGACACATAATCCACACATACGTGTACATGGGTGTTTCTGTAACAAATCTGTACGAACGTCAAAACATTCCAAGTCATATGATTTACAGAAATAAATTAAGAGAATTATTGTCTTATAAGTTTATTTGCACCTTAACTTAAGTTATGTTTACTCTTTCTCGCATACTGGTCCAAATCTTGTTTAGATGTTATAAAACATGTGTGTATCAATTAACAGAAGTAAGTATCGATCTAATCACAATCCATTTATTGTCTCAGCATTGGTACATACATGTTTGCATCTTCAACCATAAAATTAGAAAATGTACATGTAAGACATATCACCTGGCTTGATATGGAACATTCGGACCGCGATCAAAGCGAACTTTTCACAAGCATCTACGGTCTATTCATTATCACAAACCCGAATCATATACAATACATTATGTACAGTAATATTAAAACTTACATGAGTTTGAACCATATTAACCCTTTGTTCTCTTAGCTTCATAACACAGTCAAATACATTGATAGTATGTTCAGCTTTCCCTTGGTCAGTAAGTATGTCCAGAGCTATGTACGTACCAGTTCTTCCAACACCAGCACTGGAAATAAAGCAACATCCACGTAATTAATGTCTTAAGCAAATTTATCGATATAGCTACTAAACTGTTAGTTTTGTCGAAATTCGTCTTTTATCTATGTTAAATTGAATTTCGTCATTCCATACCCATACGTTTTATCGTTCATGTTTCCACTTTTGAAGTTAAATGCTTACGTTAAAAGGGAAACACTCCACAGACGTCAATAGTAAAGAGGTTATAGCTTCTGGTCGTGGAGAGAAGTTAATCGTAAACGAAAGGGGAGGAATTGTAACACAGGGCAAGTCACATTCACACAAAGGGCAAAAATGGAAAACTTCATAACAGGCGAAGTGTCCCATCGCACCATTCTTTCCAGTCTTTAATGTGTACGGTATTATAATGAATGTGTTTACCTGCAATGCACAATTGTTGGTCCTCCAGTCACAGTCTTGATAGCGTTAACTCTCTGTCGAAACTCCACAAGACTTACCACATTGTCCGGTACACTCTTATCTGGCCAGGATGTGTAGTGTACATGTGTCAAAGATCTCTGTTGTTTGCCCTGATTTATCAATAAAAACATGATTGATGTTTATATGTTATATAAGACTGATTTTAACAAATATGTACGAAACATCCCTCATCATGACATATGCATATTTAAATGTGTATATAAGACATGTTTAGTAGAACAAAAACCGTATCTCACTGCACAGATCCGCAGGTTATCTAAATAAAATTAATAACGCGGAAGAGGCATACAACAAACGACAAGGGATGGATTATAACTGCATAGCAGTTCAACATGAAGAATAACTTGCCAACAGAACGACCACATAGCCTCTACCGTGTCAGCATATTATATAGATGGGGTTTTGAAGTCATACAGGACAAAACATGATAAACCAATACAACCTTTGCGACTGTCATGCGTGTAATACTGTATTCTGCGTAAGCATTGGTTCCTTGGTTTGTTACGGTAATATCACCATAAACAAAACGTTTACCATCACCAGGCCAATACTGTTCACACTTCATACCCTAGAATAAAATACAAATCACGTTAAAAATACCGTATAAAACATAAAAACATAACGTAGTGTCTAAATTCGCCAATTTTAAATTCTTTCCGAACGTCAAATTGTCAGGGTTATGGTTGGGTTGGGTTAACTCTAACCCTACATTATATATTCAACTTGTAGTGGTGATATATTACATTCTATAAAACTTCAAATACAAACTGCAGACTGATAAAATTGTAGAATATCAAGTTACAATTACTTATGAAATAAAAATGTAACGGTTAACAAACGGACCTACATGTCTGGCCCAGTTGTTGTTCTTGTTTTGCAATTCTGTCACATAGATATATCAAACATCAACGGAACTTACCACAGCGAAATCAATAAGAATTGGTTCACACGAATTAGTGATAAAGAAAAAGTGAGATCATGTATAGCAGGGCAGGCCAAGTAAACACATCGGAACTAGTCTAGAATGCTTATATCTAACTTGTCTAAACAACATGGGGAGCAATATATTTACCGATGCTTCATTCAAATTTGTCAGCATAACAATAATATCTGCCTTCTCGTACCACACCATTTTCCAAAACGATATAAACCGGTTTGTGATGTCAGAGGTTGGTCCTAAATAGACATTCAAAAAATATGAAACTTCTGTAAGGCGTATAGTACTGATGATGAGGTTTTATATGTGGATGCAAAATATCAAAATAATCGGATATGTGGAATACGCATGTCTAACTTGGAGTATTAAACAGAACGATCCATTGGATTATGTATCCCAGATGTGACTTAGACCCGGTATGTGTTAAATAGTTGTCCATTTATTATTTTCACTAAACAAACATATGTCAAGGACGTTATGCTATTCAAGGTCCAATCTATCAGGCATACTTAGCAAACATTCAGTGCAGATTTTAATAAGATAATAACGCAAAAAAATTTACCCGGAAGAATTTAAACGACAGCTTGTGTAAAATAAACTGTATACGATTTTACCTTGTTGAATATACTGTTCGTACAGATAAGATTACAAAATACGTACCAACGGATGCGATGTACGCTTTGTCAGCTTTATATCCCTGTAATAACAAATGTATTTGAAAGCGTTTTTGTAAGCATAATGTTAAAATCACGCAATTTAAGTATTCGTATTGTCGCAGGAAGTGCATGTAATATGTAAGCAAAACTTTGAAATTTTCTCAGCACCGTCAACAATTATGGCTAAGGTTTTTTTTCTTTCTTTGTAAAAAGCTTCTAAGCAGGTGGTTATAAGCCAGTTCGTAACCCTGCTGTCAGTAACACGTTAAACCTTACTGAACACAAACTTTCTAAACAGTGTCACGTTGAACTAAGAAAACAACCCTGGTAATGAAATACAGATCAACTGAGATTTAACTAATTATTCAGATACGGACATTTATCATACGATTTCAACATTGCGTTTTTCTCCTAAGAGTTTCTCCTAAGAAACTTTCCTCCTAAGAAGGTTTCCTCCTAATACGTATTCATGTTGCACAAATTACCTTTGATCTAGATATCAAACACATCGACAATACAGAGAGAATATTAATAGGACGCATTACTCGATATGTTTCAACACATATACATTGTACTTACATCAATATAGCTTGCATTGATGAAGAAATTAGGATCATCTTCCAACTGTACCCTAGAATGATCATCTAAAACACAACAAAACATAAATGGAGCATGAGTAGAATAGTTTATATTCGTCGCAACGACTCAATCTCAAAACCGAGAATCAAAAATCATCGACGTATATTGTCATCATTTCATGTATTTGATTTCAAGGTGCTCGAATGTTTTTATCTCACAAATGTATACTGCTACATGTAGTATCTTAAAGAGTCACACGACGCTAATGTGTTCCTATCATTAAGTACATTCGAAACTCTTTCATTCGAATTCATTGGGTCCGAAATTTTATTTCGATTAATACATGGTTTCGAATAGCCCTTTTCAATTCGACATGCATAAGAAGAAACATCGGGACCTGTAATTTATTTTGGATGATACCAAGTATTCGGAACAAAGCTTGTCGAAAAAACTAGGTCCGACTGTATGTTAGCACTTGGAGAAACTGACATAGTTCACTTACAGGGGTAAATCCCTTTGAATCTGTTCAAACTCTTGTTTTCTGGTTTCCTGGCAAACGTATATGGATGCGAAGTGACACGTGGCAATTGCTGCAGTACAAATAACTAAATTATTCGAATAGCTCTAAATATACGGATGTTACAACGATTGCAATACTATATTTACTGTTGAAGGGATGGTTTAATTTTTAACATTATGTATTTTCTTCAAGTTGATCCATATTTGATTTAAAACACTGTTGAAATAACTAAGATGAACCAAATTAAATTAAGAACATACGTCAAACTCTTTCTTAAAGTATCCATTGTCAGCCTTCGACACGAATTTATACAGATCAGACACGTTTATGTCTGTCTTGGACTCCGCGATGTTGATATATTCCGGATCAACATCATAACCATCCTCATTTTGTTCATTGTCGTCATCTACCGACTCTTCATGCTCTTTATGCTCATGCTGTGTGTCTCTTTCATTTTCATAGGTAGCTGAAGTACAAGTGATCTCGGTGAATATCACGAGGTAGCTCGGAAATGAATATCAACTAGAAAACCGTTCGTTAATGGTATACAACAAGTAAATATCATTTTAAGATTAAGTTACTTAGTAGTTCTGACTCCAGTAATCGGATATTTAAAACATTACGTGAATTTTTGCAACATATTTCATGTTGGGGTATTTTAAGGACGCTTATTTAATTCATATATTTTACATGAGTAATTTGCATGTATGGCCTTGAAAGAATTCGTCCCGTAAGGCTTAAAAATGACAAGAACACTGAAAACATTATTTTAACAGTGGCAACACTGTCACCTTATACCTTGTTCAATGCTTTTACCCAAAGCTGGTGTCGTAGAGGAATTACTAACACGAGGAAACTCTTTTGGTGCACTTTGTGGGTGATCAGCACGACGTTTTCTATAAATACATACAGAAGTTACAACAATTATATAATGGTTATTTAGTGATCACGTACATCGCTCATATGTCGATTTTGTCAGTTTTAAGTTGATACTGGACCCAAACGAAATCATATAACTTTTTTTAAGGGAGCTAATCGAAAATAATTTCTACCAAGTGATTTTACATTTTAACCATTGGTTACATTGTTTGATTCCTCGTACAGAACGTTTGTAGCGGGCCGTTCTATGATAATTTCTACAAGTTCATTTTAAGTTATGATTAAACGTTTCAGATAAGGGACATTGTTCTTACAAACGTTTGCACTTTTAGGGTGGATGAAACCATAGTATGTGGCATCTCCTGCTCGACTTTATCATTCATGTTTGAAAGTTAATAGTCCAATTTTAATTAATTTGGAAATGGACTATGTTAGAATAATTCCCGTTACCCTTCAAATATCACTCATTAGTGCAACAATGGTTATAAACGTAAAAGTGTACGTACAGGAACGAAAGAATAGCGAAGACATTTGAAAACGTACACACCTTAACCGTCTGCTCATGGGAATTAACATTTCAAAGAAAATACAAAAAAATGGCATATTTATATGCTTTGATATCAAGTATAGTGCCTGGAAATCGCACAAAATACATAATACATATAAGAAAGACGAACATCTACTGATATTGGAGTACACTAAATTGTTAATGTTTATATCATGGATTAAGGCTAACAAGCTTCCATTGCGTTAAATGTGGTCTGTACATGGATATTGAGTTTTCAATTGTATACATTCTTTCTTTAGAGAGAACTTTGTAAGTGTGTGGTGACATATTGTCGAAGTCAGCCTGTATCATACCAGATGAATAATATCTAACATGCAGGAAGTGTTGATGTAATATTATATCCAGGTAAATATTTGAAATTGGAGAAGCTAAAACAAGTGAACAATATAATCTGGTAAGTTTTCCGTCAGATTTAAGTGTGTTTAAATAAACGAATGGTTATACTCCGGTATGTGCATACAAACAGTTTTACTACGCTACGCACTGAATATTTTCAAATATGCGGAGTCTGTTGTATATGTAATTATCTATTCAGAGGTTTGAACGACATGACACTTCTTACGTAAACACGAGTAGCATATACAGACAATTTCTTAAACCAATGATAGAAATGGTATTCTGCAAGTACGTTAGGCGTTCTCGTTTGCATGGTTACTGCATTACAAGAACTAAAACAGCAAATGGTATATGCAAAGCACACAACCATTTGAAAATCAGACAGAGAAATACAAATACATACATTAACAAACACAAAGACAAAGAGACACAAACATTTATATGGGTTGAAAGTAATAGATCTAACTCCTGTATTGTTTGAATAATGATAATGAATATATTATGTATGAATATATAATTATATATACCGTCTGCGGAAATATATCAACCCCACCACTGCAATTGCTATCACTATCAGGAATCCAGAAACACCTCCTGCCACTGGTCCAGCTATAGTGCTTCCAGGAGGTTCAACGAGAGTTTGTGCTTAAACGGAAATTTTGTGTGTCAACCAATGTTAAAATATTAATTTGCGATTCTATACGACCGTATAGTTCCATTGTTCAGCAAGTACATAAATAAATGTCTTACTATGCATGTAAATGCATAATCGACAGCTAAATCCTTAAGAAAGCAATATTAGACACATTCAATACTGAGCTCGCATCTACATTGATACAAATGATAAAACTAATAGTATGCAATCATTTCTATGGAACATGTTTACAATGTTTACCAAGTGCATGAAATATGACTTGCTCATGAGCTGATAAATGTTCAAATCTACAGTCTTAATTGCGTTAATTTGTATCTATTTAATATCACACAACATGTCTTGGCGTAGCTTTAAAATAGTATATTTATATCCGTTAAGTGAAGGTAGATATATACGCCGTTATCTAATATCACAATACTATTACGTAAGACCAAGTTCACATATCCAACACTTACCTTCCGAACAGTCTTGTCCTTGAAAGCCATCGGTACAACCGTCAATGCATTTGCCAACATTCTGGGAACATGTATTGTTTACACAATTATTACTACATGTTTCATCGCATTTTCCCCCATGGTAACCAGAAATGCATTTGGAACAATTGCCATTCCGAAAATCACACACATCTAAAGCATGGGTCTCGTTACAAGTGCCTGAACACTGATTTTCACACTCCGGTCCAAAGAATCCACGATTACATGACGTGCATAGTCCATTTCCCTTCAAACATCCATACATACAATTGACAGGACAAGATACATTGCAAATTGCCCCAAAATACCCAGTTTCACATTGAGAACAGAGTGTTGTGTTTTCACATAACTTGCAATATCCATTGCTAATACAACATTTATTGCCGCTATAGCCATTATTGCATCCGTTATTACAATTTCCATTCATCTGATCGCATTCATTTCCCTTACAGCCGACGGAGCATGTTTGGTTGCATAAACTTCCATACATACCGGGCGAGCATTTTTCGCATTGACCTGTTTTTCTGTCACACACATTGTCTGGGCAACTTGACGATGGACAGAGTAACCCACAATTATTTCCGTAATATCCAACGTTGCAGGCATCACACTTCAGCCCCGTAAAATTACCCACACAACCTCCGGAACATTCACCTGCCTCCTTAGTACAAGTATTATATTGGCAATTTACTGGACAAGTAGTGTTACAATGTTCACCATAGTAACCGACTGTGCATTGATTACATTTATTGCCAGTAAATTGATCTGTTTTACAACCATTTGTGCATGTACCTTGATAACGTGAGCAAGTATTGTCTTTACAGTTTTTCGGACAAGTAAACTGGCAATTATCGCCATGAATTCCGTTGATACATGCATTACAGTGTGTACCAATTCTATTCGGTGATGTACAGCCTTTAGAACAATTTCCATTCTCCCTATCACATTCATTATTCAAACATTTTGTTGTGGGACAGTCAGTTAAACAGTTCTGATCGTATTTTCCTGGTATACAAACATCGCATAGTGTGTTCTCACCAGAAGCAAAGTTACTCATGCAGCCATTTGTACATGTTCCAATACCCTGGTCACATTCATTATTTAAACAGAGTGTACTTAGGCAGACACTATCGCAGTTATCACCGTATTTTCCCGGTATACAATCATGGCATTTACGGTCCGCACCAGGAGCGAAGTTAGCAATACAACCATTCGTACAGGTTCCGGCAGTCATGTCACATACATCACCTTTACATGTTGTTGGGCATTGTAATTGACATTGTGTACCGTACTTTCCGTTCACACATCCATGTGTACAAGACCCATCTGTTATACTGCATACATTATCTCGACAATATTGAGGACATATTGACGTACATACCCCACCATACCAGCCAATGTTACATACGTTACATGTTGTAGTTGATGTACATTGTTGACACTTAAGTGGACATGAACAGTTGGTAGAGCGTCCATTATCATCTCCGTCGCTGCATTTGTAGCATATTTGGTACGTGGAATCATCGAATTTTCCATACTGTCTTCCACATGACACACATTGTTCTGGACACTTATTTAAGCACTTATTGCCGTAGTAGCCAGATTTGCAGCCTATCTCACACCAACATTTGCTAGTATTAGGGTCTATGCATTTGTCATCGACACATCTATTACAATTAGTACAAGCACAATCTACTGTCGCTGAAAAACAAAAATGCACATTAGTAATGTCTCTCGTACAAACCTCAAATGGAATAAAAGAAAAATGGTTTCTCATCGGAAGACTGCATATAGCAAAATAATATTGATGTTACAGAAAGTGGTCGAGAAATTACGATACTTTTTATTATATTTTATTGTAAGTGTACAGATGAATTATTGTACTTACAAATGATTGTCGTGAACAACACCATGAATGTAGACAACATCATTTTCTCAGTTTGTGTAGAGTTATTCTACAAATAGTTAAAAATTAATCAAGAATAATCAGATTAATTTTATGTATTTTGTCGTCTGCATAATTCCCTTTTTACCCCCTAGTATATACAGTCGGACCTCTCTCATTCGAATTTGCCGGATCCGAAATTTTATTTCGAATAAACAAAAAAAGTTTCCAATAGCTCATTTCAATTCCACGTGCCTAAGAAGATGCATCGGGACCTGAAATTTATTTCTGATGATACCAAGTATTCGAATAGAAGGTTATCGAATAAACGAGATTGGACTGTAATACAATGTGAAATATAAAAGGAGATAAAGTAAAACTTCGAAATCTCGAACAGTTTTGCTCGAACACAGTAGATACCTCGAACAGGTTCTTAAGTCCCGGCGAAACCCTTTCAATACAACAGAGTTACGTTCGAGTTTTACTCTTCCTGTTAGTGGCAATAAAACTGCATACATTGAAAAAACATGTTTAGTGTACTTCTAAAGTAAAACTTCGAAGCCTCGAACTATCGTCGGACCTAACAATTAGTTGGAGACATCTATTGTTCGAGGCATCTACGGTATACGTTAGTATGTCCTAACTGACAGTCGCCGGTGCGAGTGTACTATGCATGACTGTTGAACACACGTTTTGTTTTCATACTGAATTCAGGTCGATCAATAGTCGCAGCATTATTCATAATAATAATAATTAAAAAAGAAAAGAAAGCAAATCAAAAATGACACCCTGTAGGAACCTATTCTCTCTCGTTTATTCGTGTACGCATGAATTATCTGTCACATAGTACATTTACAATCCTCCCTACTCCGGAATCCGAACGAATTTGTCTGTCCGGATTGTTATTTTACACGTAAAATAAATCTCCCAAACCGGACGATAATTTCAGCAAAAATACATCAGATCGTATAATTACTGAGAATTGAGATAAGGCATTATAATTTTAATTGTCTCTATGAATACTGACCATTACGTTATAATCGTATGCATTCCGTTTTAAATGAAACTAGGTAAGACCGGGTAAACAATTGGTACACACATCACAATTCAAAATATTAACCCTAGGTCATTATTTTATTCTACGAAAAATATTTTTAAAATGAAACTAAGGTGCATAGTTTTCAAGTATTGGGTTTTCAGCTATGTTTGAAATCATTTTACATATTGAATGAATCATTGAAATGCTTGCTTGAGATAGATATATCCATCTTAAGCAAGCATTTCAATAATCATTCAACATGTAATTTCTACATCTATTTAAGAATGAACTGTAGGTCAACATCTAAAGTCAATGCTTTCATACAGCTTTAATTCAACGAGAGGCGCCTATAGCGGTGCATATTCTGAAGAATCGAATGTTTCTACAATTTCTATGACGATTAAACAAATTATAACGATAATTTACATTTGAAAGCATTCAAATATTCACCTATATTTAACACAGCATGTATGTTTTCACATTTGAAAGCATTCAAATATTAACCAATATTTAACACAGCATGTACGTATTTTGCATATCGCATCTTCATTTTATGGGCATAATATGTTGGTCTCTTATAACTTATGATTTTGGGCCATAAATTGAATTTTCAAGTTTACATACATTTTGTAAAATATTGTAGCTTAAATTACTTTGCAAAGTCGAATTAAAGAATGCATTCAGACAATATATATTACATCGCGATAACGCAAACAACCTCCAGCGAACTTATTCAAATTACATTCAATAGAGGAATCGTCTCCAGTCCGGAATCTCCGCTAATCCGAACTTTATAGTTTGTCCGAAGGGTGTTCGGTTAAGGGAGTTTCCACTGTATAATTCAAATTACTGAAAGAATATCTTGCCTACGGACATTCATAGTTATTTCACGCGTTTCAACGAATAGCGTGAAATATTTGTCTTCGCGTAACGTATGCAATACCGTGATAGTATGGGCTATTTGAGCAAGAGCTTTTCATGGGATTTTCACGTTATATCGATGTGTAAAGTTTAGTGTGTAAAGGTCATTCTACCAGACGTTTTAGCAGGGTAAACATCTCAAATTTCAAAACAAAGGGTAAAATTTGGGCGTTTTCAACGTATGCAAGTCGCTTAATATATGTACATTGTGTATACATTTATAAATATATATATGAAATATTCGCACGAAATCACATACTGTATGTGCGTATGTATGCAACATGCATACAGTGATGAATATAAATAGAAAATTGTTATTTGTGTAAAAGTAACAAACATAATATCGTGTGTATATAATACCATACGTCTATGAAGGAATGAGGTCCGACATTCAGCGATACGACACTGACAAATGGACACAGGTTTCCAGAGCAACGACTTAATGATTTATCTCTGGTTTTTCCAAGAGCGAGTCGAATCGTGATTTTATTTTACACGTGTACTGGTATTTTGAAGCATACATAGATTAGTAAAAATTGTGTATACAAAATTAAAGTATGCAAACGTATATTAATGTAACTTGGCTAATATCAGATGTATGGTACTTTCGTATTGCTAGCTATTACTTTTGACCATTTCATGCATCGAAAAGTGTATACATAGGCATGTTTGCATACCGGCTGCAAATAATCTCTATACAAACGGTAACTATTAACAATAAACATTCTCCGTCTGGTCAAGCAATATGGTGTTTGTACTTTATATTTAGTGGAGAATAAGACATGGAGGAATCCTCTCCAGTCCGGAATCTCCGCTTATCCGAACTTCATAGTTTGTCCGAAGGGTGTTCGGATTAGGGAGATTCCACTGTACATGTCCAACTGTCAAGTAATTATCACGAAGTGCGAATAACATGTGTCGCCATTTTACCCGTCAACAAATATTAATATATTAAGCGGTCAATGAAAGGTGTGAATTATTGTATTGTTCGACCTATCTATGGTGAAAAATGAATGAAATGACCACAAATCCTGTTCGAGTGTTAGATAATATGAAATAAGAAGGGGTTTCGCCGGGACTTAAGGAACTGTTCGAGGTATCGAAGTTTTACTATATTTATAAAAGACGATAATTTGGCGTTTCTGAATTTTATTCTCTCTGCAATTACATAGATACAGCGTGAGATAATTAACAATTAAAAGTTTCTTCATTAAATATTTAATAAATTTAGCCATAAGTGATTTGTTTGTCATACATGTATAATATAACTGTCAAGTAAAACTCAATTAAAAGTAAGGTAAAGTAAAATGTTTATTTATTATAATGTCGAAGATCGTTAATTCCGAACTGGAGGATAGTTAGTAATTATATTTTAGTATCAGCATTAAAATAACATCAGGTATTCTATGAAACTGTCACTTACTAAATATCGATATCCATCCAAAAGCACGAAGGTAATTGAGCACATCAAGTAGTCAAAGGTATTGCATTATGAAGTAACTTACAAACAGGAAGAAAAAAACGGTTCAGTAACCGTCTTTATACCGCTTATAGAGTATTGTGTTATTGTGAAATCATTTAAATATTTCCTCATCTGATATTGTATGATAGGGTTTACATTACAGTAATACAGATACTTTTAAACTTGGCAAATTGTTATGTTTTGAAATCACAATACAAATAGCAAATAAAAAATCGTTCAACTTAAACATTGTAAAATAACGAATTTTACATTCTTAAGTATAATTCGGATATAATTATTTGAGATCTCTTTGCATACAATGTTCAATGGTTTAAATCAATATGAAAACATTTACGTTTTCTGACGCAATTTCCATCATCCATCGTTTCATGGTGTTACTAGCTCATTCTATCTTTGGAAGATCTAGTAAATGCGGCCCTCATAGCTCTGCATTTTCACTATTGGAATAACTGAAGCCGATGTCTTATCTTAATGAATACTGTGCCAGGTTACATGAATTATTGGGTTTCCATATAAAGCTGATGCACAAAAGTTAACATTCAAAATCTTCTGATACGGATACTGCTGAATCATTTGTATGTGTAATGTCTGTTTACAGTTACATCAATTATGTCATGTAATAACTCATCGGCTTTATAGATGGATAAACACCTTCAGACAGTTCATCTTGAATCATCGATCTTTCATTAGGCAAGAACTGGCCCGGTGGTCTATTGTAGTGCGTCCGTCTTAGGCGCGGAAAGTGGCGGATCCCGGCCCGTAATGGACATAACTCATTAAATGTATGTTATACCTGTATAAAATGTTTTATTGCTTAAAGGGGTGACATTGTTATCACGGCTTTCACGTCTATATGAATACTTAGTTGACTACTCGCCGTGTTTTTATGTTATGCATAGTTCGACTAGCCGCCGTGATCCTTTTTATACACAAACGATTTTCACGCAATAACGCCGTGGTAATTACACTTCCGGTCTGGCGCATGCGCAGTCTGCACATTTGATGCACATTCTCCGTAGTTTAACATGTCTTCGACTGACTCTTAAATTTATTTTAATTACCACCACCTTCACTTCCCCTTCCACATCCGGCGGCAAATCGAACTATTTGGTTTACAACGTGGGCGTTATTTCGTTTCGTTGTTGTTCATATATGGCGCTATTTCTTGCCCACGTATGTCCTAATTCAAACTTATATTGGTATTTAATGTCTAACAATGTTTCAACTTTAAGAAATAAAGCCCTTTTTCGACAACATGTGTGTCTGTTTTAATTATACCATACTAGCTTCACCAGTCCCCATCACCTAAAGGACACTGAAATAGCGCTATTAGCTACCAGACCAACGTTCAGCGTCATGAGCGCATTGCTAACATTGGTTGAAACAATGTTTTCTAATACAAACCAGACGAGAAATGTTTAGTCTCGTAATTATCTCCTGCCTTTGTATTGTACGTATATAATACAGTACACAATAAAACAATGAGAATATCTGAATATTAGCCAAGAACTGGTCCGATAGTTTATGAGTAGTGTAACCTCCTCGGAAGCGGGAAGTCACGTATTCGATTCCCGGCCGCAACAAACATAGTAGCTTCATGGCCAATGTTCAGCATCATGAGCGAATTGCTAGCACTGGTTGAAACTAGGTGATTGAGTCGGTTTATATTGCATGTGCATTGACAGCAGCGCGGTCACAATAACTTAAGAACATTTAAACGCAGGTAATCTTTTTGAAAAAAATACTGCTCGTTTTATTTTCTAATGTCATCTGAAAAAACATAGACGAGAAATATTTTGTTTCTTTATTATCCTTTTCCAGCCATTGAATTGTACGTATACAATTCAGTACACAATAAAACAGTGCGAATGTTTAAATATAAAACGAGTCCAATTTCACAATGATAAAACATATTTTAGCATGGAGATTGAATATCATCATACCTTATCTTCACATTGCGTGTTAAGCATAGTTTGGAAGGTAATGCACAGAAGGTATTGTGTTACAAACAAATAGCAAGTGTACATTTTATATGAATATTTATTCATCTGCACATTTAAGTTTGACGATTTGTTAGACACTTAAATTACAATGGTTAACGCTATGAATGTATTAATTTGTAAAGATGAATACATACAATAAGTGAATATGCCACATACAATGCGCACAGTCATCAGTAAGAAACACATGGAGACATATACTTATAAACATACATATAAAAAACAATATCAATTGCAAAATGAAACAAGACACAAATATACTTAAAGCCATTAAAACTCAACCGAAATTGCCTGTTCCAAAAAATGACATTATGAAGAAATAATTCCGTATTAATACACTAACATCATTTCCTAAACTTATTCAATCATAAACTATCAATTATTGGTCCATATTTCAATACTTTTGAACAATGTTTTAAACATTGGTAACAGTTGGTAGCTTTCAGCACATTGTATAAAATGAAGCCACATTTAAACAGTTGCCGACATAATGATAAATAATGGGAGTAGATAGACATGAATACCGCAATGGACCTGTATGTGACAAAATACCACTGGTGGTTTAAACCTGGTTAGGGATGCACCCAAGCTCACACTTATTCTAAAATCACAATGAAAATAACAGAATCGCCCCAGTAACTCGATTTCAAAATCAGTGTCGTGCGATTGTATTTTGTACTGTTTGAAGCTTGTAGAGAGATCTAATACCATTTCGGATTGTACATAGAGGGTTCAACATAATTTAAAACGTTTAAAGATATTGGTTTATAAAGCAACGTTATAATCAGCTTGTTTGGTGGACGGCCAGCGCGATATTGTTGTTTAAGTAATTCGCAAATAAAAAAAGCAGATCGTGATCATATTGTTGTCAATGAAGATTACTCCAAATTCACGAACATATAAAACGCACAGAGTGTTATACAGGCAAACTGTTGGATATAAAGAGGCTTACAAAAGTGAAATTTCTGTAGTAACCCCAAAACACCGCAATACACTGTACACAGTTTAGCCTGTACAAATACTTGTGTGTACACTTATAATATACTTTACCATACATTCATCAAATCATTAAGAAGAAATGGATATATACAAAATTGTTAACAAGATACTGCGTATTTATGCTAACCGTTGCCTCTTTATATAAACTATTAACATTTTGCCATTACGTATATGATACCATTACGAATATCAGATTTGAATTATCTATTGTAGACACTCCTTTCAAAGTTAAACGCTTGTCATAGTTTATGTCCGTCATAATTGCATAGACTCGCCACAGTAAGCACAATTCATGTCGTGGATAGATCAACAAGTTAACTGGGTCTGGGATGGAATAAGTAGTTTTGTCTTCAAGTCTGTTTTCATCCAGCCCTTCATACAAATGACCTTCAGATGGTTCACCTGCCAAACATGAATAAATCAGGTAAAATAATACAAATATTTTTGGAATTAATGATTATATACCTCCACGACGGAAGTATCATATTACTTTGTCTAGTTTAAATTACACAAATAATCATTTGTACTTGTATTTAGAAAAATAATCAGTTGTTGCAATGTGAGCCCCCTCCTCAAATTTATATTATGTTTATATCTGTATTAAAAACTACTTGAAATTGAAAACCATAAAACGTATACGTGAACTTTCATTCAAACATAAAGCAATTTTGCAATGAATCATTTCATATCAATGTTGTTCGAAAATACTTAACATACAATATTACCATCGTCTATAAAATCATTTGCATAAGTATGTTGTCCGATATTCTGTATCATTTCACGTGTTTCTGTTGGTGTCCGTGCTTGTCTACTGTAAAAAGGAATTATTTAACAGTTAAGAGAAATGCATTGTAAGTAAGACTATGAATTAGGCGTATTACAAAAGATATAAAAACAACGTTTGTTGCTAGGCTAGAGTACACCTTAAACCCGGATACAAACGTATAGGTTTACACACCGCTAGTATACAATTTCGTCCATATGATAAGATTATCATAAAATGTGAATAAAGTTGACTTAAGTTTAAACCCAAGTGCTGTATCACAAAATAGCATATCATGACATATTTAACAATTTGTTGCAAAACTTTTATGAAGGCCTGAGTCGATTTCATAGTAACAACAAATAGTGTATGCTGATATTTGGCAACTGAAATTTAAGATTATGACTATCCTTCAAAAATGGGAATACAAGAGATCAACTCAGTCCTTCTTTATATATTTAAAGTTATGACAACAATTTTTATCGACAGAAGTTAAAACCAATGTGCCATATCCCCAGAAAAAGTACGTGAAAACGTCACACACACATACATACGTATATGTAAGTATGCTGAACGTTGACCTTACCGCTTATGCAACACATATATGACGAGTATTACATTTGCAATAACGCTGCAAACTAAAGCTACCCCAGTAACAATAGCTCCAACATTTGGTAAAGAAGTCTGTGATTCTTTGTCGTTATCTATAATGCGAATGGTATGAATCTAACATTAGTATAGTCATGTTGTATCAACTGTATTTCAAATGAATGAAGAAGCCGAACATGAAATGCCACAAACAATGTGCACAATAACTCAAAATGCGTCATATACATACATTGTATTCATATCGAATGACGGTGACAAAGGTCACTACCATAGAACGGCCAGTGGGGAAATGCCACAGGGGGTTTAAACCCATGTAAGTGTGCTCCAAAAATCAAATGAATGTTAACATTACCCAAACAAAGTGAACATTGTCAAAAATAAACCTCAGACCCAGTGTTCACAAAGAATCAGTTTTAGGATCAGGATCAAGATCAAATATAAGATCTTTCAAACTTTGTAAACTCGTCATTCAGAGTTTAATCTTTTTACATACTGTGATAGATATGAACAGTCTGCAAAACGTGTGCGGCATTAAATTCAAAGGCCATGCTTATTAAGAAAAAAATGGAAATAAATAAGTTATGACCGATTTTGAAAAATTGATCCTGATTTGATCTGGATCAGTTTCAGTCATAAGTATAATAAATTATCTTGTCAACAAAATGGTCAAATGTAATAATATGTCTTCAGGATGTAAATTAGAAGATGGTTGTGTATTTTTGTCAATGTTTACTGAAAAAGGCAAATATTGTTATGAATCAAGTTGACCAAGATCAGTTGATCCTTTGTGAACGTTGGACCAGTTGAACAACTTTCCAACGAAAGAAAATACATGATGTAGAAAGAAAAAGACGGACAGAAAACACAAACATCAGTCAAATTCTTTCTGTTCGTCGTATTTGTCACCATGGTAACCGGAAAAACATCCATCACATTTTCCAGTGTATTGAATGAAAGAGTTGTCTAAACATGCATATATAGTCGGTGCATCGTATGCTGTAGTAGCCCGTAACACACCCAATCAAACATTATTTTGCGATTCTATACGACCGTATAATTCCATTGTTCAACAAGTACATAAATAAATGTCTTACTTTGCATGTAGATGTATAATCGACAGCTAAATCTTTAAGAAAGCAATCTAAGACATATTCAATACTGAGCTCGCATTTACATTGATACAAATGATAAAACTAATAGTATGCGATCACTTCAATGTTTATCAAATGTATTGAAACATGACTTGCACATGAGCTCATCAATGTTCAAATCTACAGTCTTAATAGCGTTAATTTGTATCTATTTAATATCACACAACATGTCTTGACGTAGCTTTAAAATCGTATATTTATATCCTTTGAGTAAAGGTAGAAATATACGCCGTTAGCAAATATCACAATACTATTACGTAAGACCAAGTACACATATCAAACACTTACCTTCCGAACATTCTTGTCCTTGAAAGCCATCCGTACAACCGTCAATGCATTTTCCAACATCCTGGGAACATGTATTGTTTACACACTCATTACTACATGTTTTATCGCATTTTTCCCCATGGTAACCAGTTATGCATTTTGAACATTTCCCGGCGACTTGGTCACATATTATGTTTGGTTACATAAACTTCCATACATACCGGTCGAGCATTTTTCGCATTGACCTGTTTTTCTGTCACACACATTGTCGGGACAACTTGACGATGGACATAGTAACCCACAATTATTTTCATAATATCCAACCTTGCAAACTTGACACAGTTTGTTGTCACCAAGAGCAAAGTTACTCATACAACCATTTGTACATGTTCCAATATCCCGGTCACATTCATTATTTAAACAGGTTGTACTTGGGCAGACACTATCGCAGTTTTCACCGTATGTTCCCTGTATACAATCATTGCATTTACTGTCCGCACCAGGAGCGAAGTTAGCAATACAACCGTATGTACAGGTTCCTGTAGTCTGATCACATACATCATCTTTACATGAACCTGGGCATTGATACTGACAGTGTGTACCGTACTTGCCGTTCACACATCCATGTGTACAAGACCCATCTGTTTTACTGCATACATTATCTCGACAATCTTGAGGACATGTTGACGCACATACCCCACCATACCAGCCACTGTTACATACGGTACATGTTGTAGTTGATGTACATTGTTCACACTTTATTGGACATGAACAGTTGGTAGAGCTTCCATTATGATATCCGTCAGTACATTCATAGCATAAATTGTAAGTGGGATCATGGATTGTTCCATACTGTCTTCCACATGACACACATAGTTCTGGACACTTATTAACGCACTTACTGCCGTAGGAGCCATGTTTGCAGCCTTTCTCACACCGACATAAGTCATTATTAGAGTCTATGCATTTGTCATCGACACATCTATTACAATTGGTACAAACACAATCTACTGTCGCTGAAAAGCAAAAATGCACATTAATTATGTCACTCGTACAAACCTCAAATGGAATAAAAAAATATGGTTTCTCATCGGAAGACTGCATATAGCAAAGTAATATTGGTGTTACAGAAAGTGGTCAATACATTACGATACCTGTTATTATATTGTATTATAAGTGTAAATATGAATTATTGTACTTACAAATGATTGTCGTGAATAACACCATGAATGTAGACAACATCATTTTCTCAGTTTGTGTGAAGTTATTCTACAAATAGTCAAAATTTAATCAAGAATAATCAGATCAATTTGATGTATTTTGTCGTCTGCATAGTTCCCTTTTTAGCCGCGGTATATACAGTCGGATCTCGCTCTTCGAATTTGCCGGGTCCGAAATTTTATTTCCAATAAACAATAACAGTTTCGAATAGCTCATTTCAATTCCACGTGCCTAAGAAGATACATCGGGACCTGATATTTACTTCAGATGATACCAAGTATTCGAATAGAAGGTTGTCAAATAAACTAGGTTGGACTGTAATACACTGTGAACTATGAATGGAGGTAGAATTACACTAAACATGTTTTTCTTTCAATTCATTCAGTTTTATTGTCCCTAACAGGAAGAATAAAACTCGAACGTAACTCTGTTGTACTGAATATGCGTTTATATACATAATACATTCTCAAATTGCATAGTTGTAAATCTTTATTGAGCTAAGTATTACTATAAAATCATATCGTTCTTAATGAAGGTGATTTTAAACCTTCAAAAAATGTTACAGGACCAAAAAATAACGAAGTAGGATGTTCTACTTTCAACAAAATTCCAAATTGAAATCCCATAATTAATGATATTTCGTCCCAACTAAAGGCAAACCGTCGTTCATTTCGGAGATTTGAGGTAAACACGGAATATATACTCAGAAAGTTCAATGTTTGGCTCAAACTTCTTGGTGATGTTCGAGAGCTGGTACTTGTTAACATCGTCACATATAATACTTAGAACGTTTGAGCAATAGTTTGTCCATTACAGCTACATTTCTGATACGAAGGAGACATACTTTCTGTACAAACTGGTTGTCAACATAACATGTTTCAGGCAATGCTTCATAAAAGAAATATAAATTGAAACAAGATATTTGGCTTCCAATCTGATATAAGCCGTTCCTATATTCAACATTTAAATCTGAAAAATGTATATTATCAAAGAACACTATTACCTTGTGAAAAGTCCAAACCACATCAATTCATTGTTTAATTTAACATCTAATCGTATGTTAAATCAAGAACAAACAGGAAGTTTTCAGTGTTGTTTATTATGGAACGCCGTAACTGTCGTATGTTGTGAAATTTCAAGTTGTTTTGTTCGTTTAATGTCCTATCTTGTTAAAACAGTATCATATTTTTCTCAAATAGCTGTGTTGTTTTGTCCATTGTGTGTTCCATCTTGTCTAATGAATGTGTGATCTTGTCCAATGAGCAGGTTATGATGTCAAAGTGTCGTGTTAACTTGTCCATATAACGTGTTATCATGTCGAACATGTGTGATTTTATGTCAAATTGTCGTGGTACCTTGTCCATGTAACGTGTAATCATGTCGAACATGCGTCTTATTATGTCAAAGTGTCGTGGTAACTTGTCCATATAACGTGTTATCATGTCGAACATGTGTGTTATTATGTCAAAGTGTCATGGTAACTTGTTCATATAACGTGTTATCATGTCGAACATGCGTCTTATTATGTCAAAGTGTCGTGGTAACTTGTCCATATAGCATGCTATCATGTCGAACAACCGTCTTGGGTTGTCCAATTCAAATTATATTTTCTTGAACGAACGTGGTGTTTCCTGACTTTAAACGAACAAAACAACTTGAAATCTCACAACATAAGACGGCGTTCCATAGTTAATCATATTGAATAGCGAGCTGACAAATGATAAACCTTGGAACGCCAATTGTAGTTTTCTAAAGTAATAGCCGTTCCGACCCCCTTATTTATGTTACCTACATGTATGACTAGGTGTCATATTATTTACAGTGACAATGTGTTAATGCGGGAACCATTCATTGTAATGATTGGAGCGTTATGTAGGATTGACCCATATTTACATTTGTCTAAGATATCATGCAGACAAATATTCTGACAAAGTTCCATAAAGATCTGATAAAAAATAATGAACTTATTAAAGGATTAAAAATCTTCAATGCAAATTTTTTCTAGATTTGACCTAGTAACCTTGTTTTTAAACTAAGTAGACCCATATCGGTGAAAGTTATCATGCAGAATATTCTGACCAAGTTCATGAAGATTGGATAAATACTTTTGAATTTATGAAAGTAACAAGAAACTTTGACACTAATAATTTTCCTAAGATTTGACCCAGGAACTAGTTTTTTCCCGAGATGACCTATTTTCTCATTTGTCTAACAGATTACGCAGACCAATATTCTGACCAAGTTTATATAGTCTCTTCCCCCAACGAACCAGCTTATGTGACATACACAGCGCTTTGATACCACTGTCGTTACATTCACACGCTGCTCTTATGATATTTGACATTTTTAACCTTTCTGATAAAGACAATGACGAATTTCCCGTTTTTTCGTGATATTAAATCACGTTGGTTTCAAGTACAACCGAGTGCTGAGTAACGAGATGACGCATTTTAAAATATACGCAGATTACGCATCGATAGTAACTTGTATGAATGGTCTTAAACTACTACACATTTACAGGCATCGCAATAATTTTGGCATGCCGACTAAACGATAGTCACTTATGTTCGATTTATTTTGTTTTCTAGCAATTTACATTGTCACAGAGCCATTTCCGTGACAGTGAGAGCTGTCTTTTTAGTGCACAGTCGTATCTTTTTTTATTCATTTTTCATTTTGTTCATGGGAGGAGCGGTTACTGTTTAAAGCATTTCAAATTTGAAGTTTTACAGAATAAAAACAACCGAAATGGGTTTCAAAAATCTTATTATGCATACATGTTCAGTGAAAATGTTATTTTTCTCTCGATTCAAAACCAGTGCTAAAAATAGTTTACCCCTGAACACGTGGCGGTCGTTTTTGCAGCAGTTACCTCCCTTCGCGTTAGAAGTTATGTTCGGTAACAGGGATCAAAATGAGCAGTTAGTTAGTTTGACTGTTATATTTTGTACTTAACACGATCTGTAATACTGAGACACAGGTGCCTTAGCATAAAATATTGATAATAAATTTCTGATGTTGAATGTATTTTCATCTTGTGTGCATTGTATTTTTATTAGAGGCTTTATATGACATTTTTATCCAATGAAAAAGGTAGATTTTGTCGACGGAATTTGAAGATGCCGACGTTAGGCAGTCAAATATCGCCGAAATTCGGTTTACATCCATTTACTGCTGTATTTTACGGCATGAACGTAACATCAATGGAAATATTTCAGTGTATGGCCAGCTTCTTGATATTTCAAAGTTCTCTTTAATGCAAATAACATCCACGGCATATAAATATTCCGACGACAGAGAGATTTCAAAATAGCGACAAATTTCGAATTTTTGAAAATTACACGAAAAGAAAACATCGCAGATGTGGTGATAGAAATGTTGTACTGCTATATATAAAGTATCACCAGATCATTCATAAGTGTGTGAATTCAAGTTCAAAAGATGTTGGCGAAAAAAAATATATGTTTTGTTATCCCGACGGAATGTGTACACGCCGACGTTTGCAGTCAAATATAGCCAACATATGGTCATTTTCTTCATTCTTACTTTCCTGTTTATCGTATAAATATTTTGTGTTCAATTATACAGCCTTGTTACTGCTGTATTTTACAGCATGCTCACAACATCAATCCAAAGATCGAGTAAATTGCCTGTTTGGAGGTGTTAAATACCCTTTCCTTGCCAAAACAATCCGCTTCGTTCAAATGCGTTCCCTCACAACGAATATGGTGTAATCATGTAAAAATATATATATATTTGTGTGTTGATATGCACAAACAGAGAACTAATTCATACCCAAGCATGTTCTTGTTATGTTAATAAAACAATAACAATACATTAGCTAAATATGGATGTGACATTCATAAATACCAGATTAGAGCATTCATAAAAAGGTGACTGTTTGGTGAGTTACAAGTAACATTGTAACATCGCATTTCATGTCCTATGAACACATATCACACAATACATTAAGTTTGAATGTTATCAGATATACAGATATCGAAGATACAAAAGATAACTCATATTGTAGAAAGAGTAGTTTATCGAGTTTGGTTTATACGCCATGTTTGCTCTCACACAACGTGTTTGCGGATTTGTTGACAATTAAGTTACAAGCTGTTACAAATACATCATTTTCACATACAAGCAAATAAAATACCTACAAACAATGAATTAGCATTGGAGATGAATCTTCAGTTTGATTATCTGCAGCAATTTGAACAGTATTCACAAATTGAACAAACTGACCAAAATTATCAGGTACCTCGCCACCATGTTGCCAGCCTGTACAGTGCTAAAAAGAGAGATAATACGTAACTACAGGGAACGCCACACATACACATAAGACACTGCCTCCCCACGCAGACCTTCGGGAAAACAGCAATCCACAAAACTAAGGCACTTAAGGGGGTCAAAGGGCACACTTGTTAAGGAACAGAGGCACAATGAATGACCCGGCAGACCACAAGGAACAACTAGGATAATCAAAGTGGACAGTGAAGGAAGGGAGAGGGGGCAGTATTGTTCAACTGCCATCTGTCCTGGTCTTTGCTGAAATCAGTTAATGATACTCAGATACGTACTAATTCTTAGATTGCAGAATAAAATGTACCTGTGCCCTACACATATTGACAATAAAAATGTTTCATGCACAATGGTGGAAAACCAATTTTATTGGGTGTAAAATGCGGTATCACTAAACTACTTTACAAAAGAGTATAATTTGTATATAGAAAATAAATATATAAACCAAGAAACCCGGGAAGCCACTCAAAATGTACTCGATGACTTATAAGAAGCTAGGCCAACTGAAGACAAGGACAATGTGAGCGAAATACAAACAGCATACTCCTTCCTCTTCTGTTTCCGGTTTTGGGAGGGATCGACGTCATAAAGTATTTAACCCGTCAGAGAGAAGCGCCATGACACATATAGTGTTTACAACAAAATAATGCAATGTGAAAATACTTTTTATACCATGCTGTTAACACATGTACAAAACATCTCTTTCGAACATGCTAATTTACATCCTCTAGTAGAATTATTTCCTGTCTGTCACCTTTATTCCATGAGATTTTATCTTCAGTGTCAGGCGACTTATCATTTTCAAAAATATATTTATCTAAAGTATCGATTGAAATTCAGTCATAAAGTATATATATGAAGAAATGGAGATGTATTTTGCCTAGTATTATGAGCCGGCAGAATCAGGTATTTGTTTCCTGTTGAGTACAGTCTTGTTGCAGTTCTGGGTCCGTTCTGATATGGCCGGTTGTAGAGCCGCCAGCTAGTTAAATAATGGTTACCGTGTGCCTACTTGGATAGTGCCTGTCATTAAAGGATAGGAATTAAAATGTTCTCGGGAAGTAGGTGTCTCATAAGTCAGTTATGTCTAATCCTTTAAATAGAGGTGCCACTATAATAAATTAGCAGTATACTTTACTATAACTGATGATGCCGAAATCCAAGCTCACATATTAAAGAGCAATCTGTTTGTCCATATCAGTGTTAGAATTGTACTCGAATATGTATAAACAAATTTAATGTCAAGTCTATATAAGACTGATTTATAGAAATAGAGGTTCCTGATCAGGAATAAATGACGGTTTCTGGTTTATTGCGTAAAGATTCTTTGTTCTGTCTTTAGGGACGAATTTTCTTCACTACAAACCGAACAATTATTACAGATACTGACTAAGACCGATCACTGAATCAATGCACTGTCTTGACCACGGATTCTGTCATAAGCATTCAACCAACATAAATGCTTAAAGACACAATATTGAGCATACAATAACGTATATTCATAAGACACGTCGTAGAGGTGATGCTAAGAATTAAAGCAAGAATATTACCAGCCTTCTGTATAATGAAGTTCATCTGAGGATTATATTGCTAGAAGTTGACAATAATCGGTAATTATATAGATAGGAACTCGCTCGAAACATGACGAAAATTACCGATATTTTCCTCTCGAAAGAGATTTGTTCTGTTATGAACGAAAACATTCATCTTAACTGCATGTCACCATACCTTTTTGTATATATTGTAGTACACTGTTACTTTGTCGAATAAACTTGTCTTGTCAAACTTGCAGAGTTGCAAAATGTGTTGGTTCACAGTTTTGGCTGTCGTTCCAACTTAGGGTAATATGTAAGCATGTGCACGCCTTTCGGGAAAATGTCTTAATAGTATGTAGGTCAAGCCTTCTTATTATGCTGTAATAAGTTGTCTATAACATCCGCAAGGATATTTACTGAATAATTTGCATAATAACAGTAATTCTTTTGCTCGTACTGTTGCTGTTTTGTACAATTACTTCTTACAGTAAGCCTCTAGAAGCCATAAGTGTTGTCTGTACCATTCATAGAGCGCTAGACAAATTCGAGGATCTTGTAAGTACAGTATTACAAGATTTTGACTGATATTTAATCAATATTTGTGATGGTAATTGGCGGACATATATCCTGTTTATAGAGCTCATACTTTTGATGAGTCTGCAATGGTTCCGCCGACAATACTTGTTACTAATAATGACTGGAATAAAAGAGAATACAATATTTCATTAAGACACTTAAAAAGCTTCCAAGAAGGTCTGATTGCAGAATAATTATGGTGACGCAGAATAAAACCAGAACTACAGTTAGCGAAACATTTCAGCTACATACTATCTATAAGCTGGAAAGTATAATGGGTTTATTACTGACCCATATATTTACTGACAGTTTCAATGCTGTAATTCGCTTTATGGTATTACTGAACAGTATTTTTTGTGACAGTTCCAATCCTGTAATTCGCATTATGGTATTACTGACCAGTATTTTTAATGACAGTTCAGAGGCTGTAATTCGCTTCATGGTATTACTGACCAGTATTTTTCACTGACAGTTCCTAGGCTGTAATTCGCTATATGGTATTACTGACCAGTATTTTTCACTGACAGTTCAGAGTCTGTAATTCGCTATATGGTATTACTGACCAGTATTTTTCACTGACAGTTCAGTTCAGAGGCTGTAATTCGCTATATGGTATTACTGACCAGTATTTTTACTGACAGTTCAGAGGCTGTAATTCGCTATATGGTATTACTGACCAGTACTTTTCACTGACAGTTCCTAGGCTGTAATTCGCTATATGGTATTACTGACCAGCATTTTTCACTGACAGTTCAGAGGCTGTAATTCGCTTTATGGTATTACTGACCAGTATTTTTCACTGACAGTTCAGAGGCTGTAATTCGCTATATGGTATTACTGACCAGTATTTTTACTGACAGTTCAGAGGCTGTAATTCGCTATATGGTATTACTGACCAGTATTTTTCACTGACAGTTCCTAGGCTGTAATTTCCTATATGGTATTACTGACCAGTATTTTTCACTGACAGTTCAGAGGCTGTAATTCGCTATATGGTATTACTGACCAGTATTTTTACTGACAGTTCCTAGGCTGTAATTCGCTATATGGTATTACTGACCAGTATTTTTCACTGACAGTTCCTAAGCTGTAATTCGCTGTATAGTTATAATTTCTTTTGTGTTTTGAATGTATGTTATATATCTCTTTCCCCTTCGAATATGTCTCTTTATATAGAGGTTTATTTTCTGCCCAGTTTCTGCGTATTGTTGCCGTCTGTCTGGACTTGTCCTGTGATCTGTTCCATCCATTAATCCTTCTCCTTTCACTGTTTGTCTTCTTTGATTCTCCTAGTTATTCCTTATGGTCTGCCAGGCCATTCATTTCGCCTCTGTTCCCTAACGTATGCACCCTTTAACCTCATCAAGTGCCTTATGTTTTCCCGGATGTCTGTGTGGGGAGGCACATATGTTTGTGACGTTCCCTGTAGCAATTTATTCCTTCTTTTTTATTAGCGTCTGGTTACTTCTCATCTGCCAGTGTTCAGCATTGTCTTACGAATGTGTCGCTTCTGTATCAACGTCATCCTTTTTTTATGCTCCAACTAATACAGGCCAATATCGATAGTCTTTGCTTCAACTCTTACAAACCGATTGAATTTAATGTAAACAGTGTCTAGTCCTTTCTTGCTGAAAATCTGTGCTATCAAGTGTCACAAACGATACGACACCAATGTCATTATATAAAACATCTCGACATTAAGTTTAAAAGTAAACAGTTCTTAATGTAATTACCTAAAACGGTATTGAAACATTACTGATTATTAAAGTCATCATGGCCATCTCAATTACATTAATTTCGATATCGACACGGTTGATGTCGCTATGCAATATCAAAGTTATACTATTGTTTACCTGACCAAACATGAAACATATATTATGATGGTTAAAACATCACTAAACATGCATTTATAAAGAATGAACTCATTATGTTTTAATCCATATTTGTTGAAGAAAGATCATAATTTTTTTTTTAAACTTCCACTTTTTTAACAATCAGGCTATTTTACAGGTTTTACTGTTAGTAATATGATAAAAACATTCTATCGGTTTTACACTGCAATGGCTCTTATTAAAGATATGTTAACCAATGTAACAACACTACTGGATTAAGCCAATTCAAACATGTTATGTTCAGATGAGCCTGATACATCTTTAAGTTGCATTTTGTTAGTTGTCTTTAAATGGCGTAGTTGATTTATTGGTTTATATTGTATTCAAACCGCAATTAAAATAAATATAGAAACCATTCAATGTAATGCCATTCCGATCCATGCCTAAAATAGCTACCCGGATTTAGTCATAGAGGAGTCTAGCCCTTGTTTTGCAGATTGTTAGTTCGAATCCTGCATCGGAAAGAGGCTGAACCGCTAACTTCATAATCACTGCATTACGAGTGTGTAGCAGCCAGTAACACGGTGAATAATCTTGAGATAAAGTCATGTTTGAAGGAATACGAACAATTGGTCAATAACGCTACCGGGATTCGAACCCGGGTCTACGGATTGCCGGTCCGCTATGCTAACCACTACACCACAGCGACCTAACGTCATTTTTCGTGTAAATATAACTTATATAAAGTTGATAACGGATAACTATACTTTGGACGGAGTACTGTAGTAATACTGAAATAAAGTCAAGTTTAAAGGAACACGAAAAATCGGTCAATGGCGCTACCGAGACTGTATACATGTAATTTAATGTATAATGTTGAATTGTATCACAATTGTGTCTCAATCGACGTATTTTACTGATTCGGATTTACGTAACTACATTAAATTACAGTACATAGTGCGTTTTCAGTTTGAGAATGACATAGAAACCATTCATTATTTAAGTGTGAAAGACTAAAAAATCATGTTATATTCGTTCAACGCAACTATATACTTAGTACATTCAAAAAAAGGCACAATGTTTTACCAACCATACTTCATTAAAACTCATTTTATTACTGTTGAAACTCATTTTTATTACAATACTTGTCGATTGCCATGAAATCAAGCATACATGTTGCGTACACTTGCAATAATATTATGTTAAGTTCTTTTCATGAATCCTAAAAGTCCGTCAATTAAGATTTAGAAATCCCATACCGTGCGTAACTAAATGTACTGAGTATAGTCTATAATTTTGCATTTTGAAAATCAGTAGTCTGCGCAGGGCTCCAGGAATGTTTTTAAAATACAGTTGTCCCGGTCTAGTGTTTATGCTAATTTTGACTTGTCTAACATTTGAGGATAGCTGTACGAGAATAGAATAAGGTTTCAATTGTAGATAGCCCGGATATGCAATTAGACTTTTCTAGGATGTCTGGCTAGAGGATTTCTAGAGTCCTGTTGTGGCAAAAGTATTTCAAAATAAGAAACATTGAATATTGCTTTCATCTTTCCCAATTGAAGTGAGGATGAATAAAACATGAGGCGCGCTAATGGAATTTACTGACAGAGTAAATTAACATTACTGTAAATAATACAATGAAATGAAAATTACAATATTTTTTATCATTTGTTGTTTGTTGCTGGAACAAAACCATCTCATAGATTTAATTAAGCCTTGCAAAGTTGATAGGGTATGCAGATTTATTTAGACAAATATTGATATCACGCATATACTACACTTCCAAGATATGTTATGTACTGAGGCAACTCATGCAATAATAGAGGGAAGAAGAAGACGAACTTTATTCAACAAATAACATATCATATAAATGTGTGAAGAGGTCAGAAATGACCCAAGTTCAGCGATGCATGCAGTATATATACTGGTCAAATGGTGGTCAAACGTAAGTACAGATTGCAAATTACAGAAGTCTAAGTACAAATTGTGCATCTTAATATAAGCAAATTATTAATTATATTAATTATTAAATTAGTATTGAATTATCAATATTTGTAAATCACCATTATGTGAAGATTCTCCTTATACAGCAGGTTAAAAATGTACTATAAAAGCTATACAAACAATGTATATTTAAGTCATGATTTTCTGAATAAAATAAATGCCCTCCGAATATACATGTACTTTTATAAATATAGGGGATGACAACGAATATTCGGATATTCGAATATACGTTTGAACGTTTGAATATTGGAATACTGATTCAGCATTGGAATATTCGATCAAAGATATGTTTTCATTATAAAAACTGAATGCATGTGTATTAAATTTCAATGATGGACATTATCGCATTGAATGGCATTTTACGCGGGATGATAATATATACATGTGTTAATTGACATGTGATTGTGTTTATCTGGGGGCAAGAGAGATATAACACTCTGATGATGACACGTATGCCCTGAAATTATTAGTCATCGCGGGGATTTTTAAAAATTAAGTTTTAAACACAAAATTGATAAGCAAACAGTTAAACTTCGAATTTCAAATGTAATTTTTTTTAAGAAGGTCGAATGTTCGAATATTCGTTCGGAAGCTTGACCGAATATTCGAATACCAAAACTGCCATTAGTTGACATCCCTAAATAATATGCATCGTCTAGTATATACAAACATACACACTCTGGATATATTAATCAGACATTATTTTACAGATAATACACAGCAGGGTATAATGCAATGCAGAAATATATATTAAAATAACAGCAATATCATAATGATAAGTATCTTCGCCAAACTATTTCAAGTAACATTAAGATTAGGTTTCTGGACAAGAAAACATTGACAATGAAATATGATTAGGGAAAATAACATAAGCTGCTAATTCATTTGAGTCTCAGAAGGGTTTAAGTGATAGTTTAGTATTATTTGTGAGCTAATATGGATGGGAGGGATACTTAGTCACCTTATTTTAACAGTGCATGTATAGCAATGATCATTTCAATTTAAGAGCATGTAGCCACCAAGTAGGCCAAAAAACCTTCTCCGCATCTTGTGAGTCAAATGGACATTCTTTGTCACCGAAACATAGCAAGTTATGAAATAGTTTACACATTACTGTTGAAGTTTGTCCTCTTTGATTCTCCTAGTTATTCCTTATGGTCTACCAGGCCATTCCTTGCGTATGTACCTTTTGACTTTCTCAAGTGCCTTATGTTTTATGGATTGTTGTTTTCCCGGAGGCACTGACTTTTGTATATGGCGTTCCTTGTAGCAACTTATTATCTCTCTTTCATGATATGTACCGTATCAACAGTCCCCAGAATTATGAGACACCATTTTACAAGCTTTGTTTATCTATTATCACTATAACCGGTGATGCTGTGTCATGTCCAGACTCACTGTCGATACTTCCATCCTCATCTCTGAAGTCGGTTTTCGAGGCAACTGACATTAAGGTCATTGACACATTAAGTATTTTTTATTATAAGCTGAAAGTATATGTACTCTTTGATTGTCATGTGACTGTATAAATACTTTGAATTGCTAGAATGTATTAGAGCAATAAAATCTGTATAAATTCAGTCATGAGTATGCAGGGTTTGTTAATGAAACATACATGAGAGTGTGTTTGCTATATTTTTTCTTTAGTTCGTGATATTTGTTGTTTTACGTACTTAATGCAGATGGCCTTAAGTGTTACAGAAACACCACATACACAAGACAATACAACGTATGTTCAATAAGCAATATATACATAACATAACATCATACAGTTTCAATATATGAGCGCCGCTGTACGATTTCCAACCTCTTATGCAAGTGATGTAATTTCAAGGAAACGCAATATGTGAAGTCATTATTTTCAAACAGAAAACAATATTTACTCTATATAGTCACTTAGTATTTTTCAAAGGCTGGAAATCGTCCAGCAGCGCTCATATCATTACTAAAGTTATTTTATACCGAAAACATTGAATATATTGCCCGCAATTATTTAGGTTCAAGCAATATGGATATAGTTACATACGTTACTGTACGTTTTATGTTATAAGCTAGATGGAAATTGTTCAAGAAGTTCAAGCATAAATCACGATACTAAAACAATCATATTGTAACATTTATAATTATAGTTTATCTCTTTTCAAACTTAATTTCTCAATAATACAACGACCAACTATTATGGAAAGAAACCAGACACATTTCTTTACTGTAGGAGTGAATTAATTCAGAACGACAGCTTGGTCTGCCCTTTAGCAATATAGTAATTACACTCGTTTATTATTTAGACACTATTAATGTCATTGTTCGACTAGTCAATAGTTCGCAGGGCAATGTCTTCGAGGACTTTATATGTGGTCTGTGCTCAGTGTCCTTGCAAGCGCCTAGTATGTTTCAAGTTTGTTCAGGTAAACAACTGAACAAAAATGAGCATTATATATCTTTAACTGAAGACAATACATGTCAAGTAATTTGTCCACCTCTTATTGAAGATAACTTGCTAGTACCGGATGGTAACACTGATTTGGGCAACTGTCCGCCGCACTAAACCGATACACTCTTGATAAAATGGTATAAAACTCACACAAAACATTGAATGATAATGTTTTGTGAAAATACAATTAAATTACAGTAAAACCTCAATAATAAGACCACCCTTGGGACCCTTGAAAGCCCTTGAAAGTGGGTCTTAATATTGAGGTGGTCTTAATATTGAGGTTGAATAAAGAGCGGAACTGTCAAAAGGGACTTGAAAAGTGTGGTCTTGATATTGAGCAATCTTGTTTTATCATATCATTAACAGACAAAACTAGTAAAAAAACACCTGCCTTTTTTCGAAAATACAGAGAAAAACATTATAAATTTGTATTGAAGTTTTAACTATATATAAAGTATATTTGTCATGTTTGTTTAGGTAAATAAATGAAACTAAAAAATGATGTATATCTTTAAAGGAAAAACTGGTTAGATCAACTGGCCGTCAAATATGACTGACATAATGTTGAAAAACGGCGTAAAACCCGACAGAAACAAACAAACAAGCTTACACAACACACTTTGGCAATGTCAACTGGCCGTCAACTATGACTGACATAATGTTGAAAAACGGCGTAAAACCCGACAGAAACAAACAAGCTAGCTTACACAATAAACTTTGGTAATGTCAACTGGCCGTCAAATATGACTGACATAATGTTGAAAAACGGCGTAAAACCCGACAGAAATAAACATACAAGCTAATACGACAACTTAACAAACGTGAGGGAAATATTTGAATGTTTACTTATCCAGCACCATCCTCCAACAAAATATTAAAAGAGAGAGAATTCGTTGCTACAGGGAACACCACATACAAAAGACAGTGCCTCCCCACACAGACCTCGAGGAAAACAACAATCCATAAAACAAAAGACATTTGTCTTTCTTTCGTGTTATGTTAAATTAAATAACATTTCAACTTAAATACCTTTTGTCAGTTTATGGTTTGATTTTTCTGTCTGATATTTAATACATCCGTTTCTCGAGATTACCAACACACTCGCCATCACGCAGAACACTGGATTACTTATGTCAGAATTAAGCGTCGTTGACACATGTGTAGATATTTGGAGACAACATTGGAATTATAAAGTTTAACATTATTTATGCAGCATAAAGCCTAGGTTACAATGAAACCCACGATAATTTTGTCGTTCGAAATATACATTTTTTCTGTCGTGGTTAAATTTCGTAGGACATAAACAATGTTTTCGAAATGCTGAAATAAAATTTTAGATGCTTTCAAGACATGAACAGAAACAGAAAACAGACCGTTTTGTGGTTATGTCGCAGGTCTGTCATGACTCATTATCACGTGAACATGTTGTGAGACTGGCGTGATACACTCGTGTAACTGCCGTGGGACAGTCTTGCGAAATTAGTTGATTACGTACACATTTCGCACGACTATCTCACGACTATCTCAGGACAATTTCACGAATGTCGTGCGAGTGTCGTACGATATTAACACAAAACTAGTAAGACAAATTGCAATGAATCTGTCACAAACACAGATATATAACAACCGCTGCCAATAACAATATCATAAAAGAGGTAAGCTTGCTTACGTATCTTGCAAAGTAAGGACACTTTTCGATTGGCAGCCAAACAATTTCTTACTTCCCACTCCAATATATATTTGTGTTGATACCTCCTATATCCCTTAAGTGTCTTATGCTCATGTTTTCCTGGAATCTGTGTGGGGAGGAATTGTCTTGTGTATGGGAGTTCGCTGTAACAACTTAATCTTTCTTGCATCATTTCACATAAAAAGTGTAAACTTCGTAAAGGTTATTGAATACGGTGGAATTTCTTGATTTATTGAAGAGTGTCTCCAAAACTTTTCTATTCTCAAAAGGTTCAACGACATAAAATTTTAAGCGATAGGTCTATTGAACGTTTTGTGAAAATAATTATCAAAATGTTACCATAAAAACACGAGAATGTCTAAAAAGAGGTGATGTTAATCTTCGATAGCCTGACAAAGTAAATATAAGAGTTCTCATTTGATGACTTTAACATATCAAATTGAATTGTCACTCACTCGAGATACATCAAGGCTACCCTTAGCTAGAACTATGGAACGCCAGCACTTTCTTTTGTAGTCATGAAAAATAAAGTATGTCATGAGTTTTATTACATTATGTATCAAGTTCGTTACATGTTGTGCAAACATATTTATGTATGTCCGTATTTCGTTACATGTTGTGCCTTTGAACTTCACATATATTGACTTTTTTTCATTATATTATGTAGATACATCTTTATATCGTGAAGACAACGTGTACATAATTTGGTATTTAATGTAATACATAGATTTTCATGTCTATAAAATACAGTGCCGGTGTTACATATAGAACAACACTGTTTATGGTGTAAATGGCTCAGCAACGAATCATGGAAGACAACAAATATAGAAGCTAAAAAATGGAGTTATATAATGTTGTGTCATTTTAACAAAACGTTACCATGTAATTGCAGGAGTCTTCACAAATTTGTATTTTTTATTGTCAACGTTTTTGTGAATGTACTTGTACTAATATTGGTGCTTAACAGAAAATATGTATTACTAAACCTAATCGGGACAAACATAATAAAAATACATTAACCTACTAAATATGAAATGCAGTCCATAGCTTATACCAAGTATAGGGGAAAGATTCCATAAAATGATCAACATCATCCCACATATTTGACCTCACCGACATTATTCCAGTAATGGTCATCATCTGTCATTTTGACTTGACAGGTAATGTCATTCACGTATTGAACGTTCCGAGTGTTGAACTTGGTTAATGAGCTGTCTATATCATTTTACTTGGGAAGTGACATTTCTCGACTTTACTTAAAACATCCTTGTTAATCAATACGTTTTTGTGTTTCAGTCTGTTGTCGTTTTTCGTTAGTACTGATATGGGTTTTACAACGTCATTTCAAGAAAACGCGACATGTGAAGTCACTATATGCAAGCAGGAAACAATATTTACTCCATATCGTCGTTTCCTTTTCACATAAGGGGCAAATATTGCATACTGTCCGTACATGGTGACAATTACTGCTAGAAAAATTAAATAAATCGAACGTAAGTGACTATCGTTTCGTCGGCATGCCAACATTAGTCCGATGCCTGTAAATGTGTAGTGATTTAAGGTCATGTTAAACATATGTCGATGCGGAATCTGCGTTTATTTTAAACTGCGTCATATCGTTACTTGGCATCTTGTTACTCAAATTCGCCACGCTATTTGTAATACGTATCAGTACAATCCTCGATGAAAGAACGAAACACTGCCTTCTGTAAATGCTAAACTTTTAATGACAAGAAATAAAACCGATTAGCTAGATAGTCAAAATTTCCTAGGACACGAAAGGCTAAACATTGTGTACACATTTATTGGTTTAACAATGGCAAATACCGATCTATTACAAATTCAGTAGTCACGTGATCGAGCCGACCAATGGCATTTAGTATCAGGAGCGAACGGTGATTTCGTAAGGTCAAATATCAAAATATACTGGGTAATACAGCAGCGTGTGAATGTAACGGTAGTGGAATCAAAGCGCTGTGTTGGTGTGTAGGTGACATTCAAAACACAATATCTGAAGTGTACCGCGAAACGTTTCAGCATCGATTCGCACTATTTCCCGCACATGTCTGTCTAGTTACCATAACATTTATTAATGTAGTTCTTAAGACACAGCCTTGTTTCTCAGGCTGATACCACGTTTATGACTTGACTGGCGATATTAGTTTGAACACGCAGAGTTGTTATTGTTTCATGCAGCATAATTGCATTTAGCACCAGGAATCAAACTATTTTCCAATGCCTAGCAGCGACTTTATGGTAAAGTCGAACAAATGAAACACAATTTCAGACGTTTAAAACAATTTCCTACCGGTTCCTAATGTTTTCATGAGTCTCAAATAATTGAGCATTTGTTAAAAACTCCCTCTACAAAATATTAAGACGGTTAACATACAGCATCGTCAAATGATGGTTGTGAAAATTTACTAGTTAGAGGTCGTTCACACTTAATGGAACTATATAGAATAATTATAAAATTAATCTTACTTGGCAGATGACAAATACAGCTTATGTGTTATTACCAAACTTAACAAAATTGTCGTCAAGACAGCATAATCTCAAGATAATTGTTTTGGAAGTACTACTAATTAGTATATTCAGCGAATTCGAAGAAAACTTGATGCCTTTCTATAGTAGTGTTAGAACAAAGAGTATGTGTTTCCGATAAATATGGGTACTAGTGTTATACATGAAGATTATACTTAGTCTAATCATTTTCAAATTACACAGCCTTTATTTCATATACTTCATTTACATTTTGAAATAAGCGGATTTACATTCCCTGAACTATAATTAACGCAATGTTGACATCTACCATTAGCGTATAGTCTGGCTTATGTACTGCTAGTATACTTTATGTTCATAGCATAGTCTATAAACAGTAAGTGCGTGCGCGAGTGTGTACGTATATAAATGATATCCAGTGAAAATTCTGTCTTCGGTTCGGATACTTGGTCTCATATTCATCTCACACCTTGCACCGCGAAATAGTTCCCTTTATCAAATTACCCATTTCGATTAAAAGCCTCGTTTATTTATGTTATAAAGACAAACAATGTAAATCTTTTACAAGGGGCATTAATAAAAACGAAATGACACTGACACATCACTGCTGTTAGCGTTGAAATACAAGTTAATCACTGGCTCACTTTGCTATGCTCTTTGTCAAGTGCCCGATGTGACACTGATGCAACGATTTGCTTGATATGCCATAACAATTTCCTTTTCAAGTCAGACGTTACATATATATTATGCTCATTTTTTTTATTTGACTACCTTAACAAACATGAAAACACCTATTTTTCTAGTTAAGACTTCAATAAATATGTATTATCACAGAATACATTTATAATATATTTCTCGAAAAAATACGTTTCTATTGTCATACAATTTAAAAAAATCCATTTTTCTAACAACCTAATGTTTCTTTACTTGTTTTGTCTGTTAGTTATACGATTACACAATATTGTTTTAAGTGGTTATGCATGACAATGATGTTTTAGTCTACGTAACAACAAATCTGGATGAATCCAATACACAAATTTAAGATTCAGATGAGCCATATACATCGTTAATATTACAGTAAACAGATTCTCAGCGTCATTGTAAAATTCAGGTTCATACATCTGTAAAGAAATGCCGTATCACACGCTCAGAATGTAGAACACAATCATGTAAAGTAAAACCCCTTTGGTGTTATTTACGGAATAATCTTCCATAGTTTTACATGTTTGCCACAAATTACAGAATATGTCATTTATTTTAAAGAACTTACGCCAAATTGATGTCAATTTCAATTCCTGTTTTATAATTCATCTCAACATTAATGTAATTATGCATGAATCTTGAAATACAATCTTATTTGACAATTATTAATTATGTTTCAGAGACATCGATCAAATAAATATAAGGCATTCTATTAACTTGAAAGTAAACCAAATTGTACTGCAGCATAGAGTCGTATTCGTAGCTCCGAACTGTTCGAATTTAATGTAGATGTCACAAATGTAATACGTTACCAACTATGTATTGGATACCTAAATTACACAAAAACATATAAAGCTAGATTCAATGCTAATGCGAGCTTTACTACTACTACACAACTTTCTAAACTTCTCAATAGTTGTTTAACAGCTACTAAAGGTGAAGTTATAAATATTGCAATAAAACTTTTGAAAATTCCAGTATAAACCTTTACTGGGGCATTTAAAATTCTGCAGAGGTTTTGAATACATTTCGGTCTTCACCTTTAAATCTACACGTATCTCAACCTACGATTTCTCCACTCTTTATACTTCACTTTTTCATAATTTAATTAAAACCACACTTACACATATAATCGAATCAATCATTTGGAAGCAACCAACATGTATATTTGGCTTGCAATGATGAACGTTTTTTATTTACTTATAATAATTACAGTAACGTTACCATCTGGACATGTCAGAACGTCTATGAAGCTCTTACTTTTGTACTGAATAATATCTCTATTCATTTGATAACTCAGTGTACCAACATAAAGTTGGTATTCTTATTGGTGCTAACTGTGCTCCGCTTATAGTCGATATATTATTATTCTGTTATGAAGAGACTTTATGTTATTCTTATCCAAAGCAAATCAGATGGATATTTTGAATATTGATAATGATTTTTTTCCAGCCATGATAAATAAAATATATCCAACGGAACTACAACTTTCGATAGCAAACGCCTTGGATACACATGCCTCGTTGCTTGACATTTCTATAGAAAATGTATTTATTACTTCAAAAAGTGATTATGGCTTTGGTATTATAATCTTTCCATCACTCGATAGTGATATTCCCAGAAGTTCCAACCTACGGTATATATGTATCTCAACTTATGATACCAGAGTGCAAACATTAATCTAGAGGATTTTAATAAGCGTAACCTTCTACTTGCATGTAAACTACAGTAAAACTACTTGGAGTTTACCTCGATTTAACAGCTACATGTTGCTACCTCTCAATTTCTATATGGTCATTGATATCCAACATATATATATACATAGACTGAGTAGGCAGTAACTATTCATTAAAAGCAATTAACCATTACGTACATCACAACATACAATGTACACACTGTAATTAATCCAGCACGAAGGAACAAGCATCCTTATACTGACCTTGCTCCCAGTATTATAATCAGAATGTGAAATTACCATAAAATATCAAATTTATAACTCAATGTAAAATCTACCGGATAATGTAGTTAACAATTAAACAATTCTTAGATACTAGCGATATGGAAATGGACTTTAAAATGAAGATAAATAGAAATATATCTATAAGATATGAATATCTTTATCAATGTATAGTTTTTTTGAGAGAGCGGCTTTTTTCCTGTGTGTGTTTACCTGAATGTAGTAGGGCATTAACTTTTTTCGGCTGTTGATATTGATCAATCCGAAGTCACCGTTTGCAAGAAGATCACGTGATTAAGTTTTGATTTCTAGTTTATCACCATGAAAGTTAAACTTTGCGACAATTGGTCTTGTTTTGTTTGGTGCATACTCTCCGACTCTATCACTCTTTATACGTGTATTGGCATCCTCAATATTTCGTGTATCTACACAGAAGTCTTAGATTGTTTTAGTGCAGTTTTCTACATTTCTATCTTGGGGTGTTGAGAGTTCATTAAAACATCAGATTATAACGCATATATCTTGATTTTAAGTAAATGATGTCTTCCATACATTCGTTTTTCTACTATTTCAATTGTTCCACTGATTCTGATTCTAAATCTTTTTAATTTTTACAATGCCAATTTCATTTTTGAGCTGATAATTATCTCCTTAGAGTTCACTACAAGTCTTATTTTGATCTCAGATAAGATGGTGTTTCTTCAGTTTGTTTTATCCTGGGTTTTTTTCAAGACGTTAGTTTCAATCACACTTGACAAATTACTGTTAATAGATATAACACCTAATTCAATTTTTTTTCCTGTTTATTTAACGTGGTTTCAAGTTTCTGTTGAGAAGTTGCAATGGAGTTCATCTTGTCACATATGGTTTGTAAAAGCCTGCGATCATTTCCTGGATAATCACTATCGTCAGTCCTTTGAGATTGCAAACCACATGATGGTGAAATCATAATATTACTCTAGGGTGTAAAATATTGAGGATGTGGTTGAAATAGTGTGACGAATGATGGGCGGAACATCAGGTATGGATTATGCATAAGCTGTTGCGGAGTTGATGGCGGCTGTGGTGATGTAGCACTTCCGGTTTGGCTTTCCACTATCAAACAATTTTCCGGTTGATCATTTACAGAACATGGGGGAAACCTCAGACTAAGATATGTTTAGTTGTGGTTAGATGTACAGTTATATAGGTACTAACTCACAAACCTCGTCACTACATTCCCCAATCAATATTTCTGTGTTCAATATCCACACATACAAAATATTATCTATTCACACGTACTACAGGTTTATTCAACAAGATGAGTAACTAGAAAACAACGTCTGTGACTATTTGGCATCCATGAATTTGAAATTGATCAATATAGTGTTATTTCCAGTGATGCGATCCTCCAAATCCGTGTAAAACGAGTGTCACATAGATCCCATATATCACCTTCATTCACAGTACTTTTTCAAAAATATCATTCACATGGACTATTGATGTGTGCGGTTTAGAAGACAAAAGTAACATTCCAGAACACATTCACTATGAATACATAAACGTTATTTCAAATTTGATTTTAAACAAGGTCGAAAACACGAACTCATGTACATCGTCAATCAAACTTAATTAAACATATTTAATGGCATTACGAATGCGATTGCCTTCCGAAGGTGTACAGAGGACATAAATCAAAAGAGAAAAAGTTCACACCCATTTTCCGTCAATTTAATTGAGGGATCATTGTTCTCTAAATTACTATAAGACCACAATAAACATCAATGAACATCAATTCGAACAAGAAACATCTTGAAAAAAGATGGTCGGCGCAAATTGAAGTTTACGATGTGTTGTACATGTACAACATAAAATATGGCGAGATGTTACGATTGCTTTGTAACTCCAGCTCCAAAATGGATTTCGGTAAATTAACCTAGTAAACCGGTAAAAAGTAACGTACCATTCATCAAATGGTAAACCAATCCGCATCAAGGTTACAAACATTGTTCGGTTGAAGAGAAATTGCCTTGGTGATTAACGTTAGTTTTGATTGCTTTTCACATAACATTGATATGCAAATAACAAAACCGAAAATGATAATAATAATACTAATAAACTTTATTAATTGAAGGTAACTCATTAAGACATACATATAAAACATACATACATAAACTTCTGTAACAAGAGACCTTCAAACATAACAAAATAAAAATAATACATAAAGAAAAAGCATAATAATAATGCTAAAATACATCCAAAAACTTAAATAGAAAAAAAATAGCTGTTCATTTCACAGTATGATGAACTTTGCGACTCAATTACAACGACAAATATAGATGAGAAATGGGAAGTAATGAATGTCTTGCCGACTATAAAAAACAATCATAGAAATTTCAAGGGAAAACAAGGGTGGACATGGATTAAATTGGTGGTATACACCACAAGATGAGCTGAGAAAGCCAGTGGCCATGAGCAGAAACTTTTGGTTTAGGTATGACATAAGGTGAGCTTGAGGTGCCGTAAAATAAGTTAATATTTTTGAAATCAAACATATACTTGTATTTATATTATTATAAACACTACGTAGAAAATATTTACCAACAACAAAAACTTACATGAAAAATCGAAAGAATAAAATGTTGACCATGAAGTTTGTTGAAAAAGAAAACTGATATTTTTACTTGAATAATTACATGTGTTAGCTTATGATTTTATATGCAGGTATTTTTCCGAGGATTTGAATAAAACACACTCTTTTCTACTTGTAAAACGAAAGGTGTATCTTATATGCAATGGTCAAGTCAACATCGTTTTTATGTATACCGACACTAATTAAAGGATAATTATCAAGTAAAATAAAAACAGTTGCGGAAAATACAAGGAATTTCAATTGACGTTTATATAACTGAAGTACATGTACATTGTATTTACCTTAAAATATATCAAATAATCAATATTTACCTTCCTTTACGCTTTGATACAAAATAAAACGGATTACTAACATGTTGATCGTTTTATTTCGCATTAGAGTAAATAACCATTCGTTTTCTTCACTTTCTGAGCACCATGTTATACTGTGCTTACTTCATTTATAATATGTGTCTAATCTTACATTCATAGACTTTTATTCGATGAATGCAATTTTGCAATCTTAAACTCTTGTCATGGCGATATTAGCCATATATGTAAATCTTTACATCCTATATATCAGTATTAAAGCCAACTTCTGACATAAATGTGACGTTTTGGTGTTATAGTTTATATGTCTGCAATACATAGCTTTGTCAACTGGAAACATAGATAATGAATTGCACCTGTCCTCCTTAGGTTTGTTTTTCTCCAAGTTTTTGCCTGTGCTGTCGTTCGAGATTGTTTTATAGTGTCTAGTTTTACAACTGCGTCCGTAGCTGTTAGGAAACATATAGCAAATGCTTCATGCGAGCATAACAAGTGTCGTCACTGTAATTTGGAGTGTGTTTTTAATTCCAGATTCAAACATGTGTCAAGTGACTATGTTACAGTCATCCATATGTACGCCTTTATATTGTCATTCACGCATGCCTAGAACAGCAGTTATGGTATGCTCCCTCTCTCTTTTACATACTAGACGATGCTATTATATCAAATATCCATTTTTCATAATACACTGGCTGAATTTTAGGTACTAGATCCCTAGTGGTCAATGTTTAGAATGATAATCACATTTGATTCTACATCCTTTACCGACTTTAAATACAAATGCATATCAGATTTTGCCATGGGAAACATTTATCATCAATTATGTTGATGCTCCCCCCCCCCCATACCACAAAATTGCAAAAAAACGTGAATGAGACGAATATATGTAGTTTTGAAATTACATCCTTTCCTTGCATTATATCCTTCAATAAAATGCATCAATATACGCAAATAACAAATTGAATGTCTTACATGAACATATCACATCATTCACAAAATAAAATATGTCCCAAATTCCATCGACGTTTTAGGCTCGGTCCCGAATGACCACAAAAATGCAATTTAAGCTGGCAACAATACTATCGAGAACAAAATGCAACTAACCGTAAGTACATTTAGCACATGCAAAAACTAGAAAGTTTCACCATCCAAAATTTGCAAAATAATATGTTTTGTATTACCAACATTAATTGCATAACGAGACAATGTAAAATTAACTAAATTTCAATACATGTTGTTCTTTGAAATATATCTTTGATATACATGTATACCATGCGCTTATGGTGACACAACAAGTTGTACTAATCGGGATTTAAGAGCTGAACAGACAAAAACATTCATGTTAAGGGATATAACTTGTGAAAATGTGTTCGGCGCATGACTATTAAAATCCTATCCTGTGCAAACTACAGTATAGCCAAATTTCACATCTACATTTTATTTCAATTGAAACTATAATACTGCTTTTATGTTTCATCAAGAAGAGAAAACCGTACTTCGCTGTCAACATGTCGAAACATAATATGTTTTGTAAATGCTATTGTCATTTAAAGAAGAGATGCCTTCAGCTGTACTATTACATTTTCCCCATGACATTAATACGGCTTTTACTTGACAATACAAAAAATATGACAGTTCCATATCTTTTATAAATAATTACATTTCTGCTTTAATGATACAGAGAAAAATGTATTAATAGAAAACTAAGTCTACATCGTAATATCAGCACATTAATTTCATCACACTCAATACTTATCATTTGGAGATAAACAAACAGTCAAATGTATCACGTTTCTACAGAAAAGCGAACTTATTTTCCTGTCAAAAGAACAGCAACTTGGCAATGCTTAACATACAAATATAGCGATTCAACTGTAAATGTAACATAGGATTATTTAAGGATTTCTGACAAATGTTTATGATTTACAACACATGTCAAAAATAGCACATGTTAGGTAGCAGTGACACATACTGAAAAGTAGACAATGTCAAGGGTGTGTTTGTCAAAAGTTGAAAACTCCATTTGACAGAATGGAAAATACATTTTGCAACAGCATTTTTACATAAAAGAGAGAATTAGTCGCTACATGGAACACCACAGACATAAGACAGCGCATCCCCACACATATCTCCGAGAATAAGCAGTCCACAAAACATGCATTGAGGAGTTGCAATGTTAAATACGCAAAGGAAACAGGGACGCAATGAATGGCATAGCCGACAATAAAGGACAACTAAGGAGAATTAAGGAGGACGAACCGGGGGATTTAATGGATTGAATACATCACGGAATAAGTCGAGAAAGCTAACAAGAAAAATAACATGAACACTATACCTAGTGTGAGAATTGCACATGGGGAAAGAGGAATTTAACATACATCTAAAGTAGATCTTAAGTACACATAGACAGAATAACCATACAGCAATTTACAGCCTTTGAACTGTCAGTAAACATACTGGGGGTTTAAATCGATTTAACAGATAGCTAACCTCACATTTAATCGCTTTATGGTCATTTTTCCAACATACACACATACATTGGCAAAGTATGCAGTAACTAATCCTTTAAAGCATACCACAGAAATCTAGCAAGAAGGAACACTCAGCCTCAGACTGACTTTGCTCTCAGTAACAAAAGTATTTACATCAGAATGCGAAATGGCCACACATTATTAAACCTATAACTTAATAATAAGTCAACCGGGAAATGAAGTTAATAATTAGACATAATCTTAGATACTGGTGAGAGGGAATGATAATTAAAGATAAGACAAATAGACATAAAATGGTATATATTGAGAAAAAAACAAATTGGCGACTATACCAAATCCGGGATGTTCTTTACTGCACTACTAAATATTGATCAAACTACCCTTGTCGTCATGGCAATACATTATTCAAAGATGGTAAACTGTCGAACGGAACTCTTCTCAGGTTCCAATAATCTTTTTCAGCAGAGTCACCATAGACAACTAAAGATAATGTTCAAAGAAAATTTACACAAATACATGCACATATACTTTATTCACCATAGTAAATTTTCACTTTCTAGGATTGAAAATGGAAAACCTAAGCTAATTAGATAAATGTTTGTTTACAAGATGAAAACCAATGAATTATGTATTGTTCAATACATAGTTTATAAATTTTCTGTCAAAATTAAGCTTAGTACTCTGTTTGCCTTCCTGAAATATAATTTGCTGACAACATGGATTTGTTTTCAAAGAATGATGGCTACTTTGCATAGAAAGGTGTCATAAGGTTCCAAATGGAAAGTGTTACCAAAACTCACTTTAAAGACAGTTTTGTCTGGGTTTTTAATTAAAAAAGTGATTTTTGCTGAGTTTTTTTACAAAAATGTGGGTTTAAAGCGATTTTTTTTGGAAATAAGTTAGTTTAAAGTTGGTTCAAGTGGGTATTCAAACTTACCAAGAAGTGGGTTTTTCGCGTGGTTTTTAACTCACTTTTGCTTACTTTTAGCCAATAAAAATTCTGAAGAAATGTGTTAAAAACCCACATTGGTTTGAACTGTGTTTTTGTAGGTTTTTTCTCTGGAAAACCCATATTTTGCCTAGAAAAAACCGGCTCGGTAGGCTAAAATACCCAATTTTAACCCGGTGCCAATACCGCCGTGTTTAACTCGGACTAAACCCAGTTTAAAACCGGGTTTTGCTAACTTATTTGGGAAGAGTAATACTGAAACAATATACGATGATTGGATCAGATACAATGTTGTTCATAATTCATCTGGTCTTAATGACATGGTCTGTTTCCATAAAGTGCAATTGTTAATAAGAACTATGCAAACAACTTGTGAAAAGAAATAAATACTGGTACCGGTAACATATTTTATCAAGTGCATTGTTAACTGTACACTTACGAAACTTATGTAAACACCAAATAAATGTGTATGAACCAAACCACTCATAAGGTAGTGTCTGGTTTGAGCGCCGGAGGTCTTGGGTTAATCCCTAGCTGTTTCATGCCAAAGATGCTGTTTCGTGCCAAAGATGCTGTTTCATGCCAAAGATGCTGTTTCGTGTACACCTGGTATTTATAACTCCCTTACTTGACAATCAGGATATGCATATAAATTGTAGAACAGGAGATAAATAAGCCTTGATAAGTATATGTTAGTGGATACTCTGTTGATTGCACAGCAGCTTGGAGATCAACGTATCAGTTGATCATTCATATCTTGCAGTCATGTTCTGATCTAACATATATTACCTTGCGCTGAAAAGTTTAAGTGGACGCCGCCATTTTGTTCACTATGTGAAATCCATTATTACGTCATAGCTCAAGGGAAATATAACACTTCATCACTTCGTTCTATTGAACTGCACTTTTTACCCTTCGTTTCAATCATTAAGATTTAACAGTCGAAACTAAAACAAAAAGTATTTGATTTTTTTTTCAATTTAGAACAATTTCCGTAAATCACCGATATTCAACGGAATTCGCTACGTAAGATAACGGAAGACAACGCCATAACACGGAATTAGCCATTACGGATCCAAGACCTTAATCAAGTCAGTTCGTGTACTGGCTTTTCTATCAGATTGTACATCACCGTAAAAACAGATTCCAAATATGTATGAGATGCTTCCAGATATGTTGGATGATTCATTCTGCGACATGATAGATACAATTGTTCTCATAAGTGAATCATAAATCAATCATCGCCCGAAAAAGAATGCATGTCCCTTTTCACGACATAAATTAATGGGTTTTTATAACGCATGTGACATTAACTGCTTTTATGGCGATCAAAATATTGATATTCCGACTAGATATTGCTCTCACATTTGTACTAAACCACTCAATGCAACAATGTGTTATGCCCAAGGAAACCGTACTTGATATGGCTGGATATTCAGTCTTTAAAGATTGTTGAACTCCATTTCACTATCACTAGTAATTATAATTAAGATTTGTTTAATTACATTAGGTTATTGATTTGATATTTTATGTTTTTTTTCACATTACTTATAATTTAGCTACTGGGAGCAAGATCAGTATAAGGCTGCTTGTTCCTTCGTGACAGTGTGTCTGTTGTTATGTATGAATGGTAAATTGTTTTTACCCAGATGTAATAGTTGAGCGAAATCGGTGAAAAATTACTTATGTTAAGTTTTTATTATGTTTGGTTGTTTCAAGGTGCTGGATATAAAAACATGTTGTATATATTAAAAATTCCAACAGAGCAAACTATTATGTGTTAATCACTGATTTTAAATTCCAGTCTTATCTTAATGTAATAAATGTGTCAATATTTAGAACATCACTTACACGTTTTAGAGTATCTTCGCATATATGAGAAATCGAAGCTGGACGATGGTACAAACCAGCAAAAATACCACTTCAAGATAGGAAATGCCAGTTATGCAATGTAAATGAATTCATGTTTTGTTTGAATGTCCGTTGTACCATGAAATTCGTAAACAATATATAAAACAATATTACTGAAAATACAATTTACCAAAAAAAATTGAATTACTAAGCTCAGAAAATAAGAATGTTGTTAAAAATCTGTCATTGTTTATCCATAAAGCTTCTAACCTAAGAATTCAGTTGTATTAGTAATAAGTAATTCAATTCTAGTTTCTCCTCATTATTCTAATATTTTTCACCTTGTATCAATGAAAATGTAATAAGTACTATAATAATATTTATATTATGTTAATCAATCATACTACAGTATTGCATGTCAAATGACCATTGACCAATGTGTAATATTTCGTTACTTTTGTATATATTTTTGCATTGTTTATGTGAAATTATGAGCAGTATGCCTAATACTTCTGAGTAAACTATCTGTATCTTTATATTAAGTTGTGTTACAGGGAACACCACATATACAATACAATGTTTCAACACACAGGACTTTGAATGGTGTGTCCGACAATCAAATCAACCATGGGCAACTTAGGAGGACAACATTGAATGAATGGAATACATTATGGGACAAGGCAAGAAAGCCAGTAGTCAAGGGCCGAAATGTTGGAGAGCTTAAAATATGACGTGTGCTACCATGGAATGATCAGACCAAACAGGCAGTATAAAGTATTTTAAGAATTGATTGCAACTTGGATTTGCTACTCCGTATAAGTATAATCATTCGGTATATGTCGCATGGATAATGTGTATTGGCATACATCCTCTATATATCCATGAGCTAGTGATGTATCAGAATCATTGTCATCCAATAAGTATTCTTCTAGACAGACGTTGTTTAAAGTATATGCTTTGGTGTGCTTTATATGTCCAGATTTGAAGCATTGTCACTTAATTCAATAATAAGCAGCTCAAAAATACATCTGGAAAGCAATAGAGAAAACTAAACATTGATTTAATGCATATATTGCAAGTGCCTTAAGTGTCTTATCCATTACAGTATTATATTGATGCTATATTGCTCTAGCTACGCGTTTAAGCGAATTGGCTGGATGATGTTGTCGGGCCTGACAACATTGTAACATCATCGAACAGTGAATTGATACTATCTAGGTAGAAGTATATCTATACCTCCTAATATTTAAGGACATAACCCTCACTTTTAAATTAAGATAATCAACTTTGTCGACTTGATTCTGGAGTTGCAATACTTCTCAGTTAATGCACATCTTAGTTGCCGTTACTTAACATTAGCAACAATTAAGCTATTCATCGAACTTCGTACCATCTAAAAAAACACTATTGGAACTAAACTGATCATCGATATCTGACACTGACTCGTTTGTTTCATTTGTGTTGTTGAAGTAATAGTCTGTCAAAATGTTTTCCATATTTTACGGACCTCTGGCGAATTTGCTTAATGCACTTGGATCCTTGTATCTGCCCATGTAATATGGATGTCATGTAGTCACGCATGTCATTTTATGTAGATAGAGTAGAATGGTATATAACAATCTAGGTACTGCAGTATTGCAGGCTATTCGAAGGCTTTTTTGTCATATCGTATAACAGATGTTCCAAAAAGCAAATACCAGTAATGTTTGGTGGATATTCTCTTTGTGTTTGCTAAAAACTCTTGGCAGCATATAGGGCAAAAATAGTCCATTGAAGATACTATGTAAGCATTATAGAATACTTTCCTGGTGTTGAGGGCTACGATATAGTTTAATTTTTTAATGAATTTAACTTTGAGTTGAGTTTGTGACATGCGTGATCTATATGAGCATTCCAGCGAAGAGTATTATCAATGATTACTCCAAGCATATTGTGGTTACTTACCTATTCAAGGGTGATATTATTTACACGAAGTTATAGCGAAGAATTTAGTACAGGTCTTTCAGCATTTGATATTATCTTACATTCTGCTTAATAAGGATGAATGGACATGTTGTGCAGGGAACACCAAGCAGAAACTAAAAAAACTATGTCTAAATCGCCCTGTAGAAACTGCTGTATTTCGACAATGTGATATCCAGATAAGTGGTGTGAAATATTCGCCCCGTACTTCGTCCAATGTGTAGTTTACCTTATCTCACTTAATGAGTTAATTTTACACGAAAATGGCGTTAGATCGCTGTGGTGTAGTTGTTAGCATAACGGACCGGCAATCCGGAGACCCGGGATGGAATCCCGGTATTGCCATTAACAGATTTTTCGTGTTCCTCAAATATGATGTTATTGCAAAAAAAGCAATTGATACTGTTAAGCATGATACTTCGTGTGCTAAGCTAAAAGTTAATAGCTGAAAGCACAGAATGGTTAATGTGTTATCTCAAGGGCAGAAGTCATGATGCTGCATTTGTTTCTACAAAATAAGTTTGTCTGGTAATAGCATTGTTGATAATAATCTATGAAAAGTAAATTCAAGTTTCAATCTTTTATTAAGGCAGTAGGAGTTGTTTTTTTAAACAATACAAGACATACTATCATATATTGCTCTCAATGTCATTTTGATCTTCAGTTTGATTGACCACCTTAAACATAAGCCATACAAATGAACTACAAATATGCCAGAATAAAGTTGTAATATTTATAAATTCATTCCTTTGGTCCTAGAGAAAATGTAAACATTTCTATTCTAGCAGATATTCTCTACTAAATGTTGAATACAGACACAAACAATTACTATCAAACATGAGTTTGTAGACAACGAGAGGCGCTAGGACATTCTCCCTGTAGAGACGAGCAATTAAATTACCCACAAGTGGGGTCCGATATCCGTAACAAATACCGGCCAAGACCATTACTGACCCTCCGCCCCTGAAACGATCCCTCTGCAGATTGTTCCTACGTAAGTAAGACTCTCACTCGGCCGTCATCCGGGGACAGTGCAATCATTGATTCGTTCGCCGGTTCTGCCTTGTCCAATTGATATGTTCCTCGGCCCATTGAAGTCTGTCACGGCGATGACGGGCCGTCAAAACAGATCTTACATAGGGGCGACGTCCGTTCAAATGCCTTCCTGGTAAACGATTACGTACTATTTGTGCGGAGATCCGTGCGTTGTGAGTACCGTGATGACGGAAGCTGTAGCTGTAGTCGTCGGTACTTCCGGTCTGAGCGAATCTCTGTCTGATATTCCTCACTGCCTGTACAGATAACCCAACTTGCGCTGCCACTTCTTCACTAGAACTTCCTTCCTCCAGAACAAAAAGCATAGCTATATTGTAGGCATGGTACCTTTAGAACAAATAACATAGCTACATTGTAGGCACTGTACCTTTAGAACAAATAGCATAGCTACATTGTAGGCACTGTACCTTTAGAACAAATAGCATAGCTATATTGTAGGCATTGTGACTTGAGAACAAATAATATAGCTATATTGTAGGCATTGTACCTTTAGAACACACATTGCCTCATGTGGTTTTATACCACTTAGAGTTGATGAAACATTTGTACTTTATCACTATCGGTTTCTTATAACCTTGAGAAATTATCATTGACGTGTTAATGGAATTCGTGCCAACTAACTTTACAGTAAAATTCTAAACTTTCAGCGGAATTTATACTCAATTCCATAGGGATAGTAGGACAATAACTGATTCTGACAAATTGAAGAAATAACGATCGTTTAGTCGAATATCTTGTGGTGCAGTGTTTGGAAAACGTCCCACATTCAGTTTCCATAATCGTTTTACAAACAATAATTGTCTCTGAGGCCGCATTGGCGATCCACTGACTACCCCCGGTCATCTCCATTTAATACATTATAGATGGACGATTTGAATATTGGAACAAATTCACCTTAGGGTATACAGATTGTTAGAAAACATTAATTGCCGTATGGTAGAGACAACTATGCAATTATGACATTTCACAGAACATTCTCCAGTGTCGTCGTATCATCTCGTAACACACAAAGGAAAATCTCGGATATATGACAAGTCATGTGATTGTTGTAGTACTTACATTTTCGTCTACAAGAAACTGACAACTTCCCAGTTTGTCCTCAATCTATGATTCAGATAAAGGAATGATTAAGTTGTTACAGGGCACAGTATGTTCACAAGACAATGCCTTCCCACATAGACTCCAGGGAAACATCAGCATACGATACATCAGCAGTTGAGTAGGGGTAAGGGCAAACAGCTATGGTAATGGGAAAGTAAGAAATTGTCTGGCTTATTATCAACAAGAAATATCTTGACAAAGAAAGTCGGCGCAATTTGAAGGTTAAGATGTGTTGTGCAACATAAAATAATGTCGAGATGTTACGATTGCTGGTCACTCCAGATCCAAAATGGATTTCGGTAAATTCACTGAAATTTAATGGATTTCGGTAACATAACGTATCCTTTATCGATCGGTTAACCAATCCGAGTCAAGGTTACAAAAAATATTCGGTTGAAGAGAAATTGCCTTGGTGGTTTGCGTAAGATTTGATTGGTTTACACAAATAGCAAAACCATGTTAGTACGGCAGCGCCGAAAACAACAAAGGGAAGTATGAGGTCCATTTCCTCGATCAAACGTTTAGGATTAATTCTGATTCTGATATAATTCCACAGTCCACGACATGGACACTTATTCCCTATAGAGCAAACTGATTTCTTTTTGTGGGTGTAAACCACGTTGCCTTCCAAAGCTTTATTGTGCTAAATTGACATAAAAGTGGAGCAGTTTAATTAAGAAAGTCTCATCTACTATCCGTCAATTCAATTAACGGATTACATGCAACCCCCATTCTCTTAATTAAGGTTCATCTTGCAAAACTTGGATCATGATCTTAATACACTTGTGTGTAAAGGTTCGTGATTATTTAGGATAACAATTGATTCGAAATGTTACTAAAATAACTACAGTTGAAAACGTTTCACGCTGATAATTTCACAATACTTTTAACTATATGTCAGTGTATTTGCATGAACCGCATCAAAGTGCAATATCGTGGTTGCATGCATCTATTTACACAGATCGTAGCACGAATTTAAAGATATATTATGCTCATTTTTTGTTCATTTGTTTACCTAAACAAACATGAAAAGTATACTTTATGTAGTTCAAACTTCAATAAATATGCATTAACACAGAATACATTTATAATATTTTCACTGTATTTGTCGACAAGAGTCGTTTGTAATATCATTAAATTTAAAAACTTCCAGTGTTTTAACAAGCAATTGTTTTTCACTAGTTTTGTCTGTTAGTCATATGATTAAACAATATTGTTTTAAACGGTTATACATGGCAATGGTTCTTATAAATGATGTTTTACACTATGTAACAATAATACTGGATGAAGCCGATTAAAAACATTTAGGTTCAGATGAGCCAGATACATCATTAAGTATAAAATGTTAGCCAATGTGGCTTTATACAACTGGGTCAATTAGGTAAATGAAAACACTAATACAAATTGATATTTAATTAATATATTGCACAAGCATACTCGTATATTCTAATTACTTGTTACACTTAAAGTGAATGTATACTGTTGTGAAAGTTATCCTCATTTATTAATTAACGTAACTGTATAAAACTTCGTTGGTTCTGTTGAGAAAGAGTCAGTATACATAATCTTAACAAAAATGTTAAATACATATCGATTTGATATTTTGATAATCTAATATCAGGGTTTCATTTGACCCTCAAGTTGACCCCTGGAATTTTCAAAATGCCACATTTGACATAAGGAGTTTATCTAAAGGGTTGATATTACCTTAAATTGTAGGTAATTTGGCCATTAAAATATAGCCCTCGAGATTCAGCACCTAGTGTAACCCCTGAATATACGTGTAAATAGCGATCAGTAGGGTAGCTGTTGACATGTTCATTGAAATCAAACCGAATTGGTGTAACGAGTATGTGCACTTCATTGATAAAATCAATTACTCAACAATCGAGAAATCTGTGAACGCCGGCAGTTGGTAAGTTAACTGTTTTGAATTAATACAGTGTCGAGAACAAACACCATTATAAGATGTTCGTAATGTGATTCTGATGGAATAATGCATCAAAGTAAGTGTTGTTTAAATATGCTTCATTTAGTACTTTAGGTCATTTAGCATTGAGTAAAACATCAGTAAATCGTAGATGGGTCCTTACAATGTCTCAAGTACTTGTAAGGCAAACATGCTTTTATGTCGTACTAAAGCAATTCACAGAAATACCTCGGCGATGGGTCAGAGTAATAGACAATGTGTATGGATTATTATATTTACTATTTCACAAATGGTGTCAAAAGAACCAATTTACTTAATGTATATTTGAGAGCTGCTATATGATGTACAACCTCTGCTGTAAGTGGCGTAATTTCAAGAAAACGTCACATGTAATGCAATGGACTGTGACTGTGGTTAATTAACCCCCACAGTGAAATCCAGTTAGTGTTTCAGCACGAGGTTATAAACTGAGGGTTACAGACAAATAGTGACAAGTCGCGGAAACATAATAGTACAAACAGAAAACGTAACGAGATGACACAGATAAAAGCATGGCACTATATATAACGTTGAGTTGCTGTCTTGTTAAATTAAACCAAGTCATTAAACAACTCCATGTACTGTCGACACCATTAGCTACATATTTATGTGTAAATGTAAACTAGAAACTAATCAAGATGGAAGCATGTGAAGGATGAATGTACAATACCCCCATGGTTCTTGAAAACAATGTAGAGCATACAATATTAGGTAAAAATTAAAACAATTGTTTGCTGTTTGTCTGCCTACCTGCTACGCTCTACATATTGTACTTGCACGTGTCATGATCAAGTAAAATAATTTGTTAAAAGAATTTTAACAAAAATATCCTTACGAACTTCACCAAGAACGGTCGAGCGACAGCAAGAAATACTTTTCAATGTGTTCATATGATAAGAGTTTTAATTGTAAAGTTTCACTCGATAAAACAATTCCATTTATTTTACTTTTTTAGATTTTTGGAATCGCGATATTATCACAAAATGGTATCATCGTATGTATCAAAGTACATCTGACATTTCAGGTGAGTTCATGTGCTTGCAATAAAGCTTTGTAAAAAGGAACCTAAGTGATGGATGGTTCTTTATCTCCAGTCGTTGGTTATTATTCTTTCAATTCCCACTTCAGGCTATACACTAGTTTTTATTCTGTCTATTTTCAAGTTAAAATGCGTCTATAGCACTTTAGAACTTTTTATCGAATCCATCACACGTTAACGGAATGTATTGTCGCTGTAAATGGAGGTTGAATATAATGGCAAATTTAAACATGCATCATGGGACAGCGTGACAGTTTTTTGTATGGTTATTTATACTGCTTTCTGTTTTCATACACGCATGCGTGTCATCTTGGTTATGACTAATTCTGTTTTCATTCTATTAGTCTTGTTCTCATGATGTACATTTGTATTTTGCATACAAGACGTTTGGATGATAATGTATGTACAATTAAAACGCTTTCAAACATATGAACCACACGCCGATGTATTTTCGAGTAATATTGAAGGTCGAGATAAATTTCAACTTTATCGTGGAACTAATAATGTATCACGGGATACTTTCGGTCAGTTTGGCAGATCATAGACTTGTCGAAAACATAAAATATGCAGCGTCGTAACGTGACAATTATATTTTGTGTAATAGCATGCATGACATCAAGTGACAGTTTTCTATTCAATTAATGTTCGGCAGCCCAAAGAAATTTTCAATTGTTATTGAGTCAATATTATATTCGTTTAGATTCTTTAAAAATAAAAGACTGGCAAACTATTTTTTGATTAATGAAAAGCCGAAGTGTGTGTTTCAGTCTTAGAATGTTTGTGAATAAGGCCACTCATGTCAATATCGGCGACATGAATACAATTTACACCTACATCTCAATACCCGGTCGTAAGCAACAGTTTACAAAATATACACCGTGTTGTCTTTTAGCATACGAATTGCAAAAAGTGTTTAATACTCAGCCATATAGTTAAATCTGGAATGTTTATCAGTTTGGGTTTGGATACTTCAATATATGGAAACAAAACGCGTTGGTCACATTAGTTCAAATGCCACATATATGTTGTAAACACTAATGGTGACACCGACTACTAGCATTAAATGCTTTAATCAATAATAATTTTATACAATGTGGAGAACTTTGCACTTACTCGTTTCACGCTTTGCTCATTTATAATACTTATCCTTTATATCTATGTCCAATACCCAGTAAGCGCTTTTAGCAGTACTTAGTATTGACTACTTATTTTGAATACGTTTGTCAAATCCCCCCAAGCTGCATGTCAATTGTCTTCACGACAGAGCTATCTCTCACATCTAACATGTCTCCTTCCAGACGACTTTCAATACATAATTTAGTTCCAAATGTTCTGAATATCTTACAGCTACATACCGCCGACGAATATTTCGCTGGAGTATTTCATGATTTCATTCAATCTGCAAACATGCGCCTCGGTAACCGCTGAATCAATTGACATCTATAAATATGAAGATCTTAGATAAACAAACAACATGGTCAACTGTACGTCCTGTATTAAGTTAAATAAATTACACATCACGAAATAATCATTGGTGTGCTTTCGATAATAGTATTGAAGAAACAAGAAATACATTTTAAGAAGATGGTCGGCGCAATCTGAAGTATGCAAACTTTGTGGCAATCTGAAGGTTGGTTAACAAATTGCCTAAATGTTACGACTGTCGGTCATTCAATGACGCTACACTACAGAAATTCCAATACCTGTAAGGGGAAATAACTGCATAGGAGACTGGATAAAAATAGCTGCGTAGTATGATTAGTCATAGATACCGTATAGACAGTTTTAATATAGTTCATCATTAAGTCGTGAACTCACACAGTCATGTAAATGAGCTTGTTACATAGCGATGTATCTGATTAAAACAACATAAATGTTCTCGACTGGAACATAAAACCAAGAAAAAGTCTTCTTAATTCCAACACCAGACGATTCCCCTTGGGGATGACAAACAACAATACATACTAGATAAATCTTGAAATACACTATGTCTTTCAGACGCAGTTGTTTAGGCAAACCATATTATGTCCATCTGGTTTTCATACAAAAATGTCATGTTTACAGTAATAAGAATAATAATAAGATAATTTTGGCATACATAACACCATTTACGCAATAATTGTGTTCATTACTTTGCTTCGGAAGAAAAAATACATAACAATAAACAAGTTAATATTTTTAGGTTTGGAAAACAAATATATAGGCCTTAAAGACATGTTAACGGATCTGCGTCAAGGTTGCAAACAGTGTTCGATTGAAGAGAAATTGCCTTGGTGGTAAAACGTAAGATTGTATTGGTTTACAAAACACAAAACCAAGTTAGATCTAGTACGGCTGTGCCGAAAAACAAAACACATTATGACAGTCAACTTCATTTATGTTTTTGTTCGCCACTGTACTAACTACGAAGTTGGGACACAGTGCTTTGCCTCTCATTGCTGGCTGAAAGAGGTAGCTCTGTAGTTTCCAAGGCGTACGCCAGAAGAGTGTACTCTGTATTTGCAATTATTTGGAAGTTGTGAACGACGTTCCTTCTTTTAAATATAAAATAAATATGTGTTTGCATTCAGATCATGCATGGTTGACATTACGCTGAGTATCTAACTGTAGTGCATTTTCTAAATTATATTCAGTGTTTTCATGTTTGTTGTGCATATTTTACAGCAAATGGTTTTACATCACGATGTAATGCACCATGCAAATACAGAAACCGCGTATAAATGATATCCTTGCCGATATAGTTGATCCTTTATTCAATAACTACTTCAAAAAACATCCGGATAAATGTGTTGTGAACGTGTACTGTCTCGCTTACTTGTAAGTTGTAAGTATTCAATCATTGGTCAGATGCGTGTTCAAACCTTCTGTCGCCACCAATAGATTAACTACTACAACTAGTAAAACTTCTTATATTTGGCAATCATTGAATGTATACGAACATGATATCGGTGGCATGATATGCCAGACTATCAAATAAATAAACGTACTATCTCCGAATCGATTAGTTTTTCCTAATGTCTGCAGTTAAAACATTAAGTTGAAGGAACTTTATTTACATGGAATAAATGATAGAAGCAGTCAGTATTGAGCATTAAACGTAGGAGAGTTTCAGGCTATGTCCCGTGTCGGTCGTATGAATAATGTATTTATTTTAGGGATGTAAATGAGTATCCGGATATTCGAATATTCGTTTCTACGTCCGAATATTCGAATACAGATTAGGCATTCGAATATTCGATCAAAAAATACATTTTCGATATAAAAGCTGAATAATAAATAAATCAATACAATTGTATAAAATTAAACAAAAAGTATTATCGCATTGAATAACATTTTACGCGTGAAAATAATATCTACAGGTGTTAATTGACATGTCATGTTGTATATGTGGGGGCAAGAGAGATATAACACTCTGGTGATGACACATAGGCCCTGTAATTATTAGTAAAGCGGGGATTTTTTAAAGCTGGAGTGAACATATTAAAACACAAGAAGGTCGAATGTTCGAATACCAAACTTGCCATTGACATCCATAATTTAGTTGTAGTAAGATCGGTGAGTTAGTGAATATACAAGTACGCGCGCTGTTGGCAACACACACGCCTGTTGTCATTTCACATTTACATTTAGTTTATATCAAGCATTGCGTATAGGGAGCAGTAGAAATAATGCCAACTTCGTTTTATTTTGTTTCAAATGCAGTCATTTACAATCATAATTAGGATACATATATACGACATGCATTGTCATGTTTTCATACTTAAAATAAATATTAGTGAACATGTAAGTAAAAGCAGACCGATTGCATGCAAAGAAACCTTCAATTAAGACAACAACACGAAACTATTGTAACATAAACAATGTAAATCATGCAGAATCAACCAAACAGATTGTCGATATCTATTACTTTGCATACCAGACAAATTACATAATATGTTTCTAAATGATTCTGAACGATTTTACTGTTGTTTAAATTAAGTTGTGACAGGGAACGCCACATGCTCAAGTTAATGCCTCTTCACTCATATCACAGCGAAAAACCAGCCTACAAAGCATTCTGGATTGAAGGAATTTTCTGGCTGATATTATCAAAAAGCAACAATGGATAATTTAAAGGGGACAAAGGGGCAATGGATTGAATGGATGCAATACACCACAGGACAAGCCAAGAGAATGAGTGTCCACGGGCCGAAAGGAGGAGAAATGCTATAAACTAGACTGTTAAAACGGCGAATTATGTATCAAATTAAGAGCTATACCTATATTACATAAGTTACTTACTATACTGAACCAGGGACCATATAGTGTGTTGCAGACTGAACGTTGCATTTCCACGCGATTGAACATCATTTTTTTTACTTTCGATCATCATTTTGAATCCTAACAATAGTCAATAAAACGAAACATTTTTGTTTGGACAAAAAAAGAAATAAAACGAATTTTATTTAGTATATTTCTTTTAGACGGGACGAGTATGTTGCTTATATTTGTCAATGTGGCTGCTGTGGAAACAAGAAATGTCTCCAAATATGTAGGGGGCTTGCAATACTCTAGTACATTCTTGATCAATACAAAGTACTAGAGATGTCAACAAATTGCCATTTTGGACCATTCGACCTTCTTATTTAATAATAGTACATTTGAAATTCGAAGTTTAACTTTATGCTTATCAATTTTGTGTTTTAATCTGATCAATCAAGTTGTAAAAATCCCCGCGATAACTAATAATTTCAGGGGCTAAGTGTTCTTTGAAATATTTGAGGAGGAACTTTTATTGTCACATTTTAAAAGAAACAAGACATTAAATCATGTTCGTCCGGAATATACTACTCTCTGTCATTGAATGACTCGACTCATTGCTTATAATATGTGATGCGTTCTGAAATGAAACGCGTATAAAATGTGGTTTATGCATATGTTTGCTTAATAATAATAGCTCAAGTAATTCCCTGTTCTCTGCCAAAACCATCAATTGAAAATGTGTTCAGATACGCCAAATTTACGGATTCAATTCGCAGAAAGTCCATAATGCCTGATGTTGGCTTCTTTTAGTTCAGAAACATGACAATATCAAAGTACTAAAAAGTCGTTTTGTGAAATGAAATGCAATTTCAGTAAGTTCGAACAGAATCAAATTAGAGAAGAAACAATGTGGATTTTTATATTGATCTTCACAGGCAAACGTTTGAACATTGCTATCACACGAATATCTGCGGGCTTACGATTTTTTCTCTAGAATGCTTCATTAATTAACACTTGTATTGAACGCCCCTGGTGTTACAAAAAAGAACAACAAATAATGTGTGTCAGCACGTAGATTGGTTGTTTGTATATTTAAACTAACCATATATTTAATATTATAACAAGAAATTAGCAATATATAATGCAGATGTTGTATTAGAAGTATATTCCGTAATAGAAAATTGATTTCGGTAACGTACCCCTTATCGAAAGGTTAACCAATCCGCGCCAATGTTACAAACGTTATTCTGTTGGGGAGAAGTTGCTTTAGAGGTTATTGCTAGATTTGATTGGTTAACACAACACTGATATGCAAAAAGCAAAGCCATGTTCGTACGTTTAAGCCGAAAAACACGACTGTTCATTTTCACCTCTTGCCTTATACATATATACATTCGTTTGAACAAATCAGTTATCATGCCGGCAAAATAATATATCAATGTCGGAACAGAATGGCTGACAATCTATAACAACTAGCAGGCAATTTGTTGTTCATTCAATACTTGGTTTCAAACAAACAACCAAACTAAATCGGAATGTATATAATCAATCACATATCAATTGAATAATTTGGCATTCATTATCGTCCTGAGGCAAGAGTGGCTCCAATAATTTATTTAAATCCAATTACAAATATGAATTAGACATATCCCAGCTAAATAAGCATGCGTATGAGTATATGTAATGCCATGATCCAAACGTATCAGTTTGAAAATAAACATATTTCTTCCACCTGATGTAATGTACATTTCTATTTGGTATATACTTTTAAATAAATAAATAAGCTCATTAAAGGTGAGAAAGAAGAGGACTCACAGTGTTGGTTTGCTTTCAACAATGAAATAATTGATTAAAGTGTTTGCATCAGTTTACATTCCAAATGTGGTTAGTGCTTATTCCTTTATAACCTATTGAATCCAATTAACTCACCCGCACTTCGGCTTATGATTCCTGACTTTCATGGCTGTTTCCGTTATAATGTATTCCATCCATTCAACTCTTTTCCTATTGTTGTCCCCCCCCCCGCCCCTCCAAAATCTTCCATAGTTGTTTCGGCCAGAACATTTCTTGTTCCCATACATGTTTATCCTAGCAAGCTTGTCAGTCCCTAATGTCTTTTTCTAAACTGTTGTTTTTCATGAGAATGTGCATTGTTTTATTGCGTGGCGGTCTCTGTAACAACATAATCTCTCTTTTACATGTGTATGGCGTCCGCAAGGACAGGACTTGTCAGTTAATGATAGATTGCAGTTATTTCGACTAACTTCAAGGGAACAAACACGATTCAAAATCTCATGAAAAAGACTAAAACGATGCTTTTAACGTATAAGTCAGCAGTTTCTTGGGAATGATAAATCGGTCGTTAATGATCGGGTTGCAGCCGATATCAATTTGTTAAAAATGGTCAATATCTAATCAATGTCTTTAACATATCTTTTGAAGCGCATCCCTTGTACATGTGAAAGACAATGTGTTTATAAAAAAGGACACGGTTGATATGAAATTTCCAGATACTTTAAGTAACTGTTGTCAGAACTTGCATTCCATTTACATCGAACCCGAAACGAAAGTATCCGCCATGTTCAAATTTCTTGGATGAAATTGACATGGTCTTTTAAAGGGACTCGACTCCAGATAGCAAATTGCAAACAAAATTCTGCCATATTGTTTTGCTTGCTGATGTGTAAACTTTCACGTGGTATATATTCGCTGCGGGAATTCCGTGTTATAACCAGCTCGGCCTACTTAATGTGTATCGTACGAAATGTACTCGACTTTTTATGAATAACGCATTTTTTCGCTTTGAAAACTACATTTCTCCATGAAATATTGTCGAAACTATAATTTAACTGTAATATTTCTCCGACATGAAATTTTGTGTCGATCTGGAGTCGAGTCCCTATATATAACAATAAGTGACAACCAAATTAACAAAACATCGCAGACAAGAAATCAATGTCTGGAATATTAAATGATTCTTTGTGATCATGGTATTAGTACATACTTTGTTATATCTAATTTGAAGCGACACAATTCGTTCTGGTTCCTAATGTTACTATATTTGAAAATTGAACCCGTTACCTTACCGAAATCCACTAAATGTCGGTGAATATACCGACATCCATTTTAGATCTTGAGTAACCAGCAATCGTAAAATCTCGGCTTTTTTTACGTTGCACAACGTACAAAGCTTAGCCTTCAAATTGCGCCGACCATCTTTTTAAAGATACGTCTTGTTTATACGTAAATCTAATGTGTCGTAACGCATATAGTACAAGCAATATACATCCGGGTTTATTTGTTCTATCTAAATTCTGATTCGATCTAATTGTGTTCAGTGTCGTTTACTGCTAAACAGAAAGTCCGTTGACAAAATAGAACTTTCCATTGTTCCAGAGTATTTGATATTATTCATGTGCCTAGATAGATAAACTGGTGTTACAGAAACATAAGTGTCCAGACACAGCGTTTATTAAATTGCTTGATGATATGCAGAGTGAAAGTTAACACGAAAGATCACAATCCTAGACAAGTAAATGGTGTTCCATCTGACTTCTAAATGGGTGAATAAGACAAATGATAAATACGCTGAAGTGTCTGCAAAAAAGTAGCTTTGTGAAAATGAAACATTTATAAGTTCAGGATTTTATCTCATGTGGATTGTCATTCACTCTGCTTCGCATTAATATCTTGTCTGTTTCCTTTTATGTGTCTTTGCATACATTATAACAGCAATGCTCTAGAGAGATTCGTCATGCGTCAAACCAAGGTAATGCTGAACTAGGTGGATTTCTTGTTAAACGCATATGTCTCCCCGATGGCAGTTTGTCGGTAATTGTAATACTGATGCAGGATGTTAGAATACAATGTCGAGCAAACAAGAAATATAGTCACATGACCTTCCTTGGATCAGTTCACCATGAAAGACCATGCACTGTATATGTATAAAACAAACATCAAAGGGCCATATCTCTTGATAAATGATAACTTATCGGAGCGGAACGAAACGACAAGGCATTACAACTACACTTGATGCTGATCAATCCTGTGAAGTTTGGTTGAAATCCAACCAGCCATATTTGAGATAAAGCGCGGACAAACCTCACCATTATGAAACATCAAAGGGCCATAACTCAGTGAAAATATCAGAGCGGAACGAAACGACGAGGATGCACAACTACACTTGATTCTGAACAATCACTGAAATTTGATTAAAATCAAACCAACAGTATTGGAGATGAAGCGCGGACAAGCGAAAAGTGGACGGATGGACGGACAGACAGACACCGAAGACAAAAACAATATATCGCCCTCGGAGAGGGGAGCCATACTTGTGAACATATTTTTTGAAACCGCTGACTCTACTCAATTATCTAATGGCAAACTGGAAACTGTCATGAAATGAGGATCGACGGAGGTGATGATTGTGTTTGACACAACTTACCATACTAAATTACGAGTACCATAACAGCGGCACAGGATATTGTCACTTATTGTCACGTGCAAAACGTGCTATAAACGTCAATACGCATAACACGATTAATTTCATAGCGAGCCGGAAAACAAAATCAATAATTCGCTGCATTACCTGTTCAAATACCGGTATGTGAAATTTTGTGTGAATACATGCATTATTAGAAAAATAATAATACAATATAAACTGACCGATTAGGAATTGTGTTGAGTGTAGAGTCGAGTCCCTTTAAAATATATTGCATATTGAAAGATAAGTACGCATTGTTCTTCGAAACAGATAACTAAATTTAACAGCATGTATACGTTCATACACCATTTACATAATTTGCAATCTTTACTTTACGTTTGACCATCATTTGACCAGTATATATACTGCATGCATTGTTGATCATGGGTCATTTATGACCTCTTCACACATTTATATGATATGTTTTTTGTTGAATAAAGTTCTACACCATTTAGATATATATTGATATAATGGTGACTTAGACATGTTTTGTCTAAACATATTTATTCTTGATGTTGTAAGGCAATGTTGTTCTATATACCCTAAATGATTGTGCTACTTTTGTTTGTACATGTATGTATTATATGTATATGCGTGTGTGTGTGTGTGTGTGTGTAGGGGTATATGCATATTAGGTATATACTTGTATATCTTTATATGTATGTGTGAGTATGTATGTGTATGTATGAGTAAATATATATGCTCATGAATTGTATGGCTCAACAATATGTTGTATTGCATTATAATAATTCTATGTCATACTATTTTGGCTTAAATATGTTGTTCTATAATTGTTATATGTAATATATGCCTTAATGTTGCGGTATATTGCATACACTGTCTCTCCCGAGAACGCATGTAAAAGAACACATGTAAAATTCCTGTAATCTTTTATGTCTATTTAGAAAACAAATAAACAAAAACATGATTTATATCTCGAAAAAATGAAATTTCTAAAATTCACAAACCAAAATTACATGCTTTCTCGCCATTTGTCACGATGCTTATTACTGTAAAAATGATTATTGCTGCTTTGTAAAAAATACTTTTCAGTGTTCAATATGCAAATAAATATATCTATCTATCTATCTATAATTGATTCTTTATGACACAAGATTTTATCGAGAGACTGTTATGATGATGTATATATTAATATACATGCCCAAATTGAATTTAGAAATATGTGGATATGATTCAGAACTGTGCTTACAGACTATACGTGTAGTGAATCGATATATAATGTATTATTAATTCAATGTTTCCAATAGAAATAACATCAAACGGTACTTCAGGACTTTTATGAAGATATAGCGTATAACTTTACAGACGTCACATTCTCAAACCTTAACGCAGTATAGCAGTTCATGTCAACAGATACAGTTGGTTTTAATACTCCTATTATACTATGTCCACTTATTTTTTTTGTTCACGAAATACCTTACCTAAAGACCAACTCAAAAATAAGATCACCTCCAAATTCAGACCACCATTTTCAAAGACATATTCACTGTTTTGCTCTTCATCCAACCTCAATATTTAGACAACCTAATATGTTATGGTCTCGAATGTGGTCTTATTATTGAGTTTTCACTGTATATACAAATAGTTACATTAAAGCTATAAAATATGCAACTACCAGAAAGTGTTTTAAAAAATATGTTGAATAAACAAGGCTTTGATCACTTATTATGTAAACTTTACAGCGCCCACAAGAAAGATTAAGTGAAGCCTGATCACATACTAAGCATACAGAAAACTTAAAAGGCTCTGTTGCAGACGGCTCAAAAACGTCATTGCCTGTAACTATGTCGGATAGATGGACGACATCAAAGTGAATATGGCCATCAATTAAATCGCTCAGTTCTGGATATCGAATACACAACTTTCAAATTTAGATAATAGATGAGAAAAAGAATGTTCCGCCCATCCTTCGCCTTGCTCAATCAATAGCTACACACCACTTGTATCAGTTTCCTTGCAAAAGTGTTTTGTAAAAAGGACAGAAGCCGATATGATTCGGATATTAAATCGACTATGCATCTGTTAATTGTATTTTAACTCCGCAATATATATGGTTTCTATTAAGGGATATCATCGGAATGTAAGAGCTAGATAGTCTACAATTCAACAATGTTCTACTTCATATCAATACGACCTTGCTAGCAATCGTTGGCACGATTCCACTGCATGAACAGTTTGCGTATCATATTAACATGAACTTATAAACCACGTGTGACTTTAAAACACGGAAAAAACATAAAGTGCCTTGTGAGGAAAACCGAACTTGATACAATAAATAAATAGAAAAACACCGATCGACATATTAAACAGGTTTGGTGTAACAGCCTTTCAGACGAAGTTCTAGAGTAGTGGAATGCGTAAGAGGTTACGAGTCCCAATGGCCTATTCTTAGACAGTTCATCGTTTGTAACCAGTTACAAGCTTAGCTGCGGCTAATAGATATCCAGAGGAATACAAATTGAAACAACACGTATAAAACGGTAATAATATTACTCGTGAGTGTTCGCCACAACGCATCCACAAAAAATAAAAAAAAGATTTGGAAAAAAAGAAGGCAATAAATGAAACCTCCTTTTTCAAATATCCCTAATATGTCACTCTTGCAATAATACAATGTATACATTTAATGCATCACTCTCGCTAACAAATGTATTACCACAATCAAAGCAACATAAATTATAAGATTTCGAATTCATTCGGCGTTTTATTTCAATAGTAAAGCGGCGAATAGCACACGGAAGTCAACATTCACGAACAATTCCAATGTTATATGATATAACACGAGCATAAACCCTCGCATTGATTCCTTGCAAATTATTGTAATGTGACCAAAAAAAGATCATGCTTTTATGAATAACTGACCGCTGCTATGTGATTTACAACCTCTTCTGTAAGTGACGTCATTTCAAGAAAACGCAAAATGTGATGTCACTATTTGTAAGCAGGAAACAATATTTACTCCATATGGTCATTTCGTTTTCATATTGCCATATGGGGCAAATATTGCTTACTGTCAGTACATGGTGACGTCACATGTGACGTTTTCTGGAAATGACATCACTTAAAGAAGAGGTTGGAAATCGTACAGCGGCGCTCAAATGCACTTCATAAATTACGCACGCTATATCATATGACATTACCAGCCCATGTGTGGCCGACGATGTCTCATAAAATTGCAATAATGTTTTTTTTATTGAAATCGAGGACTGCTCTTCATTACAGCAATATTTTCTTTGTGTAATTAACAGCTCAGTAAGAGACCTCCCTTATTCCGATGCAGGTTTTGTAAACCCAGCATTATCGTTAATTTCGAATTATTTTTCGTATCGAATCAGCGTCATTTTGTTTCCTATAAAAACAACAACACCACATTCAAACAATTACGGACATAACACAATTAAATTATAGCAGGCGGAAAACGTCTACAAAAAGGATAACATCACCAGGATTGCTGATAAAATATGCATTAGGAAAAAATCAGAACACGATGTTTCTAATTTGATTCATTTAGCAGACTCCAAAAGGCGTAGATGAGTTGTAGTCCCATTGTCAGTTGGTTGGGGATGAGCAAGTTAGTATTGGTTTATAATTACTACAAGGAAAATAAATAAATATCTCCGCAGTTGCAACTATACGGAGCCCCTAAAATGACATTCCATATTCTTTTTTTATTTCGTTTAAACGTAATATTATTTCGTTTAAACGTAATATTGATTTTATTACGTTTAAACGAAATAATATTACGTTTAAACGTAATAATATTACGTTTAAACGAAATGATATTACGTTTAAACGAAATAATATTACGTTTAAACGAAATAAAAAAAGAATATGGAATGTCATTTTAGGGGCTCCGTACAACTAGAAATCTGGCACGGCATATGCAACATGAAATTAAGTCATATTTTTAGGAACACGAAACATTGAAGTCGACACTTTCGGTAGTTGACTTTTATATTAACACCCTGTCGAAAAGGACATAAGATAAAAACCCAGAATCAAACCATTCGAAAGAAAGCATTTATCTATTATAGCCGACATTTTATTGGCGTCAACAGCATTTTCTGGATTTGCATTCTCGTTGTACGATCATGTGAAGTGCTTGAGCATTCTCCGTGTTGCCCGGATTTAGCCCCGTGCGACTTTGTCTTGATTCCCTTGCTGAAGAGCTTTCTGATAGGAAAACACCTCGATGATATCAGCGATATGCCACATATAGTTCAGTTTCATCAGAATGTTACCGGAATAGTTATATTTTGTGGGTAGCTAGGTGTAGAAAGTGTATTATGTTCCGTGGGGAGTATTTTGAAAAGGACTGTGCATGCCCATTAATGTAGTATCATGAGTTTTGTAACGACGTCAAGATGTTGCGATGACGTTGGGTCAAGGTACGGGATATGCCCTATAGTAAACCTTAATATTATTATTTTATCTGAAGTGATTTGTAATTTGTTATGATACTCATGTGTGAAATATGTTATCACGTCATTATGCATAGTTTTCAACCAGAAATAAAAACATGGCAGCACTTTTCCTCGAACTATTTGAACACCCCTCGCATGCAGTCCCGATATGCCTTTTTGCTGTTTAAATGGGTGATCAGTTTAGTTCTTATACACTCGGACGGACTGTCATGGCGTACATTGCATGTTCTTTTTCATGGCATTTATGATGTCATTATTGTATGATGACTAAAATAATTGCGACAATACGCAAACATGCCACTGAAAAGCGCTATGAAATGTTAAAGAGTTCAATGAGTTATTTTCATACAGTATGAAACTTCAAGACCTAAACTTTTTCTGACGTTATCGCAAATGTTCAGCGTGATCCTGTGTCAAGTTCATCCAGTAGTTATTTAATTGCCCTATCAATAAAACCTGAAAGTATGCCGTTTGAACATATTGGAATTGATGGATGCTTCAGAAACCTAATCATCGGGGACTTAATGAATCACGTGATAACTGTATGATTTACACTGATATGTCATTGTATTGTTTGTATTGTCTATAGGCAGCTAATGATGTCGTGACAAATCTCAATATAACGCGTCACATTGTCCGAGCACATTGCCATTTGTACGCATAGTAATAATTGCCAATTGCCAATAGAGTTGTCTCCATTCAAAATGTTCCCAAATGGAAAGGTTTTGTTTTTACCAAAACTCACTTAAAAGCGAGTTGTTATCCGGGCTTTTACTAAAAACTTATTTTTTCTGGTTTTTTTTACAAAAATGTGTGTTTTAATGGAGTTTCTTTGGAAACAAGTGAGTTTAAAGTTGGTTCAAGTGGGTTTTAATACCCGCTTAAACCAACTTACCAAGAAGTGTTTTTTTAGCGGCTTTTTAACTCACTTCTCCGGAAAATGTAGGTTTTTTAAGCCTAAAACTCGCTTTTGCTCACTTTAAGCCAATAATAAACCAAATTCTGGAGAAGTGTGTTAAACAACCACTCTAAGTTGGTTAAAACTGTTTTTTTTTGTATGTTTTTTTCTCTGGAAAACCCATATTTTGCCTAGAAAAAACCTGCTCGGTTAGCTAAAAGACTTTTAACCCAGTGCCAATACTGCCGTGTTTAACTCGGATGAAACCCAGTTTAAAACCGGGTTTTGCTCACTGGGTCCGTAAATAACACTACATATCGCAACATCATTCTTTAGGCTAGATTACTTCCAGCCCCTTTGTCTCTGTTATTTCCGTATAAACACACAACCTTACCAACACTATTGGTCGAGTTTAATCAAAATCATTCCAGTAATACAAAACTCCTTTCTCCGGAATAATGATTAATGTCTGTAAGTCCATTTTTACTATCAAACTAGACGACTAATTCACATTTAAGAAAGTTTTATAGTTTATACACGTAGAAAAAAGATCAGCACCCCTCCCTCCTGAGATTAGATTATTATAAAGATTTGTCCAACATTTGTAGGCCAAGTTGTAACAAAAAAATAGGTCCATTCATGAATTGAACTTTAAAGCTCTTAAGGCGACACAATATGTTTATTTCAGGTTTAAAATGTCACGTTACATGTTCAGTAGTGTGTATAGCCTCCAAGCGCTCGAATGACAGTCGGACTCCGCACCTCAACGCTCCAGAAAGACGTCGGATCTCTTGTAAGGACAACTGTCGCCACTTCCGATACAAATCTGCTTCGAAGGTGATTAACTTTTCTTTGTATATATTTTCACACTTTGTTGTGTTAATTTGTATTTATCGTCGGTTTCCGATATGGGCGATGCCTCCGGAAGAATGTTAGTCATTTTAGATTTTTGGAGCATAGTGCCTGATACAGAAGATGCCCCAGTTCCAGAAGCACCCCTGGTTCTTGTACGTGCTCGATGTAAAGCATCGTACACGGGACCTCGGTTTTTCAAAGTCACGTCCGAAAGACAGTTAGTAAATTTAGCTTTATATTCGGCAATTTTGAAAAATGTGCTGTTTTGTATAAATAAAGTCCCCATGTTTGCAGCATCTGTTTTGTCTTTGCCCGAATGTCGCATGCGAATAATTTAATCAACTATAACACGATACAAATTAGAGAAACTAATCAACTCTGAATGCAAATAAGTTTTGTTTTGTCAACACATGAGTGAGACTTTGTCGTTATAAAGGCGTCCCTGATGGATTACTTGTGAATCATTTCACATTGGCGATAAATTATGCATTGCAAAGCACGTTAGAAGTTTTATCCAGACGGTGAATTAAAATGAACCTAATCCATAACTGGTCTTAGGTTGAAATATGATAAAGTCGTTGTCAATAATATAATGATTTAGTTGACTGACTGTTAAGCCCGTTTTTATAAGGATTTTTTTTTGATTTTTTGTTTTTTTTTGGAGGGGATATATTTCTATTTTTCTCGTAAATAAGTATGTGTGGGTCGAAATAAATATTTGACTTACACAATGCATTTGGAATGACCTATATCTGATTGATAAACACTCTCTCATAGTATCGAAGCTACTTATCACGATCCATATTTGTATTCTTTTATATTAGAAAAGTTCTGGCTACCAATTTCACATCAAGCACTTTCGAAAATGTGAGTTATGCCTCAGTCACATTTCTAAATGTCGCCGGAGGATTTTTGAAGATCGGAGGATTTCACCGATGTCTTGGAGCCCCATCGGCGACCGCACGATATTCGGCCGAAATATGTGAACATGTTTCGACCGGGTGCTGGATGGGCATCGGCCGGGTACCGGTAGATGTAATAGGATGACACTCAAAGCATTGCGTACGGACATTGTACGATATACACAGATCGTACGGAGCCCGAACCAGCTCCCTCCGGGTTTGTGTCTGTCCCTGTCAGGTATCCGGTAGGTATCCGGGTGTAGCACGCCACGATCGTATATTCTATGGAAGTGTATTTATAGAAGGACAAAGAGGATGATGAGTATACTGTGATGGCACATCCAACGCGACACCTAAGTCTTGTTGAAACGCGCGAGATGCGTACAGCCAAATCCGAGCGCCTTATATACCTTGAAGGAGCGCTGGTCGGTGCCCTTCCGATGCATATCCCGAGTCTCGGTCGATATTCATCAGATGACCGGTGGGTGGTCTTCCGATGATCGGACGGTGGCAGCAGGATTATGGTCTCGAGAAAATTATCATAAAAATCACAGGTGACATTTCGATGTCAAAGGTGCCCCAATGGTCCCGCGTCGGTTATCGACTGATGTCCTTAGGGTTTTTAACAGATGGGTCTCCGATGTCCAACTCATAGGAAGAAAATAACTCCGCGCGATTTTCTTCCGATGTGCCCACCGATGCCCACTTTTTGATAGGTGACCGTACAAAAAGGCTACTCTTAGTTTGATATTATTGAAGCGTTTTCGAGTAAAATACGAAAGTAGGGATTTTGACAAATCAGAGAATTGATGATTTTCCAACTAATGATTTTGGTTATGGAATGGGAATTGCATTAGAAGATCATTATATCGACGCAGCCGTACTAACATGCTTTTGCTATTTGCATATCAGTGTTGTGTAAACCAATCAAATCTTATGTTTACCCTAAGCCAACTTCTCTTCAAACGAACAATTTGTGTAACCTTACGAGGAATGGTTATCCTTTCATTAAGGGGTACGTTGTATTACAGAAATCTACTGAATTTCGGTAAAATTACTGAAAACCACTACCAATACAACATGTGCAGTATATATTGCTTTTTTTGTTATAATATCAAATATTAGGTTGAATAAATGTACATACAAAAATCTTAGGAAAATATTGCATATTCAGAAAAATATAGACGATAACATCTCCAGTTGATTTCGGTAAGATAAAATTCTGTTCGATAAGGCCTATAATATAATTATATGACTGTGTTTTCCAAACGTAAAAACATTTACATATTGCACCGACCATATATTTTTTAAGTTGTTTCTTGTTCAGACGTGTTTTCATGTCAGAAATTGTCACAATTGACAGTTTATGCCTAAGTTCTTCTGAGACTGTTTTTCCGGAGTAAGTTTTGTGTTCAGCGACATAAGTCATATTTTTGTCGGCAAGAATTTCATTTCTTACCAAATATGCAAAATATCTTTTACATTTATTAATTATGTAATGTCGCTTTTAATTGCGATGTTAAAGCCCCTGATAATTCTGCCGACAATTCGATTATGAAGGAGAGATTATGTCGTCACAGGATCGACACACGGCACAACCCCCCGGGAAACAACAGTCTGCAAAACATTAGGTAATGAGAATGTGCAAAGGTAAACTATGGGACTATGCGTGCAAAAAATGGTCTGGCAGACCATAGAAACAACCAAGGAGAATAAAGGGGGCAACAAGGGAGAAACATGATGCAATAAATCACGGAACTCGTCAGGAAAGTCATTAACAATAGATCGAAAAGGGGAAAAGACAATTACGTTTCTGAGTGTTTCTTCATGTTTGATTGTCGTACATTCTAGTGCCTAAACATCAACACTGCTTCGCACTCTCTCTATCTCACTCATTTGTTTCTATTTCATTGTATTGTACGTGTTCTACTCCTAAATATTGTAACTTGCAATTGCATCGATGAGTTTAGTGTTCAATATTACTACAGCTGTGTGGGGGATGTAAAAAATCGCCCCGGACTTTGTCCAAAGTGTAGTTGACATTATCTCACTATATAAGATAACCTTTACACGAACATGTAGTTAGGTCGCTGTGGTGTAGTGGTTAGCCATCCGAAGACCCGGGTTCGAATCCCGTTGGCGCCATTGACCGATTGTTCGTGTTCCTCAAAACATGATTTTATAGTTTATTGCATGTAAACATGTCGTTCTAGGCGCGGAGACTATGTAGTCGACGACATTTCGTAAGGAAAAGTACAAACATAGATTCAACATTAGTAAATGTCAAATGTTAACTACGTTATTATTTGACATTCAAGCAATATTTTGCACGTGCTTATTTGGTTCAAACATGCCAAATACGCATACAACTATTATTGTAATATGTTTATAAATGCTTAATATCATTTCTGTCATCTGTAATGGTATTTGTACCGTCTGTAGTTTTCTATAATTACTCCGGAAATAAAGTAGTTGGTTACATTGCAGCAAGAAATAATATAGAGAACTTAAATCGAGAAAAACAAGATATATGTTGTTGTATTTCCGCCCTATTTTATATCGTAACAATCTCAGACCATGCTTCTGGCTTGATAAACACAATCACCTACACTGACCCAAAATGAAAACTTTACACTTTATTGTTCTGAATATTTGTTTTGTTAGTATATATGTTGTTGTAAGTGTTACACATGTTTATCACGATTGCGGATAACGATTATGCAATTGTTTTAAAAATCGCCGGTAAATTCATGCGTCAAAACAGGAAAAACGTTTTCCTTACTTTGCACGTGCGCAGCAACATTGGTTTCACTTAAAGGTTTTACACTGACAAGTAATCATTTGCTGCTTAGCACAGATAAAAAATATTGAATTTGTTTTAAAAATCAATTGCATTTAGTTCATTTCAGAAGATCAGAGAAACCAGGCCATTGGTATGCTCTGGGCGGGGTCAATGGTAAATAACATGCGTCATTTTGGCTGCTCCAGACAGACTATTCATAATCTTGCGAACCGGTACAACACTACCTGATCTGTCAGAGATCGTGCAAGACCCGGTCGCGTACGTGCTACAACGTTACGTACTGATCGCGTTATCATGTTGACTCACCTACGTAATCGTTTTTTACCAGCAACCATTACTGCTCGGCGTTACGGGGTTCATGCACAGACGACCATAACCGTTTGAGACAGAACCGTGTTCCTATTCGTTCTCGTCGTCCATATACTGGACATATTTTGATAGCTCGTCACCGAACTTCCAGACTGTTATGGGCACGACGTCATTTGCTTTTCACGAGAAACCAGTGGAAATCGATACTTTTTAGCGATGAGTCACGGTTTACTGTCAGCCATGCAGATGGCAGAATACGCATCTATCGCCGTAGAAATGAAAGACTTGCAGATTGTTGTATTCAGGAGAGAGAAAGATTTGGTGGTGGCAGTATTATGTGGCACCACCAAATCTGTCTGTGGCAGTCTGGGGTGGGATAATGGGGAATCTGAAAACTGATCTGATCATTATCCAAGAAAATCTCAATGCTCAAGGTTATATCAATGTTTTAAACAATACAATGATATCATTCATGCAAAATAACGGACCTGGCACTTTCCAGCATGACAATGCAACGCCTCACAAGGCGCGTATAACTAGACAATTCCTTGCTCATATTAATGTTAACGTCTTGCCTTGGCCCGCTGTATCCCCATACTTGAACCCAATATAACACATATGGGATGAATCGGGTCGGAGAGCCAGGTCACACATTTATACCATAATTGACCTCCGAAATGCACTTGTGTTAGAATGGCAACGTATATCAAACGCGGTCATACAACGTTATGTAAATTCAATGATGCGACGTATTCTCCAATGCATTCGTAAAAATGGCGGTCACACTGGTTACTGATGCTTCTTATAAAATCACTCAGTCAGTACTTTCTTTTCTCCAAATGTTGTGTGATCATTTACATTGTTCTGGAATTTTCATTTCAACCACTCTCCACTTAATTGTTCATAAAACAATGCATTGTCTGATTTTTTCCCAGTAAATTACATAAACACATTGACATTGCATTGAAGCTTCAATGAAAAAAACATTAACGCCGAATATACAATTATCAACAAAATATATACTTTTGAAATCGATGTAAAGTTTTCATTTTGGGTCAGTGTACTGTGTCAATATACGTATATTCAATGTTGATCAAGTGTAAGTTCCCAGTAAACATCTTTTGCAAACTTTCTCATTTAATTTAACTAAAACATGTTTTGATAACATGTTTCCATTTTGTTCTAATGAGTGTTCAAATTTGTTAGTCTTTCTTTTTCTGTTAATTGTCAAAACCGGCGTGTATTGTATTATTAATCTGCTTAACACTTTATGTTTAGAGAACTGAGCAGGTCAACAATATATGAAATGTGTGACTCTCAACGAAAAGCCGATGAAGTAACGATGGATATCTGAATAGGAATATTTCGAATTGATGTATATGGTGTTTGCTTTGTAGAATGGGCTCCACTGTCGGTAAGGTTACATTACTATACCGGTGTTTCATTTGACCATTAAACGTCGTAGAAAGTGACATTTTGTCAGGCGACAAACCTTACCACTTCGCAGTACATTGGCTTCTAAAAAAGAGAACATTTTGATTTAAACAAAATCTTCCTACCCTAATCATAATAGTATTAACACGTAAAATCGTAATTAAGCTCGTATATGACATATACCCGTTGTGGAATATATTAATTAGTGATACATATCCGTTTATTATTTTAATAATATGCATAAATTATCCTCTATTAGATAGAATTACTTGAGTTGATATAATATCCATATTCTTTCCTCTCCCCCATTTCGGCTCGTGGCTACTACACAGCTTGCTTGGCTTGTCATCCAATCAGTCCTGTTCCCCCTATTGTCTCCCTAAATTATCCATGGTTGTCTTGATAGTTAACCGGACAATTGCTTGCTTCCACATTCCTACGCATGTTTGACATTGCACCGCCTCCGTCCCTAATATTTCGTAGGCTGTAGGACCCCTGTAGTCTGCGTGGGGAGGTTTTTAATTTCTCTTTTATGAATAAATGTATGACAAAACTTGCACACGCCTTGTTAGCTATAATTACTCAGAGCCTCCCACCAGAATGACGCTATCTGTTTCATATAATTGTGTGCGTACACTAAATATGTCAATGAAATGTCGGCGAACTGATATACTAGAGTCTTATGTGTCAGAATTATAAAGGTATTCTTGTGTCCGGAAATTGAAGGTTTTAAATAAGTATGACTCAATCTTGCTCTACAAGTATAATAACAATATCGGACCAGATAAGAAAAAATTAATTGTTCATGTTTTTGTTCACTGTTCCTCTTGTGCTTGGAGTGGCTGTGCACTTTGCATTCCCTGCAAGTATATACATTAATACCGTTTTGAAATGTTGTAATAATACGAATTGGAAACATATGAGCGCCGCTGTACGATTTCCAACCTCTTCTTTAAGTGACGTCAATTCCAGAAAACGTCACATGTGACGTCACAATGAACTGACAGTAAGCAATAGTTGCCACATATGGCAATATGAAAACAAAGTGACCACATGGAGTAAATATTGTTTCCTGCTAGCAAATAGTGACATCACATGTTGCGTTTTCTTGAAATGACGTCATTTCCAGAAGAGGTGTTCCACAGCAGAGCTCTTATCAAAACAGTGATTAATATGTGTAGTATGATACGCGGATGGTGGAAATCATATTGATTCGTTGAAAACACATTATGTCTAGAAACGCAGAATATGGCAATATCCAAGACATGTCTTGGTTTAATTCTGATTTATGGTCACCAGAATAGGAGTTTATCCTCACGTGGGTAAGATTGAGAGACACATTTTCACAGAACATTTGACATTATTCTCTTTTATTGAATATTTCATATTTATGTAAAGTCACTTATGAAATGCAAACATGTGGAACTTTCACTCCTACGTCTGCATTATAGAATTAACTGGATAAGACTAAAGTCGGCCCATTTGCGAGAAGGACTGAGTCTAGTCAACTGGTAAGGATACTAAATTGAAGAAAGAAGAGACTAACTTCAATCCTCATTTTGTCAAAAATGCTTTATTGGTGAAGTGGTTATGGTAATTATCGACTAATGCATTTTAGGTAGCAGATGACACGTTTTCAAGACACATTATTTATTGGTGTAGCTGTATTATATTGATTTTGACCTACGTTTTTGACCAACCAAATGTTGTCCTCGAAGCATGCTTTTTAAAATGTGACCAATCATATGTTCACTAAAGAGGCAGTAAACGGAGTTTTCGTTCACCAAAGAGGCACCCAGTGGGGCATAAAACCGAATGCAATGAGTTAACGCACAGTTTGTGAGTCGTCAAGAGTCCATCAAAGCAGTAGCTAGATTCCTCCACCAGCTGGATCTGCTCCTGAGGTACCTGCCCACGGACAATGTACCAACACTCTTAGCTGGTGACTTCAACATCGATGGTGCTGCCAATTCTACAATCCAGTCCTAAACTACAGAACGTAACCAGATACTTGGGTTTCATACAATATGTAAGAAACCAACAAACAAGTCAGGAAATACTCTGGACGACATCTACATCAATAGGGATGTGTCGTGTTGTGCCGTTATCTCCTACAATTCAGTACACTAAACAGACCACTTCCATGCAGATTATTTGTACACTTTTATGTCAAAACTCTAAACATATTCTTACGTACTTGCAAGTGAAATTGTGATAGAACTAACAACACGGCACATGACTTATCAATTGACATTAAACTACACAGTGTATGCATAAGCCCCTGGAAATGATATCCATCGTAGACTGATGTAGAAAACAGATACCAATGCATTAGGTGATATGTTATTTCAATACAAATTGCAAGCATTATTTACATTTATTACTTGTTCTTTGAACAAATAAATTACCATGCCCATATGTTTCAAACTACCTCGTATCTCTTCATTATTTACAATGCTGTGGCATTTTCACCTTCAGTTAAACATGTTCCAGTCAATTGCTTCCATTGTTCTGTTCAGGCGGCATTTTCTGTCAGTGTGGCTTGCGGGGGTATTAATCACATTCTGTGATAGCTCTAAGTTCACGCTGTAATATGATAGGTTCAGAAAGAAGTGTAATACACGATCCTCCATAGAGATTACTGTTATCTTATATTTAAGCTAATTTATCTCAAACCAAACAATATAAAACTATCAATACTTTTTTCCCGTTTGCCATCGACAAAATAAAACAAACTGCGCAGACAGATATAGCGTCAATTTTATTTTTGTTCGATCCAATTATATTGTTTAACTGACATTTATTTGCGTTTTAATCTCTCAACATTTCCGTCTAGGTGAAACGATTTGCAGTCGATGAACTTTTGAGTGATACTTACACAAAAATACAACAATATACAAATTGGTTCTCTGTGTGGTTCTTGTGACAACGTCAATTGTTAAGTGTGTTGTTATTGCACTTAAAAGCAGTATTTTGTATTCATTTTGTCAATTGGATAAAGCATGCGAAACACTCATTAGTTGTACTCGAAATATGTTCTATTACTGTTTCATTGTCTTTGTCAATGGGTGATTTATTTGAACGATTAATTTACAAATTGAGTTATTCCAGTAATCAAATAGTCGATAACATATTTATGGAGAAATACTATGTTAATTATTCACAGCATTAAGGTAAACAACTTTTAAAGTTAACAAACAAAGCCTTTATGTGACTGGATTTCCGCTCTTCTGTACATGTAAACAATTGATTTGATGAATGTACGTGTGATAAATTCGTCTTCATATTCTCCTGTGATGTACGATCATCTAATCTACAACAAAACACGATTAGCTAAGCACAGCTATTATCCTATACAATCATCGGTTACTATTATGTACAATGGATACATAAGAGTTGAACAGCTTTCAGACAGAAGACGAAACTACTATAACATTTGCTTTTACTTCTTAATTCTAGTTTTCTATTACTACATCGGATGATGCGTTATGTCTCATCTGTCTGTCAGGAAAACACAAATAACTGGCGAAGTCATTATACACGCATATCAGTTGTCGTTATTGTTTTTGATTATCCCATTTTTTCCTCCTAGGTTGTCGATTCCCTACCGTATAATGTATGTACAAGCGATGCTCACCAGCCATTGAAACAGTGTTGTTGTCTCTCTTTGTGTCGTTGTCAGCATCTTTGTCTGAAGATATATTTTCCTAGTTTGTTCATGCTTGATTTTATAACATTATGAATCGGGTTCTTCACCTGTTGTACTACTCTCTCTCTCTTTCGCTTATCCTGATACTTTCATAATCACCCTCTGTTTTATACGACTCTAGCTTGTAATTCTCGCACAATTGATATGTTCTGTTTTTTTAGGAAGACAAATCGAAACTCTAGTAACTGGCTATTCATATAGTTGTCGGTGCAGACTCTGCGTATATTTTAAAATGCATCTTCCCATTACTTAGAAGTCGGTGATATTTGATAAAGTCACCGCAATATTTTTAAAGCGTATCAGTACAATCCTCAACGATCGAACGAAACACTGACCTCTGTAAAGGTTAAATGTCAAGAATTAAAACCGATTAGCTGGATCCGCAAACTCCACTCCATACGAAAGACAATATATTGTGTACACATTTGATTGGTTCAAACCAATTATCTGCGTAAAACCGTTATAAAACCGAATAACAAAATTTACGCAGAATTAGCATTATTGTTGCAGTAGTTCAATATGTTAGGAGTTAAATTAATCATGGCTACATGTAGTCAGGGATATGTGTTACCTAGGGATGGAAATTGCCTACATGTTCTGTATTTAGATTTAATATATAACTATAAATAAACGTGTTCTGTTTGATCAAGGAGTGTTTGTATTTGCAAGTCCGTAATATACGATATTCTCCAATTATCACCGATATTTACTGGTTTATTAATTGCAACAGGGAATTCCCAATTACTTTCCTTTATATGACAGTGGTCTTCTTACAACCGCTTTGGAAATCGCCGAAGTGCGTTTTGAATTACCATTTTCAGTGCATTAAAACAGTTCAGTTACTGTTAACTCGCAATATAAAGTCGCTATTTAATAAAACAAACTCATCAAAAGATGCTACTTATTTATGTTATCCGATAATACCGGTGTTTAAAAAATACCGAATCCGTATATAACCGCCGGACAAAATGTAAGACCGGTATGAAGATTTTACCGCACGTCTCTAGTGTAACCAAGCAATGGGATATTTATGGTGAGCAGTAAGCAATACGTCAAACGAAATGTGTTCATTTGACTATGTTGTTCGATTTTAGGGGGGTAAACGAATGAAGTCGTTGCAAGTACATGTACGTAAGTAAGCTAGGAACCAATGTCAAATATACATTGTTAAATTAAAACTTCACATCTGAAACAAATCCATCCAGTGAGTTAAAGCAATTTGGTGCTAGGAATTGTAATGTTGTCATGATATCCTTGAACTACAGCTTTCTAAATGGTGCTTCATTAGTCTACCACTATCGTAAATAAACTTCCATTTGTCTCCTTAGTGTAAATAGATCGCTTATAGACTTGGTGACCTCTAAGTTCCTAACAGACGCAACAGACGGAAACGTCATATGCATTGCGCCTCAATTGCAGGAGACATGGAATCTCAATACAATTAAGGTTCTTTGTGATATCATCGTATCTACACGACATGGGACACTTCATTTGCATTCGAACTAAGCTAGAGGCTGATTTCAAGAGAACGATCATGCATAGAAATTGCCAAACAAGGATAACATGACATTGATGTATTCAAAAGTAAAACACTGCTTTATATTACATCCGCGTAGACCGATTGTGCAATCTGGCAGACAGTGCATACTTCTATTTTAGTGCATACTGTAAAAACACAAAATTTGTGTCGAATCATTAATTTCGAACAATGTTAAGGATGCATTATGAATTAAAGAGTTACCTTGAAATACACACTATAATGAATACTGCTGGCTATTTATAAGTGGTAGTTAAAGATAATAGACAGACATCTCACCAATTCCATCAGAATTGTTAAAACCAAGCATTTCTGTAACGGAATAAGATATCATAATGCCTAAACGAAATTGTGTCCAATCTTTACGGCTACATTGTTGGTAGTCGTGAAATCACGATACAAACAACTATCATACGTCTGCAACAAAATGAGCAAAATTAAAATTCATCTTTAAACTTTGTGGAAAAAATTGGTTTTGTCATAAAATGATATCATGTATATCTCAAGTAAGAGAAAGAATAAGTTGCTACATAGAACGCCACATACATAAGACAGTGCCCCCCCCCCCCACACACACACACATACCTCCGGGAAAACAACAATCCATAAAACATATGGCACTTGATGAGGTTAATGGGTATATACACTAGTGAACAGAGGGGCAAGGAATGGCCTGGCAGACCATAAGGAACAACTAGGAGAATCAAAGAGAACAAAGAGTGAAGGGGAATTAATGGATGGAAAAGATCACAGGACAAGTCAAGACAGCTGGCAACAATAGGTCGAAACTGGTCAAAAAAGAACCTGAACATTATATAAAGTGAAAAAAATGCACAGGGAAAGGGATATATAACATACATTCAAAACACAAAAAGTAATAATAACCATACAGCTATATGAAACTGTATCTGACAAAATGTAGATATGTTTGCGTATATAAGTTCAAACTATTAATAACTGAGTTTCATCAGTTCATATGTACTGTTGTTTCAGTCAGTATTTGGATATACAATGTGCACAAACAATGTTGGAAATGCTCAAAAATGGGGATGGGGCAGTTTACCGATGTGTTCGAATTACAAAGAATCCGAACATTAATGTTTCGTTTGCATTAACAGAAACCGTGTACTTGACATTATTTTATTGCGATAAACAGCTATGCGTAATGTAAACCATACATTAGGTGCAATAACTGTCAAGTTGTTGATGGACCGTGTTGTTCATTTATGGGTTGCTGTAATAAAATACAAAGTAACTGAAAGTATTGAATGGAAACAGGCGTCCATCTGGCATCGTAAAGTGACACAACTCGGTACAATTGTGCAAAACAAAACCAAAAACCACTATACCATTGTGTCGGAGCATTCATCGTTCCATGATTTCGCAACACGTGAGAATAAAACGAATAAACTTAATGATGTTTTTATCCAAGAACGTTATATTTAAAAGGAATGGACTAGTTGATGATTTCAACTGACTTTGTATATCACATAACAATGGTAATATCTCTTTGTGAACCTTCGTCAAATGTGTTCAGTAGTTGTTCATAAAAATAAATTTCTTTTGGGAGGAAATTGGACTGAAAACTTAATGATTATCTCATTTACTGATTTCCATTCCAAAAGACTGGGGACAGAATTGTATGACCGGTGGCTAGAGTCACTATGCCTGTTGTTGACCATCTTGTCTCTCTGGGGCAACGTATAACTAGGTGGAAACACGTCATGTGCTCTCTCCTGGATCGATTCCGTGGCTTAAATTGTTTCGGTTTCTGTAGCGTTGTCTTTTACATGGTTGAGGATATGACCCGACGCACAACCCACCTCATTTCTCATCCGGGCTTGGACCGGCAATGGCTTAGTTGTCAGAAAAAGTACTGGGGGTTAAATCGTTTTGACAGCTAGCTAGTCTCAAACTTAGCCGCTATTAGGTCATTGATTTCAAACATATATATTGAACAAGTAGGCAGTAATGTATCATAAAAAGCATTTAACCGTAACGGTTACATATCTTATAGCATATATATTGTATACAGTGATAATTACATCAGATTGCGAAATAACCAGAATTATTATTGTTGTCATCCCGCTGCTGATTGAACGGTATTTTCATTACCTAATAAAGACCCGTCTTGGAATAAATACATCGGGCATGTTACATTAGTCTGCGTTCATATCTCGAGTCAATGTCTGTCTCTGATCTGGTTTATGAATAAATGCATGGCATAACATTCATTATGCGTCATTTCTCACAATCGCCCACCAGAGTGACGCTTGCTGCTTCATAACGTGTAAACATCATTCTCGTCAGCACTCGGATATTTCCGTACCACTTCGTTATTCTAATAACACCCTCTAGTGTATGCAAGGCGGAGCACTATGTGGCAAAACTCAACATTTTGTGCGGTCAAGAAATAGTTCTCGTAAAACGGATTTATAATTTCAATAACTAAATAAATTCACATAAGAGATGGATTATCGTTGTCATTTCTAGTTAAACACTCACATATTTCAGTCTTCATATAGCTTAAATATGTGATTCATCAGCACTCCAGCGTTCACGCCGCTATCTTGATATTCGAATGGTATTTCCGAAAGTAATGGTATTGCCTAATGAACATCCGAGGTACTTGACGTAGTTGGCCGAGGTTTTCCGAATGGTGTGAACATACACGACCTTGTCATACTAGTGTCTGAAGGACTGTTATACTGGTATCGTATATGCCAGAATATGATTGTGTTATAGTATCAAACATCTTGAGTTCTGTTATAAATGTAGCATAATTTTGTTCTGCGGATCAACATCTATAATTATTTACAATTACTTTGTCTGAATAGACATTTTGTTATGCCCCCTCCATAGTGAAAGGGGCATGAAGTGTTCCCCCTGTCCGTGCGTCTTTCCTTCCGTGCAAAAATTGGTTTCCGATCAATAACTATTGAAAGGCTTCGTGGATTCAATTCATATTGGGTACATACATATAGGATAATGAAGTGCAGATTAAGTGCAATTCACCAATTTTTTGACGAGTTATGGCCCTTTCTAGACATCATTAATTCGTTTGGATTGATGTATCCAATTCATATTGGGCAGATAAGCATAGGATAATAAAATACAGATCAAGTGCGATTTCTGTTAGGATCCGCCAATTTTTGTGGCAGTTATGGCCCTTTCTGTACTTAATAATTGATTTTCAATTGATATTGCTTCAAAATCATTTGCCCTTTACAAACTTAGTATTTGCATTCTGCTAAAATGCGGGGGTATCCTTTCATCTGCGAATCACACAATATCAGGATAGTTTCCACCTCGCAGAAGAATTAAAAGTGTTACTCCCAGAAACCTACTTGTATCGTCTTAGTGCCGCCATACACAGGCGGCATGTAATATCATACATCTCATTCTCTAACGACTGAAGCATCAGTATGCCAACGTTCTAAAGCAAATCTAAAAGTTCATCTTTTTCATTCTTTCAGATGACAATTGTCAAGACAGATGGTTGAAAGAATACTCATTGATTTGATTTATGCTGGGGTACCCTTAAACCTTACATGCATAACAATTAGAGCTTGTAGATGTGTGCTGATGTCTCAATCATATGACAACAATCAGCGTAATACTTGTTGAATATTCCGTGTTAGAGATCTTGCATATTATAACATAGGGAATATGATGCCATGGATTCATATTTGATTAAACCACAATAGACGTCCTGTCTGTCTACATTCGGCTTTGATCACTGCAATGTTCATTAGAAATTTCTCATCGAAAATATATACTTGTACTTATACATCTGGCCAATACATGATTCCAGCAACTCGAGTACAGCAATATTGAATATCAATTTAGGAATGTATGATCAATAACTATGATGATTACAAATAATGTCCCCATTCTGCAGGTTAGATTGATGGAGAGGTCGAGCAGGACTTGCCGCATATAATGCGCAGCCCAATAAAAATATAAATAAATCGCATTGAGATGTAGTGGTGTGGGGTTAGATGGCGCTCGGTTAGTCGGTAGAGCGCCGTACTAGTGTTATGGGGTCGTGGGTTTGAGCCCCACAATGGGCGCACTTTTCCCCCCTGATTTACTTCAATGGTGGTAGCGGTGTTTGACAGCCCAAGGTGGTTGAGCCTCAAATACCGGAAGGGGGAGGAGTGTAGTTGTGTGGGGTTAGACGGCCGTCCGGTTAGCTCAGTCGGTAGAGCGCCGTACTTGCTGGTAGGGTGGTGGGTTCGAGTCCCACATCGGGCGCACTTTTACCCCTATATTTCCTTTAGAGACATGGAAATGAATACATGGAAGTAACTTAAAAACGCAGGGGAGATAAAGGAAACAAAGGAGACACAAACAGAAATGATGGATGACAATAGGAGTACGGCATTGGAAAGCTGCAAAAACAACACTAGGTGTGTAGACAGTAATATGAGACTAATGACCCACTTTCAATGCCTGTTGTTACAAAAACACAATGTTATTATATCTAATATAAGTATTCCATCATGGAACAAATACACGCATTAGTTGTGTCTTTAATTCCTTCTAAACCAATAAACTACGCATAATTTGGACTACTTTCCCCCGTTGATAATTAAATCGAGTCGAATTGCCCAAACGGGAGCTGTTAAATGAGACAAAGTTCGATTCAATTCTCATAGACATCATAGTCACTACGTATTCGTCAAGAGGCTCTTTATCGTTTGCATACAGATGACTTATTCTAAGTTCAAAGGATTGTTTAATGCCATTCATTCGTGTTGTTAGTGTGCACTCAATTCCTTAGTGTTGTTTATGATGGTACTTCATTGAAAATGACGATAGTTGTATAATAAAATCAACGAACGATTCACGATTCGTCTACCGAGTTATATTGCTAAAATCTGAATAAAGCTAGAGTAAAAATGACAGTAATTTGGCAGGTTAAGCTGTCTGTATATATTGTCTAGGCTTCAATATTGATTGTTACACTTGGCTTGTTATATATGTTCTACTTTGACAACGATTGAGGTCAGATTTGTCACTTGTAACGACTTGGCTGGTCGTAGGGATAATTTTCATGACGTGGGTCTCCACTGTGTCATGTCGTTTGTATCCCGTTTAAAGTCAGCAATATTCGATCTGTCTATAATTGTTAAACTGTTCTGTCTTCTTCAAACCGTTGGAAGTCAGCACTATTCAGATCTGTCCATTCCTTCATGTTGTCATGTATTCTTCAACCCGTTGGAAGTCAGCTATATTCAGATTTTAGCATTCCTTGATGTTGTCCTGTCTTCTGTAGACCGTTGGGAGCCAGCAATATTCAGGTCTGTCCATTCATGCATGTTCTTCTGTCTTCTGTATACCGTTAGGAGTCAGCCATATTCAGGTATGTCCATTCCTTGATGTTGTCCTGTCTTCTGTAGACCGTTGGTTGTCAGCAATATTCAGGTTTGTCCATTTCTTGATGTTGTCCTGTCTTCTGTAGACCGTTGGAAGTCAGCAATATTCAGGTATGTCCATTTCTTGATGTTGTCCTGTCGTCTGTAGCCCGTTGGAAGTCAGCAATATTCAGGTCTGTCCATTCCTTGATGTTCTCCTGTCTTCTGTAGCCCGTTGGAAGTCAGCAATATTCAGGACTGTCCATTCCTTGATGTTGTCCTGTCTTCTGTAGACCGTTGGAAGTCAGCAATATTCAGGACTGTCCATTCCTTCATGTTGTCCTGTCTTCTGTAGACCGTTGGAAGTCAGCAATATTCAGGTTTGTCCATTTCTTGATGTTGTCCTGTCTTCTGGAAGTCAGCAATATTCAGACCTGTCCATTAATGTTGTCCTGCCATTATCTCTTCTGCCTGCACTGCTTCCTTGATATTCTTACATTACCTTACATAAATGACTTTGCTAAACCAGATGAGCGCGTGATAAGGCCGTACAATTTCAACTTACTTTTTGTTCACAATGGTGAAAATGTCATCAAAAGTGATAACGTCCGGTTTGCAGTAAAGAGGGATATTCCTCAATGGTTAGTCGATACCTCTATTATTTTTAACGATGACCTGTGTCAACACATCGGAATGGTGAGACACTTTGCATGTGTACTTACTGCTCGACGAAAAGCTCAAATTTATCTAGTAGTGGACGATTAATTCGACGTATGAAGGAGATGTCGAGTGTCAGAATTTTGTATATTGCATACCTATTTATGTAATAATTCTCAATGATTTCGTGATCTAATATATTGTGCGCCAACTCTTAATGAATATTTGACTCTCAAATAACCCCCATATCTTCATGTATGTTCAATTGTCACCGAATATGTCAGACATTATTGTGGTCAATACACAACATGATATGTTATGAATGCTGTATGAGAGGTATTCATAGTAGTTTGAATTTATTGTTATTCCTTATGGTCGGCCAGGCCTTACTTATGCAACATTATACCTCCTCAAGTGCCTTATGTTTTATGGATTGTTGTTTTCCCGGAGATCTGTGTGGGGAGACTGTCTTATGTATGTGGCGTTCCCTGTAGCATCTTATTCTCTCTCTCCTTTAAACCGTTTAAGTTGTAACGTAAATAGCGTTATAGAAACCATAAATATGTGGCATGTATATGAGTATATACAACAGTAAATCAACTCATTATTCTCATAAGATATTGATATTAATACTGGCTGTCTAGACAGACAAAAGTATTAGAAACAATCAAAGTATGACACCAGGCTGTCCCAGGGTAGTTCAATATTGGAGATATGTCAAAGAAAAACCACTACCGTATTATACGGCTTATGTACAGTTTTTATCGCGTCTTGTGGCGCTGGTGAATAGGGAATAAACAAGACTGAAATCAGTTTTGTTTGCTACAAAATATATAACCACGTGTTTGTTTCAATCTGCAATATCATCGGAAGACGTGCAAAAACTTTAACCGATAAAACGCCTTCATCTTTTTCATAGTATGAGCTGGGCCCGTATTCACAAACGTTTTAAGACTGAATCTCAGAAAAAATTACAAACATTTCGTTTTCATTTAAACGGATACATTTTTGCCTGAATATTTCTTGTTACTCACTCTACACTTTTGCCATGTTTTCTCAAAATATATTGTGTAATAATAACGTAGGAACAAAATGAACATTTACAATTTTAAAGTCTTAGTCTGAGATTCAGTATTAATACGTTTGTAAATCGCTGCATATTATAAATCGCTGCATGTCTATTACTTCTATTCATGTTTTAGATGGATGTTAAATGTCACTTTCCCCATGTGCAATTCGTTCATTTGATATAGTGTTCATGTTATTTTCTCCCCCCTTTTGGCCTAGCTATCTTGACTTGTTCCGTGATGTGTTCCATCTATTAAATCCCCCTTTTCGTTCTCCTTAATTCTCCTTAGTTGTATTTTATGGTCGACTAGGTCATTTCTTGCGCACATGTTCCCCTGCTTAGTTACCTTTGCATCTCCTTGATGCCTGTCCAATGTTTTGCTGACTGTTGTTATCCCGGAGGCCTGTACGACGAGGCATTATCTTGTGTATGTGGCGCTCCCTGTAGCAACTTACTATTTCTCTCTTATAACTAAATAAAGTATACTTTAATTATGTTTATGTTAGTTAATGTATACACGTGAACAAAATAATATCGTAATCCAACTTTAATAGCTGCATGAGAGTATCTGCACCGACGATTCTTATTGGTTTACGGTCAAAATGCTTTCATATGCAAATAGATCACTCAGTAAAGAACAATGACAAGAACCGTCTCAAGTCACTGAAGTACTTCAAATGTAATCAGATAATTGAACGCAATGCGCCGTTCAGCTTTTAATGTGCTAGAATAAGATATTCGTTAAAAAGAAACTCCATCAGTTCTCGGCTACAAAGCCTATGCTAGACAGACGAAAACATACTGTAGAAGTATGTATATCCAATTTCGGGATACATCGAATGGAGTAACGCAAAAACAAATTAACATTTTGCATTCTATAGAATCTGCAAGAATGTAATCATGCTATAACTTATTGTATTAGCTTTTGAATTGGCGGATGCAAAATTTGGCTTTTCCAGTGATTTCATATTAGCGAGGTCTGGAATATGCGATTCGTCATTTTCCGCAAAAAATATACCACGTTGCAATAATGTTTTGAGGAACACGAATTATAGGTCAATGGCTCTACCGGGATTCGAACATGGGTCTCCGAATTAAGTATGATGGCAGGTGTGATACTGTCGTATTACATTTTATTTATTTAGGGTGTGGCAATTAATACATGTTTGTCTTAATCCAAAACTATGATCATCTCCTAAAATACAATTCGACATTAAATGGCATATTTCATACATAATTTTCACAAGGACCCCCATAACTATGCATAACATATAGCAATGACTAGTTAAGTGTATTAACTTAATTAATTCGTATGTTATACATGCGTATGTACATCAAATATACCGTTATATCTGCTCAGCTCTCATGTGGTCAATATTAAGTGCGTTAACTGTCGTTGACCGTAATCTTTTTAGAACTGAATATACTTCTACCAGTGCATATGGTGATAAGGAATTTAACATATGCAATTATCATCGATTTCCTATTTTCATAAACTGTACCCCTTTTTTCAACTACTGTCATTTGTGTGTGTATTTTGTGTAATTAGGTACATGTTCGTACATATATGCTCTGTGCTCCTCTGGGATGGCTGCGACTAGTGTATGTCTTGCGACTAGTCTTGATGAATCTGTTGTAATCTTTTCAATGAATCTGACATGCATGCTTATTGTATTATTTTTTGTCTTTTTTATACATGTATCTACCTTTTTGCAGTATATCGAAACCAACAAAAACTCAACAACCGTGGATGTGTAAGGATCGATATTGTTCCTCTACGATGAGTTCGCTGTCATACTTTAGTTTATTTACTATTGATATGCTATGCGTTCCGCTGAATCTTACGGACGTGTTGAAACGCTGAACTTTGTAGGTTGTTCGGATTTAAAATATGCTTATTAATTAGTAGTTTATCATACATATAGTTTAGTAGTTTCCTCAGACTCACTGGAGGATTTTACGTTGTGATGTAGTTTGTAAGTATATTATTATATATCAATAATACAAGTACAGTTATGCATGAACATGTAATTAATATTTAAAATCAAATCGGTGGTTTTATTTTTAATAGTTTGTGCATTTTATTACCAATGATAACTCCTTTACTGACCACTTTGATTCTCCTAGTTATTCCTTATGGTCTGCCAGGCCATTCCTTGTGCCTCTGTTCCTTAACACATGTACCATTTAACCTCCCTAAGTGCCTTGAGTTTTGTGGAGTGTTGTTTTCCCGGAGGTCTGCGTGGGGAGGTAGTATGTATGTTGCGTTCCCTGTAGCTACGTATTCTTCCTATTTTACATTTCACTTTATTTCCCGGAATCACTGTAACAGTTCTCCTCATATGATAGTTAATATAATAATAGATAAATGCCAGAGACAAACAACGTACTTAAGACATATGAAATAGTTGTTTTGTACGGAAGCGCTGGGGGACATTTTTTACTTAAGACTTATTATTTATGACTTATAACTAATTACTCATGACGTACTTCTTAGAACTCATGTACCTGACAGTGTATAATAATGTGACTACTTATTTTCGGACATTACCGGAAACGACCGATCTTCAATGGACTGGACTCGTCTTGAAATTTACCGATATCGCCTATGTTTCAATTTTTGTCGGGAATCCATTAGGGATGATCTATGTTAATACATGTTTAACCCCTATATATCATCAAACGTATCGTTAGACCTCTTTATCAGACAAAATCAAACAATATTTACCACAAGCTTTTACATCAGATTATGTGTACATTAAAGAGCAGGAATAAGTTGCTACAAGGAACGCTTCATACATAAAACATACGGACCTCACGGACAATAACAATCCATAAAACATGAGGCACTTGAGGTGGTTTAAGCGTTCATTCGGTAGGGAACAGAGACGCAATGAATGGCCTGGCAGACCATAATGAATAACTAGAAGAATCAAAGAGGACAAACAGTGAATGGGGAATTAATGGATGGAAAATATCACAGGACAAGCCAAGACAGCTGGCAACAATAGGCCGAAATTTGGCAGAAAATAACCTGAACACTATATAAAGTGAAATAATTGCACAGGGGAAAGGGAAATATACAACAGCGAATAACAGCCTTGGAACTGTCAGTAGAAATAAGCCACATTCATGAAAACCATTATGATGTGTATTTATAAGGCTTGTGTATATCAATCTTTAAGAATCTGATCGTCACACACTTGCATAGATGTTTACACCAATGTACTGTCAATACACAAATATATGTGCGAATAAACCTCAAACATAAGTTTACATAAGTGTTCTCAAAACATATTAATGAAGATACCAAATGCCCTCATTGATGTTCACATCAGTGTAATGAAGCTGTGCAATTCATGAAACAATTTGATCTGCTGTAAGCTAGAGAATTGTTTGCATATGTAGGAAAGCCATTCATCCCTTTTATCATGTTCATAGATAGTTATTTCTGACTTAACAGTACAACTTCAAACTTGTCACTTAGTATTAAAGATGAATCTGGCTCATCTGAACATAAAATGTTTGAATTGGCTTTATCCAGTATTGTTGTTACATGGGCTAAAACATCTCTAATAAGAACCATTGCAATATAAACCGATCGAAAACATCTTTTTTCTCTCATATTAATAACAGACCAAATTTGTAAAATATTCTGATTGGTAAAAACTGGAAAATAAGTATGATGTACAAACATCTTTCTTCAACAAATACGGACCAATACATCACGAGTTCATTCTTTGTTAATGCATGTTTATTGAGGTTTTACTATAGGAAATAATATTTTTGGTAAACAAATGAACAAAAACTGAGCAATACTTAAATTTCCAGTATCATAACTAAAATAGACCAAAATATAACCAAGAATTTTTAACACTTCGTATTCGTGGTTGATACAACTATAAAAGGCATCAAATTTAACGTTTTAACAAGTGACTTGATCTCCAATATTATATGAAAATATTTTCTCAGTGAGATAGCCTGTCAGACTTCAATAAGTACGTAACTTAATCGTTTGACAAACTTAAAGATGTATGTCTGAACATAAAATGTTTAAAATGGCTTCATCCAGTATTATTGTTACATTGGCTAAAACATCTCTAATAAGAACCATTGCAATTAAATGTCAACATCCTGTAAAATAGCCTGAATGTTAAAATTAAAAGTTTTTAAATTTTATGATGTACAAACATCTTTTTTCAACAAATACGGACCAACACATCACGAGTTCATTCTTTGTTAATGCCTGTTTATTGAGGTTTATACTATAGGCAATACATTTGTCATGCTTGTTTAGGTAAACAAATGAACGAAAGCTGAGAATAATATTACTTTAACTTGCATTGTTTGGTTCCCCCATCTAATACAATTTAGCATTGACAACATCAGTTTTGCATCATGGTCATGTTGCAGTTTATATTGTAAGTCATGTTACAACTTTCCAGTTAACCTTCATTAGGATTTAATACACAGACATATAGACCTAAATTTTGAAATGTTGGAATTTGTTATTACTGCTGGTCTATTATCCGGGTTATAAGCTAGCCTTCTTGGCATGATGTCTACAGCTGATTTGGGAATGAAATCAATAAACATTTGTAGGACGTGTGGTATTCCATTGGATAGGTGAATGCTCCGCAGGTCCAAGATAGGAGTTTCACTGATTAACTCTGCAGTAGTGCCTGTCATTCCCGATACATCATAATTATGTTGTTGTATTATCAAGGTATTTGAGTTTTAAGTGATAAGTCGAAAGTCATAACTCGGAAGTGGTACGTAAAAACTGCTAAGTCAAAATTGTCCATCCAGCGCTTCCGTAGTATTGTCCCATAACGTGGACATACACGAAACCTCATCCGTTTCGCCACATGATACTGAATCGCGTGAAATGGTAATCATTCTAGGATAAACAAACGTACAGTATTTTTATAAAAATCGAATATATGTGAGAAACAGAGAAATTCGTGCCTCTCAGCATAAAAGTCATTGCAAGTACATTCAGTACTTAGTTAAGTTACATATTTTTCATTTTAAACACACAAAAATATTTGTTTATGGTTTGCAATGAACCCTGTGCCTAAAAAACAGAAGGTCAGTGACCTGGATCGTCTGGAAGCTTTCTTATTAGATTCGTGCCCCTGGGAAATCTGCCTCGTTCTGATTTGTAGACAATTTGATGACGTAAAAATATGATACAATATCCAACTGATAATGAGCCCACTGCCGATTAATAAAATCTAAATATGATCAAACCAACTAATACATGGACAAACAATGGACAAAACAAAAGGAAACAAGAAAAACAACAAAGAAAACCCAAAACATCATAGACAATACAACACAATCCCAAAAGGGCTGGATAATAGTTTAAAATTTAAGATACTCAAAGGAACATATTCAGTTTGTTCCGCAGAAAAAGATAATGCCTACAAAGTCCCGAACATAACCCTTAAAGGCATTATCATCTGTCATGTCCTGCCATTTCAAGTATGGTTTACAGATATAACTTCATTTAGACTTAAAACATTAGCGTCCGGCGTGCAGTCAAAACAGGCTCGAAAATATATCAAGTATTGATTTACTTAAAGTCTGATCTGCTGTAGTTCTCAAAGATACATATAAATAATCATGGCATTATACACATACTAAAATTATTATTAACAAGTTAAAATTTGTCTCCTTTCTGGTATGAGAAAACAGGTTTTGGCACAAACTCTAACTAAATCACAGTTGGAAAACAAAAAAAGAAAACTTCTCATCGTGAGACATTGCGTTGAAGTTCGATAAATACGAAATGGCGTTTTCGAACAGTGACGATAACGAGGTACGAATGGCCGTGACAGTAAATCGCTCCGCATACGACTTTTAGTGAGAATGGACGTAAATTCGAAACCCAAGCTATTTGTTCATCTAATTTTATTTGTAACAACGTCATTATAGACACAAAAATATAGCAAAAATAATGATATACAAGAATATGACTATTACAAGTTTGTGTAATAGGATTATACAAAAAAACGATGTCTTGATATAGAAACGTACACACTCTCAGTTTTCATAAGATGCATAATATACATTGAATTAAGAACATGCTTTATGAATTATATACGTTTAATATCTCCTTTAATAACTAGAAAAAAGAAACTTGGCTTACATGTGTTCAAGTATAGTGCAATTATTGGGGATCGATCTAACATATTTAGGGTTTCTGTATGTTTGTAAATGCGCTAAATCGTCAATGGATGTAAATTATTATATCATGAAATGATTTGTGAACGTTAGAAATTCCAGTTACGCCGTTAAAAAGGACTCGACTGATTGGTCATTGCTCTTTAGTTTTTATAATGTATCTATACGGCATGGTTGTGTTTGCACCATGCAACCTAGTATGTTTTATGATCAATAGATAATAATGTTTAGACGAACTAGTTGTAATTACGAATGAATGCATGGCATGATCGGAATATCAATTATGAATATTAGAAACGCTAGTTGTAATTGTTTCTCTTACTGATGAATTTAAAGGTGTAACAATATGCTACGCTACGTCTGGCTTTGTCTCCTTCATTTCCTGACAAAATGTTTAAGGAAGACTTATACTATGATTACGTTCATATCGTTCATTAATTCGTGTCAGAAAATTCCTGTCTGTTTCATTTCTTGACCAAGAAGCCTTATAGTCGTATAGAAGTGTAGCGAGTGACTTAACTACGAAAACCCGGATATGACATTCACACATCATTTCTCTCCTAGGAGTCTCGATTTCAATATTTCCACGAATTTCTAATCTTGATTTGGTGCCCTTTTTGGTGGTTTTTTTACCAGTTTTTATAGGTTTTTACTAAAACATTATTCTTTTCTGGGTTTATGTTACAAAAATGTGGGTTCTGGAAATTAGCGTGTTTAAAGTTGGTATAAGTGTAACCGGCCTAAACCAACTTACCAAGAAGTGGAAAAACTCGCTTTTGCTCACTTTTAGCCAATAAAAACCAACTTATGGAGAAGTGTGTTAAAAACCCACATTTACTCAGAAGAAAATCCACCAAGGTCTGGAAAACCCATATTTTGCTGAGAAAAACCTGCTCGGTAAGCTAAAAGACCCACGTTTAACCCGGTGCCAATAATGCCGTGTTTAAATTGAATTAACCCAGTGGAAATCGTGACATTTCCATGAAAGAAATAATAAAATGTGAATGTCACTCGGTCTTTCGTACTTGACGGATATATTGTTTCCAGAAATAAGGTCAGAATTATTATACATTTTATCTTATAGTACATTGTATGAACAGGATCATTGATTATTAAGATAAATTTAAATGATCGCTGAATATAGTTGTAACAAATAAATCAATTCGAGAGTTATTTAAATAGTAAATCACTTGTCTCCTAACCACGTTGCTCACCCAGTCCTACTGGATTTATGTTAACCCCAGGGGAGACATTGTAGATATAAATTGTCACAATGGAATAAATCAATGAAACAACTTGGGGTGAACAATAATAAACGTATTACCAGCATATTTGTGTGAACACGTAAAAGAGAGAGAATAAGTTGCTACAGTGAACGCCACATACATACGACAGTGCCTCCCCATGCCGACCTCCGGAAAACGACAATCCATAAAACATAAGGCACTTGCTGAGGTTAAAGGGTACATGTGTTTTTGTGAACAAGTAAAATTAAGAGAGTAAGTTGATACAGGGAACGCCACATACATAAGACAGTGCCTCACCACGCGAACCTCCGGGAAAACGACAACCCATAAAACATAAGGCACTTGATGAGGTTAACGGGTACATGTGTAAGGGAACAGAGGCGCAAGGAATGGCCTGGTAGACCATAAGGAATAATTAGGAGAATCAAAGAGCACAAACAGTGAAGGGGGGAATTTATGGATGGTAAAGATCACGAGACATATCAAGACTTCTGGCAACAATAGCCCGAAACTGGGCAGAAAATAATCTAAACACTATGTATAGAGAAATAATTCCACAGGAGAAAGGGAAATAACACATATATTCAAAACACAAAAAGAAATTATAAGCCATAAAAATCGAAAACAATACAAACGCGGAGAATCGGAACAAACACATTGTTTGAATGGTGGGTAAACGAGTCAGTGTGCTGTTTGCGGCAGACAGGCTCAATTACTATACTGAACCAGAAACTTTCGTAATTATATCTACAAATCTCGATAGTATGTATTTACCTGGTACGATCACACTAAAATGTAACCAAATATTCCCATTCACGTTTAGCTAAAGTTTCTTTTTTGGTTCAGTATATAATCACAGTATAATAGTCAGGTGTGCAGGTGTGCAGAGGGTACATGTAAAACAGCCATCAACATGCAATACATGTCCAGTATACGACTTCCGTTGACGTCAAATGTTAATGTTATACCTAATATTAAAACTATATTTTGGTGAGCAAAATTGTAACGAAAGCATACCAAACGTTGTTTGGATGTAAGATGTTCATTTTCCCAGTTTTGTTCAGTTTAATACTTTGTACCAACCTGCCAAGATGTTATGTTATTTCAAATGTACATGCTGTGTTTAACAATATGCACTATTTCGTTTATGCCGTGATTCTTACGTAATTGTTAAATATAAATCAGTTACATCATATTTGTCCTGAATTCAAGAACATACGAAATGGTATGTGTTCTATAAAAGCAAACGTAATGTATCTTGTTACCATACAATATGGTTGACCATAAAACAGTCTACAACATTTAGAATGACTGTACGCCGATGTGTTATGTATGACAATCAATATATGGTGTGCGTGCTTGGAGACAGAGTACTTTACTACTACGTCTGTGAATCGTTTATAATTTCCTGAAAATGAAGAATTACAATTGGACCCCCTGACTTGCTTTTGTTTTTAATGATTCCCGTAATGTGACTTCAAGTCAGACACCGTTCCTAACAAATGCGCTCAACATCTGTCGTCGTGTATTATTTCACGAGCGAGTTTATTCTAAATTGAAACTTATTGAACGTGACGATTCAAGGGTGAGGATAAGGTTACACAAACTCTTCCGACTCTGTGACAAAAATCAATTACCTAGACAGTTGCATGTGCTTGTAAATTTTGTAACGTCTTGAGAGTCAATTAGGCTGAATCTTAGTCACGTTAGGAACTCGATTTACTGTTTCTCGCTCGTCTTTCGGCGCAGCTGTACTAACACGACTTTGCTATTAGCTTATCAGCGTTATGTAAACGTTAATCACTAAACCAACTTCTCTTTTCGTTTATTACATTGACGCAGATTGGTTAACTTTTAGTTAAGGCCTGTATATGTGTTTATCAGAACTAAAAATGATAACGTGTTTATTGTAATGCATTTTCTTCTTCCGATGCAACGTAATGAACCCAATTATTGCAATGGTGTTATGTTTGCAAATAAAACATTTGGATCACGAGAGGGGTAATATTTTTATTACTGAAAACATGACAAAGTTGTTTGGAAAGCGGATGGTCCTCCGTTCCCATACATGTTTACCCTTGTAACTCCCAAGTCCCTAATGTAGTTCCCATACATGTTTACCCTTGTAACTCCCAAGTCCCTGATGTAGTTAGCGTAATATTTACAGAGCATTGCCCTCTACTATGCAGAAATGTTTAACAGAGAATAACATGAACACATATACAATTTAACGAGACATACATATAGAGAGAGATGACAGCAGATTACATAAGCGGTACTATGTTTGTTTTACAGTACTTTATATACAAATTATGAATATGTTGTCTTTATAAGACAATAACATGAACGTAACGAATGTTAACATACAGAGAGTATACAGATACATGGAGATTAGACAACATATAACATATGTAACTAAAATAAGCTTGTAAATGAAATTAACAATGAACAAATAGTAATGAAGCTCTTTCTTAAATAAAACGCTCTAAATTTGCTGTATAAACAAATATGCCAATTTGATTTACATAATATTATTTTTTAGAATTCATTAAAGATATAAATTTGTTGATCGACATTTTAGATAGTATTTAGGTAAATATTTAGCTCTTAGCTCACTGTATTTAGGACAAACCTGAACAAAGTGATACTCATTTTCAATTTGATTCAAATTACATTTGGAACATATACGCATTTTTTTAATAATTCTATACCTCCCTTCTTCAATATTAAATTTATGCGCAGAGCATCTTAGTCTAGTTAACGCTATTCTACGTTTATCATATTTAACACTATATAGATATTTTTCTGTATAAAAATTGTTTTTGATATTTTATAACTTACCAATTTCGAAAAAGAATTTATATCCGAAAACCATTTTTGCATAAACTGATCTATAATTCTTTCAATAATGCAATTTAATTGAACATTGCTAACTTGTTGACAATTCCATATATGATTAAATCCTAGTTCTGAAAACAAAGCTTTTATTTTGAAAACTTGGTTTGTGTAGACCTTAAATAATAATGTATCAACTGAATTTAAAATTTTAGCCCAATATTTAATCATTTTTATTTTCCTAGATACAAATAATGGGAATCAACCCACTTCACCATAAACATCAGTGTTTGCAGTTTGCGGTCTCACACGAAGAACTTGTTTAATGAATTTTAAATGAATTCTCTCAATAAATGGAACACCTCTGTCTACTTATACAGAAAATCATCTCACCAATTGATGAAATTGTTGGGATGTTTATCCCACTGTCAATTGACATGAACATTAATTAATCTAAGTTTGAGTTGCACAGACCATCTATGTTCAAGATATTTCTTGTTTATGATCTTGTCTAAAATATATCACAAATCGAAGATTTAATACATATATTTTTGTTTAACTTTGAAAGTCCTCCATTTCGGTATTTGTGTAACAAATATGGACAATACGCGCCGTTGCTCGACATGGAATCTCTAAGAGAAGCAAGACACAAATGACACAGATCAGTAACGTGTTTGTAGAGCTACGACTTTGTGTAATATCCGCTCATATACTTTGCGTGTGATTGAAATTCTCAAAATGTTCACGTGTGTGCATAATTTATTTCTGCTGAAATCCAAGAAGCACGTATACAATTACTGTTTTACTTAAGTGCCATTGCATGTTCCGTAACACTTTCTTAGACAATGTTGTTGAAAAGAAAGTGTACAGAGAGAAATGATATTCTCAGATTGAAATTTATGCGTCTAAGAAAATAAAAAATACAATTAATGTTGATTTTATCAATATTATTAGACCAATGCTACCATTTTTAGAAAGTAACTCAAAATCACACGATCGTCCTCTGGCGAATCACTTCGCAATAAATCCTAAGGCGACTGTGTGCCGTGACAAATTCATATGGCGATATAATGGTATATACATACTACCAGAGGGCAGTATAGAAGACAGCTCAATTTTAAATAATGATTTTTATAAAATCCGTAAGCACATGATGTATTGTGGCATTTATCAAGTAAGTTTAATATATATTTTAGCTTCTCAGCTTGCTTCTCCTTAAAAATCAGTAAGTACTAAGGCTTAGATAATATTATGAATAATCGATACAAAGCATTTCTGCTTCATACGTTCATTACTGTTTTATGCGTGGTACAGTAGAGACCGGATAAGTATAGTGCTTATAACACTAATAAGGAACTGTTCGTACCATTTGAAGCTTGAATTCCGTGTTTGTCTGTTGGAATAGTGCTTTCATATCTAACTATATGGAAAATATTATTTTACATCAATATTTTGGAATACATTTTAAATGGTTTGTAAAAAAATTGAAACTTTAAATTTTTAAATTTATTTCTAATAAAATATTATGTTTTCTCAGCTGTACAACATTTTTGTTTTGTCTCGTGTAGATTTCTATTGACTCCAATATAAACTGTTGTATATTTTGTAAATAAGAAAAACCTATAAGCTATATACTGTGCGTTTTATTTAATTTATTCGTCGGTAGGAATTTGAAGTATGAAGTCAAAACTGGACCATCTCATTATTTGAATTAAGCAAACCACATCAACACATTTTAGTTTGCAATACAAAATAATAATATATAATCATGCTAAATATCTGGTCGATTTTGATGAAATAAAATAATAAACTGTTAATGTATTCTTTTATAAAAATGTTGACTTGGTAATTGAATCATTTGCTGCTCGTTTGCAGCAAAACAAGTACTATGGAACACTTGGCCGGCTGGTTGAGTTGGTACACCGCTAGAATGCCACCCGGAAGATCTGGGGTAGATTCCCGGGTTGGGTAGTTTATGTTCTGCCGAGATACTGACTACGGTTATGTCCTCCACTAGAGTATTATGCAGTTATCTAGATAGGAAAACATTTTCTCATATAGGAGAATAAAGTAAACCTTTCCAGGTCTAATGGAACTGTTCTGCGGAGGGTATTGATCGTGTTGTTAAGTAACCTTGCATTAATATTTAATTAATCATTTCATTAAAACTAACTAGAAGATAAACTTATCTGTCTTTTATGTGCCCATTTGATTAGTAGATGTCGCCTTGTACGTGATATTTTCACTGGTGGTTGGTTTCGGTAGAGTTATATATATTACTTTGTTATTTTAATCCGTAACTGTTATTCACCGGAATAAGTTAATGACTATTATTCCTGTTGTACAATTTACACTGAATACGATCTGTACTGTGTGCATACACTTTATAGTACTATTTACTTTGTAAAATTATATTTATTGAACCCAATGCCTACAATCTTGAAATAAAAACTGCATACTATATAGTGTATTAACGTTACGTAACAACATAGAAGGTGATTGTTATTGTGTCAATAATAGTAGTACATGGTTTTGATGAAGTAAGTAATTAACAGTATACTACATGAGCCTCGTGTGAGATCTTTATTTGAAAAAAAACCAATAGATTTCCTCGGCTCGAAACATTTCAAGTACAGTAAAACCTTAATAATAAGACCACCCTTAGGACCCTTGAAAACTGGTCTTATTATTGAAGAGGTCTCAATATTCAGGTTAAATAAAGAGTAAAACAGTGAAAATGGACTATTATTTTATTATGGACCTATAATTGAGGTGGTCGTTAAGTGAGGTTTTGCTGTACATAACGATAACTTTTAACTACAGATTGGTTCATGCACGAGATTACTTCAATTAAGTTAGGAATGTTCGATCTTTTCAAAACTAGTGTTTAATGAGAACGTTTCTTAAATCGTAGAATAAAGGACATTCTAACACAAAATGAAATTCGTCCTCAAGCGTGTTGCATAGTTGACATTATGGTAATTATGGGTCTCTTCGCTGTATTAAACTATGAGGGTCAAATTTTGAAGAACTTTTTTCTCGACACAGCCGTTCTAACATGGCTTTACTATTTGCGTATCAGTGTTGTGTAAACAAATCACATCTTACGTTAATCACTAAGCCAACTTCTCTTCAACCAAACAACGTTTGTTACCTTGTCGCGGATTGGTTAATCTTTCGATAAGGGGTACGTTACATTACCGAAATCCACTGAATTCATGTAAAATTATTGAACATTTTCTGAAAGTAGATCTATAGTATAGTTCATGATTTATCTAGTGAGTGGTGTTGATAAGTCAACCATTCGGGAAAATGCCTTACGTTGGAATTAAGAAGGTTCTAGGTGTATGTATGTACCAGTTACAATATTTAAATTGTTTTAATCAGATAAATCGGCATGAAACACGTTTATCGACATGAATGTGTGATTTCACGACTAAATAATAAGTACTGACGAACTACATCGAAAAATACTGTATTGTCGATGACTAATCTCACTACGGAGTGATTTTCATCCTGTCTCTTACGAAGTAACCCCCTTAAAGGTATCGGAGTTACTACATGTTTAGTGTAGCATAATCGAGTGACAAGCAATCGTAACATCTCGGCAATTGTTTATGTTGCACAACAAATCTTAAACCTTCATATTGCAACTAACTTGCTTGCTTCAGATTGCGCCGTCCATCGTTTTTCAATATATTTCTTGTTGGAGATATTTTGTTTTGAAAAATATTGAAAACGTATGTTTGTGTTCTAAAATTCCTGCTGCAATTATTCATTCATGTTTTAAAGGAGTTACCGGAAAATAATGATTAATATTAGGTCTCTATCTCTAAACCATACATTTCTTTCAAATGTGTTACGGACAGACATGAAACATACCAATCAACGAAGTGCTTTAAGTAATGGCTTTCAGGTTTTGAATTGCAGTATTAATCATTTATAAAATCAGAGCATTGAGAATAATAAAACAATGACATGTAATATTATCATTCATTTTTAAGATCGTTCAAAGGATCTAAGTGACGTGCAATTGTCTAATATATTATAGAACATTGAACATTGAATAAGTACATCTGGGTTCATTTGTATGTACATGTAGTACTAAAATGTTTTTCAACTCATTGTCAGAAATGTTGAAGTGTTTTGTGAAGGCTTTATTAAGTAATACATACGAGTCTTGGCCCGCATGACATGTTTGACGTTTCATCTGCATAATAAAGTGCCGCAGTCAGTTTTTACGCCTACCAGGCTCATTTTTTTATCCACGCTGACGGGAATAGAATTTCGATCTGCAGAATGGATTATTGCCAGTCGGAATTACAAACGGGTTAGAAATATTCCTTTAATCATGTAAAGGGTTGCGTTTGAACATTATATTATTCCCTTGATCGTATGTTCATCATGATGTATTAGAATTGTCGTTCATGGACGAAGGTATTGTGCAAACATCTGTCAACTAACCAACAGTCATGCCTCAGAGGTTGGGGATAAATAACTACGGATGTATAATCCTGAGTCACGGGGTCACGGTGCACATACGTGGAACGAAGCATTCGAGTGTGGTGCATTAAAAAGCTTAACAACAAAGGCAAAAATCAATCGTTGGGGTACTATATACACTTTATAACATCTCTATGTACATATACATTTAACAAACGAGATTAAACTCAGACAAAATGCCTCGTATACAGAGAAAGCACATGAATAAGCCAATGGGATTATATGGCGAAACGAGTGAGAAACATCAAATTCTAATTTTTTTGGTTCCAATTCCGTTTAATAGCTCATCAGCGAAATGTTCTCTTAACATCTCTTCCTCATTAGCACCTATTTTATACAGTAGTTACATCAGTAGACCATCATTGTCTTGTCTCGTAGCTTTTTTAATATACCAATTAGATAATATTACCTAGTATATCGTATCAATGTGTCTACCACGAGATAATCTTTGACAAATTGGTCGGGATCATTAGTAGAAACTAGGCTGTAGGTAATAACAGTCACTAACGATAGAAGTCGTTTATTTACGCTCGTTTGTTTCAAGAATGTCAATCTTCTCTCATTGCGTTAACGTCCATTATAAAACGGGTTCACTGCCAATAACTAGCAAAGGTAGTTTAGTGCATGTTGAACGTCACAATTATTCTACGAAAATCGCGAGAAACTATTCCTGTGTAATTCTTTGACTTTATATAGTGTTCATGTTATTTTCTGCCCAGTTTCGGCCTATTGTTGCCAGCTTTCTAGACTTTTCCTGTAATATTTTCCATCCATTAATTTTCCCCCTCACTGTGTGTTCTCTTTGATTATCCTAGTTATATCTTATAGTCTACCAGACCATTCCGTGTGCGTCTGTTCCCTAGCGTATGTACCCTTTAACCTCATCAAGTTCCGTTATTGATTGTCGTTTTCCCGGAGGTCTGTGTGGGGAGGCACTGTCTTATGTATGTGGCGTTCCCTGTAGCAACTTATTCCTTCTATGTAAGAACAGCTTTATTTTCTTTTTCCATTTCCATTGTATGTTCACATATGAATACCTCAGTAACGCAAGATAATTGTTCAGTCTACAAACACTGTTATTTATTCTGTTTCATTAGGGTGATGGTAGGACAAGTTTAACACAGCTCCAGTGTTTGTTCTTGCCGCTGACCGTTCCATAGTGGACTCAAATGTCTCACCCATCATTTTTTGTAAGCGTTTCGTGGTCCCTTTGCCCTAGTTATTGTCTACATGTATGTACATGTTTGCTTATGTCCATGTGCTTTTGGTGAGGCTTTGCACTTTGTATGTGGAATATCCTGCTTCCTTTTTTATTTTCAAATCAAAACTAAGTTTATTTTACCATTGAGTAAGTTTTGATTACTCTTGAATAAGACGAAGCCGGTTCTGTTTATAACGGATTTTTCTTAAGTTAAGTACACACTGGTCAACGAACTCTTACTCAAAGAGCCCGATCAGGCCAAAATTGAAGCATAATAACTTTAATGTTATACCAGCTCAGAGGTAATGCATTTGTTCACCCATTTGCCAAGTTTGAACGTGTCGGTGAATGTCGTTATACAGACATCTTTGTTGAGTTAATATTGGATACAACAAAAATAATCATATTTACGCCCACAAGTTTCACAATAAAATCGGTATCTCACATTCGTACAATCTTCCTAAATTGCACAGCCTGAAACACTTCTCAGTTGCAGTAATAGAAGCATGAGGATAGTTCGTCTGCAATTAATGGGAAATGCTTGCAATTAAATCGCGCGTTTCGCGTTTCACAATGTCATTTGGGAGTTCAAACAATTATATTTCATTTGTTTTCAACTAAAATGAGACCGACGTTCAGCAATAACGTTTGTTATTTGAATGGACTGCTTTCAAGTTCTCATACATGGCAAACCAACTAATTTTAACGAAATTAGCAAACATTCTGAAATTTTGTAGTTTAATTGTTGACTCTTATAACTTGTAGTTCTTGGTTCTTTGCTCTTAAAAACAATTTAGTGAGATATGTTATTCAGTAAAAATTTGACTGAGATCAAGCATTTACTGTTTCGGATATCCATTTTATGTGTCCCTGTTTTTATTTACGTTTTCGATTTAGCTAGCTTTACCCTTCAGCCATGTTTAAAATCAGATTAGAGATTTTGTCACAGATCGTCCCAAGAGAGTATTTCTACTTTCACCAATTATTTATGTTTATCTTCTGTGACATTTTGTCGTCTGCACTGTTTATATTTCAAGTATTATCATGCTTTTTGAGTGGCTGTGCACTTTGTTTATGGTGTTTCCACATCGACATATGCGTTACTGTCTATTTAGTAGTCTAGTGAACATATAGTGTAAATAGAAATTTGCAAACTTTTAAAGATATATTATGCTCATTTTTTTGTTAATTTGTTTACCTAAACAGTAATAAAAATTTACTTTTTCTAGTTAAAACTATAATAAATATGCATTATTACAGAATATATTTATAATGTATTCCTCTGTACTTGTCGAAAAAAGACGTTTGTATCATCATAAAATTCAAAATACTTCCAGATTTTTAACAAGCGGGTGTTTTTACTAGTTTTGATAGTTACTAATATGATTAAACAATAATAATAATAATGTATAGTCTATGTAACGACAATACTGGATGAAGCCCATTAAATAAATTAGGTTCAGATTAGCCAGATACGTCTTTAAATATCACAATAAAAAAGTGGCAACAGCCCCACAATACCTTATAGTCTTAAAGAGAGATCTAATACGTAACTACAGGGAACGCAACATAAGACAGTGCCTCACCATGCAGATCTCCGGGAAAACAACAATCCACAAAACACAAGGCACTTAATAAGGTTAAAGGGTACATATCTTAAGGAACAGAGGCACAAGGAATGGCCTGGCAGACCATAAGGAATAACTAGGAAATATCCTGAACACTATATAAAGTGACAAAATGCCCAGGGGAAAGAGATATACAAAACACATTCAAAACACAAACAGAAATAATAACCATACAGCGAATTACAGCCTTGGAACTGTCAGTAAAAATACCGGAGGTTTAACTCGAATTAACAGCTGGCTAACCTCACACTTAATCGCGTTATGGTCATTGATTTCCAACATAAGACATGAAACAAATAGAGAGAAATGATTACCATCTGACCTCCTTAAACATCGTTTAGGACGAGTTTGTAGTCCTTTCAGTCAGAAAGATGTGTGTCCCTTGTGATCGTGATGTTTTGATAATGTCAGTTATTCCTCTATTATTGCTTTCTTTTTTGAAAAAGTACGAACTATTCTATTACGTTGTCGTACCCTGATGTCACCTAATATAGGCCATATTCTCAAGTGTCTGAATACTGTCTTTGTCTTATAAGTATAAATATTGTACAGTAAGCCACAGTTCAGGATGTTTATAATCTTAACAAAATATTATAAACAAAATGATACGTAAAATAGTAAAATAAAATTTGTGTTATTTGTAATAGTAAGAGGATTATGATAAGTGGAAATTGGTCATATATAAATACAAACGTGCTTTACTAAGAGTGTTCAATTTAATGTAATTAATGTTTATTTGATGAAACTATATAATTATAATAAAGTTCAGGGCGCCGTTTCATTAACCTTGTTAAGAAACTTCTTAGCTTAAGAAAGTTCTTAACAAATTCTTTGCTACGAAATTTGTCATTGCATAAAAATATGGCCGACATTGTTATCTATAATGTAAACAGTCGACGGGTACAAGAACATCACTTGAAGAAACGCTTTCTGCAAAGGTTAACATAATTCCCAAAAAACTTCTTAAATCGAAAGATAAGAAAATAGTTCAGATAAGAATGTTGATGAAACGGGACCCAGAAAAAGCTTAGTGCGTGAAATGATTCAATAAACGTTTTCTTAAAATAATTTAACAAACTTTGTGTTTATTTTTTGGTTGTTTAGTGGGTTTCGCTAACTTGAAGAAGCCATTAAATTGTATTTTAAACAATCATATCAGACATTTCCAAGGTTACGAGACAAATTGTTTATTTTAAAGATATTTAAATTTCTTTTGGGTGACATTAACGTTGCTTTAATATGTTTGTGAATTCTACGAGGAAATAAGGTTTGTTTAGGTGATGAAATCATTATATTTGTTATTGCTAAATACAATTATGGAATAACGGCTTAATGCACTTAAAGTATTCGTTTATAGAAATCGGACAAGCCTTTGCAATAATGTGTCAATCATATATCCCACTTGCATTGCATTTATGAATTCAAGGCGCCGAGAGAAATAATAGAAAATACTTTTCTTGAAAATGCCATGTATATATCATTATGATATAAATAAAAGCATACGAGGCCCAGTGACAAATATTTGGATCAACCCTCGTATACTTTGTTCCTTCGCCTTTCGTCTCGAATCAAAACGGATTTAAGGCAAAAAAGATTCGTTTCAAATTATTAGTAGTCACATACAGAACAAGAAAAAAGATAAACGGCGTAGATAGAATGATGTCTTCCTGTATGTTAAATGAAATAATGTTCTTGCAGCATGGTGAAAAATAAATCTCAAAAAAATTAACTCGGATCTACACCTGTATCCTCTAGTCATTCACCTGTCTTACTTGTATCAGGGTCATTATATATATATATATATTTGCTGTTTTCTCGTAGATTTGTGCCCCTAAGCAAATAAGTCATTGCAAGTTAATCATTAAGTAGACAGTTTACTCACATATTTTTCAATTTAGACAAAAGAAAACATTAATGTAAACCATTACAAAGTATGAAGCAACATTTGTTAATGTTTTAAAAAAGCCCGCTTCGAGGACAACATTTGGTTAGTCAAAAATGTAGGTCAAAATCCAAATTATACAGCGCCGCTGAAAAACACGAGGGGCATTTTTAGTATGACATATAACTTTAGATTTCCAGTGTTGAACTGAGGGTTCTTATCAAATCCAGTATCAAACGTATAGCAGAATGTAGTGAACATTACCCCATCGTTGTGTGGTCATTAATATAAATGTTTTATTTAAAAGAAGGCTGTCTGCAGCATGTTAAGGTATTAAAGATGAAACAGCTTCAAAACGCAGTAACTTTTAAAAGTGGTTGGAATAGTAGTTTCGCTCTATTACAACATGTCGCCCAGTTATTGTATTCAGTAAAGATTGTTTCAGTTTTCGATCATGATATATTGTTTTGTTAAACTGAAAATGTTCAGGATGCGTACTCGGAATCATTTCAATTGCAACATAATTTTCCTCAGCATGCGATTTCAATCTTTCTCAGAGTGCTTGCCTGACTCCATCGCTTGTATTATCTCGTCCATTTATTGTCCTTGTCAGATTGAATTGTTCGATGCGCAAATTGCCTTCATTGGTTATATAATGCATTGTATATTCCGTTTTTGTCCTCGAAGTTATTGTTTTACTTCTGTATTACCGTTCCAGTAACTGGAGTGTTTTTCCTTTTCTTTGAGTGATTGAATCAGTCGAATAGTTTTAATATGAACGTAACTCAAACAACACATTAAGCGATCATGATATCTTTCAATGTTACCGTCGCGTGCATATGCAAGTTAATTGCCAGCTAATAACTGACATTCCATTTTAAACCAGACTCAATTTCCGCTGCAAGAATATTTCTTAGACAAATTCTAAAATGGCGGAGATTTGCGTAGTGATTTTGTACTTTCTTGATACTAAACAAAACCATTTTATAGCTGATCGTAAAAGATACATTTATTTGTCTTAACTAGGAAGAAAAAGACGTCTGGAGCATAAAAGTCTATTCAAATTACTGCTTACAACATAATCAGCCATTACAAAGCCGGTGAATATCAGATTATTTCCTGGCAATTCGTTTACAAAATACAAGGTTCCTTAATGAGTAGTTTGCATACATACCCTATATTTTGTTTGAATTATTCGAATACTTTTTTGGCCGAATAAAAATGTTTTAAAATAACCGAATTGGCTTGCAACCAAAATTATGTCTTACGTTAAACGATTTTCAGAGGACGTTAATTTCACAAATGATGTATTCGTTCAAGGGGTGCAATTTGCAATGGGAAATATGATAGGAAAATAATATAAATTAAAAGATCAATATGTAGGAAGGATGAAGTTAATACAGGGAATGTCACATTCACTTGAAATTTCTCTCCAACGTAATGGCAACATCAACATACAGCCCATTAGGCGTTGAGGAGGTGTAAAGGCAAACATCTAGTGGGATGGAGCAATAAGGAATTTTATGACTTATGGTAGGAGGGGATAAAAAGAGCAATGGAATCCATTACAGGGTAAATAAAGTAAAGCAAGTCTGACAGAAAGGGGGTGGAAATTCAGATTTAATATGGTTTTTGCCCACGGCTTTTGTATCCATGCTACATATCAGATGCTATGCATTCGACCCAATTTCCAAAAAGTGTAATTTACTACGAGACAAGTAGTTCAGCACAGGCCACTTCAAATGCATCTAACGAAAGCTGAACAATTCATTGGAAACCCCTTGTTAATAAATGTTTCAGGAAATGGTCTTTATAGCTTAATGGTTTATAACTTTCATTATGACAATGATAAAAGGCTGATGTTTGAGGTCCATGTATCAAAATTAAAACTCATATACAGTATACTGCTTTAATTTCTATTTTCTAGAAATGTTCTTCTAATAAAAATGCCAAATCAAAATGAGTTACTTTTTTCTAGTTTAATAAGGCTGGATTATTTTGAAAATTTACTGATATATGTGTAGATCTAAGTAAAAAAGAAATTGAATTTGTTTGCACATTTTGAGTCACGTCAAAATTACCCATAGAAGCTAAATGTCATTGGATTGAAAATGTTAAAATAATTACGATTTTATAAAAATATTAAGACATTATTATGAGAATGCTTTGATGTACCATGGTATTTGCAATAACGAGTTAACCGTATGTATTGCACTTCAATCATTTTATACCTTATAACAGACATACAAACCAGCTCTGTGTTCAGTTACGCGAACGTTTTGTATTGTATCCCTGGCCCACCGTATCACGCTGCCTACCAATGGGAAACCAAATTGCAAAACGTTACGAAACGTTACGTAACGATAGACTCAAAGACCTTTACTGAACGCAGGGCAGTTTATATTTCTGTGACCTTATAGGCGGTAGTGGAGTGGGGTAGAGAACGCGTTAGAAATAAACATGACCGATTAGCACGCACGGGGGGATGCAATTCTGACTATTATGCCTTGATAAATGGAGATGTCACTCGGAAACTTGATCATTTATACGAATCACTGGATATCGTGTTTGACTGCAACCTATAGACAGTTCTGACGTATACACCAAAGGAATGTTGAAATTGTAAATAATGATGTACATAATATACAATACATGTCATTAACTCTCATAGATGAAGGTAATTTGTATTTGCAGTAAATATATTTGCTGTTATACCAATCATAATGTAAACGTTAATCACTTATTTCGTCTATAACAAACTTGTTCAGACTTTTAATACCCCTCATAATTTAAAGCGTTATTCGATTATTTCATTAGTGTCCAATATAGCAATAGTTTTCAGACATTTTTTACCAATCATTGCTTCAAGAATTTAATGTGTGTTTCTTAAAATGTATATGAATTCAAACAGAAACGGTCGTATTGACAATAAGACCCCTCCGGGTGCTCATGCATACTAATTGACGGTATACAACAGAAAATAATGGTGACAGACAACACCATACATCTAGATACATGTCGGCATTATTCTAGACTCATATTCAGGAGTGTTGTTCTTGATGAAACAATGTTATCCCGCTTTTATTACAAGAAACGTAGTCTCTAATAAATCATATTACTGGATTTATTAGACTTTCATTCAAAGCTGTCAATCTTTATTTAAGAAAACAAGAACGAATTGGAAATAACAGATTATCTTTTTGCTGAGTTAACGGTAGGGGATTGAGAGTAACATATTACATTTACGTAACCATCAATATAACTATACTAGATTTTACAGAAGAAGACCCCACATTAATGAACCTTTTTCACGATAAACAATGAACAAGGCTTATAACCCTGTGCAATTCTGTCACTATATATAGTGTTCAGGTAATTTCCTGCCCAGTTTCGGCCTATTGCTACCAGCTGTCTTGACTTGTCCTGTGACCTTTTCCATCCATTAATCCCCCCTCCTTCACTTTCCCCTTTGATTCTCCTAGTTATTCCTTAAGGTCTGCCAGGCCATTCCTTGTGCCTCTGTTCCTTAATATATGTACCCTTTAACCTACTTAAGTGCCTTGTGTTTTATGGATTGTTGTTTTCCCGGAGGTCTGCGTGGGAAGGCACTGTTTTATGATGTGGCGTTTCCTGTAGCTACGTATTCTCTCCCTTTTTTACGACACCATACATCGAATCAATAAGTGTTTTCGACCTAGATCTGATTTATTCATTCACTATAAGAATACCAGTGAAGTGTAGTTATATCATAAGAGTGTATTTATTGATGTATATTATTGCATTTGTTTCACTGTATTATAAATTCTCAAACTATACCAGTATGATGTTGCCTTTCGTGAAATACGTCTGTTCTATGCTCATGTCTCACTTTTATAGTTTATCTTAGGGATGTACGTACATAATTCATAAGTCTGTTCTTAACTATTCATTAAAAGCTTTTAAACTGTAATCAGTATTGTTTGTAAGTAATAGTATGGTATCAAGACATGCGAAACTGCCTTTGTTTTTTTCCACCTGATAACATACTATTAGGTATATTTTACTAACGATTAGTCAGTGTATTTATAATATTACGTATGAATTAATTTTTTCACATGTTTGGAAAGGAATTACATTCATGGCGACGAAAATAGTTTTGAATTTGTAATAATTTGCAATAAATAATCCATCTAACGCCTGACATTCATCTTAAAAATCTTCCCAGTCACTAAAGGACTGTAGGCATAAACTTTTGTGCGACACTTTCTGACCATGAAAACACATTTGAAATACGTTTTTGAAGTAATGGAACCTTATGTCATTACATTGTCTTTATTATCATCGGTACTGTACCTGCAGCAATTTATTATCTCTCTTTTATTCATAACATACCCTGGGCAAATTGGCTAGCGAAACTGCATAGTACATAAATATTCATTAGCACTTCTCGACCAATGAAATGTACGACAAGAGCAAGAAGGAATCTCCATTGTGAAGAGCTATCAGCAAATTAGACAAAATGGCAGCAACCATTGAAAAAAAGCAATTTGAAAGCCGCAATTTCATCCGTAACTGCTCGACAATTTCCGTATCGCATGAGGTGTGTGTCATTCGGCCAATCAAACGACTGGATTTCACCTCATTCATTATTTATGAGTACGAGATTTTTGCAGTCAGTTTTCCCAGGGTATCATACATGTTATAAATAGCCTGGGTACCGAGGATGGATTTTTCAAAGCGATGTATCAGCAAGTCCTCTGCGATCTGTCAAATCACTACTTTCGTTGTATAAGCATGTCAATATTAAACTAACAGAAGGATTTTTTATGACCTCGCAATTTGATAGATGTTGAAGGGGCATAACGTGTTTCTCCTGTCCGTCCGTCCTTGCTGAACAATTAATCACGGACAGTTAGTTACGCATGAAACGTTCAATAGATGCAATGAAAAAAATACGAACATAATTATACTCAGTACATTTAAAAAAGCACAACCACACTTCTAACAATTTCATTTTAATACTTTCGAAACTCATTTTTTATGAAATATTTGTCGATTGTCATGACCTTTAGCATACAAGGAGCGTACACATGCAATAATATCGTGTCAAATTTTTTTTCTTCTTGTATCCTAAAAGTCAGTCAGTTAAAATTTAGAAATCCCACATCGTGCGTGATTAAATGTAGTCCTACTGAGTATATTATGGAATACAGAAAGTATTTTAGAATGTTGTGGGCCGATATGTTATCCTGGTTTCTTGTTTCCGAATTGTACTTCTAGAAATAATTTTGCAATTTACTGAACGCTATAAATAATAAAACAGAAAACCATAAACGAGAATTGAGACACAATGTCAACTCATTGTAAGGTATCAACAAACAGCAATTTCTTTGCAATGGTTTTCAAAACAATCGCTGTGCAAGTAATTGCGCAATAAATTTTAGAATCTGACAAAATCAGCGGAAGGTACTCGTAGTTATGTTGTCTCTGTAAATGAATACTCGGGGTCATTCGGAAAAACTCGGCCAACTACGTCAAGTGCCTCGGATGAACGTTACGCACTACTTTCGGAAATACCATTCGAATATCATGAAAACAAGATTGCGGCGTGAACGCTGGAGTGCTGATGAATCTAATATTTAAGCTATATAAAGACTGAAATATGTTAGTTTTTTAACTAGAAATGACAAGGATAATCCATCTCTTACGTGAATTTATCGAAGTTATTGAAATTATAAATCCGTTTTACGAGAACTATTTCTTGACCGCACAAAATGTTGAGTTTTGCTACATAGTGCTCCGCCTTACATACACTAGATGGTGTTATCCGAGTAACGAAGTGGTACGGAAATAACCGAGAGCTGTCGAGAATGACTCGGGGTATATGCTTATAGTTGTGCATATAAAGTCATTTGTCCTGCACCTCGGACTGTTGCTTGCTTGCGGAAAAAATAATAACAATACTATCTTTATTTATAGAAGGTAACATGTAAAGATGTAGACAAAAACATTAGTACAATTCTTAAAAAAAACATGACCTTCTAACAGAATACAACATCAATTGAAACACAATAATATTATAAAACACATTCGTTCATTCAAGACAATCACTCTATAGATATTGTAAAAAGAAAACTTATGTTAGGATATTGCATATATATGTGTGAAATTAGTAGCAGCTGTACGTTTTTATATCTAAAGTAGTGAACATATACATGACTGTACTAAATTATACAAATATCTAATCAGGTGCTATTTATAGCTTTCATTACAAACTTACTAGAATGTAGACTTTTTAAAAATAAATATGATTTTAATGCTCTTTTGAATGTATTTACTGACGAGACGGATTATATATTGTTGGTAATTGTATTCCAATTAGTAGCACTTACTTTTATGAAAGATCTGTACATGTACATTTTGTATTTTGTTTTAAAAGTTGGCGTGACTAAGTCATTTTTTTACTGATCTTAAACAGTATATAATATTGGATGAAAACAATTAATAGTAAGCAAGGAACACTAGAAAAATACAAGACAATGTTGACAATCTGGTACAAGTCTAAAGTGATACGCAAACATTATGTTTCTAGTGTACATCAAATACAATGAATATAACCTGGCTTACTTGTAATGTGAACTTGTATTGATATCTTGGAACAGAATCTATGTAACAGAGCGTTCACTATGCCATGTGTGTGTAGTTCAATTTACAGCTAGATGCTCGCATTCAATCAGTGATATTCTCCATATCAATTAATGCAATGTGATTCCTTTTTTGATATAGAAATACATTGTTTGTATAGAATTCGAAACCTTTTTAGTATTTAATAAATTAATGCCAAAGTGTTGATACGAGTTGTGAGCATTGATAACCCTTTGGGAATACACGCTTGTCCTAACTAAAAGCTCAGACATCAAAACAAAACTATAACATATCATATGGTGTGGAGTGGTAATAACACTCATGTAATATTTTCGATATTTCACTTGTGAAATAACAACTCACGTATGTGTGACGTCACAACAAAGCAAGCGTGACGTAGACGTGCTCAAATTATGTTGGCGTTGTTTAATACTTATTGTATACGAAGTATGACATTTAATTTCATTGAAAATTAATGTCTAGTTAATTTGAATATGATACGTTATATAACCATTTGAGTTCGTATCTTGTGGTAGAAAATTAAAAAGATTTATTTTATAAAAGACCGATTTACACACGTCATACATTGCTTGCATATAAGGTGGTTAATGAAATGTTTTGATGAAAAGAGACGTTTGTATTATCATGAAAATAAAATAAAAATGAAAACAAGCGGGTGTTTTTTACCCTGTTATGTCTATTAGTAATATGATTAAACAAGCTTGTTTTAAACGGTTGTACTTAGCAATGGTTTAAGACTATGTAACAACAATACTGGATGAAGTCCATTAAAAGCTTTTAGGTTTAGATTAGCCAGATACATCTTTAATGACCGAAACAAGACTAACAACACATTTATCGTTTATAAACGTAAAGTAATATTATGCGCATAATATTCATGTTTTACGTAAACCAATATGAAAAATGATTCCATCAAGTTAAACATCAATAAATTTAATATGCATTATCAGTGCATTTACTAATCATAATTATATTCATATTACTGAAACAAAAAAGAAGCTTTCGCTAAACTTGAATTGGAATATTTCGTTACTGTTTAGAGTGATCGTTTTGAAATCTGTTTGTAATTGTGAAATCATTTATTACCAATTCATTAAACACATTTCATCTGGGAAAATTATCAGTTTCATTATTTTTTATTTCAACTTAGGTATGGTCAGATTTGAAATTCTGATATCAGTAACGTGTATGACCACCGCGTGAATTGATGACGACTTGGCAGCGGCGTCGTATTGAATGTACAAGCTTGTTGATATCGGATTGAGGGATCTTATTCCAATCTTCAAGTAATGCATTTCAGAGCTCATTGATGTTACCAGGTGGATTTGGGCGTCGCCGTAGACGTCTATCAAGATTAGTCCAAAAACGCTCTATCGGATTTAAATCCGGGCTTTTTGAGTGCCAGTTAGCGTAGTTTCGCTGAATATGAAGCCATGCGTTTGTAGGAGAAGGAAAACGTGAGGCGCTAGGATATTCTTCCTGTAGAGACGAGCATTTAATTTACCCTCAATGACCACAAGTGGTCTGGTCGCCGTCTGAGACTACTAACTGCCGAATAGATGACGCAACTTGGGTTGCCACCTCTTCACTAGAAAGTCCTGCCTCCAACATCCCAATAGATCTTTCCCATATTTGTTTTGGAACCCTCGACATTGAAATTCAATAGTCAGGCTTTTTATTTAGCATTTTTTTGATAATTTTCTGACTGAAGTTGTCTTATGCAATATATAGAACTGAAAGTATTTTCTACATGTGGATATACCCACCCCGTGCGTGCACGTGGAAATGCCTTTTTTGGCCGAATAAGCTGGCCTTGTTTTACACCAGGTGATTATCTGACTGATTGTGCAAAGTAAAAGGCCAATACATACTACTCCATATACAGGTTCATATATATATTACAATTAGGCTAACCATGATATTTGTAGATCGACTTTACGGAAAAAAATTGTTCAATATGTAAATGAAAATTGTATTACATGTATCTTCTGAAAAAAGTGTAATATCTTTAAAATTTAACAATTGGATTCGTTTAACACGGTATGTGTGTGCGTAATTTAAATTAGAAATACAAGACAATGCTTCGGTTTAAAGAGTTTTAGCCAATTTAGCAATATCACTGAATGAAGCCATTTCAAATAGTCTGCGTTCAGATGGGCCTTCTACATCATTAAAACTGCGAATTCCAATCTTGCGAAGCACCACGAGGCAAATGAGTCTGGGAATAGAACTGCAATTCAGAGTTCATTAAAAATAATGTACTCAATACCACATATTTTACAAAGGGTTGTATTCTATGAAGTTAGTAATGATACTGCTTGATGAATATTGTATTTCTAGTCGCTTTAGGGCACATAACACATCAACATAACATACCAATTCTTTAATGTACCAATTGACATGGAATTTAAGTACATCAGGGTTGATTTCAAAATGTGAACATAAAGGATTGAGTTGTTACAGGGAACTCCACATACACAAGACATTGTCTCTCAACACAGATCACAGGGAAACAGCAGCGTACGAAACGTAATAAATTGAGGAGATGTAAGGACAAACAACTATCAGGGAATGGGGAAGTGATGGAGGGGGACATTAAGTATCCATCTGCTTATACTGTCAGTGAGGTGATATATACCCCAGAAAATAGCCATATTGCTTTTTAAGTAATATGTTTGAAACTACATAATATAGCAAGATGAAATGTATACTGTTTTTTTAAACAGTCCTTCAACTAGTACTGCAATAATTTTGTAAAATGTTGAAAAAATAATGAAGTTACTGAACTTTAGGTACTGTCAAATTGTACATGTTGTCCGGTAAATCAGGCTAATTGCACAAGCGTTAATTTTGCAAAAGAAACATATGTATACAAAGATAATAAGCAAATCTATTTCATGCCATCAAGAATTTAAAAAAAAAAACACATAAAATAAAGTTGTTATTCCAAAATAACAACAACAGCAACAAGAGGAAAATCTAGATTTTATATTTTTATTGATATGGTTTTGAAAAAAAAACTCGATAGCATCAGCTAGTATACTTTCTCTCCTTTCCAAAAATACTTTTAAAATTTAAAAACACTTGAACAGAATTGTGTGTGCATTTGCCGGAATGCAAAACATCATCAAAAGTCATTCTACAAGTACACATTTACTATACAGTGTAAAGAGTTTATCTATAAATGTGTATATTGATAAGCTTGTCAAAACACATGGCGATGTTACCACCTTAAGGCAATGTATAGTTGATTACAGACGGATGGCTTCGATCTAACATTACATACTAACAGGCGACCATCCAGGACTTCAGTACGGTGTGTAATATTTAGTAATATTTTGTTAACGTATGCTTAAATTCTTAAACGCGTCCGTATCATTGTATTTATTTTGTTTCGTTATTCGGCCGATGGATCTGCTTAAAAATCACATGATAATATAACTGGTAATAACACAGCATTGCTGAATGGCAGGTATTTCATGGATCGTATAAGCACTGAAAGAACTGAATCTGTCAAACATTACACTCACTCACTGTCAGGAGCTTGTTTGTTAAAAAGGGTAAACAACATTATGTCACAGGGCAACATGATTGATTTGCTTATAGCGTGTATATGCGAATTGTTCATGGACAACTCACGTGAGGTATAATATTACTAGTTTGTACAAACTGTGGGTGTTAGTAACACATTATTTTAATCAGTAATACGTTGCAGTGAATCCTTTAATAGAAGTTTAGCCAATGTAACAGCAATACTGCATGAGCCTCAGATGAGCGGAAGTTTCCTCCCTGTCGTTTTAAATTAACTGTGTACGGATTCATATTCATATTCACGTACGTGTGTCTTCGTTTGAGTACAAATAAATATACGTATAAATGTATGGTTTACCCATATCACTAAACTATGTATCTATTAGCATTCAAAGTCACCTTTAAAAGTAATAAACCCGATATATTCAATGAATAGATGTTACGTATTAATAGCATCATTAAAAAGACAAATTGCATTCGCTAAGATGTCAATTTGTATAAAAAACACAAAAAGTACCAGAGACCCGTAAAACACCCTCACGCTGCACGAATGAAGTATTATTGAATATGACATTGTCGACGTAATTATGTCCACTTTTGATCTTTTAAACGTAAAGGTATTTACTGAATATTGAGGAAGTTTGTTATCGTACTTTCAAATGCCACTCTAAAGATAAATATCCATGAAATGGCTTTTATTGTTAATAGAAGTCTTCATATTTCCTTCTTTTCAGAATCATCTTTGTACGGTGAAAGTAATAAGCAGCTGATTCTCAGAATATTTGAAATTTGCAGTATCAGCAGTAAAAAATGTTATGCAATATTTACATAAAAACAAAAAGTAACGACCTTGTAAAATGTTAAAGCTGGTTTTGGCACGAACAATGGATACAAAAAAGAGTATAGCGTGTTTGTCAACATTAGACTTGTAATGGGATGTTGAATCTTTATTGTCTGCTTGCTCAATTATGTTTTATCTCAGATCGTGCAAACTACAGGTCTAATCACATATTCTATGTTTAAGTTTTTTTGTTTGCACATTTCCCAGTTTCTGTTTCCGCGTTGCAACAGCACACTCAGCTAAAACTAAATTCAGCTATGCAGTACCACAGTTCGTGTTATTTTGTATCTAATGTATACTTTTTTTTATTTCAGATTCATTCTACAGTGTTGGTACACAAGCTTGGCTTACACGTTATATATAAGAGATAGAATAAGTTGCTATGAACGTAAATCTGAATACTACTTTGTAGTTTTGCCTCATGATTCACGTCCAGATTCGATGGTAACGTTGCAAATAACTGAGCTAATTAGCCATTTGAATGACATCATCAGTATTTAACCAATTATTGATAAATCATACGCATCATCCTACGTGTAGGATATCATATAATATATTAAAGTTGCAGAAATATTTGCTTTTAAAACGTAGTGCAATATGAAATAATGCAATGATTGGTTTACAGTACAGTTCGTGAATGCAGGTCAAACAAATAGTTAGTGATCAGATTTTAAACGTTCCGTGGATGGTCGGAAATTTCGGACCTGTCCATTGCTCAAACACCATCTCCTGCATTTGATGAACATTGCTGTACGATGACCACGGAAAGCATTATCAATGTGACTCTGAACACACCCAAGTCAGAATTCATTGCGAACTCGGAGTCACGTGACATCCTCACCGCTGTCATTGGGTTCCTGTCATTTTTCAGCGTGTTGGGAACGTTCGGTAACGTTCTAGTGTTGTATGTCTACGTTCGAAAACGAAACAAACTTGCATCAACTGTATTCATCATCACATTGGCTGGGACAGACTTTATAACATGCGTCATAATAATACCATATACTATTATTTTGGAATATGTGACATATAACGTTCGGATTGATTTTCTGTGCAAGCTGTACATGTTTCTAATCACGTCCAATGTTCCTTTCTCGGCCTTCATAATGACTGCCATTGCTGTTGATAGGTATCTGTGTATCTGTCACCCATTCACCCACATACTTAACAAGCGTATGGCGAAACTAGTGATATCCATACTAGCCTTAATTGCGTTCACACTGGGCATTATTACAGCTCTCAACTACGGAGTGTATCACATAGCGGCTGGTCAGTCTGTTAATTCTAGTGATTCCACTTTAGACATGAGCTTAGATGTTAATACCACCGCTCCGAACTCATTCGTAGGTGATACGGCTTATCTCACAGGCAATATCAGTGGTATAAGCATAGAAAACGATGATTCCGACGAAAGTACTACGTTACATGGCGCTGGTGAAATTGTATATGTTGGAGTGTGCCAACCGAATGGAATATTATTCAGCCTACAGTTTACGGATCTTTACCAGAAAGTTTATTCAAGTTTTTTCGTCATAGTGATTGTTGTGGTAATAGTGCTTTATGTTCTCATATATAGATTTGTGTCCGTGCGAAGGGCACGCCGTCGACGCATGCGCAGTCGAAGCTCAATGTACTCATCGTGTAGAGAAACGGCAGTGTCTTACGTAAACACGAGAGCATCTGTCAACAACGGGTGTGTTAAAACTGAAGTAGACATGGATAGTATCATGGATGATAATGCTGAACGTCCTAAAGTTGTAGAAAAGAATGAAAAGACAGAATGTTTACGGAGGATGACAATCAGAGAGAAAGGTTTAGTCGCGAATATACGTACGGCGTCCATGCTGTTTGTGGTGACAGCCGTATTCATTATAGTGTTCTTACCAGCATGGCTAATGGCTCACCAAGTTTTGCCGTACAATATGCTCATCTTTTATATGTATTTTTTCTATAATGTTGCTAATCCAATTATTTATGCTTTCATGAACAAAGCATTTAGGCGTGACCTCAAAGATGTGGTCGAATGTCGAATAACATAGTTATATCTAGATGTTGTTGTTGTTGTTGGTTAACACGACTGTTTTACAGATGGTCGACATTCTGTGCATAAATCTTGTAAACAGCTTATGATGTGATATATTGTCTTAATAAAAACTGCAATGTATATAAATGTATTTTTCGAAATATGTATCATCCTAAATATTGTTTACAAAAAATGCAGGTAGGTATATAGTACACGTTCTTTTATATATCTGAATCATTGTTTACATAAATAAAAATTACAAAACATTGTATTTCGTAAAGTGAAATATACAAATCAACCATTGCTGCTGTTCACAGTTCCACCTCTTACAACCAGCTGCTGTGTTGAATGATGGCTGCGCTATGTGCAATGTGAGATATTGACGACGGGTAAGTATTTGCTATTTTTGTTGCGTTTATGTTAATGTATACATTCAATTTGATACTTCGACCTTATGTTATATAAGTATGTTTTTAATTTATTTTACCATTTACAACATCGACGTACCAACACCGCATTAAAAAACCATTTACATCCATACGTACCGTACAACAGCTGTGGAGAATCTTCCTTTGGAATGGGCGAATTTCAATTACTCTTGTGATTTGTTGTTCTAGAGAGGATTAATTGGTAGCACATTTTTTATCGGGGGAAAATGATAATGTTGTTGTTGATGAGAAGTCCACTCTGGAGAACTATTTCACGTACATGACAGCAGCTACAGGAATATGGCATGTATCAATGCTTTGTCCCAGGAGGGCGATTAAGACCTTAGATAGAAAGCTTTTCATGAGAGAATTTGACAGGCTGAAAGTCCCGGGAAATAGACTTAAGGAATTTGATACAATCCGGATGTGGGAATTTAGAAAAATGCTTTACTTTAGGATGGAAATTTATATTTAAAAAAATGTTAACTGTCTTATTGTTGTCTTATCCCCCACGGTCACTCCCCCCCCCCCCCTCTTAAGACAATATATTGATATTGATATGCTTAATCGATTGAGGGGAAAAAATAGTGAATGCCTTCATACAAACATATTGAACAACATTGCATTGTCTCTTTTTCTTTCATGTTTCACAAAACCACACTTATAAGAGACCGATACAGCTAGTATGTTTTTTATCCTGAACAACACACCGAGTTAGCGCAAGCATAGGAAATATCTATATTGGAATTGTGTTTTGCACTTCTTGGAAACCTTTAAGAAAGGTGCTAATGCAGTGTCTTAGAGTACACCCCTATGACATTATTAACTTTCTCAAAATTATCACTTGGCTGTTTTAGTAGAAAATAACATTCGCGGTTTTCCAGCATTCCCAGTTTGATATATTGTATCATAAACAAAGACGCAGACGGTTAATAACAACTAAGTACCAATTTAGACAACATTTTAGTGAAATAACACATGGCGTGTCATTAATATTGCTTTGATTTGATGGCCGTCTGTAATGCGTCGTTATGTTAAAAGTATCATTTCAGAATCTCTAACTTATGGGATACACCACTATCATTTATTTATAATGGTATTATTGTCGTAACTCTAAACGTTTATTGACTTTGTCTATTTCATTAGATGTTTGCACATGCTTACTTAGCAGACTTGTGTCCAAATGAAATAAAAACAAATACTAAATTAAGAACGTACTCTAGTAAAGTATATTGATTCAATTCTAATAAAGCTGATATGAGCGTGACGTTATTTCCAGAAAAGGTCACATGTAACGTCACCATGTACTGACAGTAAGCAATATTCGCCCAATATGGCAATATGAAAACGAAGTGACCATATGGAGTAAATAGTGTTTCCTGCTTGCAAATATTGACATCACATGTTGTTTTTTCTTGAAATGACGTCACTTACAGAAGAGGTTGTAAATCTCATAGCAGCCCTCATATAGTCATTTTAAAGTCTATTAGTACTTTACATACTGTAGAAACTATGTGGTATATACTATGTTTTAACTTCTTGATTATTATGATACTCTGCAGTCGCAGTTTCGGTGGGAGAAATAGTAGATTTTACAATTTGCCTTTACAAGTCCTGATGTTAGCAAAATATTATATCCTTATGTATACATTGTTGAACTAATACACATGTTCTCAAGAAAATGAACACCCAACAAAGTCTATTGTATATCCTTATCACAATTGATTTACATTCTGTAGCTGATGTCCAGACATCAACTTATTGCGCAATTATTTTCGTATTGTGATAAGTATAGACTAAGTTTAATAAGGGAATATGGCATTAAGCCCATGCCTTCACACGACCAAGTAAATTCATACATTGATAAGCGAGGGCTGATCACTAAATTCGATGACAACTTGTGATGTAAAGAAATACCTAGAGATATATGCGGAAAAAAACCCAGAATGAGGTTTATGTTTAATACATAACATTGTAAAAGTTCATATCAATATTACAACTGGTGTACAACTTATAAACATAAAAGAGATACATGCCAAATTGAGTTTAAAATATATGTAAAAACTGGAGAATACTTCTCATAATCTTGAGCTGTGGTGTTATTGTCACACACTGTTGCTATGGCGATCGATATCACACGCTTATGAACGATATATTAAGAAACAAACTTTGCGTGGTGCTTCATTTTGTTTAATTTTTCATGGTCACAAATTATTTCGAAAATTGATATTTATAGTAAAAGCGTAGATCTGTGATTGCGTTTAAATTACACACAAAAAAAACGTAGCAATACAATCACAGAAACATCTCAGAAATATATAATGACTGGTTATTAACAAAGTGTCTGCATTGGCTTTTTTCTTTAGAATATTGGAATATCATCTGCATTATTCCTGGCTTCTCTGACTCGTTAACAACCCCAGGGCCCGTATTCACGAATGTTTCAAGACTGAATCTCAGACTTATAATTTAAAATGGTAAATGTTCATTTTGTTCCTACGTTATTATTACACAATTTATTTTGATAAAACATGGCAAAAGTGTAGAGTGAGTAACAAGAAATAGTCAGACAAAATTTCATCCATTTAGATTGAACGAAAACGAAAGGCCGGTAACTATGACTTTTGCAAATTTAAAGTCTAAGTCTGAGTTTCAGTCTTAAAGTGTTTGTTAATACTGGCCCTGGTGTCATTGCCACAATTAATTCTGTCTCATTCTGGGCAAAGAAATGTATTCATACATTGACTTGTTACGCTCACGGCCGCCGAGGATGGCAGAAGAATCCATAAGTAAGACTTCCTAATGAGCCATTACTTTTTCTCTCTTCTACAGATGGCTAGACCATAGTTTCAAACCACCCAAATTGCATTTCATTTCACAAAAAGGCCGCCTGTTAGTTTAATATTAACATAATTATAACAGTGTGGTTGAACACGTGACTTTTTTGTTTACTAAACGGCACGAAAAACCGGCGGCCGATTTGCCGGAATGCGTGCCACAAATGAATCGGAGACATTTCGCCTCGCTTAAATTTTGTGGCACGCATTCCGGCAAACCAACAGAGTTCTATGTGTCAATATTGGCATCGATCCAACCGGATTTTGGATGACAAGGTTATAGGATATTAAGAACTATTTCTAACAAACAAAACTGCCAACATACGTACCGTTTCGTGATCCGCCGCCAGCTTTTCGTGCCGCGTAAGTAAACAAAATGTCACGTGTTCAACCACCCTGTATTATCAAATCCAAAGAAGCTGAATTTAGTCATCGGATGAGTTTATTATAAGTCCTAAATTGTCTAAATGCCATAAAAATAGTCAGTATGTAGTAATGTGGTTTTCACTGTCAATTAAATATTAAACAAGAAATATCTTGAAAAAAGATGGTCGGCGCAATTTGAAGGTTAATATTTGTTGTGCGACATAAAACATTGCCGAGATGTTACTATCGCTGGTCACTCCAGATTCAAAAATGATTTCGGTAAATTTATCGAAATTCAGTGGATTTCGGTAAGGTTATGTGCCCTGTATCGAAATGTCAACTCATCCGCGTCAAGGTTACAAACTTTGTTCGGTTGAAGAAAAATTGCCTTGATGGTTAACGTAAGATTTGATCGGTTTACACAACACTGATATGCAAATAGCACCGAAAAAAACAATAACCATGACACAAGTTGGCATTTACGTGATATTTCGTCTTACTGCCTAGCGAAGACATTTGGTGAAATATAAAAAAGTATTAAGGCCCTAAAGTCAGATATCGTCGGTATGAACAATCAACTCTTTGTGCCCTTAAATATTATATAAATATCAGATGGCTTCCTGCGCGCCAGTACATATTGTTAGCATGAGGGAAATCTATTACCGAGGCGAAGCACTGGGAAGCAATCTGACCTCTATATTAGTATATCGAACGAAATATAAATGAAAACAATTCAACACTACTAACTGTTTGTTTACAGTTGTCGTCATGTTGTCGTTTGGAATAGTTGCAAGCGCCGAAGTTACTGATTTAAAACGCATTTCAATAAGCGTCTACCATCATGATCTTGGGAAACTAGAATTGTCTATTTTTAGCCATGTGATAGTACACTATCACCCGGTGAAAAACGTACTGTCAGGGAAATAGTACGGACTGATTCATTATGAGTATATGGAACTTCAAAAGGCAAAGTCACGAGAGGTATAATGAACGTCAATATCGTTTGGACATACGGTTTTATGAGCCTATCGAGTAATTCCCCTGAGATATATATATTTCCTACCAATCACCAAGACAATTGATATCTAAAGTTCACTAACGCATTGTGAGAAAACTGTCTACAATACTAAAAGCTGATATCGCATATAACGGCACTGTTAAGAGAGAAACTACTTTGCAAAATACTTAATAAACATATAATGTTTGACAAATCTACGGTCTGGCGAGTCCTAAATGTCACACATCAAACACCAATTACATCCGATACGGTTAGATGTCGTGCTGTGACGTGCTAGTCTACATTTACCGTTTTATGTTTTTTTCGATTTAGCCAAACGAATCCCTACTGGGTCGAGTGGACGACACGTTAATGAGGTACATGGACAGCTGTTCGAATACAGAGTTTGTGATAGAAAATGGTAAATTCCTGAGACTGCTTTACGACCATTTCTAGTTTCTAATTTCCGTTTTGTTGATTCTAAATATTCTCCGTGAGGCCAGATGTTGATAATTATTATATAAATACGAGTAATTTCAGAGATGTGGATGTTAGTTTTCAATTCTCCTGTTTATTTATTCATCTTTTTTCTACTTCTACATGATGTAAATAATATTTTCTTTTCTTGCTATCTGTTTGTGTATCTGCATGAATAATCTGTTATGTAAACTATATATCCCCAGGGCCCGTATTCACAAACACTTTAAGACTGAAACTTCGACTTTGACTTAAAATTTGCAAAAAATAGAGTTATCGGCTTTTCGAATTCGTTCAATCTGAATGGATGAACTTTTGTCAGAATAATTGATGTTACCCAATCTACATTTTTGCCAACTTATAGATACATATTGTAATAAAAACGTACGAGCAAAAATAGCTTTTAACATTTTAAGTCTAACTCCTAGTTTCAGTATTTTTTGCTGACAGTTCCAAGACTGAAATTCGCTATATGATTGTTGTTTCTGTTTATGTTATGAATGTGTTTCGTATTTCCCTTTCCCCTGTGCAATTCTGTCCCTTTATACAGTGTTCAGATTGTTTCCTGCCCATTTTTGGCCTATTGCGGCCAATTGTCTTGACTTGTCCTGTGATGTTTTCCATCCATTAATTCCCCCCTCCACCTCCCTTCACTGTCCACTTTGATTGTCCTAGTTATTCCTTGTGGTCTGCCGAGCCATTCCTTGTGCCTCTGTTCCTTAATACGTGTACCATTTGATCCCCTTAAGTGCCTTATGTTTTGTGGATTGTTGTTTTTCCGGAGTTCTGCGTGGGGAGGCACTGTCTTGTGTATGTGGCGTTCCCTGTAGTTACGTATTCTCTCTGTTTTAAAGAGTTTGTGAATACGACCCCAGAACATAGGGGCAATAAAGTTTTATATTACATATTTCACTTAAAACAGATAGATACTTAATATAATGACTGTAGCTAGCTCTGGGTTCCCTACAATGTATGTATTTAAATATTAAGAACATTCGAACAACTATGTACGAACTGGCTCGTTATTCGACTCCAGATATGTATTCGCGCAGACCTGTTTCGAATGTTGATGAGTTCGCTTCGAGGTATGTATTCAGATATTTAGAAAATTCGAATAACGATGTACGAGCTGGCTGGTTATTCGACTCCAGATATGTATTCGCGCAGACCCGTTTCGAATGTTGATGGGTTCGCTTCGAGGTATGTATTCAGATATTTAGAAAATTCGAATAACGATGTAAGAGCTGGCTCGTTATTCGACTCCAGATATGTATTCGCGTAGACCCGTTTCGAATGTTGATGGGTCCGCTTCGAGGTATGTATTCAAATATTAAGAAAATTCGAATAACGATATTCGAGCTGGCTCGTTATTCGACTACAGATATGTATTTGCGGCGGACAAGTTCGAATGTTGATGTCAGTGCTAGCTCTGGGTTACACATTACACATCTTTGATGTTTATTGACTTTGCTACAATCACAAGTGACCATCGTACTAACATGGCATTATAATACTGTTCATGGGAATTAACTCTAGGTATACTTACATCTTATCACGCACATTTGAGTTTACTCCCTTTATAACGCATAATTGGTCGGATAGTATATAACTTGAACCTACGTTTTTCGCAATTTCTCATATTTTATTATCATTGTTGTATGTCACTACGAAACAGTTGAATTCATTTTTTTGTTTTGTTATAATGATGATGATGAGTATTTTTGAAAAGGAGAGAACGTATTCTAGCTTATGCTATCGAGTTTTGTTCAAAATTGTATCGATGCAAATATTAAAAAACTAGCTTTTCCGTACTCACCCCTTGTTTCTGTAGTTGTTTGGAATAAAAACTTAAATTTAGGTGTCTTTTTTAAATCTTGCAATGAGGTAGATTTGAGAATTATTTTTTGTCGAATTTCAATTTGAGTATTTGATCAAAACTCGAGAACTACGAGAATGTAATAGCTCTTTCCCTCATTAAGTTGTGTGTATATGTAAATTGTAGATTGTATACATAGTTTATCGTTCTTCATATCGACCGCCTGATAGGCATTCTATCAAGTTCATGTCCATTTCCCTCAAAGTGGTACAGTTTGTTTCTTGTATTAAGTTGAACATGACGATTACAGAAGCATATCGAGTGACACAAAGAGTTACCTAACCTGAATTGCGAGTAAAGCCGATGTGCTATGTAAATACCAGAAGCACATCGAGTGACACAAAGAGTTACCTAACCTGAATTGCGAGTAAAGCTGATGGGCTATGTAAATACCAGAAGCACATCGAGTGACACAAAGAGTTACCTAACCTGAATTGCGAGTAAAGCCGATGTGCTATGTAATTATCAGAAGCCTATCGAGTGACACAAAGAGTTACCTAACCTGAATTGCGAGTAAAGCCGATGTGCTAGGTAAATATCAGAAGCATATCGAGTGACACAAAGAGTTACCTAACCTGAATTGCGAGTAAAGCCGATGTGCTATGTAAATACCAGAAGCCTATCGAGTGACACAAAGAGTTACCTAACCTGAATTGCGAGTAAAGCCGATGTGCTATGTAAATATCAGAAGCCTATCGAGTGACACAAAGAGTTACCTAACCTGAATTGCGAGTAAAGCCGATGTGCTATGTAAATATCAGAAGCCTATCGAGTGACACAAAGAGTTACCTAACCTGAATTGCGAGTAAAGCCGATGTGCTATGTAAATATCAGAAGCCTATCGAGTGACAAAAAGAGTTACCTAACCTGAATTGCGAGTAAAGCCGATGTGCTATGTAAATATCAGAAGCCTATCGAGTGACATAAAGAGTTACCTAACCTGACTTGCGAGTAAAGCCGATGTGCTATGTAAATATCAGAAGCCTATCGAGTGACACAAAGAGTTACCTAACCTGAATTGCGAGTAAAGCCGATGTGCTATGTAAATACCAGAAGCACATCGAGTGACACAAAGAGTTACCTAACCTTTATTGCGAGTAAAGCCGATGTGCGTTGCTAAACATTTAATAGAAAATGCTGTTGTTTTAAACTGTCAATTGTTAAACTTAGCCACATATTGGGAATTTTGCATGCAAGTTATAAGAAGAGAGAAGCAGTCTGTAATATTTACTCGTAAAAATGGGGTGAGTGTAGTGCCTAATAAAACTGTTAATTGGTGTGTTATTCCGTTATTTTACATCACTCAATATTTTACAATGTAAAAGGTGACATTTTTATTGACGAAACGATAAGTCCCATTCTAAGCATCAGTCATGGTGTCAGAACCTTTCATACCAGATTGGCGATTCCCTCTGATTGCTGCTGCTAAATCCACCCCAGTCCCTTTGCGTTTTCCTCTTCTTCTGTTTAGTTTGGGCAAATTGTTACCTATACCTAAATCACTGTCGTCTTTATTTTCTTGATTTGAATCCATTGTCATCGAAGATGGTGTTGGCTTGTCTTGGTTACTGTCATAGGCATCAACACACTTGACTTCAGATGACAGTGGAACCGACGAATTTTCTATACGACTTACAGGAAGATCAACACTATTGACTTTAGATGACAGTGGAGCTGACGGTTTTTCTATACGACTTCCAGGAATATCAACACACTTGACTTTAGATGACAATGGAACTGACGGATTTTCTAAACGACTTCCAGGAATATCAACACACTTGACCTTTGATGCAAGCGGTACGGATGATGTTGCTTTACCACTACTACACATGTCAGCAACATTGACCTTTGACGCGAGTAAAACAGGAGGCATTGCTTCTACTTCACTATATATTGTATTATCTGTCGTAGTATTTTCTGGTGGGTTCAATGGTCGAACTACGATTTCGTTTGTTGTTTTGTAACACTCCAAATCAGTTCGACCTTGCACAATTCTTTCAATAGAAGTTACTGCTAAACTTTTATTTTGTTTGCAAATTAGATTATCCATCTTTTTATCAACGTCACTTGCAATTGGTTCGGATTCTTGCCTTACATAAAATGCTGGGGATTGGTCCCCGGATTTAGATGTATCATCCGTTTCGTCATATCCTTTTATAGAATGTGGACTCAAACTCTCAACTTTAGCCGATTCAATATCAACATCGTCTTCTTGTTCAATATCTTGTACAGCCATATCTATACTAGTTTCATCTCTTAGTGTGTCCTTCTCTGGTATGTATGCTTCATATTCTTCATACCTTCCGGCAATAGTCTCTAATTCATTACCCAAATGTACTTCGTTACTCTCAGATTGTCTTAGATCGGTGAGAGAGAATGCTCGTTTCAATTCAAACCCTGGCCTTGTTCGGTCTTCTTGATTTAAATTCATGGCTGCCATACTCATAGTGCCTTCCGTTATACTACCATATTGTGCAACATTATCATCAAATGTTTCTTCAGTCTTGCACGCAGGACTCACCTCTACAACCGGTATACAATCCAGGTCTTCGATTTCACGATCTGCAAAGACTGTTTTCACGAAGCTGGAGTGATGGTCTGGTGTACTGTGGTGCATATATTCATCATGCTTACCAATCGGTGGTTCAGACGTTGCCAGGGAGCCTTCATCGTCATCCGTCATCACACGATCGCAGTCGTTGTTTGTAGACAGATGTAATTTTATAGCTTCTGTTGTTGACTTTGTAACGTGATTTCTCTTGAGGTTTATCTTCTTCAACTTAGAGTTGTAGGATTTAACTAGATGTAGGAGTACCTGGAAGTGATTTATATACAATACAATAGCCTTTTATTGTATAAAACATTTATAGCAAACAAAAGTCAATACTACTATACAATACGTTGAAGAAATACATGGATCACAAATTATATCATTTTCATACATTTTAATGGTTTCTACATAAATTGGCAAAGTAAATTAATTACGCTAAAGTACATGTAGTTTAGAATGTTTTCGCAATTTTTTGTATGTTTGGCCAGGTGAAATAATAACAATTTAAGTATTGAATTCTAAGATTTCTGTATTTTGAACAAATTAGTAAAACGTGATATTCATTTTCTATCATATTTAAGTTACAATTATTACCAATTCTTTGATGTTTAGGTTGATTTTGATAGCATTAACATCTGACGTCATGATTGTATAATGTGTATTGAAATGACAAAAGTGATTCCTTTTAAATAGGCGCTATTTATGTTCCCATGGGCCTTTGGCTTACTGAATTTGCAATAAATTATCAATATTTCAGTTAATTCGTCATCGAAATTACAAATTAGAGTAATTAAAATGAACTATTAGTGATATATCAAAAACCGATGCATAAATGTGTTACTCATGCAACACCAACACAAATAAATAGTACCTGCGCGGTCTTGTCTGTAATTCTCGTACATTCGAAATCAAGATACTCTAAATATGGTGCTCCTGGCAAAGCAGTTGCTAAACAACATGCCACTGTGTCTCCCAGTTCATTATAATCTATCTCAAGCGTCCTTAGGCCCGTACCTGATGCAATGGCCATGCCAAATCTCGCCCATCCGTCCTTAGTAATGTTTGGATTATGACTGAGTGTGAGCTCCTGCAAACCTGAAAAACAACACCTAATACAATATCGCATGTATGTCTGATATACAAGCAGTACGTAGTTGTAAATCATTGTAAAGTTGGCAACTTTAATAGTAGCAACAATAAACACATCAGTATTGATGTTAACTACTTGCTATAGGTTACTGACAGTAATACTACACAATGTAACAGATAGCTTTTATCAGCAATAATACTAGTTAAACTGATCCTTGTTTGGTGATCTCACATGCAGAAATTGAAGCAAAACTATGAAAGAAAATTATTTTTTAAATTTGTTAATTTAATTAATTCTAAACAATTAATGAAATGACAATATGTTAAATATAAAGGTATTACGACTGTTGTATTAGTGCATATAATGTTAGTGATAAAGACAATGATGGCACTGTATTGATGTTAATGTTATTACTGTCAGCTTCGAATTTAGTTGATATGAATCAGTGATTACGTGTTTTGTTAGCTCTGAGAACATTTAGTCGAGTTGGTACTTGTTCCATATTGCAAGATCTTTGCTATTGCATAAACATTTAGCCATCTTTCAATATTAGAGTTGCCATCAGTAGACTTAGCATTATTTTAGATACAATCGAGACCGATTTATGAAACAGGTTTGTTAGTTGTGCTATGCTCATAAATTTTGTGATGAATACAATTTTTATATATTTCATGCTAGTTTGGTGTCGATTCCTTACTCAGATTGTACCTTTATTTTCTTTCAGTAAGCTGCTGATTACGTCAAGTCCTTCGTCTCCAAGCCGTCCTTCGCTCAGGTCTAATACAGTAAGCCTGTTTCCATTATGGAAGTAGGGATACAATGACTTCATGTCATTGTCTGTGATCACATTGCCATGTAAGCTAGAATGTACAATGTGGTCATATTTATATAATGTTTGATCTATATTTTGCATTTCAATAATTTTGTATTAAGGACGGTTTACAGTGAAACATCGACAGAGAACGTTCATTTTATTATTGATTGATCGTGCATACATAGAAAACAAATTACTTTCAAAATGTCACGTGTTTACCCACGTGAAAACACTTCGACTTAGTAAGTAAAGATTTTGACCGGATACATTTCTGCTTGAAAATGATTTACTATAAAGTATTATTTTTTGAAGGTAAATGTTTCGAAAAAACTGTATATTCATCATGATAACATAATGAGCATAATCGAAGCAATGCAGAAAGAAACTAATAAAATAGTTTACACTCGTCATTGTCATTATCATTATCAAGTAGTCCTTCCTAAGGTTGTCACCAAAGGTCCAAAGGTCAAGGAGCTGGATTCAAACAACACAGTATCATGTTGAGTGTACATACAGGAAAAAACATTCAGTTTGATATTATGTAAATATGAACTGCATATAAATACCATTTTCTTAATTTGTCAATGCTTATACTGTAATCATTCCTTGTTGATGTTTCGACAACTGTTTTAACCACACATCGAAGCGATCTAGTCTCTTTTCGCTTCCGTACTGTAATAGTATACTAGACTAGATTATATCAAAGGTGTGTCTGCTTCTATCTTTTCTACATACAAACCTTTTTGTCATATTATCTCATTTTTGTGTTTTAATACATTAACTAGCAATATAATAGATATAGAAACACGTACATGTTGTATATCTTTAAACAACTGCCACGTTTAATATGCATTTCTATGTACAAGTATATGCTTTATCTCTTATATGTTATGTAGATCTATGTATGTTTAAAAAACGGAATAAACAAAAATATTGAACTGCACAGGTTTTCACGATAAATGTTCGTTTCAAACACATATGGGTATTGACTTGATTTGCTATATGCAAGATATAGAAATGAGTGAAACGCAATCACTAGTTCTGTTGATATATTCATTTTAATGTCAGTTTTTGGACAAAAGCAAACACTTTTATCAAACTAATCATACTAAACATATAATAGTTATGTAATCATAAATGCAAATTTAATCAACAGCAATATAATTTTTCGGACAACGCCAATTACATTGCCTGCATTCGCAAATCTTCGTGGACGATGAAGGTTTGATTTGTTTTGGAGAGGGCGTCTAAATGATGCCCAGCGATTAGATTTTATGACTAGCATCGATGGGCCATTGCTGCTCTTTCTCAATGATTGTGCTTTAATCTGAGACAAAATATACACCCAATAGACATTTTGTACAACGTAGTTACCCCATACACGACGGCACAATTGAACAACTGTACATGGGGTAGACAGAAGGAAACGATTGACATTTTATCAAATAGTGAGTAAGTGCATGATCACACTTAATCACATTCAATAACTGCACTTCATTGCTATAATACTGTATCATCTGTTTCGTGTGAACAAAGACAAATCCTTGCACGAGTTGTCAAACTATCCTGTGGGTTAATTCGACGTAGGAAGTTTGCTTAATTTGTGCTTTGAGAAGCGGTTTGATTAGTGGAAGTGAGCCAAGCATCTGTGAATAAAACTTATCAATGTTCTATTGTCCGTATTGATACGTTCCCCGTATTATGTTCATATTTCGTTGTTCGTGTTCGGTGTTCGGGGTACGTCGAAGAGGTTTAGTAGAGACTTGGTAAAATGCACGATTCGAATAAGTAGTGTAAACCCGCGTTTTTGAGTTCACTAACCGCATTATCAGAATTCTCACCAAATGAGTATTAAATTGTTTGTGTTGAGTAAGGAAAAAATAAATTCCACGACACTCGTAACCATGGATAAAGCTCAGAGATCGATAACTAGCAGTACAACATCGTGCTACAGACAAATTGTTTACTGCTCAACGTGTATACGTCCAGTGTTGCAAATTGGAAATGAAGAAACAAATAAATTAAAAATGTCATTACATGCATTGTTTATGAATGCTACTGCCTAGTAGCATCAGTAAGGTCTAAGGGAAAGCATACATGTGTAAATAAAACATACTTACTGTAAGCCAACAAGGGAGGTGGTCTTCTGTAATCCTTGGGCAAGGACTTGAACCCGGAACCCGTCACATATGATATTTACAGTTAGCGCTAAATGCCGTATTGATCGACACACTCCAATCGATTTGCATAATTTCTTGAAGTCTTTATCCGACAGTGTGCAATTTCTAATGGACAGCATCTCTGTTCTGTCTCTTTGCATATCATTGCAAATGTTTTTTACCATCTCTGTTGATAAATGTTTGTTTTCAAATGCATCAACCTGCTTCATTTTGTGGATCATTTATTTCTTCAGTTCCAATGAAGTATCGAATATTAAGTTATAGTGCCTTACCATATACAAATGACGAAATGGAATTCTGTCCTGAAACCTTCTTAGTTTCATGTCCGAGGAAGTTCACTTAATGTCCTCATTATAGTACCTGCTAAATATAAAACACGTGAAAAAAATTCAAATTGTATCATCCGCGACTTAGAATAACGATTACAATATAAATAACAGAATATCAGTAACAAGTGTATTTATACAAGACTATGTATCCGAATATTTTCATAGAATTCCTACTGCGCATGCGTAAATAATACCGATAACCTTGATGCATAATTAACGATTCCATGTATGTTAAGTCCAGGCACGCTATTTTCTCTTGTTCTCTTAATTTGGACAAGGTGGTTCTTAATCGATAAATACCTGGAAACAAGATTGTTTCATGAAATATTAATAAATGGAGATCATATTCCAATACACTATCGAATTGTGTTCAATGGAGGAAAGAGTTTGCAAACATTCGGAAATGGCGAACCGGATTTGCTAAGCGTGTCAAGAAATCATCGACAACATACAGGAATGAACTCCCCTGTTCTTTGAACCTTAACTAGTATATGAACGTCTGTAGTTGGGTCCAATCCTACTGGACATAACATGCTTCATTTTCAGCCTCTCGACTAAAGAATGATTCGCCTCTCGACTAAATTATGCTTCGCCTCTCGACTAAATTATGCTTTGCCTCTCGACTAAATTATGCTTCGCCTCTCGACTAAATTATGCTTCGCTTCTCGACTAAATTATGCTTCGCCTCTCGACTAAATTATGCTTCGCCTCTCGACTAAATTATGCTTCGCCTCTCGACTAAATTATGCTACGTCCTCTCGACTAAATTATGCTTCGCCTCTCGACTAAAGTATGATTCGCCTATCGACTAAACTATGCTTCGCTTCTCGACTAAATTATGCTTCGCCATCTCGATTAAATTATGCTACGCCCTCTCGACTCAATTAAGCTACGTCCCCTCGACTAAATTAGGCTTTGCCTCTCGACTAAATAAGGCTACGCCTCTCGTCTAAACTATGCTTCACCTCTCGTCTAAATTATGCTACGCCCTCTCGACTAAACTATGCTACGCCCTCTCGACTGAATTAGATACGCTGGTGTTTTCATATTGTATACAGTACATAGACATTAATATACCTGACATACCTAAGCTTATATTATGTAATGAATTCTCCACTTTAAATGCTCATGTTTACACCTTTAAAGTTTTATCATCATGACAGGAATTTCATACATAACCTTTCAACTTTTATCTAAGTGTTAAAGTATTGAACCATGACCTTTTGAACTGCTATCATTGTTGAACACATTATAGTTTTAAACATCTGGCAAACCTAAATCTTACCACTCAGTGAGTGACTGCATGTTATCTCTATTAATGACTTCATATTTAAGGAGTGGATATTAGAAGCATAGAACATAGATCGACATACAGTGTATATACAGGTAATTAAACTGTGCTCTTTGTAAACTATGTTAACAATTGTTTAGTGTATGCATTTAACTCGTAGTGCACCGAGATATGTGTAAGTAGTCTAATGTACGGAAGCTATGAAGTGACTTACTCAATCATTCTATTTTGCGGCCACACGCATTTTTGCAATAAATGCGGTAATCAGTTGACGTATTCAGAGGCCGTTTTCACAAACATTTTAAGACTGAAACTCAGACTTTAATGTTGTGTAATTTTTTCTCCTTTGTTGTTATTACGAAATCGATTTTATTAAAAAAAGGTAAACATGTAGAGTGGTAGCAACAATTATTCTCACAAAATTTCATTAATTTTGATTCAATGAAAACGAAAGGCTGGTTAATATAAATTTTGCAAATTAAAAGTCTAAGTCTAAAAGTTTTAAAGTTTCATTCTTAAAATGTTTGTGAATAACGCCCCTTGTATTCCTGATTGTTAATAACTTGTTAATATCTTGCCGTTCCTCAGATATCAATGTTCAACTTTCTTTACGGATATCACAGGTAGATTCAGATGACGTCTGTATTATCGTTTGAACCATAAAAAGAAAATATTAAGACAATCGTAGTGGTCAAGGGTGGAGCTACTGACACCGGATCCGAAGGTTGGGAGTTTGATCACCGCTTAGAACAGGGTTGTATCACGAACTTAACAATCCCTTAATTCGGCACGATGACTGGTGTGTAACTCGGGTGTAGCAATTTTAGACCGCCCCGTTTCAAGTTAACCCCATGTAGGATGACTTCGATTTTAAACTTCCCTGGGGTAAACTTGAAGATGATTTTAAGCTACCCCTGCAATTTCAGATTACCTATCTCGTTCCTTTATTTATATTTAGATCTATCTATTTATTTCCATGTAAAAATGCAAAAAGAACAGCAGCAAATAAGATATAAAATATGGATATAAGATACAAGGAAATAAAGCTCACTACCATTATAACGTGTGAAATAGTCAATCCATATCGCAACAGGGACACAGTTGAATGTTCGTAGTTCGAAACTGACTTGAGAAAAAAGTCTGTACAGTTTCACTATTTCAGCGGGTTGTCCGGGTCCCTGCAAGCACACAAGAAAGTACCTTCTTAATGGGTAAGGCTTGAATGCAATTTGTTTGTATTGATGTATGTCTATGACCGTTCAATCAGGGCCCGTATTACAGAAGCATCTTAAGTGACTCTTAAATAGTTTCACTTAAGTTCAAAACTTCAAACGGATGTATTTCCAAAAACATATCAAAACTGTTCGGCTTTTTAATGGTAATGACAACAACATATTAATACTATTCATTTATCACACTTGATTTTAGCAAATAATAGCCTGTATGTTCAATAAACCAGTTAGGGAATCATTATAATTTTAAGGATAAGAATAAGATTTTACTTAAGATGTTTCTATAATATTGCCCCTGTTTATATTGCAAGTTTAAGACATGGATGTGGATTTGGTGATCCGGAACGGGCGTGTTATTGATCCAGCAAACGAGACAGATGATGTGTTAGACGTCGCAGTGAAAGATGGCAAAGTGTTTCAAGTCGGCGCCAATCTAGAAGTGAACGCTACCACTACGTTTGATGCAAAGGGATGCTTGGTCACTCCTGGATTGATAGATGCTCATGTCCACTGTTACCAGTACGCCACACCACTTGGTATAAATCCGGACGACACGTGTTTGTCACGTGGTGTAACTACAATCGTTGACGCGGGAAGTGCAGGTTGACATTGTTACTGAACTTGATAGTTGTATTTGCAAGTGAATGTTCATTAAAATATCGATACTTCATTTTTGTTTACTTGAAAGCAAGTTTATAAAGGCGATGAGGTGGTCAGCTAATGAAATCAGTATTTGGAAAATATTTGACATAGAAATATAGTGTGCACAGTAATAATCTTATCGACTTATGTTAAGTAACTTTAGATTAGCTTTAACATTCTCCACGGGACCAATGGTCTACCAATCTGTCGCTTTTCCTGAAACTTCGCAATAATTCGTTAGTTACAATTTCAGCATGGGCATAACCTTTTTACCTGACTGTTACAATGTGGATGTAAATACAAAGGACTTGAGTACGGTGGCACATAGGTGACATCCGCAACACTTTATTTATATTGTGGCCACAACTTAGTAACTTGTGGCCACAAGATAAAAAGTTGTGGCCACAATATAAATAAAGTGTTGCGGATGTCACCTATGTGCCACCGTACTTGAGTTAGTCAAACGATACTTAATGAAATACCACGTCTATTCCAGGTGCCTCGACGTTTATGGGTCTTCGTAAGTTCATAGTTGAGAAGTCCAAGACTAGGGTGAAGTCGTTATTGCATATAGCACTACATGGTCTGGCTGCCTCAGGATGTGCATCGGGAGGTAAGCATTAATTATTAACAATGCATACCACGACACGGTACACGCCGTTGATTTCGCATTACTCATTGTTGTATAGGAGTTATCGGCGATAATCGATTCTCAACTACAATAATCGATTATAATCGGATTTTTTTACTTTTTTACATCTGCAAATTTAGTTTATTTCTTCCAAACTATCGATCAAATATTTTTTAACATCCATACTAGTAATAATCTATACATAGTAAATAAAATATCATTGTTTTCAATTCATTCAGTCAAATACAAATACAGTCAAACCTGTCTGTAAAGACCACCCATGGGAACAGCAAAATGTGGTCTTTGTTTACAGGTGGTCTCTATTAACATATTAAATATCATTGAAAATGGTCTGATGGGAGATAAAATGGGTGGTCTTTGCAGACAGGTTTTGCAATAGTGGTCTTTGTTCGCAGGTGGTCTTTAACACAGGTTTGACTGTATACAAAGTTAACATACAAAAACCAAATGTATTTATTGAATGATAAAATGTTCTTATGACATAAGAGTAATGTAAAACCCTATAGATATTAAATGTAGTTACAATTGTATTTATAAATGAACTTAACTGCCAGCATTATACTAAACTAAACATTTTCATCATTTTCGATTCGATTATCGATTATGAGTTTTCAAACCAATCAAATAATCGATTATGAAATTTGTCCGATTATCCATCACTAAAAGTCAGTTGACCTAACCTAGTGTTCTTGGGTTACAAACATGTACGGACCAGTTCCTTTACAAGCAACTGAAAACTTCCTACGTGAATCAAAGACGGAGAACAAATGACATTGGGTATATGTTATTTGATAGAATTGTCGCGGAGTACATAGGCCGCACCCGTTGGTCAAACCTGCGGGCTCTACATCGACATTCCGGTACTCAACGGACTGACATAACCTGGCGGTATCGAATGAGATGAAGCGGCTTGATAGTTCATTCTATGTGTCGGTGTATTACGGAAATAATACCGACAGAAACGTCTAGATCTCACAACAACTGGATATCAACACACTGAGTTGTAACGATGCATCCTAAAGTTAACAACCAACCATATCTACCATTCCAAAAAGTAAAATCAATACTGTTCGATATTGACGTTTGATATTAAGATATAACCTTGTAATATTGGCATCAAATGATTTTAAATGTACAGCTATAGTCTAAGCAATATCATATATAAATGATTCAAATTGCAGAACTTTTAATATGCTCATCAAGACTAGAATCTACAAACATTTCGGAGTTTCACAAATTTAATACAGCAAATATATTTTCAGATACAATAATATTTTACAATTAAATGTTTATTATTCTTTCCTGAAGAAAAGGGGCCATCTGGATGTTTACTGAAAAGTCTTTTGATTCTGCTCGCCTCTGAATCATAAATCTTTTACTGAAATGTTTCAACTAGCTGTTGCCATAAATGTGAAAACATGACGTATCTTTATTGCGTTTTTCTCAGGAACGAGGCTCAGTGTAGTTGGGCCAAAAATCTCAGAGAATGCCACACTTATTGTTTCAGATCGCTTTTGAAAATGCAGTGAACACTATTAGCTCTCTTCTGAGCAGTATATATGTCAATCTTCATTAATCCACCGTATCTTTCACTTTATGTTTAAGTTGCTGGCGGTGAATCAGACACCCTAGCAGTGTTAGATGAGGAACAGTGTATTCAGTGTATTCAAGACAATCGTGATGTTATAGTTGGGGTCAAAGTGAGACTGTCTTCCACTATATGTGACAATGGCAAAACTGAAAACGAAGCTTACAAGTATGCACTAATAACATTTGTTATAACACGAACTCAATTTGCCGTAGCTTGATCATATGCGCTCGCAAACGTAAAATATTGCATATAGCTCAGTTTCTGTGAAAGTATAAGAGTTCCAATAATATTGTAAGCCACTGACGCATCTCATTGCCGTGTTGTTGTTCTCTTGTCTTTTTCGGCCCAACATGGTTTTGCTATTTGCATATCAGTGTTGTGTAAACCAATCAAATCTTTCGTTAACCACCACGACAATTTCTCTACACCCGAACAACGTTTGTAACCTTGACGAGCATTGGTTACCCTTTCGATAAAGGGTACGGTTACCTTGCCAAAATCCACTGAATTTCGGTGAATTTACAGAAATCCATTTTGGATCTGGAGTGACCAAGCAATCGTAACATCTCGACATGTTTTATGTTGCACAACAAATCTTAACCTTCAAATTGCGCCGACCGTCTTGTTTCGAGATAGTTCTTGTTTTATTTACGTCTTCCAAGTGTTGCTCTTATGAATATACTGCATTCATCTAAACTATTAAGACATGTTTCCATGTGCTTTGTGGTAGTAGGAACGTATTACATATGAGCGATCTGTGCCGAAGAATCTTGTTAGTCACAAACTCAAACATCCAAGAATGTAAAATTGAAATTAATAAAACCTACATTGGTTCTGAAGTAGTCGGTCTTAGTTGTGAAGTGGTCTGACTATCGATTGAAAATATGGGAAGAAATGTGCAAACTGATCAATAAAAATACATGTCTTTTTTATTACTGAAGTATTAAATTCGAGATGGTCTTTCAGTGACATTTACTGACTGTTTACGTATTGAATGTACTACAGGTATGCTCATACTGCATTCTAGCATACTTATTCCGCTTTAAATGATGCGTTGAAATGTTGTTACGATTTTTCGGCCACATATTTTAATGCCAGTGTCTCAGTTTCCATGCAGTCGATGCCAGACGACTCTGTACTCACACAAACACCTACTTGACACCTGTGCATTTTCGCATTAGATAGTCGCCTTATTCTGTTTTGTATTTCCCTTTCCCCTGTGCAATTCTGTCACTTTATACAGTGTTCAGATTGTTTCCTGCCCATTTTTGGCCTATTGCGGCCAGTTGTCTTGACTTGCCCTGTGATCTTTTCCATCCATTAATTCCCCCCCCCCCCTCCCTTCACTGTCCACTTTGATTCTCCTAGTTATTCCGTATGGTCTGCCGGGCCATTCCTTGTGCCTCAGTTCCTTAATATGTGTACCGTTTGACCTCCTTTAGTGCCTTATGTTTTGTGGATTGTTGTTTTTCCGGAGGTCTGCGTGGGGAGGCACTGTCTTGTGTATGTGGCGTTCCCTGTAGTTACGTATTCTCTCTGTTTTACATAAGTAATTCCTACAACTTTTGTTACAGGCGTGCTCTGTCGGTTGCTAAACGAAGCAAGACTCCGCTGATGGTACATCATTCTATATCAACTGTTCCAACACAGAAATCTCTCGGTATGACTTTCGTTTTTAGAACGTCCACTAATCTGTAGTATATACAAACATTACATTATTTTGTGTTTTGAATGTATGGTATTATATTTCCCTTTCCCCTGTAATTATTTCACTTTTGTTCTGATTATTTTCTGCCCAGTTTCGGCCTTTTGTTGCCAGCTGTCTTGACGTTCTTGGGGAGGCACTGTCTTATGTATATGGCGTTCCCAGTAGCAACGTATTCCTTTTCTTTTACAAACCGTCGCCCTAACCTCTCACAGCTGTAGCTCTTTATTCGTGAAATAAGCGTTCAACATTAAAGGGTATATCTACACGTACATCACCATGCAAACCACTTCAATGTGGAACTTTATCCAAAAATACTAATATATACTCCCAAATCAACCGAAGTTTGTTGTATTTATCAATATAAATCAATTATGACTTGACTTAAAGCATTCTGTATGTCTAACAGGTTACTTAAAACGACTGATGCAAATGTTTAAGTCTAACATTTTGAAGTCTACCAAGTGTAAATATTATGGAAACATTGTGAAATACATTTTGTATTTTATAATACAAGATTTAAATACCTATAGTAGTATCAAATGACTGTTGACTCATGAAGAAATGATGATTTACCGGTAAAAGTTTAAAATAAATATATTAACTTTGTACACTCTTAGCAACGATGAGCTTACACAATAAAATCATGTAAGAATGTAGACTTCACAATTAAGTTGAATTGATATTTAATTCGAAATATTGTCAAGACACTTCCAAGACTGCTTGCAATTTTGTAAATGATAAAGAATTCCAAAGGCGGAATAAGATCTCATGCCTTAACCAAAGCTGGACCCACCATGAACCCCTGACGTATATTGTTGGATCCGTGCATAAAGTATATAGTTTACATATAATGTATTGTCCCAAAAATAGTTTTATACTAGTCTATTTGGTTTAGAGATATATTATGCTCATTTTTCTATACCGAAACAATCATGAAAAATATATTTCCTATAGTTAAAACATCAATAAATATACATTAACAAAGAATGAACTCATAATGTATTGATCCGTATTTGGTGAATAAAGGTGTTTCCACATCATAAAATTTAAAAAAAAACCATCAGGCTATTTTACAAGTTTCTGTAAGTAATGTGGTAAGAAAAGATATTTTCAATCGGTTATACATTGCAATGGTTCTTATTAGATATGTTTTAGCCAATGCAGCAACAATATTTGATAAAGCCAACTCAAACATTTTATGCTCAGATGAGCCAGATACATCTTTAACGCACAAGTTTATGCACTTTCAGTACCGGAAGCTGGTCTTGGTTGTCCTTTGGACATGAATCCTGGTGATATCTATACTCACACTTTTCACGGCTACACGTCAACAATTGTCGATCCTGAGACGAAGTCTATTTATAGTGACGTCATAAAAGCCAGGTCACGTGGTGTATTATTTGACGTAGGTCATGGTGCGGGTGGTTTCAACTGGACAGTCGCTGAAATTGCACTGAAAGAAAAGTTCTGGCCTGATATGTTAGGTAATCCATTACATCATATATATTGGTTAGTTATATTTTACAAGTAGCTAACTATTTGAGTCGTGTAAACAATGCAATTGAAAGTGTGACATGCATGTTGGGCACTATGTCAGTTCGAGCACCAACTATAATGACTATGGTGGCTATGGTTGATGATAAAATTCAGTCTGGAGTTGAGGGTTTGAATACTATACAGAGGTGTTCCGAACATTAACTATACTTCAACAAGCGATTTAGCATGGTAGAACTATAGTCGATATTCGGAACACCTCTATATGGTTTACTTCGTCCGAAGTATAGTTACCCTTAATCAACTTTATATAAGTTTAATTAGCACGATAATGACGTTAGGTCGCTGTGGTTTAGTGGTTAGCATAACGGACCGACAATCCGTAGACCAAGGTTCGAATCTGATTTATCGTGTTCCTCAAAACATGACTTTATTCCAACTCACCAAACCAGAGTAACTAGACCATAGATGAACTAGACTGAGTTTTATCAACCAACCGTAATTACCATGGTCAGTTATAAGTTTTTACGGCATATCCTTTTATGTCGGGACGTTTTTTAACGGAAATTTGTATTGACATAATTTATCATATTTGGGTGATTGTAAGATAAATGTGGAGTGCTCCTATAAACCAGGTTTAAACAATAGTGGTGTTTTTGGCACTGACTGTTCCATAGGGATACTTCTGTTTTAACTCATCAGTTATGGTGAGTCGTGTTTCCCCTTTGTCTGTATAAATGTGTACCGCCTTGTGTTCTTGACGTGTCTGTGTTCTTTCTCTCGATAAAGAGCGTTGCTGTGGGATTTCCATATATAAATAATTTCAAGAAAAAACAACATGTGATGCCACTATTTGCAAGCATGAAACAATATTGACTCCATGTAGTCACTTCGTTCTCATATTGTCATATGTGGCATATATTGCTTACTGTCTGTACATCGTGACGTCACATGTGACGGTTTCTGGAAATGACGTCACTTAAAGAAAAGGTTTGAAATCGTACAGCGTCGTTCATATTTTCATTTCTGCTAAAATTGTTAGAGGTCTTATTCTCTATCTAATGGTATTTGCTGTATGGAGGTTACATTGGTGGCAAATTCTTACAATTGACACTATTTGTATTGTTATTAAAGAGAGGTTATTGCTCAAGAGAGGGCCGCTTTGGGAAGATTGTTCTGTATCACGTTAATAAAAAAACTGTTTTTTCAATCTGCATTATTTGGTAATCTTCTCATGTTTATAGGTACCGACCTTCATATGTTAAACTACGATGGTCCTGCATACGATCTGTCGACTGTTATGACAAAATTCCTCCATCTTGGGATGCCACTTTATGACGTCATCAAATCAGTGACATCTACTCCTGCGCGCGCATATTCTCTTGACACTGTTGGATCCTTGTCGCCAGGTAAGCTTGCCGATATTACCCTGCTTAGAATAGCAGACTGTGACGTCATGCTTGAAGACAGTGTTGGCCAATTGAGGAACGTGACGAAGAGATTACTTCCGGTAGCTGTCTGGCGAGAGGGATGTCGGGAAGAAATCAAACTTCCAAGTAGCTGGCCAAACCCCGAGGCACAACAGAGGTCTTTGAAAAATCTTGACGATCAAGAAGTGAAAGATGAGATTTAAAATTTAATAAAAGATTGCGAGACTTATGTGTAATGAGTGCTTACTTATTACTGACGTACATTACATTTACAAAAAATTTGTTGGACCCTTTTATGTGTCTTAATAAGCTGTTTAACAGATGTGTAACTCCTTTATACAGTATAACAGTGATTGTCATCACATTAATAGTTGAAAAGTTGATATGAGCGCTGCCGTACACATGTGACGTCATCATGCATTGGCATAGAGCAATGTTTGCCCCATATGGCAATATGAAAACGAAGTGACTATATGGAGAAAATATTGTTTCCTGTTTGCAAATAATGACATCACATGTAGCGTTTTCTTGAAATGACGTCACTTACAGAAGAAGTTGTAATTTCCATAGCAGCGTACATATAGTTATTCAAAGACCATTGACTGTTCGGTATCACCCCCTTATTCTGGTTCAAATCTTCATCTTTAAATTTGTTAATGTTATCTCCGGTCAACAATTAACTATGTATGCATTGGCTAATCATGTATACATTACGAAGATGGTCTAAGGGAAACAATCCAATTGTGATTATGATACAATGGATAAAGGGACGCAACCCCGTCAACTTTCTTAATCATCCAAAATGAATGAACATGCAATGATGTGTTTTATGTACAAGAACGAAATACAATTCATTGTAATCTCTATGCATTTCCTTTATATCGTTTCAGTATTGTAATTTAATCAAACAACAGAATAGACAAAACCATATTTTCAATTAAAATGAAGCTTAATATTAACCGGAGAGAAAATTTAGCTGATTCAATTTAAACGATTGTAGACCGATTATGATCGGACATTTTTTCATTGTCAAGCATCAATAATATTTCACTTTTTTACTCATTCATTTGTAAACACTATATCTGTATATATATTTAGCATTTTAGTTAAGTGACTGAAAGTTATATCATTCAGATAATGTAGAAATAGTATTCTGCGGATGTTTGCTATGCAATGACCGAACGGGTTACTTAACAAACATAAATATCAAAAAAGCAGTTTGCACTTGTAATATTTATATATATCAGTGACATAAAGATAATTATATTATGCCCATTTTTTGTTCATTTCTATACCTAAACAATCATGAAAAAAATATACTTTATCTAGTTAAAACTTCAATAAATATGCATTATAACAGAATACATTTATAATGTATTTTTCTATATTTGTCGAAAAAAAACTTTTGTATCATCATAAATTAAAAAAGACTTCCAGTTTTTTAACAACCTGGAGTTTTTTACTAGTTTTATCTGTTAGGAATATGATTAAACAAGATTGTTTTAAACTGTTATCCATGACAATGGTTCTTATTAATGATGTTTTAGACTATGTAACAACAATACTGGATGAAGCCCACTAAAAACAATATGTTCAGATGAGCAAGATACATCTTTAACCAATGCTAAATGTTGATTAGGTCAATAATATGATGCCGTAAGCGTAACTACAACCAAGTCAAAGCATCTCTTCTAATCGTGTCGTGTAGGATAAAGGCGACGAAATGTCGTGCTGAATGTGGAAGGGTCTTAACTCTGTATCAACTCTGTATCTCTAACATTAATAATGAGTCAATATTAAATGTACGCGCATGATACCAATGCTTAGCATCCAATTGATTAACCATAGCTTTACAGCTAATAGATAATGAACTAATAGGTTGCTCGGGGCTACGCATTCCAATTTTTCAATGCCAATATTTATACTATTATGATTGATCGCTCGACAATATGTTCCATGAAACATTGTTTGGTTGAAATCAATCATTCGTTTGAGTTAATTGACATTTAATCATGAAGTATTTCCCACTTGTTATGAATTACTTGTTCCGGGCAATAAATTCAACAGGACTTAAAAATAATGGAAATAATAAAATTTAATTATAATGATAGTTCAAACGACACGGCTCTTCCCTCTAGAAATTCTTGCCGGATTGCCGTCTATGCAAGTCCAGTTTTTTGATATGATAAAATTATTATAAGTGATGTTCTGGTCACTGTAACACCTGCTTCGTACGAAAAAGCGGTTTGCATTTTGATAGGTCATACATCATTGGAGGATTAGTCTATATTAAAGTTGTAGATATGAAAGAAAAGTATATTGAGGACTACAGAGTGGCATTCGAAAAACCTCGGCCAACTACGTCCAGTGCCTCGGATGTTCGTAAGGCACTACTTCCGGAAATAACATTCCAATATCATGTAAACAATATGGCGGCGTGAACGCTGGAGAGCTGATGAAACGGGATTAGAACCACATATTTAAGCTAAATGAAGACTGACATATGTGAGTTTTTAACTAAAAATGACAACGATAATTCATTTCTTGTGTGAGTTTATCGAAGTTATTGAAGACAAATCCGTTTTAAGAGAACTATTTTTTGACCGCACAAAATGTTGAATTTTGCCACATAGTGCTCCGCCTGACATACACTAGAGGATGTTCATAGAGTAACGAAGTGGTTCGGAAATATCCGAGAGCTTTCGAGAAAATAAATATATGAAAAATAGAAGACGACCATACCTTTTTATTACCAGTTTAAAAACATATTTTACAAAAAATATTCACAGCCAAGAAAGCTGAACGAGAAGCAAGTTCTATTCGCTTTGTTGTTAATATGAGCACCGCTGTACAATTTCCAACCTCTTCATTAAGTGACGTCATTTCCAGAAAACGTCACATGTGACGTCACCATGTAGTGACAGTCAGGGATATTTGCCCCATATGAGAATATGAAAACAAAGTGACCATATGGAGTAAATATTGTTTACTGCTTGCAAAAAGTGGCATCACATGTAGCGTTTTCTTGAAATGACGTCACTTACAGAAGAAGTTGTTAATCCCAAAGCAGCGATCATATGTTTTTCATTCTAACTTGTTTTCCAGCAAATTTTGAGCAAAAATGTCTCAAAATATTCAGATTTGTTTTCAATAAAATGCATTTTGAAATATACCTACGATAAAAAGTCTTGGACTTTGACCAGTACTTACTGTGTGGTATCAACATTACAAGCAAACTGACTAATAAGACATCTTGGTCAATGTATATATTCACTTATCACCTAGATTTTCAATACATCGAAATATCAGAAATAAAACAAATATTCTAAGTTCTTGTTGCACTTTAATGATAAAGTGTTTCGCACGTGATGTGTCACGTGTCACGGTGGTGTTATGGGTTCAATGAAAACCAAAACTTTTATCAACGAGCCAGTTACGATTTTCGAACCTCGATGTAACATCCTTAAGTTTCAAAATTGCAATATATCATGTAGGTCACTTAAATAACTGCTACTGGCAAGAGACTGGACAAAACAATGGACAGATTAAGCTCTGTCACAGAGACAATTCACTGTCACGTTTACCCCTGTAAAACCGTAATCTGCTATCCGTGTTTCGTACTCAAATGGGTTGGTCGCTCTGATCTGTCGCAAGATATTAACTTCATACACCTGTGGTACACAGTTATAATGTCCAGACATGCACGTACTCCTCTTACACCGAGCGTCCCAGATAAAACGGGGTTTATACTCATCCCCTAAATCCCGCCAAAAGTGATCACACTCGCATATCCATGGTAACTTAGTAACACGTCCTGTTTGCATTTGGTGAGTCCAACCTCGAAGATAACCATTCTGTTGTGCTCGTAGAACTGACGAGAATCTATTATTAAGTGCCGTAGCATGGCCTGGATTTCCGCTACGGGTTTTAACAATATGTACATCAAACGGCTGGGTCTCCAAAAGTAATCTGTATTTAGTGTTTTCTAATGACGTCACACATGACATCATAATTATTAGTAAACTTCCCAAATATGTAGCAATGCTCTGAAAGTAAAACACATATTAATAGAAACACATGTAATCAATCATAAAACCGTCCTGAAGAAAGTAATCTGCTACCGCACATGCGTTTCTACCTTTAAACGTGATGGATACGCTTCTGGGACGTGATCAAATAGACCCCAAAGTTGAGTATAATTCACAAACGCACTTACCTACAAACTTAAGCTTTTTATCAACGATATACCGACTTGTATAGTCTGTACAAAATAACTAAGAGAGAAAATACTCGTTACATAGTATGGAAATACAGAAGTTAATATGACAATTTGTTTACAAACAAGTTACTAGCTCTACACAAAGCAAGCACATCTACAATTCAGCTATCTGCAGCTCCGGGCATTCAGCACTCACAGCACTTTGATTAATAACTGGTCAAATCTGCAATGTATGTAAGGTATCAAATCTACATTTCAGCTATCTGCTGCTCCGGGCATTCAGCGCTCACAGCACTTTGATTAATAACTGGTTAAATCTGCAATGTATCAAATCTACAATTCAGCTATCTGCAGCTCCGGGCTTTCAGCGCTCACAGCACTTTGATTAATAACTGGTCAAATCTGCAATGTATCAAATCTACAATTCAGCTATCTGCAGCTCCGGATCTTCAGCGCTCACAGCACTTTGATTAATAACTGGTCAAATCTGCAATGTATGTAAGGTATCAACTCTACAATTCAGCTATCTGCAGCTCCGGGCCTTCAGCGCTCACAGCACTTTGATTAATAACTGGTCAAATCTGCAATGTATCAAATCTACAATTCAGCTATCTGCAGCTCCGGGCTTTTAGCGCTCACAGCACTTTGATTAATACCTGATCAAATATGCAATGTATGTAAGGTATCAAATCTACAATTCAGCTATCTGCAGCTCCGGGCCTTCAGCGCTCACAGCACTTTGATTAATAACTGGTCAAATCTGCAATGTATGTTATGTAGCAAAATCCAGCTCCAAGCGTCAGCACCGACATATTACGATACGACCAGTGCTTATTACATTGTACGTAACGGAACCCTTTCCAAATAAGTCAGCAAAATCCGGTTTTAAACTGGGTATAATCCGAGTTTAACTCGACGGTATTGGAACCGGGTAAAACGTGGGCTTTTAGCTTACTCAGCAAGTTTTTTTCTATGCAAAATATGGGGTTTCCAGAAGTTATTTAACAAAAAAACACAGTTTTAACCAGGATAGTGTTTTTTCTGCGTTAATGTGAGTTTTTTACACACATCTCCAGAAGTTCTTTATTGGCTAAAAGTGAGCAAAAGCGAGTTTTTAGGCATAAACAACCTATTTATTCAAGAGAAGCGTGTTAAAAAACCGCTTAAAACCCACTTCGGTAAGTTGGTTTAAGCGGGTTTTTAAACCGGGTTTTGCTCACTTATTTTGGGAAAGGTTATCTTGTGCATTAACTAGATTGCAGGTTTCCTTTGAGTGATGCATGGAACTAGTGCAAAAGCATTATTACCAGTGCTTCTTCGTCGTAGATGAGCGAGTGCATTTGTTTTATAAAGTAATTATATTAAATACATAAACAACTTAAAACTGTTTAAGAACAATTAATTGAAATCATTAGTTGATACGTCAAGACTGAGACTGGGGGATTATGTTTATAATGATTTAATGCCACATTGTCACCCAAAATGTGATACACTTAATGGATATATTGAATTCATGAATTATAATTATTATCAACACAGTGTTATGTTTGTAAGTACCGATAATAACAGAATAGTTGAGAGGGAGATTGTTAATTATCAAATAACATGTAGAACACAAATGTCAACTATGCAACATATTAGAGGATGAATTTCATTTCATGTTAGAATGTCCTTTATTCTACGATTTAAGAAAATATCTCATTAAATGCTATTTTTGGAAAAGACCGAACGTTCCTAAATCTATTGAACTAATCTCGTCCACGAAACCAATCTATTGTTAAAAAATTATCGATTTATGTATTTAAGAGCTTTGAAAGACGAGATAATTTATGTTATCTTAACTAACCTTTCTCCACTCATGTACTGTACTGTACTGTAAATTACTAAACCTTTTCAAAACGGTGTAGTACTAGTATTGATACAAATTAGATATATTCAATGCTATTACGACATGTTATCTTACTAGATTTATAAATGTTATTCTAGTATGTAACTGTCATTCACCGGAATAGATCAATAATTATAATTACCATTGTACAATTTTATGCTGAATACTATATGTACTATGTACACATGTGACCTTATACTATATTCTCTGTATTATTCATGTGATTCATGGGCCAAAGGCCTACAATCTTGAAATAAACTATATATCTATCTATTACATTTCATTGTCATAAAATAATGATTTTCAATATTGCAGTTGTGAACTACATCTACACACATATTGCTATAACTGCACTACACAAGCATTTTAGATGTGTTTGCCCTCCAAAAGTTCCTTCACACTTTGACAATTTTACATCGCAATTAATGTATTTTCATATTTTTTTCACATGCAATAAATCGAAAATGCTTTTTAACACAGCAATACTTTTCAGTAGAAGTATTTATAAAACAAATTATCTTATTTTCTGTGTTAGATCAATCAGTTACACACAAACATTGGTTTCGGATGATGACCGATTGATGCTGCTGTCCAGATGTACAAATTATTGATTCTTAACTATCCATCACAGAAGTGGAATGAATAATTTTACTTCATGGTCATACATTTTTTTGAAATTCTGTTAGAAATAGTAAAGAAATTTAAAATATTCAAACGTATGGATAGTAGGGTATGCAAAACACAGAGGTATTTAAAATACATAATTTCCAATGGCATATGGAATGAAAAATAGTTCTATTTAATAATATGAATCCTGAGACACGCAAATGAAATTACTTTGAAATTTTGCGAATATACAGAATTCTTGACTACTCTAAATTGACATCATTGTTGTACAAATTATTTATAATGGTTGTGTTGATAACAATGTCAGTTTTAGTGTGTTGTTTCATGTTGAGTCTCTTCACTCGATGAATGTGGTCTCCCCGACGACTGGGCGAATCAAGGTTTATCAGAATTCTAAACTGTTACTTTTTTTTAATATTGAATCAATACAAACAAAAGTGGTAAATTGATGTAAACGAATCTTCCAAACGTTACAACAACACTATGTCTAACACCGAACATATATATGATTTACTAGTTATGATTTCATATAAAGAGAATCTACTTTCGAATACTTGTGTATTTACAACGTTAGTTCTTAAACATTTTAAAAAAACAAGGGTGTCGTTTCATTAATATTCTTCAGGAACGTTTTAGCTTAAGAAAGGTTTTTAAGAAATTAATTGCTCAGAAAAATGTTTCAGTAAATTTTTCATACTTTAGAATTTCTAAATTGTTCGCGTTCTTGTGTAAATGTGGCTGCCAATTTTCTCTATTATGTAAACGGGTACATGCAAATCTAAAGAAAAGCTTTCTGCAACGGTTTGGGACATTCTTCAAAATATTCTTAAATCGAAAATTTAAGAAAATATTTAACATAACACTGTTAATGAAACTGGACCCGACTCTTAATACGGATAACGTTCAATGCTATTCCTATTTTTCAATAACTTATACTCGTGTGTAACAGCAACAGCACATTGTACATTCCATTATATTGTGTATTAGCTAGCATGTTTGATAAATTATAATATAGAGCATTGCAATATTGTATCTCATATCTGAACTGCCCCCAGAGAGGTCAATAAACTGTTCAAAAACGGTTCAGGCTATTCGACGTGTTGTAAGTAATTTGATATATAATTTTTTTTATATATACTCAGTAAAATAAAAAACGCACTTTTTTGTACCTTTCAAATGTCATTTTCGTATGAAAATATCCGTTGATTGAAGAAAAAGTTAGCATTCATCATTGCGTAAAATGAAACAATATCATGTTAAGTTCTTGTCTTGCATCCCTAGGTAAGGTCGCGCCATTTGAGAAATCTTACATTTTGCGCGTTTTCATAGCGAGGGTTCAGCGCAAGACTATCCTAACTCGTGTCTATTTATTTAGGAGTTAGTATAGTCATGCACTGAACCCTTGAATTAAGTACCGAGTATATTTCAAAGGCAATAAATATTGGAATGTAAAACATGAGTAACGAGAATAGCTCGGTATGATCCAATGCCAAGCAGTAAAGGTAACCAAGCTTATCTACAAAAATCATGTGATTACCAGATCTCGTTAATAACGATAGCGAAATAATTCCAAGTTTCATGACGAAATGTTGGACAAACAGATGGTGATTTTTTTCATAAAATAGGCAAACTATCAAGTTACAAACGAGTATATTTGTCCATAAACACAAACAATGAAATGCTTCTTGGTACGAATGTTATAATTACGATGATACAGGATAAAGTTACTTATTTTATGTATTACACTTAATTTAGTTATGAACGTTTTACCGGCAACACCTAGTGTGGTGTAAACCAATCAAATCTTACGTTAACCACCAAGGCAATGTATCTTCAACCGAACAACATGTGTAACCTTGACGCAGGTTGGTTAAGCTTTCAATAAGGTGTATGTTACCTGACCGAAATCCACTGACTTGCGGTGAATTTACCGAAATACATTTTGGACGTGGCGTGACCAGCAATCGTTAACATCTAGGCATTTGTTTAAGTTGCACAACAAATCTTAACCTTCAAATTGCGCCGACCATCTTTTTTCAAGATATTTCTTGTTTTAGAATGACACTGTAACTACTTTAGGGTGTGGACTTCTCATGTTTAACTTTTCCCACTCGTATCCATTAATGAACGGACAAAAGCAATTTGTCTTTCAAGACAAGAACTATTTCATACAAAAACAAAATTTCAAAACTAATCTCTGCTGATTTTGGGAGATTTTGTAAAACTATAACATTATGCACGTTTGTTCATAGAGTCTGATTTTATTATCAACATGATTGGTCTTATTCATTAAATGTATTTCTGATGTCACGTGTCATTCAAAAACCCTGTAGAAATCACGTGATACATAAATTTAACACACGATATTAATCCAAAGTCGTGTTAAATAATATTTCCAGCGACCTATCAGTAAATAAAACTTCAAAAATGACATTTCAGCATTTCAGCAAATGTTTATCAACACATAACTTTTATGCATGTAATCATATTAAGCAATTTACAACAATTACACTTACCAAGTGATTTCTCATTATGCATTTAATAGACTCCAATTCTGTCGCAACGAATCTGGCCAATGTCACATCTCTGTCGTCATGTAAAGTTTTGTATGATTTATAAGCTAAATGAAATGTTTGTCCTTACTTCCTATTAGCTGTGTCGCCAAGGATAATTGCACTATGAGGCCCGTATTGCGGTATCCAATGCTTATATAAACTATTCACTCTCCCACGCTGTCTGTGAGTGCCATCACAATCAGAATAACGTATTTTTAGTCTAAGCGTTTTAAATATGATTTTTTATAAATTAGTATATTCTGTGCTTTCCTGATCACAAGTATTCTCTGCATAGTATATAAAGACGTCTGTTCACTGTAAACGTGTATATGCATGACTACATCAAGTAAAATGACACGCCTGGGAAATATGCGGTATTTCGAAAAGTGCGATTATTCGAATAGTTTTGCAAATAGTGACATCACAGTCATGTTGCGTTTTCTTGGAAGACGTCACTTACAGAAGAGGTTGTAAATCCCATAGCAGCGCTCATTTGTACATGTAAGATTTGCAGAGGTATTTACTAAGTAAAGTAATTATTCAGAGATATTTAAATACGAAACTGTAGTATCCAATTGTACTATGTTTATGGCGATTGTACTTTGTGTATGGCAATTGTACTATGTTTATGGCAATTGTACTATGTTTATGGCAATTGTACTATGTTTATGGCAATTGTACTATGTTTATGGCAATTGTACTATGTTTATGGTAATTGTACTATGGTTATGGCAATTGTACTATGTTTATGGCAATTGTACTATGTTTATGGCAATTGTACTATGTTTATGGCAATTGTACTATGTTTATGGCAATTGTACTATATTTATGGCAATTGTACTATGTTAATGGCAATTGTACTATGTTTATGGTAATTGTACTATGTGTATGGCAATTGTACTATGTTTATGGCAATTGTACTATGTTAATGGCAATTGTACTATGTTTATGGCAATTGTACTATGTGTATGGCAATTGTACTATGTTTATGGCAATTGTACTATGTTTATGGCAATTGTACTATGTTTATGGCAATTGTACTATGTTTATGGCAATTGTACTATGTTTATGGCAATTGTACTATGTTTATGGCAATTGTACTATGTTTATGGCAATTGTACTATGTTTATGGTAATTTTGCAAATGTTGTAATACCACTCATTTTACTCACTTGACGAGAATTATGACACTAAAGTGTTAATGAATTATATCACCTTAATTTACTGTTAAAATAAATAAGAACTCAAGCCCAATATACAAGACCTAACCATATTTACATGTAATACGAGTTATTTTTATATTTAATCTGTGCCCTTTTAATTGAATATTATAACTGACGAAAACTAATTTCAAAAATACACAAAATTGTCTTGAGTTATTTGTGTAATCCTAACGACCTGTAATTAAACGGAAACTTCACAATGGAATAGGTTACCCTGAAACAACAGCGTATAGTTCTATTTGAGGCTATGGAGTTGCGAGATTCGCTTCTGGTTTACGTAAGTTATATCGTTTGCTTTCACAGAGTACAAATGTGTGCGATTGCCTAAGGTGTCGGTACTATTCTATAATACTATTTGCTTTAGATACTAACACGTTTGCATGGATCATGAACATAATTGGTCGATTATAAGTGTTAATAATGATTCTAACTTATTGAGCTGAAAAAGAGAACTTACTTTCATATTCTTCCATTTCTTGGGATTTGTTTTTATGTCGTAACCAGTACTTGTATAGTCCGGACCGCGTGTCTATGACTTGTTGTATAGTCCGGGTCACGTGTCTATGACTTGTTGTATAGTCCGGACCACGTGTCTATGATTTGTTGTATAGTCCGGATCACGTGTCTATGATTTGTTGTATAGTCCGGACCACGTGTCTATGACATGTTGTATAGTCCGGACCACATGTCTATGAGTTATGGTATAATCTGGATCACGTGTCTATGACTTGTTGTATAGTCCCGTCACTCAAAGCTTCAGATGATTCTTCCATGTAATTTACTTAGGCGGGACTACAAACGGTTCATATAAGTGTATGGACATGGATTGATCGACACAGGAAAATGATTTAGGCTGCAAGGGAATTCATTAACTCGAACCTTACACCATCATTTCTATTTTGAAATTGTAACCGCTTCATGGATACTTACAGTGCATCCTGTCTAGAACAACACCTTTAGAGATCCACAGGTTTTACCTGTGTATCGAGATACTTGTAAATGTTGATGATGAGAGGTTGTTGCTCACGGAAAGACTGCTCGCGAGACATTGTATGTTTACTTACCTATATCACCATTAAAACTTTGTACACTAAACAAAGAGAGATTGAATTGAAACATTATGTATTTTATATCATAGTACTTTCAATCATGTCAGATTAGGCTACGCTGTATAGGTGAGTATCCCTCGTTTGAATAAATGTGTTCTTACGACACGCTTACTCGGCAAGAACGGTGAATATGTCCGACGAGAACCGGCAAAGACTACGCAATGCCAGTGTACTGTTGCCTCATATAGCAACATCACCGACCAAGACACAGAGCTGTAACCTATGAGTATTTGAGCGCAAATGTACAATGTCCAACCTCTTCTTTAAGTGACGTCATTTCCAAAAAACGTCACACATGACGTCACCATGTACTGGCACTAAGCAATATTTGCCCCCTATGGCAATATGAAAACGAAGTGACCATTTGAAGTAAATATCGTTTACTGCTTGCAAATAGTGAAATAACATGCTACGTTGTCTTGAAATGATATCACTTACAGAAGAGGTTGTAAATCCCATATCAGCACTCATTTACGGAAGGGGTTTACATATTTATTTACTGTTTCTCATGATGAGCAAGTATCAAGAGCGACAAAGCTCATTTAAGACAAATAAGGTACAGAAGATATGTATCACCTGATATAACCCTTTCAATGTTGAGTACTGTACAATGGAGATAACATTGCCATCCTTCACGTCTGTGGCATGACACACAGTGCGGACACTTTGAAACTGAAATTATTGTGGAGGTTCAACTGTGATCATAAACAAAGATGTGAGAAAATGTGACTTATCATCTATAGTCGGGGCCTGTTATGATAAATGTGAATGTTACCATGATTCATTCACATTGATTATATTTACCACGTCACTCTAGGCGCACCTCGCTTTGCTTTGCTTTGACCATGATTAAAATCTACACCTTTGAGGCATTTCTGTAGCCGTGATGAATATAAAACTATCAATAATTCAATAATGTATCTATAATGAATTATCGCTCATTAGCCATGAGACGATTTAATTCAACGTTTCATAGATAAAAAGGGCGCAGACCGTTTGTCATATAATGACAGTTAAGGGTCCCCGGTGTGCAACAAAATAAGGTGATGGGTGCTGTAAACGTATAATCACATTAAGCATCAACTTATAGCCAATTATACGATGACCATTTCACATATTGTCGTCTGAACGAGCATAGAGCATGGTGTCATAATTGTAGGCCATGTGGAAACAATAGATTCTGTTGAACTGTCCATCTATTTAAAGATTTATATTTGAATATTTAAAGTGGGGTAACTTTTATTATTGCTATTTATAGCACATACATTCTGGTTTCATATTCTTACCCAGATATGTATTGCGTATAAAATGCGCTCTTACAATATATTAAGTGCTGGTTCGGAGGTTTATGTTTTTATGTAAGGTTAATTTCAGTTCGATATTAAACGCGAAACATTGATTAAAAGGGGCTTTCGTGACCGCGTGGTTATGGACGATTGTCCTTTACAGCTGCGGGTTCGAATGCCACGGGGGATTTGGAATATGTCTGCGAGAACTGGTCTGGAGGTCGTTACTAAAACACGGTACGGGACGGAACATTTCCCATGAAAATTTACTAAACCACGGAGCAGACAAATTTACTAAACCGTTTCGGTTATTCCAAAAGTTGTGTCTCTTATAAATTTTCCATTCCGTCCCTTTCTGTTTTCGTTCCGCTCCGTTCCGTTCCGCTCCGTTCTGTTTATTCCGCTCCGTTCCGCTCCGTTCTGTTTATTCCGCACTGTTCTGTTTTCCTTCCGCCCCGTTCTGTTTATACCGTTTCGCTCTGTCTTCGTTCCGCCCCGTTCTGTTCATTCCGTTTCGCTCTGTTTTCGTTCCGCCCCGTCCTGTTTATTCCGTTTCGTTCTTTTCCATTCCGATCCGTCTGTTACGTGTAACCGGCGGTCTGGGTTGCGGAATGTAGATTATTCTACCCAGATGCCCGCCTGTGCCCAAAATGATGCTCGAACTTGCCCCTGGGTTCTTCCTCCATCCTTGTAGCTGGAGTAGTCACTACTCAGTATGCTTATGAGACGTACATCCCCAGTACAAAACAAATAAAGATAATTAATCGAACACACTATATATTCTACGGTCGACAACTCTACCAAATTTTGTATAGGTTATAAAGTTTAATTTACAAGAGTTGTTTACCTTTTAATCTCATTAAATTACATTTTAGATTCGATTTATATCGGTATATGAAAAAAATCGACGCCCAGAAGTTTTTTCTGATTTATAACATGTATCTAGAATACAGTAGACCGAAATATGGTAAAACAAATGCTTGAATGCAGGCTAAGACTCCGAACTATTACGGAAATTGCCGAGATATTGCGGTTGCGTTCAATAAAGTAGAGTAACTTCCCTTGAAATTTCTAGCCGTCAATAACATCCTAACGACAGGAGGCCCGACATGGAATACATGGGTAACACTTCACTGTAAGTGTTTGACAACGTGATTACTGAAGACTAGCACGATTCAAAAAGTGGATTTTTATCACAGCTCCCTTGACACTGTTGACGAAAGTGTTAAATAGGAAAATACGCAGTATATATATCTCTCTACAGAGGGTATGTGATCCCATAAAGGTACGTACGTAGTGCTACATGAGTACCTGAGACACCAGTCAGTCCAACGAAACCAAGTATAACTACCATACCACCGTGAGGAGACCGGGACGGAGGATCGAACTTGTAAACACCAATCGTTTAATGAAAATACCTGGTAATAGGGCGATTTACACAAATTCTAGCTGCTTACAGAGGCAATGCGAACCCCTATAAGACGGGGAATATCCGTGAGGAGTCTACCTGTTCGATGATAGGAAGACTATATGTCTTCAGCATATATATAGCTCCCTTATGAGACAATGTGGCCATATTTATTGACCAAATATACACGGGCACATACGACCCCACGCGTCCAACGAAATAAATAAGATTGATCCACAATATCATGCGCTTAGGAGCTGGGCCGATCATCTGTTTCTTAAACCAGTCATACATTTTAGTAATCAATGTAATAACTTACAAACAGCAAACAATTTTTTGGAAAATATCATTTAAAAGTGATGGATTTTGCGCCTATGAAAGGTGACTTCCTAAAACATTTTTAATCCGGAAGGGTTATCACTCCCCCACCCACCCCATCCCCACCAACATTCCTATGCGCCTGAATATGGGCCTCTAGATACGATGGTATGGTGGTACTTCTTTCACTCGTTGAACTCCTGGTTGCCTCAGTTACTCGTGTATACACGGTCATATTGATTACCTTATAATATGGAGTTATGCGGAGGGCAAGCCGCCCTAATATTATCATATATTTCCTTTCAAAAGACTCACCAGGATGCTGAGTTGGTTCTACTTGTAACAGTTGTAATCATGGAAGTCTTCATGTATTCGAGTGTTTCTGGTATTTTGAGTTTACATAGCTTTATATTACCTTACGTGGCGTACATTTACCGACCTTGGTTTTCTGCTTGATTGAACCTCTATACGGGCCTCAGTTCGTTATTGCCTCCCTGGAGTAAGGGAGGTAATTATTGTTTGCTGATATTGACGGCTAGTCGTTACCATTTTCTTCCTGAAATCGAAAGTAGAACATAGAAAATGGCGTTTGGAGGGCGTTCTCACCTTAAACTGTCGGATGAAACTTTCGATTTTATGTGTACTACATGTGCACAAAATAACAAGAAAGTAGAGGCGGTAAAGTATTGTGTAGAATGTAGTGGTTATTGTTGTAAGTCATGTACTGATATACACAAGATGTTCCCGGCATTGAAGAACCACAATTTGATGGACGTCAATCAAGGAAAACAAGCGGGCAGCCAACAAACAAGTTTACCGGAGTTTCCTACAGAACGATGTAGCGTACATAAAGGAAAAGTCATGGATATGTACTGTGAAGGTCACGATGTTGTTGGATGTTCTACATGCTTCGTGAAAGATCACAAGTAAAACTTTAATTACATCAATAAAATGCTTTACAGTGAGAATTGCAGTGTAGTTTTTGTGTACTTGTGTATGGAAATGAACTCTACTGTTACACAAAAACTAAACTGCAATTCTCACTGTAAAGCATTTGTTATTTCATCACATTTTCAGTCTTGAAAGGTGTTTTATCAACAAAATCAACTTCAAATGGCTTTTTAAAACTGAAATAAAGTATAAAACAACAAACTATATGCCAGTCCTAATTACTACTATGAAGTGTGGGGTAGTGTGTGGTAAATCGTGCTACCGGAACACAGACAAAGTGAACTCGAACCCACGTCCCCCAAAACACTGATACAGTCCTAGTCCAAATATTAGACGCGTAAAATCTCATTGTATTGAATTATTTCCGTCACACGCTCCTTTTGTAATTTTAAAAATGTTCAATAGGCAAAATGTATGTGTTTTAATCATGTATAATGAGCCAAAACTTAAAGAATCATGCAATCAATATACTTTTTAAGTATGTCGATGCTCAATTTTACATTGTTTAACACTTTTAAAATATGTTTAAAATAAAATGCTTACTGTTCTAAAAACTGTTATGAAATAAATAAAACAAAGTTGATTTTTTCATAGTTCTAAATTATTAGTGCACCGCTTTATTGAGAATGCGTGTTATATAAAATCAATATGTGTTTTCTATACATTATTACATATTATATGCAGAATGTAATTTTAAATCATTTCATTTCAGATCTTGTCAAGACAGTCACATCCATTCCATATCTGACTTGATTGACACCATATTTAAGTTGTCGGACTGCAAACAGACGCACAGTCTTCTGAAAGAAATGATGGTTTCCATGGAAACTGCAAGTAAATATACAAATAATCAACTTCAGACTTTGAAGAAAGCAAAGAAAGAAGCTTTAGGTCAAGTCAGTACATTCCAGAAAGCATTAGAAGCCATCCTGCGTAAAATTGCCGAGTCATCACGCAACGAAATAGACATTGTATACAAACAACTAAAAACAGAAATTCTACACGACAAACAAAGTGTTGATAACATCTGTAAAGATTTGCAGACGACAGAGGACAAGCTAAGTCAATCAGAAGGAAATAGAGCCCAACGTTTTGTTTGTACGAAAATTGCCCAAGAAAAAATAAAAGAAGCAGACGGTGAGAAGATGAAGCAAGAATTACAACATAATACAGACGTACAGATATCATTCATTCCTGACCAATCATTGATGGAATATATCCAAGCTTTACAAGGTATTGGTCAAGTTAAGCAACACGACCCCTACAATATCCAAGCTTTACAAGGTATTGGTCAAGTACAGAAACATGGAAAGCATAAACACGACCTCTGCAAAATCAAAGGAAGTAGAGATATTACCATAAAACTTTCTCATGATTCTAAGACATGCCATTCCCTTGGATGTTGTCTGACACAAGATAACCAACTACTTGTCACAGATTATAACAATAAGAAACTAAAACGTTTTGATATACAGAATATGTCAGTTGTTGACTATTGTACTTTAGATTCTGTACCTCGTGGTGTATGTTGTATCAGTAAACATGAAGTTGCTGTTGCATGTATGAGTGACAACAAGATCCAGTTTGTTTCTATTCATAACAAGATGACTCCTACAAGACAAATTCAAATGTCTCATTGGTGTTATTGTATTGCTTTCAAGGATGGTCGGCTTTATGTGACAGATGCTGGTGGTGATTCACTCTATGTGCATGATATGACTGGTACCCTGCTGAAGACAATTACACGAGACAATGCTGGGAATCAGCTATTCTACAGTAGTACACATGTAACATTCAATGAAAGTGGAGACAGAATGTTTGTTGGAGGTTGGAGTAAGGGACTTGTATGTTTTGATGGGATGGGAAATTATTTGTCCACTATTACAGACACTGACCTGGAGTGTGTATATGGTGTATGTGTTGATGGTATAGGAAACATGTTTGTAGCTGGGTGCGAGTCACATAATGTGGTACAATTCAGTGAGAATGGGAAGAAACTTGGTGTGGTTGTGAAGCAAGGAGATGGATTACAATATCCACTCTCAGTGTGTTTACATCAGGGACTGAATAGAATGTTTGTTACCATGTCGGGCAGTGATGTAGTGAAAATGTATGAACTAGAGTAATCAAACATATTGTGAGATAACAGAGTTGTCCATTCTGCGTACATGTATTGTTGATAGAATATAAGTAAAATTTACATAAAACTTAACAGGAGTAATTTTCAGTTCTAACAATTACACAACATCTAAGATATAAATTATTTGTGCTTATTGTTGAAATACAGCATGTTTGTACTTTTTTAAAAGGGACATAATATTTTGTCTTCTCTTTTCTGATAGCTTGTATGTTGAAAACAAGCACTTTTTAAATTAAAGTGCAAAATTAAAGGGAGGTAATAAAATTATAAAAAATTGAGATTTTAAGTGTAATATTATGTATGATAATTAATTAAATACACAAACTTAAACAGTGAAATATTGTTGTAAACATATATAAGTCATTGCAAAAAAGTATAGAGTACTCACAATATTAAATGGTATTTTTTTTTTGTAAATGGTTAACATATGTTTTGCAAATAGTAAAACGCTGAACCAGAATAAAGATTTATTGACATGAAATAAATAAAGATCAGACTTATATTGACCGAGATACTGTATTCCTACACACTTATAAGTATTTTTAAAGATAGATAGAATATTGTCCAGATTTTTGTCAAATATACGTAGTCGTCAACTTGAGAAAATCGATTCTGAATGCTTTCCTACCGATGTACTCTACAACACAGCGTTTTCATTTTAGTGCATGTTTTCCAAAACTACAATTACTCGTGCCCGAAACAGATATTTTCTATCCTGACCTACGCGCCAAGTTGCTTTGCAGAAAAGTTACAATGCAATGTTTTAGACTTTCAGGGATTTCCCTGACACAGAAATCTTGAGTTTTTGACTCCCTTTCTTTTGAGGGATCTCATTTTCAACTAACTGTGCTTCCTTGAGACCCCTAAAATAAACATTAGTCAAGTATCAACTGGCTGCCTATCTGGGACCCTACAAATTATTAAGGACCCCTAATTCGTCAAACACGAGGGTCCAAAGAACCCTAGCTGAAAAATCGTAGGGAAAACCCTGGAGTATGTCTGTATGGAGGCTTTGACATGCCATTTTTTAAATTATTACTTGACATATTTAATTTGATATTAAATAAGACTATGTTCCTTTAAGTGAATATTTCCAATTATATTATGATTTACTTGATTCTTTTATTTAAAATTTGTTAGGCCAAACAAAATGTTTTGTGTGGTTAGGGTTAGATCTGTTCAAAAAATAGGTAGGGTAGGTAGGGATTGTTCTTTTATTAGGCTTTTTGTTGGAACGTTATTATTGTCATTATCGACATAAAACTTATATTAAGTAGAAAGCTTTTTAAACTACATACTGAACCACATAATTATTTTTGCCTAACTACTGCGCTAAAGTACTACTAGGTACTACTACTGGGTAAAGTTTCCCTTTTATATTTACTGCCTGTTTGTATAAGTTTATAAGTGTGTCTGCCAAGCTGTTCCAATCAGATTATACTGAAGAACTGGGTTTTATTCTGTCCGTGAAACTTTACCACAAGTTTGAGGTGATCTCCAAACTCATTTGAAAAAATATGACATACGTAGAAAAAAAGTAATACATGTAACAACAACAGTTACAAATAAAATGGAAAAATGGAAACAAATATGACTTCAACGATGAGTAATAAAATCAAAGATTATTCACAAATACTTGAGGCTAAATGACACAGTTTAGAACATGAACCTGAGAAATGATAACGTGTTTTAGAGTTCACTGGATTCCAAGGGAGCTAACTTTAGAGCAAAGAATAGTCAGTATTCACGACGACAGTTCAGTATACTTATACTAAGTACTATGTTGATTTTTTGTAATAATTCATTCATGTATAAAGGCCTCCAGTAATATCAGTTTATGTATGTAAGTTTTTTATGTGCATGACTTAATGAGTTTCCTTCAATAGATAAAGTTTACTATTATTATTATTATTATTTATTTATATAGTTTAACTCGCTCGTGTTCGGCTCTGAATATCCATTTTTAGAAGCAAAGGGACATTATGTATGAAAAATGAGTAGCTACATTGGTTATCTCCCATAAAACAGAGAAACACATGTTTATATATACATTGTATGAATGGACACGATTTACTGTAACCTATGAGAATATATTATCATTACAAACCGTCAGCTACAAGTAAATGGTACAAAGTTCGAAGCCTTACTGGAACGAAACATTATCAGACCTATTGAGAACGTTACGTCGAAAGGAACGCGAGTTTTTGAAATCTACCGGAAATGGGAATATCAAATCCACGACGTGAATATATCACAGCTAGGGATATTTTTGATAAGGCGTTATTGCAAACGGAGCGAGTATACAGAAGGTCTCAGGCAGTTGAAATTGAATATATGTCAATAAATAATCCTAATTAGTTCTGGTATAAGGTTAACAAACATTGTCCAAGTAGTGACAATACCATACCGTGTGAGATGGTGGATGGTAGTGAGAACGTTATGAGGGATGAACAAGTAGTTTTAAATATGTTTGAAGCGAGACTCGATCGGCTAAGTGGGCAAGATGAAAAACAGTACTTTGTATTGAAGTGCCCTGTGATAATCGAAGTCTTGAAAAAACTGTTACAACTGATATATGACACAGGGATTATACCATCTATTTGGAGGAATTCAGTATAATGGCCAGCCCTGAATGACCCAGCGTCCGACCGCCGTGTCCCCATCAATTATAGAAGATCAGTATTCTATTATGCGTCAGCAAATTATACAACGGGTCCGTTATAGATATGGTCCGTCTCAATACCTGGAGGAAAACGATAGTTTGACTGATGAGCGGAATGGTTTCAGACGTAAACGGTCATGTGTAGACCACGTTTACACGTTGAATGGACTCATACGAAACATCATTTATCAACAATCTAGCGCGTGTGTTCGTATTAATAATAGGCGTGCTTGTGTGAGTAGGTGCGTGGGTGCGTGGGTGCGTGGGTGCGTGTACATTTATACTGTTCACCATATTTCTTATAATTTATAATGAACCATGTAATCACTGAAAGGTGGAATAAAAGTATATATATATATATTCAATATCATCACATATGGCACATAAACATGTGGGACGAGTGTCATTTAAGTTCCCCGCGGTACCTTTTGATTCGACAATATAAACGTGATAATGGCAGTATCGGCAATCTTTCATTTAAATCATAAAAGACATTTGATGTTGTGTGTCGGAAAGAATAATAAAATATGTGTGTGTCACCGTATAATATAATTTTCTGTAATCTAGTATTTTATGCTTTATTTGGTATTAAGACTTGTATAAAAAATACAATTCGGCATTCTTTTAGTATGGCACATCTGTGAGATGTATCGTCCTGTTATACATGAAAATGATCTAATTAAGAAATTCTGAAAGAATTATGAAGAATGCATTGATAGTTTTTGAAAACACTGCAACACTGCACTGAATTGGGAACTCATAGAGGTTAGCATTTTGGTACCAAAAAAGGACATAATTTGTTGAAAAAGAATGTTTTCCTAAAGACAATTAACATTTCTTAACAAAGTGACCCCCACAAAATCCACACATACCGAGATTTTTATGAGTGTAGGACAAAATCCCCTTCGCTCATTTTGTACAAGTATTAATCAAGTAATAGCGTTTTAGCGGTATAGCGAATCAGTATTACGAAAAATTGCCAAGTCACGTCACCGACAATTGTGACGTCGCGGTTATATTATAAAGCCCATACAATCTAAAATATTTGCTTATGCTAAATGTATAGGCCATTGGTAATATTTAGATACAATTCGCAGAACGAATTTTGGTTCACACAAAACAAATATGACACATGGAACTATCGACGCTCACTGCAAACCCTATGTCGCCAAGAAGTTTTTCTGATTAATAACGTGTAGCTAGAATACAGTGGACCGAAATATGGTAAAATAAATGCTTGAAATTTAACATTTCGGCCATTTTGTCGGTTAAGAAAATGAAATCATTCTTTACATCATGGCTATGGCTTATATCACCGATGTATGTACTGTCGCCAAACTTGTACTAATCTACGAGTCCAAACATTAAATGCATTTAGAACTTCACAGATATTAGAAAATGCAAGCAATTTTACCTCTTGCGTGTTCATTATATATCAAGTATCCATATAAAAAAAAAGTTTTACTTAACATTCATGCTTTTAGAAACTGTCGTACGTCAGACGCTAAGAATTGAAAAGAAATATTTAGCTTTCTAATCTACGAGTACTTTACTTGATTAAGAATACAAATTTAATGGTGACATTTTGCTCTTTAATCGCAACATTTTGACGTTTAATTGCAACAATTTGCCATATTTTGCTACATTACGCATTTTAGGCAGACACAGGGAACGTATATAATGTGTTTCAGGGTTAAGCCAATAATCATGTGCATGCATTTTCCAAATTATTTCTCGGCGTTAAATTTTTGTTTGTGAGAAATTTTGAATCGGTATACGGACCACATAAAATGTTGTTATCAGTCGTCTCATACACATTCCTTCATTGACTGCTGGCTTGCGTACTGAAGGCAAGTGAGCAACCAATTACATAAATTAAATAGTAGACACCAATATATTTCATGGCTCAATATAATATAGGCTACTTTTTAAATACACTCCGAATAGTCTGGTACCCAGTGTACTCTGCACATAATGTAATGGTAAGGGCAGGCGATGCAGGCTAAGACTCCGAACTATTACGGAAATTGCCGATATGTTGCGGTTGCGCTCAATAAAGTATAGTAACTTCCCTTGAAATTTCTAGCCGTCAATAACATCCTAACGACAGGAGGCCCGACATGGGTTGCATGGGTAATACTTCACTGTACATGTAAGTGTTTGAAAACGTGAGTACTGAAGACTAGCACGATTCAAAAAGTGGATTTTTATCACAACTCCCTTGACACTGTTAACGAAAGTGTTCAATAGGAAAATACGCAGTATATATATATATCGCTCCACAGAGGGTATGTGATCCCATAAAGGTACGTAGTGCTACATGAGTACCTGAAACACCAGTCGGTCCAACGAAACCAAGTAGAACTACCATACCACCGTGAGGAGACCGGGACGGAGGATCGAACTTGTAAACACCAATCATTGAATGAAAATACCTGATAATAGGGCGATTTACACAAATTCTAGCGTTGAAGCTGGGGTCGATCATCTGTATTTTCAACCAGTCACACATTTTAGTAAAAATGTAATAACTTACAAACAGCAAACAAATTTTCGGAAAATATCATTTTAAAAGTGATGGATTTTGCGCCTGTGAAAGGTGACTTCCTAAAGATTTTTTAATCCGGAAGGGTTACCACTCCCCCACCCACCCCCTCCCCACCAACATTCCTATGCGCCTGAATATGGGCCTCTAGATACGATGGTCTGGTGGTTCTTCTTGCACTCGTTGAACTCCTGGTTGTCTCAGTTACTCGTGTATACACGGTCATATTGATTACCTTATAATATGAAGTTATGCGGAGGGCAAGCCGCCCTAATATTATCATATATTTCCTTTCAAAAGACTCACCAGGATGCTGAGTTGGTTCTACTTGTAACAGTTGTAATCATGGAAGTCTTCATGTATTCGAGTGTTTCTGGTATTTTGAGTTTACATAGCTTTATATTACCTTACGTGGCGTACATTTACCTGCTTATTTGAACCTCTATACGGGCCTCAGTTCGTTATTGCCCGCTGGAGTAAGGGAGGTAATTATTGTTTGCTGGTATTGACGGCTAGCCTTACTGGTTTCTTCCTGAAATCGAAAGTAAGCTTCAGAGTCAAACATAGAAAATGGCGTTTGGAGGGCGTTCTCACCTTGAAATGTCGGATGAAACTTTCGATTTTATGTGTACTACATGTGCACAAAATAACAAGAAAGTAGAAGCGGTTAAGTATTGTGTAGAATGTAGTGGTTATTGTTGTAAGTCATGTACTGATATACACAAGATGTTCCAGGCATTGAAGAACCACAATTTGATGGACGTCAATCAAGGAAAACAAGCGGGCAGACAACAAACAAGTTTACCGGAGTTTCCTACCGAACGATGTAGCGTACATAAAGGAAAAGTCATGGATATGTACTGTGAAGGTCACGATGTTGTTGGATGTTCTACATGTTTTGTGAAAGATCACAAGTAAAACTTTATTTACATCCATAAATGCTTTACAGTGAGAATTGCAGTGTAGTTTTTGTGTAAATATATATACTTGTGTATGGAAATGAACTCTACTGTTACACAAAAACTACACTGCAATTCTCACTGTAAAGCAATTGTTATTTCATCTCATTTTCAGTCTTCAAAGGTGTTTTATCAACAAAATCAACTTCAAATGGCTTTTTAAAACTGAAATAAAGAATAAAAAACAAACGATATGCCAGTACTAATTACTACTATAAAGTGCGGGGTAGTGTGTGGTAAATCGTGCTACCGGAACACAGACAAAGTGAGCTCGAACCCGAGTCCCCCAAAACACTGATACGGTCCTAGTCCCTATATTAGACGCGTACAATCTCATTGTATTGAATTATTGCCGTTACACGCTCCTTTTGTATTTTTTAACTTAGGAATCAAGCATTAAATTTACTTTTAAGTATGTTGATGCTCAATTTTACATTGTTTAACACTTCAATATGTTTGACATAAAATTCTTACTGTTCTAAAAACTGTTGTGACATGAATAAAACGAAGTTGATTTTTTCATAGTTCTAAATTATTAGTGCACCGCTTTATTCAGAATGCGTGTTAAATAAAATCAATATGTGTTTTCTATACATATTACATGCAGATTGTAATTTTAAATCCTTCCATTTCAGATCTTGTCAAGACAGTCACATACATTCTATACCAGACATGATTGACACCATATTTAAGTTGTCTGGCTGCAAACAGACACACTGTCTTCTGAAAGATATGATGGTATCTATGGAAACAGTAAGTCAATCTAAAGATACACAACTTCAGACTTTGAATAAAGCAAAGAAAGAAGCTATAGGTAAAGTCAGTGCATTCCAGAAAGCATTAGAAGCCATCCTGCGTAAAATTGCCGAGTCATCACGCAACGAAATAGAAATTGTATACAAACAAATGGAAACAGAAATTCTACACGACAAACGAAGTGCTGACAGCATCCGTAAAGATTTGCAGACGACAGACGGAAAGCTCAATCAATCAGAAGGAAATAGAGCCCAACGTTTTGTTTGTACGAAAATTGCCCAAGAAAAAATAAAAGAAGCAGACGGTGAGAAGATGAAGCAAGAATTACAACCTAATACAGACGAAGAGATATCATTCATTCCTGACCAATCATTGATGGAATATATTCAAGCTTTACAAGGTATTGGTCAAGTACAGAAACATGAAAAGCAGAAACACGACATCTACAAAATCAAAGGAAGTAGAGATATTGCCATAAATCTTTCTCATGATTCTAAGACATGCAGTTCCCTTGGATGTTGTCTGACACATGATAACCAACTACTTGTCACATATTGGGAAAAAAACCAACTAAAACGTTTTGATCTACAGAAGATGTCAGTTGTTGACTATTGTACTTTAGATTCTCTACCTGTTGGTGTATGTTGTATCAGTAAACATGAAGTTGCTGTTGTATGTCAGAGTGACAACAGGATCCAGTTTGTTTCCATTCATAAAAAGATGACTCCTACAAGACAAATTAAAATGTCTCATTGGTGTTATGGTATTGCTTTCAAGGATGGTCAGCTTTATGTGACAGATACTGGTGCTTCACTCTATGTTTATGATATGACTGGTACCCTGCTGAAGACAATTACACGAGACAATGCTGGGAATCAGCTGTTCACCCATAGTAAACTTGTTACATTCAATGAAAGTGGAGACAGAATGTTTGTTGGAGGTGGGTACAACAATAGACTTGTATGTTTTGATGGGATGGGAAATTATTTGTCCACTATTACAGACACTGACCTGACAAGGGTAGATGGTGTATGTGTTGATGGTAGAGGAAACATGTTTGTAGTTGGGCGCCGGTCACATAATGTGGTACAATTCAGTGAGAATGGGAAGAAACTTGGTGTGGTTGTGAAGCAAGGAGATGGATTACAACATCCATGCTCAGTGTGTTTTCATCAGGGACTGAATAGAATGTTTGTTACCATGGAGAGCAGTGATGTAGTGAAAATGTATGAACTAGAGTAATCAAACATATTGTGAGATAACAGAGTTGTCCATTCTGTGTACATGTATTATTGATAGAGTATATTACATGTACTTACATAAAACAGGAGTAATTTTCAGTTTAACAACTAAACAACAACTGTACATTCGGTTTGTTTCATCTTTAGACGTTATAAATCAAACACTTTGAGATTGTTTACAGCATCTAAGATATAAATTGTTTGTTCTTATTGTTGAAATACAGCATGTTTGTACTTTTTTAAAAGGGACAGACTATTTTGTCTTCACTTTTCTGATAACAAACACGTTTTAAATTAAAGTTGCACAATTAAAGGGAGGTAATAAAATTATTAAATTTGAGATTTAAAGTGTAATATTATGAATGATAATTAATTGAATACACACACTTAAACAGTGAAAATATTGTTGTAAACATATATACGGCATTGCAAAAATTAGATAATTAAAAAAACCCTGTATTTTTGGTTTAAGTTATTGAAGTATATAATACTCGCGCGATATTAAATGGTATTTTTTTTTGTAAATGGTTAACATAAGTTTTGCAAATAGTGAAACGCTGAACCAGAATAAAGATTGATTGACATGAAATAAATCAAGATCAGACTTATATTGACTGAGATACTGTATACCTACACACTTATAGTCCAGATTTTTGTCAAAAATATACTTAGTCGTAAACTTGAGAAAATCGATTGTGAATGCCTTCTTACAGATGTACTCTACAACACAGCGTTTTCCTTTTATTGCATGTTTTCCAAAACTACAATTACTCGTGCCCGAAACAGTATTTTCAATCCTGACCTACGCGCCGAGTTGCTTTGCAGAAAAGGTACAATGCAATGTTTTAGAATATCAGGGATTTCCCAGTGTTGGATGAAAGTTGCCACTAGTGTTGAGTGTTGGATGAAAGTTTCCACTAATGTTGAGTGGTGGATGCAAGTTGCCAGTAGTGTTGAGAGGTGGATGCAAGTTGCCAGTAGTGTTGAGAGGTTGATGCATGTTGCCAGTAGTGTTGAGTGTTGGATGAAAGTTTCCAATAATGTTGAGTGGTGGATGAAAGTGTCCACTAATGTTGAGTGTTGGATGAAAGTTTCCACTAATGTTGAGTGGTGGATGCAAGTTGCCAGTAGTGTTGAGAGGTGGATGCAAGTTGCCAGTAGTGTTGAGTGTTGGATGCAAGTTGCCACTAATGTTGAGTGTTGGATGAAAGTTTCCACTAATGTTGAGCGGTGGATGAAAGTTGTAACCAGTGTTGAGTGTTGTATGCAAGTTTCCACTAATGTTGAGTGGTGGATACAAGTTGCCACCAGTGTTGAGTGTTGGATGCAAGTTGCCACTAATGTTGAGTGTTGGATGAAAGTTTCCACTTATGTTGAGTGGTGGATGCAAGTTGCCAGTAGTGTTGAGTGTTGGATGAAAGTTTCCACTAATGTTGAGTGTTGGATAAAAGTGTCCACTAGTGTTGAGTGTTGGATGAAAGTTTCCACTACTGTTGAGTGGTGGATGCAAGTTGCCAGTGGTGTTGAGAGGTGGATGCAAGTTGCCAGTAGTGTTGAGTGTTGGATGAAAGTTTCCACTAATGTTGAGTGGTGGATGCAAGTTGCCAGTAGTGTTGAGAGTTGGATGAAAGTTTCCACTAATGTTGAGTGTTGGATGAAAGTTGCCAGTAGTGTTGAGTGTTGGATGAAAGTTGCCACTAGTGTTGAGTGTTGGATGAAATTTTCCACTAATGTTGAGTGTTGGATGAAAGTTGCCACTAATGTTGAGTGTTGGATGAAAGTTTCCACTAATGTTGAGTGTTGGATGAAAGTTTCCACTAGTGTTGAGTGTTGGATGAAAGTTTCCACTAATGTTGAGTGTTGGATGAAAGTTTCCACTAATGTTGAGTGTTGGATGAAAGTTTCCAATAATGTTGAGTGTTGGATGAAAGTTGCCACTAATGTTGAGTGTTGGATGAAAGTTGCCACCAGTGTTGAGTGGTGGATGAAAGTTTCAACTAATGTTGAGTGTTGGATACAAGTTGCCACCAGTGTTGAGTGGTGGATGCAAGTTGCCAGTAGTGTTGAGAGCTGGATGCAAGTTGCCAGTAGTGTTGAGTGTTGGATGCAAGTTGCCACTAGTGTTGAGTGGTGGATACAAGTTGCCACTAATGTTGAGTGTTGGATGCAAGTTGCCACTAGTGTTGAGTGTTGGATGCAAGTTGCCACTAGTGTTGAGTGGTTGATACAAGTTGCCACTAATGTTGAGTGGTGGATGCAAGATGACACAAGTGTTAAGTGGTGGATGCAAGTTGCCACTAGTGTTGAGTGGTGGATGCAAGTTGCCACTAGTGTTGAGAGGTGGATGCAAGTTGCCACAAGTGTTGAGTGGTGGATGAAAGTTGCCACTAATGTTGAGTGGTGGATGCAAGTTGCCACTAGTGTTGAGTGGTGGATGCAAGTTGCCACAAGTGTTGAGTGGTGGATGAAAGTTTCCGCTAGTGTAAATTGGTGGATGCAAGTTGCCACTAGTATTGAGTGGTGGATGCAAGTTGCCACAAGTGTTGAGTGGTGGATGAAAGTTTCCGCTAGTGTAAATTGGTGGATGCAAGTTGCCACTAGTATTAAGTGGTGGATGCAAGTTGCCAATATTGTTGAGTGGTGGAAGCAAGTTGCCACTAGTGTTGAGAGGTGGATGCAAGTTGCCACTAGTGTTGAGTGGTGGATGCAAGGTGACACTAGCGTTGAGTGGTGGATGCAAGGTGACACTAGTGTTGAGAGGTGGATGCAAGTTGCCACTAGTGTTGAGAGGTGGATGCAAGGTGACACTAGTGTTGAGAGGTGGACGCAAGTTGACACTAGTGTTGAGAGGCATTGTTCCTTATATGCATATAGTGGAAACTCGAAACAACATCTCTAAATTTATTTGTTGATTTTGACTCAACTTGCAAGGGCCAGGAATTATCCTAAGATGGTCCTTATTCAGCCAAAATGGTAGTTTACGCAGATGAGCGATATAGGTCCACCATCGCCGCCTTGTTTCATTTATTTTACTGCAATTACAATGGACTGATATATTTGTTGTTTTCTTCATCAATATCATAAACAATTTAATTGATTGAGAGAAGGTATATATCCCATAGTGATTTTGATTTTGATTATTAGATGGACTAGATGTGTTTCAGATGTTTTTGTACATGAAATGATGTATCAAATAACAATGTAAATAATAGTATATGTATATAAAATGATGTATCAAATTACAATGTAAATAATAGTAAATGTACATGAAATTATGTATCAAATTACAATGTAAATAATAGTATATGTATATGAAATTATGTATCAAATAACAATGTAAATAATAGTATAGGTTTATAAAATGCTGTATGATATGTTATACGTTGTAGTAGCTCACCAACGATGTGGTTTAAGCACGCATCAGTGATTGGCCTTTGTCCGACTTTCAACCATTATGAATTTTGTGTAGTTTAATATCACTTCTTTTCTCCAACTAATGGGTCAATCTGGCTCAAAGTTAACACACATTAAACCGGCATGGTTCTCTGAAATTTGATTTGCTAAACTTAATTTAATTTAATTACTAGATGCTCAAGGGCAACAAGTCGAGACCGCTAATTATGAAGAGATGAATATGATAGGGTTACTTAATGCTGTATAGTGCATAATCTATTAATCACATGTTTTACCTTTGAATGTATTATGACAATGTTATTTCCTGTTTGAAAAAAATGTATCCCTGATTGGTTAGAATTTCTTATTTAAGTCAGATACAATTTCTACTTTTGTATTCATGTTTAAAAATAATATTTATGGAAGCTAGAGAGTGTTTTCAATACAATATCTTTGAACAAGATTGATATAGTTGTTATATTAACTTTGAGGTGCTGTGTAAATACAGTGTGTTTTCTTCATTTTGAACAAACAGTCAGACCTCGATCATTCAAATTCATCTGGTCTTAAATTCTATTTCAAATAATACATGGTTTCGTATAGTGTTTTTAAATAGCATATGATAACAACAAAGATTTCCACAGACAATTCCGAGGATGAGTTATTTGTAGGGATGTAATTTATTAACCAGTTAACTGTTTTTCTATTCGAACATGTGGTTATCGGTTAGTAAGATCACTAACTAGTTAACCGTTTATTTTTTATGAAAACATATTGGCCTACTTTTCGTAATATCAAAGTGTAATCCAGTTATCTTGAAATTCCATTGCTAGAATTCAATGTGCATGTATACATATTTAGTAATCAGTTCTATGTTAATGATTTCAATATTTGTAATTATTGCCAAAGTAAAAACTAAAATTAGACAATTAATAAAAAAATAATATTGCAAATGTATCTGATTAGATTTAAATAAAACTATAATCTTACTTCAGTGTTACTCTTTTGTCGCCTTATTTCAGAAACATTCTCACTTATACTCATCAAATAACCATTATTAAATTGTTTGACTCCGTATGGCTCAGATTATTTGAACTTAAAGTGTCTTGTCACGAACCCGACTCTTAAATACTTTTATTATATTCCATAACACGGCAAGGGCAGAGAATAACTTTGCTTATGCCCGGCGGTTCTACAGTTTGGCGACCATTCAGTTTCTGGTCGATACCAGATGGTTCTACAGATGTCAACCTTCATTTGGTGATTGCATGAGGTCAGAAGATGATGACCTCAAGTGATATAGGCTCCTTAGGTCGAAGGTCAAGGTCGCAGAGACATTAAGACTGACACCTATTGCGACCAATAACACCCGAGGTTGGCAGCAAATAAATTAACTAGGCATCAATTACAACACATATCGTTGTACCTAACAGAGGCTTTAATGACTGAACTTCAAGGCGCCCATAGTGACAATTATAATTGATAACGACGCACACACACTTAGTGCGTGAGGTTATATATCTGAGCTTGAAGACCAAATTTGATTGCAGGGTTTGGCACAGATTCGTATCATATCTAGGTTAGAAAACAAGAACTTGAACTTATAAACATCAGAGGATGTAAAAAACGCATTGTTACAAACTATTGCTAATATAAATAATGACTCTCGTAAATCACAATAAGCTGGACAATCTCAGCTTGTTAGGAGGGTACAATGCGAAGCCGAAATAGATCTAAGCAAGTTGTCATAAACTATGTGCAATGCCAACCAATATCATTGCTAAACAAATCTTTAATTTTAGACTGAACTTATTTGCACTAAAAGGATATAGGGATCAAACATGATTTGTTCCAGTTATATGCCGCATACTGGGGAAATACTCTCTTCTACCATATATACGTAGCTATCTGAACACTTCAAGTTTTCCGTCCAAAGCAGTATGGAAAAGAATCATCAACAAATCGGTCAATCACAAGCAGTCGTTGATGTGGAACTCACGAACAACAGCAGGCAGTGAATTTTCAAGATTTATAACAGTTCATTCAAGTGTCGCACCGTCATTACTATGGACTTACGCCGACCCGCGCAACCATATCATAAACTCTATATCTGCGTGTAGAATACTTACGACAAGGACATTTCAAATAGAACTGCTGACGGAATGTCAACGATATTCACAGACATATTCTAGCAGACTGTCCTAACACACGTCGCTATAAGCAACGCTTTCTTTTGAAAATAGCTCTGAAATACAATGCACAATTTTCACATTTCCTCCAACACTCGAGCAATGAATATTTCCTTCGCAGCTTACTCTCAGTTGAACCACTTATCGTGTTTGGAATAGACGAAATTCTTAACAAAAGTTACATCCAAAGAAGTTGTGAGTACATACGTAACATTCCAATGATATACTGTTACTATCAATAATCTGTGATATTACATACATATAACATACATATAACATACAATGATTACTTTCGTTAGACTTGCGTTTCGTTTTCGGCAAGTGTTACAATGAATATAAGGAACAATGAATTGATTTCAATGTCCTAATGTCTGTCTATTGTAGATCTAGTTTGATTTTCATCCTCCTTGCACTCTATAGTGTGTACGTATGTTTTGTAAGTATGCGTGCGAGATACGTGCATGCGTAGGTGCGTGGATGCGTGGGTGCGTGGGTGCGTGGGTGCGTGTACATTTATACATTTATACTGTTCACCATATTTCTTATAATTTATATTGAACCATTTAATCACTGAAAAGTGGAATAAAAGTATATATATAGATTCAATATCATCACATAAGGGACATAAACATGTGGGACGAGTGTCATTTAAGTTCCCCGCAGTACCTTTTGATTCGACAATAAAAACGTGATAATCTTCCATTTAAGTCATAAAATACATTTGATGCTTGGTGTCGGAAAGAATAATAAAATAGTTTTGTTTGTCACAGTATAATTCTAATTTTCTGTAATCTAGTGTTTTATGCTTTATTTGGTATTAAGACTCGTTTAAAAAATAAAATTCGGCATTCTTTTAGTATGGCACATCTGTGAGATGTTTCATCCTGATTTCCATGAAAATGATCTAATTAAGAAATTCTGAAAGAATTATGAAGAATGCATTGATAGTTTTTGAAAACACTGCAATGTTTTGATGCTTGTAATTCCGCGGCAGAACTATCAGTCTCATAAATTAGTATGTTGTGTGAATAGGGAAGTCATAGAGGTTAGCATTTTGGTACCATATAGGACATAATTTGTTGAAAAATAATGTTTTCCTAAAGACAATTAACATTTCTTAACAAAGTGACCCCCACAAAATCCACACATGCTGAGATGTTTATGAGTGTAGGACAAAATCCCCTTCGCTCATTTTGTACAAGTATTACTCAAGTAATAGCGTTTTAGCGGTAGCGAATCAGTATTACGAAAAATTGCCAATTGACGTCGCCGACAATTGTGACGTCGCGGTTATCTTATAAAGCCCATACAATCTAAAAATTTTGCTTATGCTAAATGTATAGGCCATTGGTAATATTAAGATACAATTTGCAGAACGAATTTTGGTTCAGACAAAAAAAATATGACACATGGAACTATCGACGCTCACAGAAAACCCTATGTCGCCCAGAAGGTTTTCTTATTTATAACATGTATCTAGAATACAGTAGACCGAAATATGGGTAAAATAAATGCTTGAATTTTAACATTTTCGGCCATTTTGTCGGTTAAGAAAATGAAATTCTTCTTTACATCATGGCTTTGGCTTATATCACCGATGTATGTACTTTCGCCAAAGTTGTACTAATCTACGAGTCCAAACATTGAATGCATTTAGAACTTTTACCTCTTGCGTGTTCATTATACATATCAAGTATCCATATAAAAAAAGGTTTTTACTTAACATTCATGCTTTTAGAAAACTGTCGTACGTCAGACGCTAAGAATTGAAAAGAAATATTTAGCTTTCTAATCTACGAGTACTTTACTTGATTAAGAATAAAAATTTAATGGTGACATTTTGCTCTTTAATCGCAACATTTTGCCATATTTTGCTACATTATGCATTTTAGGCAGACCCAGGGAACGTATATAATGTGTTTCAGGGTTAAGCCAATAATAATGTGCATGCATTTTGCAAATTATTTCTCGTCGTTTAAGTTTTTGTTAGTGAGAAACTTTGAATCGGTATACGGACCACATAAAATGTTTATATCAGTCGTCTCATACACATTACTTCATTGACTGCTGGCTTGCGTACTGAAGGCAAGTGAGCAACCAATTACATAAATTAAATAGTAGACACCAATATATTTCATGGCTCAATATAATCGGCTTTACTTTACTTAGGCTACTTTTTAAAAAAACTCCGAATAGTCTGGTACCCATTGTACTCTGCACATAATGTAATGGTAAGGGCAGGTAATGCAGGCTAAGACTCCGAACTATTACGGAAATTGCCGATATGTTGCGGTTGCGCTCAATAAAGTATAGTAACTTTCAAGCCGTCAATAACATCCTAACGACAGGAGGCCCGACATGGGTTACATGGGTAACACTTCACTGTAAGTGTTTGACAACGTGATTACTGAAGACTAGCACGATTCAAAAGTGGATTTTTCTCACAACTCCCTTGACACTGTTAACGAAAGTGTTAAATAGGGAAATACGCAGTATAGATATCTCTCTACAGAGTGTATGTGATCCAATAAAGGTACGTACGTAGTGCTACATGAGTACCTAAGACACCAGTCAGTCCAATGAAACCAAGTAGAACTACCATACCACCGTGAGGAGACCGGGACGGAGGATCGAACTTGTAAACACCAATCGTTGAATGAAAATACCTGATAATAGGGCGATTTACACAAATTCTAGCTGCTTACAGAGGCAATGTGACCCCCTATAAGACGGGTAATCTATGAGTAGTCTCCCTTATGAGACAATGTGGCCACAATTAGCGGAGTTCTGATTTCTACAGTCGATTACTGCACATGTCCGATGATAGGAAGACTATATGCCTTCAGCATATATATAGCTCCCTTATGAGACAATGTGGCCACATTTATTGACCAAATATACGGGCACATGCGACCCCACGCGTCCAACGAAATAAATAAGATTGATTTACAATATCATGCGCTTAGGAGCTGGGGCCGATCATTCTGTATCTTATACCAGCCACACATTTTAGTGGCATTCCGCCAAGATATGTAATACGCCAGACAACGCATTATCATCGCTACCAGACAGGGGCCGTCGCTAGTATCCCGTCTGTCATCTAGGGTGGGAAAACAGTCGCGGATTAATGAAGGCATGAACGAAAGCATACTAACCAGGTGACAAGTATATTTATTTTGGCATTGTTTTGAATCTTGAAATGGTGATAATAACATTTACCTTGTATCTCGTGAATGATGTTGATATATATCATAGTTATATTGCTTTCATTTACATAAATAAATACATTTAAATGCCACTGAACTGTTTCAAAATATATTTCTAACAGTCCCGTGTCTTTTTACAAAATTTACAAAAGTCCTCGAAAGAGGTTTGACAAAACTAATAGATAGATAGACCCCATCCCCACCAACATTCATACGTGCCTGAATATGGGCCTCTAGATACTATGGTCTGGTGGATCTTCTTGCACTCGTTGTACTCCTGGTTGTCTCAGTTACTCGTGTATACACGGTCATATTGATTACCTTATATTGTGGAGTTATGCGGAGGGCAAGCCGCCCTAATATTATCATATATTTCCTTTCAAAAGAATCACCAGGATGCTGAGTTGGTTCTGCTTGTAACAGTTGTACTCATGGAAGTCTTCATGTATTCGAGTGTTTCTGGTATTTTTGAGTTTACATAGCTTTATGTTACCTTACGTGGCGTTCATTTACCGACATTGGTTTTCTGCTTGATTGAACCTCTATACGGGCCTCAGTTCTTATTGCCTCCCTGGAGTAAGGGAGGTAATTATTGTTTGCTGATATTGACGGCTAGTCGTTACTATTTTCTTCCCGAAATCGAAAGTAGAACATATAAAATGGCGTTTGGAGGGCGTTCTCACCTTAAACTGTCGGATGAAACTTTCGATTTTATGTGTACTACATGTGCACAAAATAACAAGAAAGTAGAAGCGGTTAAGTATTGTGTAGAATGTAGTGGTTATTGTTGTAAGTCATGTACTGATACACACAAGATGTTCCCGACATTGAAGAACCACAATTTGATGGACGTCAATCAAGGAAAACAAGCGGGCAGACAACAAACAAGTTTACCGGAGTTTCCTACTGAACGATGTAGCGTACATAAAGGAAAAGTCATGGATATGTACTGTGAAGGTCACGATGTTGTTGGATGTTCTACATGCTTCGTGAAAGATCACAAGTAAAACTTTATTTACATCAATAAAATGCTTTACAGTGAGAATTGCAGTGTAGTTTTTGTGTAACAGTATATACTTGTGTATGGAAATGAACTCTACTGTTACACAAAAACTACACTGCAATTCTCACTGTAAAGCATTTGTTATTTCATCTCATTTTCAGTCTTGAACGATGTTTTATCAACAAAATCAACTTCAAATGGCTTTTTAAAACAGAAATAAAGAATAAAACAAACTATATGCCAGTCCTAATTACTACTATGAAGTGTGGGGTAGTGTGTGGTAAATCGTGCTACCGGAACACAGATAAATTGAGCTCGAATCCACGACCCCCAAAACACTGATACGGTCCTAGTCCATATATTAGACGCGTAAAATCTCAATGTACTGAATTATTTCCGTTACACGCTCTTTTTTACAAATGCACAATAGGCAAACTGTATGTGTTTTTATCATGTAGAATGAACCAAAACTTAAAGAATCATGCAATAAAAATACTTTTAAGTATTCCGATGCTCAATTTTACATTGTTTAACACTTAAATATGTTTGAAATAAAATTCTTACTGTTCTAAAAACTGTTATGACACGAAGTTTATTTGTTTATAGTTCTAAATTATTAGTGCACCGCTCTATTGAGAATGCGTGTTCAGTAAAATCAATATGCTACTTATCATTGTCACAACATCCTTTGTCTTAAATGTGTTTTCTATACATATTATATGCAGACTGTAATTATAAATCATTCCATTTCAGATCTTGTCAAGACAGTCACATCCATTCCATACCTGACATGATTTACGCCATATTTAAGTTGTCTGACTGCAAAACGACACACAGTCTTCTGAAAGATATGATGGTATCCATGGAAACAGTAAGTCAATCTAAAGAAACCCAACTTCAGACTTTGAATAAAGCAAAGAAAGGGGCTTTAGGTCAAGTCAGTACATTCCAGAAAGCATTAGAAGCCATCCTGCGTAAAATTGCCGAGTCATCACGCAACGAAATAGAAATTGTATACAAACAACTAGAAACAGAAATTCTACACGACAAACAAGGTGCTGACACCATCTGTAAAGATTTGCAGACGACAGACGACAAGCTAAATCAATCAGAAGGAAATAGAGCCCAACGTTTTGTTTGTACGAAAATTGCCCAAGAAAAAATAAAAGAAGCAGACGGTGAGAAGATGAAGCAAGAATTACAACATAATACAGACGTAGAGATATCATTCATTCCAGACCAATCATTGATGGAATATGTCCAAGCTTTACAAGGTATTGGTCAAGTACAGAAACATAAAAAGCAGAAACACGACATCTACGAAATTAAAGGAAGTAGAGATATTACCATAAAACTTTCCCATGATTCTAATGCATGCGATTCCTGGGGATGTTGTCTGACACATGATAACCAACTACTTGTCATAGATAGGAACAATAAGAAACTAAAACGTATTGATATACAGAAGATGTCAGTTGTTGACTATTGTACTTTAGATTCTAGACCTTGTGGTGTATGTTGTATCAGTAAACATGAAGTTGCTGTTCTATGTGTGAATGACAACAAGATCCAGTTTGTTTCCATTCATAACAAGATGACTCCAACAAGACCAATTACAATGTCTCATGCTGGTTATGGTATTGCTTTCAAGGATGGTCAGCTTTATGTGACAGGTGGTAGGGGTTCTTCACTCTATGTGCATGATATGACTGGTACCCTGCTGAAGACAATTATACGAGACAATGCTGGGAATGAGCTATTCAACTTTAGTACACATGTTACATTCAATGAAAGTGGAAACAGAATGTTTGTTGGAGGTTGGGACAAGGGACTTGTATGTTTTGATGGGATGGGAAATTATTTGTCCACTATTACAGACACTGACCTGAAGTATGTAGAAGGTGTATGTGTTGATGGTAGAGGAAACATGTTTGTAGCTGGGTACGGTTCACAGAATGTGGTACAATTCAGTGAGAATGGGAAGAAACTTGGTGTGGTTGTGAAGCAAGGAGATGGATTACGACTTCCACAGTCAGTGTGTTTTCATCAGGGACTGAATAGCATGTTTGTTACCATGCACAACAGTGATGTAGTGAAAATGTATGAACTAGAGTAATCAAACATATTGTGAGATAACAGAGTTGTCCATTCTGTGTACATGTATTATCGATAGAGTATATTACATGTACTTACATAAAACTTAACAGGAGTAATTTTCAGTTCTGACAACTACACAACAACTGTACATTCGGTGTATTTCATCTTTAGACGTTATCAAACACTTTGAGATAATATGTCTGTTTACAACATCTAAGATATAAATTGTTTGTGCTTATTGTTGAAATACAGCATGTTTGTACTTTTTTAAAAGGGACAGACTATTTTGTCTTCACTTTTCTGATAACAAACACTTTTTAAATTGAAGAGTGCACAATTAAAGGGAGGTAATAAAATAAAACAAATTGAGATTTCAAGTGTAATATTATGTATGATAATTAATTAAATACACAAACTTAAACAGTGAAAATATTGTTGTAAACATATATAAGGCATTGCAAAAATTAGATAATTAAAAAAACCTGTATTTTTGGTTTAAGTTATTGAAGTATGGAGTACTCACGATATTAAATGGTATTTTTTTTTGTAAATGGTTAACATATGTTTTGCAAATAGTGAAACGCTGAACCGGAAAAAAGATTAATTGACATGAAATAAATCAAGATCTGGGGTGGTATTCACAAAGCATCTAAGATAAAAATATTTCTCTTATCTGCTAGAAAATTCTCAAGTATGACAAAATTTGACTTAAGTTTAAAATATTTCTTAAGAGCTATTCACAAAACATCTTAGAATTATTTTGGTCTTAAATAGCCCATTTTAGTCTCAAATATCCGTTTTTCATCTAAGATTTTTTCAATAAATAAAATACGTCTATAGGTATCTTATCTACTTGAGAAATTTCTTAAAAATGGCGACGGTACATTCTGTGATTTTAAACACGGTTATTCCCGGACCTCTCCACGTATGCAAGGTAAGTTTAATATCTTCTACAAATATGTTTATGCGAAGATTCCGTTTAGATTAAATCTGTATATTTTACTTGATTACCCGCACGGGAATCAGCTGTCAAAAAATCGAATCGAGGGGGCGAAAGCACGTCCAAGTTTGTGTCTTGTAACACTGTATTACTGGATACAGGTACTAGTAAACTTCTTTTTAGGACTTACATTGGTCATAGTTAGTCGTTTTACCACATGCTTTGACTACATGAGGCCTTTACTGAATGTCATAAACAGCGTGTTTGGCACATGTATTCGCGATGCGGAAGTAATCTTTTGCTTACTAATTAATGTATTTCTGCATACATATTAGTTTATGTTTGTTGGTTTGAGTACTTTGAATGGATGCTGTACTCATAATCATGATCATTCTTACCTGATGGCGGTGCAGGAATACAATCATGCTCTCTGATGTGTCAGAAACATAAATTTATTTAGAGATGTGATAAGAATTGTTTTATGAACCACTTTCAATATATTAGTTTTAGTTAATAGGTAACATTAAGTATGTATATTGTACATGTTCTATAATTTTGTCAATTCTTTTACGGCCTAAATTACAAATATATTTGTTTAAATATCTTTTCAGGAAATACTTCATCTGATTCACTTGAACCATTTTGATGTTACGGTATGAGATGTATAGAACTATCCATGGTTCAACAGTTGACTGTAACAGGAGATTCACTGTACAGTGCCACAATAAAGATATGAAGGTGCAAAATATTAACTGAAACATCAATGATAATGTGAAAAAAAGCTGTGTACTAAAAGGCAAGATGTTTCAAACTTTGAAGTTTGTGTAATATGTATTTAGTGTTGTCAGCAATTTATTAGCACATGTGGAACAATACAGTGTCATTATATTCTGATCAGCTCATATCATCTGGTTGCTGATATAACACACATGAGATTTTGGTAGAAATTGTGGAAAAAACATAAAATATGAAAAATCAGTTGTATTCAGAGCATGTATGTCATGATTTATTGTTGTATGTAACCTGAATAAAAAATGTGGATCCTGAAATGATTTGTTTTTGATTTTATTAGTACTGGTGATTTTTGCACATAACATAAATATTTTAGTTTCTTATCACCCACCCCAAAATTATGCAACATGTATATCATATATTAAAATGGTATCATTATTTAAACACTCCACATTTACTTGCACATGAACAAAATTATATTTGTTCTGTAATCACTTGAAACTAGGAATATTTAGCTATCATAATAAAAAATGCCCAACTGCATTTGAGCTGGACTTAATTGTACAACTACCAGACTTTAATATCAGCAATATATTGACCACTTGAAGACTATAATAACAGTACACTTGAATATGTGTATTGAAATAATCCTTTAAAGATTTGTTGCAAGGCTGTTTATTTACACATCCATCAACCATGGAAGTGTCACTGTGGATGCTGTGTGATAGAAGATATTACAATCACAACTTTGTGAGTCACTTCAGTCACTTTATAGCTGTATATATGTGTATTAAATGTCCATTCAGTAACATTTTAGCATAAATTAAATAATTATTCATGACTAGCCTGACTATTTTCCAACATAAATATTATTTTAGGTGTTTAAAACACATTTATTAAGATACAAGAAATGAATCATGCACTCCCTATTACATTTATGCTGCAGAATCTTATCCCAAATCTGCATTTACAAGAGTGCTAAACATTTCTGATTTACATATTCAATTTGGTACAATGTTTTCATATTCTATCCTGAAAATGATGTAATTCTAATTTCATTTCAAGTAATTGTGAAATGGTGTAATTTCACATTGCAAATAATTTTGCATGAACATTGACTCAGCTAGGGATGCTGGAAACAATATTCTCTTTAATGGAAACTATACACATGAGTCCAAAATAGCCAGACTGAGTTTGATACATTAACATTTATCCAATTGCTGTATATTTTAGCACAGTTAATAAGTATTAACTGAATTATCATTTAAGTAGAATATTATTTCAACATTGTCTGTCTGATTAATTATTAAGGCAACATGTGTCCTGTAAACAGTGCTTGGGTAATTGTAATAAAGTTATATTTGAAAGACTTTCCCTAGTACACCCTAGTAAAGCGCATTTTATTGGGTTATATTACAGCAGGCAACACAATTATAGTGTACAAAAAGCCATAACTTGACAGCAACACAAAACCAAGTAATTGATAAGTACATTCTAAAATGGATCATCATGTACTTGCCTAAATGAATGTTTATATATATATATATATATATCTTTTATTAAAGTCTCATTCTTGCATATAACACACTATTTCATTAAAACAATGCATACATGTCAAATTATCGCAAGTATTGAAGTATCGCTATCAATTTTGTTATTGATAACATATTGATGATATCAAAATTAAACAAAATGTTGAGTAAATTAAGTGAAATGCTGCTTCAAGACCATGTAATGTATGGTACATCTATGCAAATTAAAAGTATCTTGTTCTTTAATGTATATACATGTTATTAAAACATGCAGGAACGACAACTCTGGATAGAGATTGTTATATATGTACTGCTGTGTTTACTTCCGTTACTATTTTTAGGTTGGGAAATTCCACTTTTACATAGCAACGACGTTAAGAAATTTCTTAGGACAAAGTTGTAACGTAAGATATTTCTCAAACTTAGGATAATATTTTATCTAAGATATTTCCTACGAGGCTTCTTGAATAGTACTTACGAGTAAAAAATATTTTACTCTTAGCTAAAATAAATCTTAAAGTTTACGAAATTTCTTACGAAAAAATCTAAGATGCTTTGTGAATACCACCCCTGACTTATATTGACTGAGATACTGTATACCTACACACTTATAAGTATTGTTAAAGATAGATAGAATATAGTCCAGATTTTTGTCAAATATACTTAGTCGTAAACTTGAGAAAATCGATCGTGAATGCCTTCTTACAGATGTACTCTGCAACACAGCATTTTCATTTTATTGCATGTTTTCCAAAACTACAATTACTCGTGCCCGAAACAGTATTTTCTATCCTGACCTACGCGCCGAGTTACAATGCAATGTTTTAGACATTCAGGGAATTCCCTGACATACAAATCTTGAGTTTTTGACTCCCTTTCTTTGAGGGAATCCCATTTTCAACTTGCTGTGCTTCATTGAGATCCCTAAATAAACTTTTGTCACGTATTATCTGCCTACCTGGGACCCTACAAATTACTAAGGACCCCCAATTTGTCAAACACGAGGGTCCAAGGAACCCTAGCTGAAAAATCGTAGGGAAAACCCTGGTGTATGTCTGTATGGAGGCTTTGACATGCCGTTTTCAAAAATGATTACTTGACATATTTAATTTGACAGAAAATAAGACAATGTACCTTTAAGTGAATAGTTTCCAATTATATTATGATTTACTTGATTGTTTATTTAAAATTAATTAACTATCTACAGTATACGTGGTGGAGTTGGTGACGTGAGAAAGTAAGCACATTTCGTGAATTTAACAAAGTTGTGAAAATATCTGACTGTTTCAATTTCTACTTTCACAGAAGACAAGAATATTTTTACTTGACTATTCAGTATTACAATGCATGACTTGTACTCATTTTGGCAATTGGCGAACATATCTGCTCATGAAACATCTGAAATGGCTGATTTATGACTTTTGACTACTGGACATATCCATGTGTAAAGTACAATTGGTGGATGCAAGATGCCACTAGTGTTGAGTGTTGGATGCAAGTTGCCACAAGTGTTGAGTGATGGATGCAAGTTGCCACTAATGTTGAGTGGTGGATGCAAGTTGCCACAGGTGTTGAGCGGTGGATGCAAGTTGCCACTAGTGTTGAGTGGTGGATGCAAGTTGCCACTAATGTTGAGTGGTGGATGCAAGTTGCCACTAGTGTTGAGTGGTGGATGCAAGTTTCCGCTAGTATTGAGAGGTGGATGCAAGTTGCCACTAATGTTGAGTGGTGGATGCAAGTTGCCACAAGTGTTGAGAGGTGGATGCAAGTTGCCACTAGTGTTGAGTGGTGAATGCAAGTTGCCACTAGTGTTGAGTGGTGGATGACAGTTGCCACTACTGTTGAGTGGTGGATGCACGTTGCCACTAGTGTTGAGTGATGGATGCAAGTCGCCACTAATGTTGAGTGGTGGATGCAAGTTACCACTAGTGTTGAGTGGTAGATGAAAGTTGCCACTAATGTTGAGAGGTGGATACTAGTTGCCACAGGTGTTGAGAGGTTGATGCATGTTGCCACTAGTGTTGAGTGGTGGATGCAAGTTGCCACAAGTGTTGACTGGTGTATGCAAGTTGCCACTAGTGTTGAGTGGTGGATGCAAGTTGTCACTTGTGTTGAGTGGTGGATGCAAATTGCCACTAGTGTTGAATGGTGGATGCAAGTTGCCACAAGTGTTGAGAGGTGGATGCAAGTTGCCACTAGTGTTGAGAGGTGGATGCAAGTTGCCACTAGTGTTAAGAGGAGGATGCAAGTTGCCACTAGTGTTTAGAGGTGGATGCAAGTTGCCACTAGTGTTGAGAGGTGGATGCAAGTTGCCACTAGTGTTAAGAGGAGGATGCAAGTTGCCACTAGTGTTTAGAGGTGGAGGCAAGTTGCCACTAGTGTTGAGAGGTGGATGCAAGTTGCCACTAGTGTTAAGAGGAGGATGCAAGTTGCCACTAGTGTTTAGAGGTGGATGCAAGTTGCCACTAGTGTTGAGAGGTGGATGCAAGTTGCCACTAGTGTTTAGAGGTGGAGGCAAGTTGACACTAGTGTTTAGAGGTGGAGGCAAGTTGACACTAGTGTTTAGAGGTGGAGGCCAGTTGCCACTAGTGTTAAGAGGAGGATGCAAGTTGCCACTAGTGTTGAGAGGTGGATTCTAGTTGCCACTAGTGGTTAGAGGTGGAGGCAAGTTGACACTAGTGGTTAGAGGTGGAGGCAAGTTGACACTAGTGTTTAGAGGTGGAGGCCAGTTGACACTAGTGTTTAGAGGTGGAGGCAAGTTGACGCTAGTGTTTAGAGGTGGAGGCAAGTTGACACTAGTGGTTAGAGGTGGAGGCAAGTTGACACTAGTGGTTAGAGGTGGAGGCCAGTTGCCACTAGTGTTTAGAGGTGGAGGCCAGTTGCCACTAGTGTTTAGAGGTGGAGGCAAGTTGACACTAGTGTGTAGAGGTGGAGGCAAGTTGACACTAGTGGTTAGAGGTGGATTCTAGTTGCCACTAGTGGTTAGAGGTGGAGGCAAGTTGACACTAGTGGTTAGAGGTGGAGGCAAGTTGCCACTAGTGTTGAGAGGTGGATTCTAGTTGCCACTAGTGGTTAGAGGTGGAGGCAAGTTGACACTAGTGGTTAGAGGTGGAGGCAAGTTGCCACTAGTGTTGAGAGGTGGATTCTAGTTGACACTAGTGTTTAGAGGTGGAGGCAAGTTGCCACTAGTGTTGAGAGGTGGATTCTAGTTGCCACTAGTGGTTAGAGGTGGATGCAAGTTGACACTAGTGGTTAGAGGTGGATGCAAGTTGACACTAGTGTTTAGAGGTGGATGCAAGGTTACACTAGTGTTGAGAGGTGGATGCAAGTTGACACTAGTGGTTAGAGGTGGATGCAAGTTGACACTAGTGTTTAGAGGTGGATGCAAGGTTACACTAGTGTTGAGAGGTGGATGCAAGGTTACACTAGTGTTTAGAGGTGGATGCAAGGTTACACTAGTGTTGAGAGGTGGATGCAAGGTTACACTAGTGTTGAGAGGTGGATGCAAGGTTACACTAGTGTTTAGAGGTGGATGCAAGGTTACACTAGTGTTGAGAGGTGGATGCAAGGTTACACTAGTGTTTAGAGGTGGATGCAAGGTTACACTAGTGTTGAGAGGTGGATGCAAGGTTACACTAGTGTTGAGAGGTAGATGCAAGGTTACACTAGTGTTTAGAGGTGGATGCAAGGTTACACTAGTGTTGAGAGGTGGATGCAAGGTTACACTAGTGTTGAGAGGTGGATGCAAGGTTACACTAGTGTTTAGAGGTGGATGCAAGGTTACACTAGTGTTGAGAGGTGGATGCAAGGTTACACTAGTGTTTAGAGGTGGATGCAAGGTTACACTAGTGTTGAGAGGTGGATGCAAGGTTACACTAGTGTTTAGAGGTGGATGCAAGGTTACACTAGTGTTGAGAGGTGGATGCAAGTTGACACTAGTGGTTAGAGGTGGATGCAAGTTGACACTAGTGTTGAGAGGTGGATGCAAGGTTACACTAGTGTTGAGAGGTGGATGCAAGGTTACACTAGTGTTGAGAGGTGGATGCAAGTTGACACTAGTGTTTAGAGGTGGATGCAAGGTTACACTAGTGTTGAGAGGTGGATGCAAGGTTACACTAGTGTTGAGAGGTGGATGCAAGGTTACACTAGTGTTGAGAGGCATTGTTCCTTATATGCATATAGTGGAAACTCGAAACAACATCTCTAAATGTATTTGTTGATTTTGACTCAACTTGCAAGGGCCAGGTAGTTTACGCAGATGAACGATATAGGTCCACCATCGCCTCCTTGTTTCATTTATTTTTCTGCAATTACAATGGACTGATAAATTTGTTGTTTTCTTCATCAATATCATAAACAATTTAATTGATTGAGAGAAGGTATATATCCCATAGTGATATTGATTTTGATTATTAGATGGATTTGATGTGTTTCAGATGTTTTTGTACATGACATGATGTATCAAATTACATAGTAAATAATAGTATATGTATATGAAATGATGTATCAAATTACAATGTAAATAATAGTATATGTATATAAAATGCTGTATGATATTTTATACGTTGTAGTAGCTCACCAACGATGTGGTTTAAGCAAGCATCAGTGATTATCCTATGTCCGATTTTCAACCATATTGAATTTTGTGTAGTTAAATATCACATCTTCTCTCCAACTAATGGGTCAATCAGGCTCAAATCTCACACATATTATACCGACATGGTCCTCTGAAATTTGATTTGATAAAATTAATTTAATTTAATTACTAGATGCTCAATTGCAACATGTCGAGACCGCTAATTATGAAGAGATGAAGATAATAGGGTTACCTAATGCTGTATAGTGCATATGAACGCCGCTGTGCGATCTCCAACCTCTTCTCTAAAAACGTCATTTCCAGAAAACGTCAGATGTGACGTCACCATGTACTGACAGTAAACAATATTGGCCCCTTATGGCAATATGAAAACCAAGTGACCATATGGAGTAAATATTGTTTCCTGCTTGCAATAAGTGACGTCACATGTTGCGTTTTCTTGAAATGACGTCACATACAGAGCAGCCCTTATATCTATTACTTACAAGTTTTACCTTTGACTGTATCATGACTATGTTATTTCCTGTTTGAAGACATTCTTCTCTGATTGGTCAGAATTTCTTATTTAAGTCACATAAAATTTCTACTTTTGTATTCATGTTTAAAAGTAGGACTTTTTATTTATGGAGGCTGGAGAGTGTCTTTGAAAAAAGATGAATAAAGTTGTTTTTTTAACTTTGAGGTACTGTGTAAATACAGCGTGTTCTCTTCATTTTGAACAAACAGTCAGACCTCGATCATTCAAATTCATCTGGTCCGAAATTCTATTTCAAAGAATACATGGTTTCAAATAGTGTTTTTAAATAGCATAATTTTGATAACAACCAAGATTTTCCACGCACAATTCCGATGATGGGTTATTTGTAGGGATGTAAACTATTAACCGGTTAACCTGTTTTCCGTTCGAACATGCGGTTATCGGTTAGTAAGATCACTTACCGGGTTACCGTTTATTTTTTATGAAAACATATCGGCCTACTTTTCGTTTTGGAAATAATCAGTATATCATGTTACAATGTTTGAAATGAAAAATGACATTTCTTAAAAAAATGAATTATTTATTTTTTATTTTTATGGTTTATGTTCAGTTTTTATCGGAAATATAACACTATCCGAATTAGTAATAACGTCAGAATATAGGTCTAGTTTACCGGTGTCATTGTAAAAATAAGCACGGCAAAATACGAAACAGGAATAGAATGTCATGTTCGGTTAACCGTTCAGAAGATTAATCGGTTAACCGGTTAGCAAAATAACCAAATATTGACATCCCTAATTATTTGATTCTATTTGCTCACGAATTTTCACGGACAAGACTATTATTGATTTCAGTTATTATTGTACTTTTTTATTGTTAATTCACAGCGGTTTTGGACAGCTAGAAACTGTTCTATTTTTGACTTCGTCTGTGTCCCTGGTACCCCCGGAACCCCGCTTAGATTTACGGCTTGAGAATTTGGCTCTGTTATCACCCCTGTCGTGATTTATATTTTGCATGATACCGAGTGTTCTAATAGAAGGTTGTCGAATACACGAGGTCTGACTGTTGATTGAGATTAATAAGACTTTGAATATACGTTGTTATTCAGTATCATACATGTAGTAGTATTCTTACTGAACTCTCTGTAATGAATGTATGATTTTAATTAACTTTGTACTGTATTGAACTTTGTTGTTCTCAAAACATTTTTGTGTTTTTTTGTCATTACAAGTAAATCATTTTGTGTGTAGCTCACCTGAGCATGAAGTGCTCAAGATGAGCTATTGGGATCACCCTGTGTTTGTCGTTTAGTGTGGTGCATCGCGAGTCGTGCGTTATCAACAATTTGTTTGCTAACGCTCTTAGAGGTCAACTATTTTACCTGATCTGCATGAAGTTGGTAAGAATGTATTTCATGAAATGTAGGTCAACAGTGAAACTGGATCATTTAGGGGCAAAATCTTGGGCACTAGGTCCAATGTTAAAAATCTATTTTTACTTAATCTGTATTGAGCGTGGTCAAAATGTTTGCCTTAAGAAAATCGAGGTCGAGGTTGAAACTGTAGGTATTGGGGTCAAACTTTAAGTCCTAATGTCACTAAGTTCAATTATAGAAAACTAGTACATTGTCAAATTGTAGAAGATTTTTGTTATCACTCCAGAGTTTACAATTCTGTCTAAATTCTTAAGAAACTTGCTCAGATATATATCAGTTTGCCTCAACAAAGTCTTTGTCTAATTTGATAGTAGGTCATTCGAGTTCAAATGCAGGTCAAAAATCCTATATCAACATTTGTGGACACTCTACAGGCAACATTTTCAGTCTGAACTACATGAAACTTGATCAGGTTCTTGTCTAAGTGAACTGCAACTCAAGTATAATACTGGGTCACGTGGGGTCAGACACTAGCTCACACAGCTAAATAATAAAAAGTCCTTGTTGACACTCTAGATGTCCCATTTTCTACACAAATTACAAGAAATTACATCCGAATGTTTGTCTTAATAAGTCAAGTTCAGTGCTGGGTCAATGAGGTCACAAAGTAGGTCACAAGGTCAAATCATTGAAAATCCTTGTGGGCTGTCTAGAAGCCTCATTTTCGACCTGAACAACTTGAAACCGCATCAAAATGGTTGACTTAAAGAAATGCATGTCATGTTTTATAGCCAGTCACTGCGACAAATCATAAACATCCTTGTAGACTCCCTAGACGTTTCGGAAAATCAGGTGAGCAATTCATCGCCATCGTGGCGCTCTTGTTCCATACATAATATCAAAGTGTTACATGTATCAGTTTACTTGAAATTCCATTGCTAGAATTGAATGTGCATGTATACAGATTTATGTTAATGATTTCAATATTTGTAATTATTGCAAACGTAAAAACTAAAATTAGACAATTAATAAAACAATAATATTGCAAATGTATCCAATTAAATTTAAATAAAACCATAATCTTACTTCAGTGTTACTCATTTGTCGCCTTATTTCAGAAACATTCTCACTTATACTCTTCAAATTACTGTTATAAAATTGTGTGAATCTGTATTGCTCAGATTGTTTGAACTTAAAGTGTCTTGTCACGAACCCGACTCTTAAATACTTGTATTATATTCCATAACACGGCAAGGGCAGAGAATAACTTTGCTTATGCCCTGCGGTTCTACAGTTTGTCGACCATTTAGTTTCTGGTCGATACCAGATGGTTCTACAGATGACAACCTTCATTTGATGATTGCCTGAGGTCAGGAGATGATGACCTCAAGTGATTGGGGCTCCTTAGGTCTAAGGTCAACGTCACAGAGACATTAATACTCCTTAGGAGAGTGCAATGTGTCGCGCATATCTCCAACAGTATATCAGCTACACTCACAAAGCTATACAGGAATGTTCACCAGCATTAGTAGTTGTACGTCCGTGGTTACATGTATGGCTCCGCCCAGTAAGTGCAAAGTTATGGCCCTTGACTTATTGAAAATATAGCATACAGAGCATGCAATCTTGTGTTGCGTGTATCTCCAAAAGTTAAGGACCCGGAGTCATAAAACTTTACAGGAATGTTCACACGCATGTATATGTATACGCATGTATAGTTGTGCACCCGGTGTGCACGATTACACTCAGTAAGTGCAAAGTTATGGCCCATGACTTATCACCATAATCAGTACAGTTGTTCACTTGGTAATTGATACCCATTAACAGACTATGAGCAGAATAATAGCATTTGCTTTTGTGACAAAGGCTGCAAGTGGGGGCATCTGTGTCCTATGGACACATTTCTAGTTTTTAAATTATTTTGATGTCTTCGTGCTTCCCGAAATGTTTTAAAGTTGACATATTTGAGATTTTCCTTTCAGCTTTCAGTCTTAACATATTGTAGATGTCAATACCGATTCAAATTCTTGCTAAATGAAATGTGCATTATTTGTTAATTATTTTGTGGTTAATTTCCTAAATAATTAAAGGATTTGTTAAATTAATATTCATTTTGAAACAATATCTTTCAATAAGTTATAAATACAAATATATACTTGCATTTTTTATCACTTATTATCTCTCAATTATCCATATTCTCAATCAGTGTACATATCACATACATATACAATACAAATCGAATGCGTACCTAATAAAAGTACACTGCCACTCATAAATGGAGTTATAAGAGATTACGTATACACATCAAACATCTACATACCTTTATATATACTAAACATTAATATCACATAGTACACTGTACTTATATATCACATATAGTAACATGGAATACAACTGAAGAAACCTTGCGAATCAGTAGAACTAAGAACTGCCATAAAACAATTATAAGATACTGAAAAGGGGAGAGGAGTACTAACGCGCATTTACTAAAAAATGGATGTAACATATCACAGAACACGTTGATCAGATCACTGTGAGTTGGATTAGCACGGTTGCTTCAGACGAAATAAAAAGGAACACGTCATAGAAAACTAAATCAATGAGCATTATTGACAAATTAAAATTTCATTATTTACAAGTTTAAAATAATCGTCTTTGTAAAATTTGATTGCAGGTTTTGGCACAGATTCGTATCATATCTAGGTTAGAAAACAAGAACTTGAATTTATAAACATCAGAGGTTGTAAAAAACGCATTGTTACGAACTATTGCTCGTATAAATAATGACTCTCGTATATCACAATAAGCTGGACAATCTCAGCTTGTTAGGATGGTTCCCATTTAAAGCCGAAATAGATCTAAGAAAGTTGTCATTCCGTCATAAACTATGTGCAATGCCTACCAATATCATTGCTAAACAAATTTTTAATTTTAGACTGAACTTATTTGCACTAAAAGTATATAGAGATCAAACAGGATTTGTTCCAGATATATACCGCATACTGGGGAATACTCCCTTCTACTATATACATGCATACGTAACTACCTGAACACTGTTAACGTCCAAATCAGTATGGAAAAGAATCATCAACAAATCGGTCAATAACAAGCAGTCTTTGATGTGGAACTTACGAACAACAGCAGAAATAACAGTTCATTCTAGTGTCGCACCGTCATTACTTTGAACTGACGCCGACTCGCACAACCATATCATAAACTCCATATCTGAGTGTAGAATACATACGACAAGGACATTTCAAATAGAATCGCTGAAGAAAAGTAAAATGTGCAAACACCAAGTCAACGATATTCACAGATATATTCTAGCAGACTGTCCTAACACACGTCGCTATAAGCAACGCTTTCTTTTGAAAATAGCTCTGAAATACCATGCACAATTTTCACATTTCCTTCAACACTCGAGCAATGAATATTTCCTACGCAGCTTACTTTCAAGTTGAACCACTTATCGTGTTTGGAATCAACGAAATTCTTAAGAAAAGTAACATCCAAAGAAGTTATGAATACATACATAACATTACAATGATATACTGTAGCTGTCAATAACCTGTGATATAACATACTAAAGCATACAATGATTCCTTGCGTTAGACTTGCGTTTCGTTTTCGGCAATGGTTACATAATAAGGAACAATGAACTGATTTCAATGTCATAATGTCTGTCTTGTATGTATTTCTTTTCTTAAGACTATGATACAATGATGGATCAAATATCACAAAAACGATACACATTCTCATTATTTTGTAGTTAATAGTATTGATTGTGCACTTTATTGTTTCTACGTATGTCTTGTTAATTTTTTGTTTTATTGTTTGTTTTATTGTTTGTTTGTTTGTGTGTGCGTGCGTGCGTGCGTGCGTGCGTTGGTGTTTGCGTGCGTAGGTTTGTGCGTGCGTAGGTGTGTGCGTGCGTAGGTGCGTGTAAATTTATACATTTATACTGTTCACCATATTTCTTATAATTTATAATGAACCATGTAATCACTGAAAAGTGGAATAAAAGTATATATAAATAGATTCAATATCATCACATATGGGACATAAACATGTGGGACGAGTGTCATTTAGTTCCCCGCGGTACCTTTTGATTCGACAATATAAACGTGATAATGGCAGTATCGGGAATCTTTCATTTAAATCATAAAAGACATTTGATGTTGTGTGTCGGAAAGAATAATAAAATATATTTGTTTGTCACCTTATAATTTTAATTTTCTGTAATCTAGTCTTTTATGCTTTATTTTGGTATTAAGACTCGTTTAAAAAATAATTTTCGGCATTCTTTTAGTATGGCACATCTGTGAGATGTTTCGTCCTGATATCCATGAAAATGATCTAATGAAGAAATTCTGAAAGAATTATGAAGAATGCATTGATAGTTTTTGAAAACACTGCAACGTTTTGATGTTTGTAATTCCGCGGCAGAACTATCTATCTAATGAATAATATGTTGTGTGAATTGAGAACTCATAGGTTAGCATTTCGGTACCAAATAGGACATAATTGGTTGAAAAAATGTTTTCCGAAAGACAATTAACATTTCTTAACAAAGTGACCCCCACACAATCCACACATGCTGAGATTTTTATGAGTGTAGGACAAAATCCCCTTCGCTCATTTTGTACAATTATTACTTAAGTAATAGCGTTTTAGCGGTAGCGAATCAGTATTACGAAAACTTGCCGACAAGTGACGTCGCCGACAATTGTTACCCGCGCCCATACAATCTAACATATTTGCTTATGCTAAATGTATAGGTCATTGGTAATAGGGAACGTATATAATGTTTTTCATGGTTAAGTCAATAATCATGTGCATACATTTCGCAAATTATTTCTCGTTATTTAAATTTGTATTTGTGAGAAACTTTGAATCGGTATACGGACCACATAAAATGTTTATATCAGTCGTCTCATACACATTCCATCATTGACTTCAGGCTTGCGTACTGAAGGCAAGTGAGGAACCAATTACATAAATTAAATAGTAGACACCAATATATTTCATGGCTCAATATAATCGGCTTTACCTTACTTAGGCTACTTTTTAAATATACTCCGAATAAACTGGTACCCAGTGTACTCATAATGTAATGGTAAGGGCAGGTAATGCAGGCTAAGACTCCGAACTATTACGGAAATTGCCGAGATATTGCGGTTGCGCTCAATAAAGTAGAGTAACTTCCCTTGAAATGTCTAGCCGTCAATAACATCCTAACGACAGGAGGACCGACATGGGTTACATGGGTAACACTTCACTGTAAATGTTTGAAAACGTGATTACTGAAGACTAGCACGATTCAGTAAGTGGATTTTTATCACAACTCCATTGACACTGTTAACGAAAGTGTTAAACAGGAAAATACGCAGTATTTATATATCTCTCTACAGAGGGTATGTGATCCCATAAAGGTACGTAGGTAGTTGTACATGAGTACCTGAGACACCAGTCAGTCCAACGAAACCAAGTAGAACTACCATACCACCGTGAGGAGACCGGTACGGAGGATCGAACTTGTAAACACCAATCTTTGAATGAAAATATCTGATAATAGGGCGATTTACACAAATTCTAGCTGCTTACAGTGGCAATGTGACCCCCGTATAAGACGGGGAATATCCGTGAGGAGTCTACCCGTGACAACAATTAGCGGGGATCTGATTTCTACAGTCGATTAATGTACATGTCCGATGATTGGAAGGCTATATGCCTTCAGCATATATATAGCTCCCTTATGAGACAATGTGGCCATATTTATTGACCAAATATACACGGCCACATACGACCCCACGCGTCCAACGAAATAAATAAGATTGATCCACAATATCATGCGCTTAGGAGCTGGGCCGATTATCTGTATCTTAAACCAGTCACACATTTTAGTAATCAATGTAATAACTTACAAACAGCAAACAAATTTTCGGAAAATATCATTTTAAAAGTGATGGATTTTGCGCCTATGAAAGGTGACTTCCTAAAGATTTTTTAATCCGGAAGGGTTACCACTCCAACACCCACCCCATCCCCATCAACATTCCTACGCGCCTGGATATGGGCCTCTAGATACGATGGTATGGTGGTACTTCTTTTACTCGTTGAACTCCTGGTTGCCTCAGTTACTCGTGTATACACGGTCATATTGATTACCTTATAATATGGAGTTATGCGGAGGGCAAGCCGCCCTAATATTATCATATATATTTCCTTTCAAAAGACTCACCAGGATGATGAGTTGGTTCTACTTGTAACAGTTGTACTCATAGAAGTCTTCATGTGTTCGAGTGTTTCTGGTATTTTGAGTTTACATAGCTTTATGTTACCTTACGTGGCGTTCATTTACCGACATTGGTTTTCTACTTGATTGAACCTCTATACGGGCCTCAGTTCGTTATTACTCGCTGGAATAAGGGAGGTAATTATTGTTTGCTGGTATTGACGGCTAGCCTTACTGGTTTCTTCCTGAAATCGAAAGTAAGCTTCAGAGTCAAACATAGAAAATGGCGTTTGGAGGGCGTTCTCACCTTGAAATGTCGGATGAAACTTTCGATTTTATGTGTACTACATGTGCACAAAATAACAAGAAAGTAGAAGCGGTTAAGTATTGTGTAGAATGTAGTGGTTATTGTTGTAAGTCATGTACTGATATACACAAGATGTTCCCGGCATTGAAGAACCACAATTTGATGGACGCCAATCAAGGAAAACAAGGGGGCAGACAACAAACAAGTTTACCGGAGTTTCCGACAGAACGATGTAGCGTACATAAAGGAAAAGTCATGGATATGTACTGTGAAGGTCACGATGTTGTTGGATGTTCTACATGCTTCGTAAAAGATCACAAGTAAAACTTTATTTACATCAATAAAATGCTTTCCAGTGAGAATTGCATTGTAGTTTTTGTGTAACAGTATATACTTGTGTATGGAAATGAACTCTACTGTTACACAAAAACTACACTGCAATTCTCACTGTAATGCACCAGTCTATTGTAACCACGGCCCCCCCAGGTCCGGGGGTATACCGGGGATATCGGGGGAAATGGGCCGTGTTTTTACCTTCCAGGTGGCCCCGCAGTGCCGAGTGAATGCGGTGGTTTTGTTTTCGCGCCGAAAATAGCGGGGAATGGGCCTTACCTAGGATGTCCCCGGGGTGCAGGGGCATTTGGCGGGGATTTTACCAGCAGTTTGTCTCCGCAGGGCGGGGATTTTACCTGGGATTGGCTGGACCGAAAGTCAAAGTCCCCGCTATTCCCCGGACCTGGGGGGGCCGTGGTTACAATTGACTGGTGCATAAAGTATTTGTTATTTCATCTCATTTTCAGTCTTGAAAGGTGTTTCATCAACAAAATCAACTTCAAATGGCTTTTTAAAACTGAAATAAAGAATAAAACAACAAACTATATGCCAGTCCTAATTACTACTATGAAGTGTGGGGTAGTGTGTGGTAAACCGTGCTACCGGAACACAGACAAAGTCAGCTCGAACCCACGTCCCACAAAACACTGATACGGTCCTAGTCCATATATTAGACGCATACAATCTCAATGTACTGAAATATTGCCGTTACACGCCACTTTTGTAATTTTACAAATGTTCAATAGGCAAAATTTATGTGTTTTATCATGTATAATGAACCAAAACTTAAAGAATCATGCAATCAATATACTTTTAAGTATGTCGATGCTCAATTTTACATTGTTTAACACTTAAATATGTTTGAAATAAAATTCTTACTGTTCTAAAAACTGTTGTGACATAAATAAAACGAAGTTGATTTTTTCATAGTTCTAATTTAGTGAGAATGCGCGTTAAATAAAATCAATATGTGTTTTCTATACATATTATATGCAGATTTTAAATCATTCCATTGCAGATCTTGTCAAGACAGTCACATCCATTCCATACCTGACATGATTGACACCATATTTAAGTTTTCGGACTGCAAACAGACGCACAGTCTTCTGAAAGAAATGATGGTTTCCATGGAAACTGCAAGTAAATATACAAATAATCAACTTCAGACTTTGAAGAAAGCAAAGAAAAAAGCTTTAGGTCAAGTCAGTACATTCCAGAAAGCATTAGAAGCCATCCTGCGTAAAATTGCCGAGTCATCACGCAACGAAATAGAAATTGTATACAAACAACTAGAAACAGAAATTCTACACGACAAACAAAGTGCTGACAGCATCTGTAAAGATTTGCAGACGACAGACGACAAGCTAAGTCAATCAGAAGGAAATAGAGCCCAACGTTTTGTTTGTACGAAAATTGCCCAAGAAAAAATAAAAGAAGCAGACGGTGAGAAGATGAAGCAAGAATTACAACATAATACAGACGTACAGATATCATTCATTCCTGACCAATCATTGATAGAAAATATCCAAGCTTTACAAAGTATTGGTCAAGTACAGAAACATAGAAAGCAGAAACACGACCCCTACAAAAACAAAGGAAGTAGAGATATTACCATAAAACTTTCTCATGATTCTAATGCATGCCGTTCCTATGGATGTTGTCTGACACATGATAACCAACTACTTGTCACAGATAGGAACAATCAGAAACTAAAACGTATTGATATACAGAAGATGTCAGTTGTTGACTATTGTACTTTAGATTCTCTACCTGTTGGTGTATGTTGTATCAGTAAACATGAAGTTGCTGTTGTATGTCAGAGTGACAACAAGATCCAGTTTGTTTCCATTCATAACAAGATGACTCCTACAAGACAAATTAAAATGTCTCATTGGTGTTATGGTATTGCTTTCAAGGATGGTCAGCTTTATGTGATAGATACTGGTGCTTCAGTATGTGTTTATGATATGACTGGTACCCTGCTGAAGACAATTACACAAGACAATGCTGGGAATAAGCCGTTCAACTTTAGTAGACATGTTACATTCAATGAAAGTGGAGACAGAATGTTTGTTCGAGGTTGGGACAATGGACTTGTATGTTTTGATGGGATTGGAAATTATTTGTCAACTATTACAGACACTGACCTGGATGATGTACAGGGTGTATGTGTTGATGGTAGAGGAAACATGTTTGTAGTTGGGGCCGGGTCACATAATGTGGTACAATTCAGTGAGAATGGGAAGAAACTTGGTGTGGTTGTGAAGCAAGGAGATGGATTATATATTCCACACTCAGTGTGTTTTCATCAGGGACTGAATAGAATGTTTGTTACCATGGGTGACAGTGATGTAGTGAAAATGTATGAACTAGAGTAATCAAACATATTGTGAGATAACAGAGTTGTCCATTCTGTGTACATGTATTGTTGATAGAATATAAGTAAAACTTACATAACACTTAACAGGAGTAATTTTCAGTTCTAACAATTACACAACATCTAAGATATAAATTATTTGTGCTTATTGTTGAAATACAGTATGTTTGTACTTTTTTAAAAGGGACATAATATTTTGTTCTGATAGCTTGTATGTTGAAAACAAACACTTTTTAAATTAAAGTGCAACATTAAAGGGAGGTAATAAAATTATAAAAAATTGAGATTTTAAGTGTAATATTATGTATGATAATTAATTAAATACACAAACTTAAACAGTGAAAATATTGTTGTAAACATATATAAGGCATTGCAAAAATTAGATAATTAAAAAAAACCTGTATTTTTGGTTTAAGTTATTGAAGTATAGAGTACACACGATATTAAATGGTATTTTTTTGTGTAAATGGTTAAAATATGTTTTGCAATTAGTGAAACGCTGAACCAGAATAAAGATTAATTGACATGAAATAAATAAAGATCAGACTTTATTGACTGAGATACTGTATACCTACACACGTATAAGTATTGTTAAAGATATATATATAATATAGTCCAGATTTTTGTCAAGTCGTAAACTTGTGAAAATCGATTGTGAATGCCTTCTTACAGATGTACTCTACAGCACAGCGTTTTCATTTTATTGCATGTTTTCCAAAACTATAGTTACTCGTGCCCGAAACAGGTATTTTCTATCCTGACCTACGCGCCGAGTTGCTTTGCAGAAAAGTTACAATGCAATGTTTTAAACTTTCAGGGATTTCCTTACACAGAAATCTTGAGTTTTTGACTCCTTTTCTTTTGAGGGATCCCATTTTCAATTTACTGTGCTTCCTTGAGACCCCTAAAATAAACTTTTCTCAAGTATAAACTGCCTACCTGGGACCCTACAACTTACTAAGGACCCCCAATTCGTCAAACACGAGGGTCCAAGGAACCCTAGCTGAAAAATCGTAGGGAAAACCCTGGAGTATGTCTGTATGGAGGCTTGGACATGCCATTTTTCAAAAATGATTACTTGACATATTTAATTTGACAGAAAATAAGACTATGTACCTTTAAGTGAATAGTTTCCAATTATATTATGATTTACTTGATTGTTTTATTTAAAATTAATTAACTATCTACTGTATACGTGGTGGAGTTGGTGACGTGAGAAAGTAAGCAAATTTCGTGAATTTAACAAAGTTGTGAAAATATCTGACTGTTTCAATTTCTACTTTCACAGAAGACAAGAATATTTTTACTTGACTATTCAGTGTTACAATCAATACTCATTTTGGCAATTGGCGAACATATCTGCTCATGAAACATCTGAAATGGCTGATTTATGACTTTTGACTACTGAACATATCCATGTGTAAAGTACAATTGGTGGATGCAAGATGCCACTAATGTTGAGAGGTGGATGCAAGTTGCCACAGGTGTTGAGAGGTGGATGCAAGTTGCCACTAGTGTTGAGTGGTGGATGCAAGTTGCCACAAGTGTTGAGTGGTGGATGCAAGTTGCCACTAGTATTGAGAGGTGAATACAAGTTGCCACTAGTGTTGAGAGGTGGATGCAAGTTGCCACTAGTGTTGAGTGGTGAATACAAGTTGCCACTAGTGTTGAGTGGTGGATGCAAGTTGCCACTAGTTTTGAGTGGTGGATGCAAGTTGCCTCTAGTGTTGAGTGATGGATGCAAGTCGCCACTAATGTTGAGTGGTGGATGCAAGTTACCACTAGTGTTGAGTGGTGGATGCAAGTTGCCACTAATGTTGAGAGGTGGATGCAAGTTGCCAAAGGTGATTAGAGGTGGATGCAAGTTGCCACTAGTGTTGAGTGGTGGATGCAAGTTGCCACAAGTGTTGACTTGTGGATGCAAGTTGCCACTAGTGTTGAGTGGTGGATGCAAGTTGTCACAAGTGTTCAGTGGTGGAGGCAAATTGCCACTAGTGTTGAGTGGTGAATGCAAGTTGCTACTAGAGTTGAGTGGTGGATGCAAGTTGTCACTAGTGTTGAGAATTGGAGGCAAGTTGCCACTAGTGTTGAGAAGTGGACGCAAGTTGACACTAGTGTTGAGAGGCATTGTTCCTTATATGCATATAGTGGAAACTCGAAACAACATCTCTAAATTTATTTGTTGATTTTGACTCAACTTGCAAGGGCCAGGAATTATCCTGAGATGGTCCTTATTCAGCCAAAATGGTAGTTTACGCAGATGATCGATATAGGTCCACCATCGCCGCCTTGTTTCATTTATTTTTCTGCAATTACAATGGACTGATATATTTGTTGTTTTCCTCATCAATATCATAAACAATTTAATTGATTGAGAGAAGGTATATATCCCCTAGTGATATTGATTTTGATTATTAGATGGACTTGATGTGTTTCAGATGTTTTTGTACATGACATGATGTATCAAATTACATAGTAAATAATAGTATATGTATATAAAATGATGTATCAAATAACAATGTAAATAATAGTGTATGTATATGAAATGATGTATCAAATAACAATGTAAATAATAGTATATGTATATGAAATGATGTATCAAATTACAATGTAAATAATAGTATATGTATATGAAATGATGTATCAAATAACAATGTAAATAATAGTATATGTATATGAAATGATGTATCAAATAACAATGTAAATAATAGTATATGTATATGAAATGATGTATCAAATAACAATGTAAATAATAGTATATGTATATGAAATGATGTATCAAATAACAATGTAAATAATAGTATAGGTATATGAAATGATGTATCAAATTACAATGTAAATAATAGTATATGTATATGAAATGATGTATCAAATTACAATGTAAATAATAGTATAGGTATATGAAATGATGTATCAAATTACAATGTAAATAATAGTATATGTTTATGAAATGATGTATCAAATTACAATGTAAATAATAGTATATGTACATGAAATGATGTATCAAATTACAATGTAAATAATAGTATATGTATATAAAATGCTGTATGATATGTTATACGTTGTAGTAGCTCACCAACGATGTGGTTTAAGCAAGCATCAGTGATTGTCCGACATTCAACCGTATTGAATTTTGTGTAGCTTAATATCACATCTTCTCTCCAGCTAATGGGTCAATCTGGCTCAAAGTTAACACACATTATAACGGCATGGTCTTCTGAAATTTGATTTGATAAAATCAATTTAATTTAATTACTAGATGCTCAATGGCAACATGTCGAGACCGCTAATTATGAAAAGATGAAGTTAATAGGGTTACCTAATGCTGTATAGTGCATATGAGCGCCGCTGTGCGATCTCCAACCTCTTCTTTAAGTGACGTCATTTCCAGAAAACGTCAGATGTGACGTCACGATGTACTGACAGTAAACAATATTGGCCCCTTATGGCAATTTGAAAACGAAGTGACCATATGGAGTAAATATTGTTTCCTGCTTCCAATAAGTGACGTCACATGTTGCGTTTTCTTGAAATGACGTCACTTACAGAGCAGCTTACTGACAAGTTTTACCTTTGACTGTATCATGATTATGTTATTTCCTGTTTGAAGAAATTCTTCTCTGATTGGTCAGAATTTCTTATTTAAGTCACATAAACTTTCTACTTTTGTATTCATGTTTAAAAGTAGGCTTTTTTATTTATGGAGGCTGGAGAGTGTCTTTGAAAAAAGATGAACAAAGTTGTTATTTTAACTTTGAGGTACTGTGTAAATACAGCGTGTTCTCTTCATTTTGAACAAACAGTCAGACCTCCATCTTTCAAATTCATCTGGTCCGAAATTCTATTTCAAATAATACATGGTTTCGAATAGTGTTTTTAAATAGCTTATGATAACAACCAAGATTTTCCAAGGACAATTCCGAGGATAGGTTATTTGTAGGGATTTAACGATTAACCGGTTAACCGGTTTTCCGTTCGAACATGCGGTTATCGGTTAGTGAGATCACTAACCGGTTAACCGTTTATTTTTTAATATTCAGTATATCGTGTTACAATGTTAGAAATGAAATATTATATTTCTTAAAAAAAAAATATATTTATGGTTTATGTTCAGTATTTATCGGAAATAAAACACTATCCGAATTAGTACTAACGTCAGAATATAGGTCTTGTTTATCGGCGTCATCTCTGCTCTTTATGTTTTGGCGAAATATCATACCCAGATAATACAAAATTTCAACTCTTTTACTGTATATATTTATATGCTTGTATATATGTTATAAACTTATTGTTTGGTTGGTTTTACTGGCTTTAATAAAAGCCCATATTCTAACTCAACCCTTGTGTTTGTTTTAATTTTGTATAACAAGCTTCGTAACTCTTGAGACACATACAGAACCACTAGATGGCTATAAATACGATTTTAGTTATAAAATAATTTATGGTCGAGATGGTTCTTTTATTTCACCTTTTTTCCGACCGGTCCGAAAAAAGGGCTTTTAGCCATTCTTCATTTCTCAGCCGCACGCATGCGCACACCATTATTTTATATAGATGAAGGAGGACGTTAATTTATAAATTTATTATTCTGGACTATTTCATTCGTTTATAACTTTTTTCCTCCTCCTCCCAAACCTCCATCCTCTTATTTTAACTACAGTATGTTATCCAATACTTTTATTTATTTATTTTAAAAACTATTATGGTTTATTTGTTAACAATGTTGTTTGGCGGCTTGTATATACATGTATGTTATAAACTAACGAAATATCGTATTATCTGGTGATGGCGAAATATCATACCCAGATAATACAAAATTTCAACTCTTTTACTGTATATATTTATATGCTTGTATATATGTTATAAACTTATTGTTTGGTTGGTTTTACTGGCTTTAATAAAAGCCCATATTCTAACTCAACCCTTGTGTTTGTTTTAATTTTGTATAACAAGCTTCGTAACTCTTGAGACACATACAGAACCACTAGATGGCTATAAATAATGTGTTTCAGGGTTAAGCCAATAATCATGTGCATACATTTTGCTAATAATTTCTTGTCGTTTAAGTTTTTGTTTGTGAGAAACTTTAAATCGGTATACGGACCACATGTTTATATCAGTCGTCTCATACACATTCCTTCATTGACTGCTGGCTTGCGTACTGAAGACAAGTGAGCAACCAATTACATAAATTAAATAGTAGACACCAATATAGTTCATGGCTCAATCTAATTGGCTTTACCTTACTTAGGCTAGACTCCGAACTATTACGGAAATTGCCGAAATGTTGCGGTTGCGCTCAATAAAGTAGAGTAACTTCACTTGAAATTTCTAGCCGTCAATAACATCCTAACGACAGGAGGCCCGACATGGGTTGTATGGGTAACACATCACTGTAAGTGTTTGAAAACGTGAGTACTGAATACTAGCATGATTCAAAAAGTGGATTTTTATCACAACTCCCTTGACACTGTTAACGAAAGTGTTCAACAGGAAAATACGCAGTATGTATATATATATATCTACAGAGCGTATGTGATCCCATAAATGTACGTAGTTGTAAATGAGTACCTGAGACACCAGTCAGTCCAACGAAACCAAGTAGAACTACCATACTACCGTGAGGAGACCGGGACTGAGGATCGAAATTGTAGACACCAATCGTTGAATGAACATACCTGATAATAGGGCGATTAACACAAATTATAGCTGCTTACCGAGGCAATGTGACCCCCTATAAGACGGGGAGTAGTCTCCATGTGACAACAATTAGCGGAGATCTGATTTCTACAGTCGATTAATGTACATGTCCGATGATAGGAAGACTATATGCCTTCAGCATATATATAGCTCCCTTATGAGACGATGTGGCCACATCTATTGACCAAATATACACGGGCACATGCGACCCCACGCGTCCAACGAAATAAATAAGATTGATACACAATATCATGCGCTTAGGAGCTGAGGCCGATCATCTGTATCTTAAACCAGTCATACATTTTAGTAATCAATGTAATAACTTACAAACAGCAAACAAATTTTCGGAAAATATCATTTAAAAGTGATGGATTTTGCGCCTATGAAAGGTGACTTCCTAAAACATTTTTAATCCGGAAGGGTTATCACTCACTCACCCACCCCATGCCCACCAACATTCCTACGCGCCTGAATATGGGCCTCTAGATACGATGGTCAGGTGGTTCTTCTTGCACTCGTTGATCTCCTGGTTGTCTCAGTTACTCGTGTATACACGGTCATATTGATTACCTTATAATATGGAGTTATGCGGAGGGCAAGCCGCCCTAATACTATCATATATTTCCTTTCAAAAGACTCACCAGGAAGCTGAGTTGGTTCTACTTGTAACAGTTTTAATCATTGAAGTCTTCATGTATTCGAGTGTTTCTGGTATTTTGAGTTTACATAGCTTTAAATTACCTTACGTGGCGTACATTTACCTGCTTATTTGAACCTCTATACGGGCCTCAGTTCGTTATTGCTCGCTGGAGTAAGGGAGGTAATTATTGTTTGCTGGTATTGACGACTAATCGTTACTATTTTTCTTCCTGAAATCGAAAGTAGGCTTCAGAGTAGACATAGAAAATGGCGTTTGGAGGTCGTTCTCACCTTAAAATGTCGGATGAAACTTTCGATTTTATGTGTACAACATGTGCACAAAATAACAAGAAAGCAGAAGCGGTTAAGTATTGTGTAGAATGTAGTGGTTATTGTTGTAAGTCATGTACTGATACACACAAGATGTTCCCGACATTGAAGAACCACAATTTGATGGACGTCAATCAAGGAAAACAAGCGGGCAGTCAACAAACAAGTTTACCGGAGTTTCCTACTGAACGATGTAGCGTACATAAAGGCAAAGTCGTGGATATGTACTGTGAAGGTCACGATGTTGTTGGATGTTCTACATGCTTCGTGAAAGATCACAAGTAAAACTTTATTTACATCAATATCAACTTTACCTCCCCAGAACACAGGTCAGGGGTAGCACGATTTACCACACACAACTTCTTCTTTTTCCAAGTAATATGCAGGGCTCAATCTGGAGCATTGTCGCATATGAAGTTATGTACAAGGTCGTTGTGAATTGCAAAGATCAAATCAGATTAAAAGATAAAAAAGACGTTGTCCCCCTGGATGTCAATGAGGCCATGGGTGATCCTGTATATTATCACCAGCCCGCTGTCTGACCATCTCTGCTGTAGTGGGTCCCAGTCAAGATAAGATAATCATTTGGCTGGTGCTGGTGGTGGTTTTGTAGTCACCCATGGCTAACCTGGCTGCTCTACTGTCACACAAAAACTACACTGCAATTCTCACTGTGTGTTATTATTACAACTGTAAAGCATTTGTTATTTCATCTCATTTTCAGTCTTGAAAGGTATTTTATCAACAAAATCAACTTCAAATGGCTTCTTAAAACTGAAGTAAAGAATAAAACAACAAACTATATGCCAGTTCTAATTACTACTATGAAGTGTGGGGTAGTGTGTGGTAAATCGTGCTACCGGAACACAGACAAAGTGAGCTCGAACCCACGTCCCCCAAAACACTGATACGGTCCTAGTCCAAATATTACACACGAAAAATCTCATTGTATTGAATTATTTCCGTTACACGCTCCTTTAGTAATTTTACAAATGTTCAATATGCAAAATTTATGTGTTTATATCATGAACCAAAACTTAGGAATCAAGCAATAAATATACTTTTAAGTATGTCGATGCTCAATTTTACATTGTTTAACACTTAAAATATGTTTTATATCAAATTCTTACCGTTCTAAAAACTGTCGTGACATAAATCAAACGAAGTTGATTTTGTCATAGTTCTAAATAATTAGTGCACCGCTTTATTGAGAATGCGTGTTGAATAAAATCAATATGTGTTATATGCAGATTGTAATTTTAAATCATTCCATTGCAGATCTTGTCAAGACAGTCACATCCATTCCATACCTGACATGATTGACACCATATTTAAGTTGTCGGACTGCAAACAGACCCACAGTCTTCTGAAAGATATTATCATATCCATGGAAACAGTAAGTCAATCTAAAGATACAAAACTTCAGACTTTGAATAAAGTAAAGAAAGAAGCTTTAGGTCAAGTCAGTACATTCCAGAAAGCATTAGAAGCCATCCTGCGTAAAATTGCCGAGTCATCACGCAACGAAATAGAAATTGTATACAAACAACTGGAAACAGAAATTCTACACGACAAACGAAGTGCTGACAGCATCCGTAAAGATTTGCAGACGACAGACGACAAGTTAAATAAATCAGAAGGAAATAGAGCCCAACGTTTTGTTTGTACGAAAATTGCCCAAGAAAAAATAAAAGAAGCAGACGGTGAGAAAATGAAGCAAGAATTACAACATAATACAGACGGAGAGATATCATTCATTCCTGACCAATCATTGATGGAATATATTCAAGCTTTACAAGGTATTGGTCAAGTACAGAAACATGAAAAGCAGAAACACGGCATCTACAAAATCAAAGGAAGTAGAGATATTACCATAAATCTTTCTCATGATTCTAAGACATGCAGTTCCCTTGGATGTTGTCTGACACATGATAACCAACTACTTGTCACAGATAGGAAAAATAACAAACTAAAACGTATTGATATACAGAAGATGTCAGTTGTTGACTATTGTACTTTAGATTCTATACCTTGTGGTGTATGTTGTATCATTAAACATGAAGTTGCTGTTGCATGTGTGAGTGACAACAAGATCCAGTTTGTTTCCATTCATAACAAGATGACTCCTACAAGACAAATTAAAATGTCTCATCTTTGTTATGGTATTGCTTTCAAGGATGGTCAGCTTTATGTGACAGGTGGTGCTTCACTATATGTGCATGATATGACTGGTACCCTGCTGAAGACAATTACACGAGACAATGCTGGGAATGAGCTGTTCAACCGTAGTAGACATGTAACATTCAATGAAAGTGGAGACAGAATGTTTGTTGGAGGTGGGGGCAAGGGACTTGTATGTTTTGATGGGATGGGAAATTATTTGTCCACTATTACAGACACTGACCTGAAGAATGTATATGGTGTATGTGTTGATGGTAGAGGTAACATGTTTGTAGTTGGGAATGAGTCAAACAATGTGTCACAATTCAGTGAGAATGGGAAGAAACTTGGTGTGGTTGTGAAGCAAGGAGATGGATTACAATATCCACGCTCAGTGTGTTTTCATCAGGGACTGAATAGAATGTTCGTTACCATGTCGGGTAGTGATGTAGTGAAAATGTATGAACTAGAGTAATCAAACATATTGTGAGATAACAGAGTTGTCCATTCTGTGTACATGTATTATTGATAGAGTATATTACATGTACTTACATAAAACTTAACAGGAGTAATTTTAAGTTCTGGCAACTACACAACAACTGTACATTCGGTTTGTTTCATCTTTAGACGTTATAAATCAAATACTTTGAGATTGTTTACAGCATCTAAGATATAAATTGTTTGTGCTTATTGTTGAAATACAGCATGTTTGTACTTTTTTAAAAGGGACAGACTATTTATGTCTTCACTTTTCTGATAACAAACACGTTTTAAATTAAAGTTGCACAATTAAAGGGAGGTAATAAAATTATTAAATTTGAGATTTAAAGTGTAATATTATGTATGATAATTAATTGAATACACACACTTAAACAGTGAAAATATTGTTGTAAACATATATAAGGCATTGCAAAAATTAGATAATTAAAAAAAACCTGTATTTTTGGTTTAAGTTATTGAAGTATAGAATACTCGCGCGATATTAAATGGTATTTTTTTTTGTAAATGGTTAACATAAGTTTTGCAAATAGTGAAACGCTGAACCAGAATAAAGATTGATTGAGACGAAATAAATCAAGATCAGACTTATATTGACTGAGATACTGTATACCTACACACTTATAGTCCAGATTTTTGTCAAAAATATACTTAGTCGTAAACTTGAGAAAATCGATTGTGAATGCCTTCTTACAGATGTACTCTACAACACAGCGTTTTCCTTTTATTGCATGTTTTCCAAAACTACAATTACTCGTGCCCGAAACAGTATTTTCAATCCTGACCTACGCGCCGAGTTGCTTTGCAGAAAAGGTACAATGCAATGTTTTAGAATATCAGGGATTTCCAGTGTTGGATGAAAGTTGCCACTAGTGTTGAGTGTTGTATGAAAGTTTTCACTAATGTTGAGTGGTGGATGCAAGTTGCCAGTAGTGTTGAGAGGTTGATGCAAGTTGCCAGTAGTGTTGAGAGGTTGATGCATGTTGCCAGTAGTGTTGAGTGTTGGATGAAAGTTTCCACTAATGTTGAGTGGTGGATGAAAGTGTCCACTATTGTTGAGTGTTGGATGAAAGTTTCCACTAATGTTGAGTGGTGGATGCAAGTTGCCAGTAGTGTTGAGAGGTGGATGCAAGTTGCCAGTAGTGTTGAGTGTTGGATGCAAGTTGCCACTAATGTTGAGTGTTGGATGAAAGTTTCCACTAATGTTGAGCGGTGGATGAAAGTTGCAACCAGTGTTGAGTGTTGTATGCAAGTTTCCACTAATGTTGAGTGGTGGATACAAGTTGCCACCAGTGTTGAGTGTTGGATGCAAGTTGCCACTAATGTTGAGTGTTGGATGAAAGTTTCCACTTATGTTGAGTGGTGGATGCAAGTTGCCAGTAGTGTTGAGTGTTGGATGAAAGTTTCCACTAATGTTGAGTGTTGGATGAAAGTGTCCACTAGTGTTGAATGTTGGATGAAAGTTTCCACTACTGTTGAGTGGTGGATGCAAGTTGCCAGTGGTGTTGAGAGGTGGATGCAAGTTGCCAGTAGTGTTGAGTGTTGGATGAAAGTTTCCACTAATGTTGAGTGGTGGATGCAAGTTGCCAGTAGTGTTGAGAGTTGGATGAAAGTTTCCACTAATGTTGAGTGTTGGATGAAAGTTGCCAGTAGTGTTGAGTGTTGGATGAAAGTTGCCACTAGTGTTGAGTGTTGGATGAAAGTTTCCACTAATGTTGAGTGTTGGATGAAAGTTGCCACTAATGTTGAGTGTTGGATGAAAGTTTCCACTAATGTTGAGTGTTGGATGAAAGTTTCCACTAGTGTTGAGTGTTGGATGAAAGTTTCCACTAATGTTGAGTGTTGGATGAAAGTTTCCACTAATGTTGAGTGTTGGATGAAAGTTGCCACTAATGTTGAGTGTTGGATGAAAGTTTCCACTAATGTTGAGTGTTGGATGAAAGTTTCCACTAGTGTTGAGTGTTGGATGAAAGTTTCCACTAATGTTGAGTGTTGGATGAAAGTTTCCACTAATGTTGAGTGTTGGATGAAAGTTTCCAATAATGTTGAGTGTTGGATGAAAGTTGCCACTAATGTTGAGTGTTGGATGAAAGTTGCCACCAGTGTTGAGTGGTGGATGAAAGTTTCCACTAATGTTGAGTGTTGGATACAAGTTACCACCAGTGTTGAGTGGTGGATGCAAGTTGCCAGTAGTGTTGAGAGCTGGATGCAAGTTGCCAGTAGTGTTGAGTGTTGGATGCAAGTTGCCACTAGTGTTGAGTGGTGGATACAAGTTGCCACTAATGTTGAGTGTTGGATGCAAGATGCCACAAGTGTTAAGTGGTGGATGCAAGTTGCCACTAGTGTTGAGTGGTGGATGCAAGTTGCCACTAGTGTTGAGAGGTGGATGCAAGTTGCCACAAGTGTTGAGTGGTGGATGAAAGTTGCCACTAATGTTGAGTGGTGGATGCAAGTTGCCACTAGTGTTGAGTGGTGGATGCAATTTGCCACAAGTGTTGAGTGGTGGATGAAAGTTTCCGCTAGTGTAAATTGGTGGATGCAAGTTGCCACTAGTATTAAGTGGTGGATGCAAGTTGCCAATATTGTTGAGTGGTGGAAGCAAGTTGCCACTATTGTTGAGAGGTGGATGCTAGTTGCCACTAGTGTTGAGTGGTGGATGCAAGGTGACACTAGCGTTGAGTGGTGGATGCAAGGTGACACTAGTGTTGAGAGGTGGATGCAAGTTGCCACTAGTGTTGAGAGGTGGATGCAAGGTGACACTAGTGTTGAGAGGTGGACGCAAGTTGACACTAGTGTTGAGAGGCATTGTTCCTTGTATGCATATAGTGGAAACTCGAAACAAGATCTCTAAATTTATTTGTTGATTTTGACTCAACTTGCAAGGGCCAGGAATTATCCTAAGATGGTCCTTATTCAGCCAAAATGGTAGTTTACGCAGATGAGCGATATAGGTCTACCATCGCCGCCTTGTTTCATTTATTTTACTGCAATTACAATGGACTGATATATTTGTTGTTTTCTTCATCAATATCATAAACAATTTAATTGATTGAGAGAAGGTATATATCCCATAGTGATATTGATTTTGATTATTAGATGGACTTGATGTGTTTCAGATGTTTTTGTACATGACATGATGTATCAAATTACAATGTAAATAATAGTATATGTATATAAAATGATGTATCAAATAACAATGTAAATAATAGTATATGTATATGAAATGATGTATTAAATTACAATGTAAATAATAGTATATGAATATGAAATGATGTATTAAATTACAATGTAAATAATAGTATATGAATATGAAATGATGTATCAAATTACAATGTAAATGATAGTATATGTATATGAAATTATGTATCAAATTATAATGTAAATAATAGTATATGTATATGAAATGATGTATCAAATTATAATGTAAATAATAGTATATGTATATGAAATGCTGTATGATATGTTATACGTTGTAGTAGCTCACCAACGATGTGGTTTAAGCAAGCATCAGTGATTGGCCTTTGTCCGACTTTCAACCATATTGAATTTTGTGTAGTTTAATATCACATCTTTTCTCCAACTAATGGGTCAATCTGGCTCAAAGTTAACACACATTAAACCGGCATGGTTCTCTGAAATTTGATTTGCTAAACTTAATTTAATTTAATTACTAGATGCTCAAGGGCAACATGTCAAGACCGCTAATTATGCAGAGATTAAGATGATAGGGTTACTTAATGCTGTATAGTGCATAATCTATTACTCACATGTTTTACCTTTGACTGTATTATGACTATGTTATTTCCTGTTTGAAAAAATGCATCCCTGATTGGTTAGAATTTCTTATTTAAGTCAGATACAATTTCTACTTTTGTATTCATGTTTAAAAATAGGCTTTTTTGTTTATGCAGGCTGGAGAGTGTTTTCAATACAATATCTTTGAAAAAAGATGAATATATTTGTTATATTAACTTTGAGGTACTGTTTAAATACAGCGTGCTTTCTTCATTTTGAACAAACAGTCAGACATCGAGCATTCAAATTCATCTTGTCCGAAAGTCTATTTCAAATAATACATGGTTTCGTATAGTGTTTTTAAATAGCATATGATAACAACCAAGATTTTCCACAGACAATTCCGAGGATGAGTTATTTGTAGGGATGTAAATTATTAACCGGTTAACTGGTTTTCCGTTCGAACATGTGGTTATCGGTTAGTAAGGTCACTAACTAGTTAACCGTTTATTTTTTATGAAAACATATTGGCCTACTTTTCGTAATATCAAAGTGTAATCCAGTTCTCTTGAAATTCCATTGCTAGAATTCAATGTGCATGTATACATATTTAGTAATCAGTTCTATGTTAATGATTTCAATATTTGTAATTATTGCCAAAGTAAAAACTAAAATTAGATAATTAATAAAAAAATTATATTGCAAATGTATCTGATTAGATTTAAATAAAACTATAATCTTACTTCAGTGTTACTCTTTTGTCGCCTTATTTCAGAAACATTCTCACTTATACTCGTCAAATCACCGTTATTAAATTGTTTGACTCCGTATGGTTCAGATTATTTGAACTTAAAGTGTTTTGTCACGAACACGACTCTTAAATACTTGTATTATATTCCAAACACGGCAAGGGCAGATAATAACTTTGCTTATGTCCGGCGGTTCTACAGTTTAGCGACCATTTAGTTTCTGGTCGATACCAGATGGTTCTACAGATGTCAACCTTCATTTGATAAGGAACATTGAATTGATTTCAATGTCATAATGTCTGTCTTGTATGTATTTCTTTGTTTAAGACTAGGATACAATGATGGATCAAATATCACAAAAACGATATTTTTGTAATGAGCCCATGTAGATCTAGTTTGATTTTCATCCTCCGTGCACTTTATAGTGTGTACGTATGTTTGGTTATTTTTTTAATTTGATTGTTTGTGTGTGTGCGTGCGTGTGTGCGTGTGTGTAGGTGCGTGCGTATGGAGGTGCGTGCGCTTGTGCGAGCGGTTGTGCGAGCGTGCGTTTGTGCGTCTGTGCGTGCGTGCCTGTTTGTGCTACTGTAGCCTAAACAAGCAAATAACTAGCTCATACGAATTAACTAAATTAAAGTGATCAATCTTTCCATTATCAGTAAAATGTTTTTTGCTGTGAATGTTCAAAGCTACAACGTTGATACAATCAACTTGTATGTTAATGTCCTTGTGTGGCAAATATTGACGGTGACATTTAAACAATAAACTTACTTCACTGAGCAATACATCTTGTAATCGTAACAATCTTATTTACACCAAACTTGACCAACGGATGGTTCTTTCATTGAAGCGTAAACGAACAACTACAGCGGTCATTGTGAAGTTGAGCTTGACTTCTGTGTTGGTGTTTAGTTAGTTAACATAGCTCTACAACGTTCAATCACCCTAGTGCATATTCGGATTCGTCCGTTTATATCTAAAATCGAGTTAGTGTCCGCCAGACGAGCTCAAACATTTCCTAAAGGATTCGGTCAATATGAGCAAGGTTGGTAAATGTTTATTTGTCTGAAGTTTACATTTGTATGATGTATTTAATAATTTCACAACGTACGCCACTGTGTCTCTTTTATTCTAACACGTCCAAATGTTTTTTAACGTTGAAGTCTGACCAACTGATTTACAATTCTCGAATATTCCGCGAGTACTGGTAAGTAACCGAGGAAGAAGTCTTCGAGAGTGAGTTGAAGTATTACTATGTTGTAGTATTTAGTATAAGTTGTTGTATTAGTATGTGTTGTAGTATTTAGTATAAGTTGTTGTATTAGTATGTGCTGTAGTATTTAGTATAAGTTGTTGTATTAGTATATGTTGTAGTGTTAGTATAAGTTGTTGTATTAGTATATGTTGTAGTAATTAGTATAAGTTGTTGTATTAGTATATGTTGTAGTATTTAGTATAAGTTGTTGTATTAGTATATGTTGTAGTATTTAGTATAAGTTGTTGTATTAGTATATGTTGTAGTATTTAGTATAAGTTGTTGTATTAGTATAAGTTGTTGTATTAGTATGTGTTGTAGTGTTAGTATAAGTTGTTGTATTAGTATAAGTTGTTGTATTAGTATGTGTTGTAGTGTTAGTATAAGTTGTTGTATTAGTATAAGTTGTTGTATTAGTATGTGTTGTAGTGTTAGTATAAGTTGTTGTATTAGTATAAGTTGTTGTATTAGTATGTGTTGTAGTGTTAGTATAAGTTGTTGTATTAGTATAAGTTGTTGTATTAGTATGTGTTGTAGTGTTAGTATAAGTTGTTGTATTAGTATAAGTTGTTGTATTAGTATGTGTTGTAGTGTTAGTATAAGTTGTTGTATTAGTATAAGTTGTTGTATTAGTATGTGTTGTAGTGTTAGTATAAGTTGTTGTATAAGTATAAGTTGTTGTATTAGTATGTGTTGTAGTGTTAGTATAAGTTGTTGTATTAGTATAAGTTGTTGTATTAGTATAAGTTGTAGGAACCTATTTCACTATGGATGCCAAATAAATTTGTTAAAAATAAATCCGAAATTATAGATATATTTGACATTCATTATCATTACAAAAAAAAATTGTATGTCGAGCAAATAATACAGTTTCTCTTCCGAGTTTGAGACAAACATTAAAAAAATCTTAATTTCTTGCATTATTTGTTTGTTATCTTACTTTATCGTTCAGATATGAATTTTGTACTCGGCTACGATAAGTTATCATCTCATTTAGCACCAAATGTATTGAACGAAAATCGATAAAACATTGTCAATTTTCAAAATATTTACTAAACATTAAACGTGACAATGTCAGTAACATCTGCAGACATGTCCCTGTAAGCTTATTGTCTCCCCTGAGGACGTGACAACTCTGTCATTGTATGCAATGTACTGCTGCGTAAAAGATGGGTTAACAGGTATAAAAGTCAGAAACTTAATCATCACGCTACAATTGATTTAACTACATCTCATGCTACATTTCCTTTTAAAATATGCGCAAAAGTACAAGTTAATGTTACCTTTCTTGAATGTGTTTTTTGTTGTACATTTGTGTAACGATTAACAACTTCATCTCGGTTGTCTGAGCATATTATGCAATCAAAAATGCTGAAGAATGTTTAATGTCTGAATGTATCGTGTGATATGTTGATGTTTTATTGTTATTCATAGTCACACAGGTCTCGTATTTAAAGACTGGTTATGAACTTATAGTTGACTGTACGTTTAAGTTATCATAAGATGTATACGTGTGGGCGAGACGAAAGTAAAGACGAACTATATAAATCTGTAAAAAAAGTTTAACAAGTTTTGTAAAATCATAGCACTTGCGATATTTAATCATTACAAAAAGTTTAACTTCATTGCTTTTCGCTTAAATAATAAAAGAACATCATAATGCTCTTGACTACAAGTTGTATAAAATGTACAATGTGCAAACAATTGTTAATACTGATAGATTTTATGTACGGCATGAAGCGACTCTCATATAATTGATGGGGAAAAACTATCTGTCCATGAAAGTCCGTCTGGTTAGTTCAGTTGTTGAGCTGTCTCCCGGGAGGCCCCAGTTCGATTCCCGGGTGGGGCGGGCCATGTACTTCCGTCATATTGTCCACATTCAGTTGTCCTGTACCTTTGATTCATATGGAATAGTTGTCAGCAGCTTGGGGTAGGTAAGTCAGTACTGTTTAGTAATCAACTTCAGCAAAACTGGCCAGGTCAACTGACCACAATGTATAATAGTGAAAACAGTTGAAAATAGCGTTAAAACTGATTGTAAACAAAATGCGTCCTTTTAAACTTAATACACTACAATAAATAACGATGTTATTGTGTCATGAAATCATCCTACGTTGTTGGGATTAACGTTATTTATTACCAACTAAACACGTAATGTAAACATCGTTTATCATAGGAGTTCATATCCGTGTACAACATACAAATACTGCGTAATGTCTCCACCCTTACTTCGTGAGATAATAACCCTTTGTGTCGATCAGTAAAATTTAAACAAATAATGGTGTGACGAAAAAAATAATGCATATTAATGCGTGGTAGTGATTCTTGTTTTCCTTTTTTTTCTGATAAGGACCGTTCCTTCATTTTTTCTTTGTAATTATTCGTGACATGAATATAAAGGTGTACTTAGTGTAAATATGAACGGATAGAAAATTGCCGTCTTGAATCTGTTCCAAGCGACGAGCATGAACATATGGGTGCTTTACCAAAATCTGCTGCATGTTTAATTAATGTCATGCATTTCTGGTTCCAGAACTCTGCAACTAAATAGACATAGACTGGTCATCTTCTGTAGTGTACATTGTCAGTGCTTGCGAGAAGAACTCAATACCTAATGTTAACATGCAAGGACGCGTGTGTGAATGGAAATTCATTTTACAGTATTGTTCAAAGTGCTCTGAAATATGTAAATCATTTCAATCTGCACTATTTACACCCTCTCATTACGTATCAGATATCTATTGAACAATACCAGAACTCAGCAGGTACAATCTGACCTCGTTTATTCGACAACCTTCATCCTTTGTAATGGTTAAAATGTGTATTGAATGAACGCACAATGATTGTCTGGGCTCGAATCTTCGAGAAAACGACAAACACTTTAACATCTGTACTTATAAATACAATATAATGGCTACAAACAAATAATGTCAATATTCTTATGAAATTTCAAAAAATAAAACCCACCTGTCGTAAATGAGTTCCGGCCTGTATCATTCCGACGGCTCGAGCGCGTTCTTCTTCAGTCATTCTCACCATGTTTTGTGTTTTTCAAAAAGGATTTTCATCAGCAATGACAAAAGTGTACACGAACACGTGCAAATATGTGTCCATGCCCCGCACGTGCAAATATGTGTCCATGCCCCGCACGTGCAAATATGTGTCCATGCCCCGCACGTGCAAATATGTGTCTATGCCCCGCACGTGCAAATATGTGTCCATGCCCCGCACGTGCAAATATGTGTCCATGCCCCGCACGTGCAAATATGTGTCCATGCCCCGCACGTGCAAAACGTGCTATAAACGTCAATACGCCTAATACGATTAATTTCATAGCGAACCGGCTAAAAAAATCAATAATTCGCTGCATTACCTGTTCAAATATCGGTATGTGAAATTGTGTGTGAATACATGCATTATTAGAAAAATAATAATACAATATAAACTGACTGATTAGGAATTTTGTTGAGTGTAGTGTATCAAATAAATATAGGACCTATCTTTGCAACATTTACATTTGTGACGTCTGAATACCGTCTGTAAAGTCCAAGTACATTTTCCTTATCAGTAAATCGTACACAATCGTAAATCCGTATGACTTACGTAATATCATGACTCTCGTCTGATTAATATTTTAGATAATATATTCGTTATCATACGTCCGGTTATAAACCTTTATTTATTCACGTAAAAATGTAGAATATATGGTGACACATGTATTTGTTGTAAGTACGTAATTAAATTCATATTAAATGACGCTATGTATGCTCAACCACCGGTGTTTATGCAACCACGAGCTGTACAGTTGACATCGGTGTTTATGCAACCACGAGCTGTACAGTTGATACCGGCGTTTATGCAACCATAGCTATACAGTTGATACCGGTGTTTATGCAACCACGAGCTGTACAGTTGATACCGGCGTTTATGCAACCACGAGCTGTACAGTTGATACCGGCATGTATGCAACCACGAGCTGTACAGTTGATACCGGCGTTTATGCAACCACGAGCTGTACAATTGACACCGGCGTTTATGCAACCACGAGCTGTACAGTTGATACCGGCGTTTATGCAACTGCGAGATGTACAGTTGATACCGGCGTGTATGCAACTACGAGCTGTACAGTTGATACCGGCGTTTATGCAACCACGAGCTGTACAGTTGATACCGGCGTGTATGCAACCACCAGCTGTACAGTTGATACCGGCGTTTATGCAACCACGAGCTGTACAGTTGATAACGGCGTGTATGCAACCACGAGCTGTACAGTTGATACCGGCGTTTATGCAACTGCGAGATGTACAGTTGATACCGGCGTGTATGCAACCACGAGCTGTACAGTTGATACCGGCGTTTATGCAACCACGAGCTGTACAGTTGATACCGGCGTTTATGTAACTACGAGCTGTACAGTTGATACCGGCGTTTATGCAACTGCGAGCTGTACAGTTGATACCGGCGTTTATGCAACTACGAGCTGTACAGTTGATACCGGCGTTTATGCAACTGCGAGATGTACAGCTGATACCGGCGTTTATGTAACTACGAGCTGTACAGTTGACACCGGCGTTTATGCAACTGCGAGATGTACAGCTGATACCGGCGTTTATGTAACCACGAGCTGTACAGTTGATACCGGCGTTTATGCAACTGCGAGATGTACAGCTGATACCGGCGTTTATGCAACTACGAGCTGTACAGTTGATGCCGGCGTTTATGCAACTGCGAGATGTACAGTTGATACCGGCGTTTATGCAACTGCGATATGTACAGCTGATACCGGCGTTTATGCAACCACGAGCTGTACAGTTGATACCGGCGTTTATGCAACTGCGAGATGTACAGCTGATACCGGCGTTTATGCAACTGCGAGATGTACAGTTGATACCGGCGTTTATGCAACTGCGAGATGTACAGTTGATACCGGCGTTTATGCAACTGCGAGATGTACAGCTGATACCGGCGTTTATGCAACCACGAGCTGTACAGTTGACACCGGTGTTTATGCAACCACGAGCTGTACAGTTGACACCGGCGTTTATGCAACTGCGAGATGTACAGCTGATACCGGCGTTTATGTAACTACGAGCTGTACAGTTGACACCGGTGTTTATGCAACCACGAGCTGTACAGTTGATACCGGGGCGTGTATGCATTATATACTGGTCACATGAGCTTAGCCGACATTTTCACATTAAAAAATCGACACCACATAATGCCAAAGTTATCAGAAACGAAGAGAAGGATTGTGACAAGGTAACATCGAGTGTTTGTGTAGTTTCTGTAATTCATTTAAGTTATAAATGGAAGAGCTTACTGAAATTCAAATCAACAGAACATGTATATTTTATAAACTGTGTATACTGAAGTTTCGGCATTTTACCAGTACGTATGCTATAAAACACATTTATATAAACACACTAAACAATGTTAACCCTTATGTTTATCATCGTCTGTTTAGGATTGTCTTCATTTAACAAGAAGCGCTTTCAATGTCAGACGTGCATGAATCACAGTAGTAAAAATAACATCATTAATTAATATAACTCCACGAATGCTGTCACTTGGCTACAGTTTCAGTCACTCCGTACACTTTGATCCAGATATTCATTTTGCGTGGGACGATGAGAAAAGTGAAATACGAATGATCGCAATTTAAGACAAATATGTACATGTACAGTGCGATATCTCTCGATCAATAACCTTTGGAAGGCGCACCATGTGGCTGTAGTTCAAAGGTCGTTGTATTCGAGATGATTAATACATAGTAAGTTCTTACCACAGGTGAAATTGAGCCATTTGTTGAAGAGAGGTTGAGAGGGTCGCTCTGAAGAGGTGACACTGTACTGTATTTCCGTGTTGTATACATTAAGAATATACTTCTTTATTGTTTAACCAAGTACTTTCAACCAATCGCAGGGCCTAGATTTTAAAATGTTCTAGTGTTTTATCTGTGAGGCAACTAGACAAATTCACGAAGACTATATATTTGTTCCACTGCGCATGCGTGTTAAACTACCCTCCGATTTGCAATATGCAAACTGATAACGGCTGCGCATGTGCATGTAAATGGATGCCATATTACGGTATACGACAAAACTGTTTTTCCTAGCAAAAAGAGACCTTGTTTTAATTTCAATCAGCGAGGTTCATTATCAAGGAGTGTCATGATAAAACAATTCTCGTGTTTACCTCGTAAATCATCTAAGAACGTCAACAAAGATTCTATATTAAAGTCAAACAATGAAAATCCTCTTGATTATAAACTTCCGTTAGTGTCACCGTTGTACAAAAGCACTTCATGGTTGTGGAAAATCGATAGAAAATCTCTATATGAATGATTCAAACCAGAAGACAAAATCAACGACTCCGGATCGGCTCGTACCATGCGTAATCTTAGGGAGACGTAGTGTTCGAAGGGCTAGCCTGACCCCTGATACGAAGGTACGTCGAGGGGACAGACCGTCTCACTCCGACTTATCCCGAAATGTCATCTATGTTGAAATACAAAATAGGTTCTAGAACTGCACCGGTCAACCGAAGTTCGGTTAGTTTCTGAGGTTCTGTCTCGGCTCGGTTTTCGTGACTGTTTTACGATTATTCGGCAGGTAAATGTACGGGCTCGAGTATATGTCGCGTGTATTTAACCAGTCGCTCATTATTCTTGGTTAAACAGTAAAATTAGTTCTATTCCTGACATTGCTCTACTTTCTTCTATGTTGACACACTATGTTCTGTTACTGTTTACCTTCTTGTCAGCAGTTTTTCTAGTCATGTTTAGCCATTAAACTATCGGTTATTCAGAACATTATGTATATCAGATATTTATATAACCGAACAGAACAATCGAAAAAGTTGTATTCGAATCCGCGAGATACATGTACGCTAGTTATCGGTGAACAAAATCAGATGTTATAAGTTTGATATGCCTCCCGCCGCCTCCCTCCGACGATTCACGAAGGGGCATAAAATGTTACCCCTGTCCGTCCGTCCGTGCGTAAAATTGTTTCCGATCAATAACTCTTGAAGCATGTAAGGTTTCAATTAATATTGTGCACATATGTATAAACAATAAAATGCAGGTCAAGTTCGATTTCGGTTACAATCTTTCAATATCTGGAGGTTTGATGCCCCATTGATTACATCAATTTAGTTTAGGTCATCAGCTATTAACCATATTTTAATTTAGAAAGGAAATGTTTGATATGCTATATGCATAAGTGTAAAAAAAGACATTGTCTTTGCATTTCCTGTAACTGTTTCTTACATTACTTTATCTTACATATCTGATTAGTACAAAGATGCTTTCCTAAACAAGAAATATAACAAAATGAGAAGTGAAATGTTAATTTTCCATTTACTGGTCATTTTTGTACGGAAGGAGGGAAGTTTACATAGAAAAAAGATCACAACTTTTTTAGAACGGTAAAATTTAATAAATTTTAAATTTTCATCCGCATTATAGCACAGATTGAATCAGTACACGTTTCATTTGCCTTAGGAGAAATGTCCATTATGGGTGGAATACCTTAAATTAAACCCGCACACGGAGCGTTAAATACTGATTTCAAAGTATCACCAACCATTTAAAAATCAACAACAAACTATGTACTTGACATTTTTGTTACGGTCAGCGAGTGAATTTAACTATAAAACCACCCACAAATAGAAAAAGAGGTCTAAATTCTAAACATCTCATTCAATCCGATATGCCTTCTAGGTATGGCATTCATTAACTGATAATTGGTAAATTGTGAACAATCGCGCTCGAAATTATCACCTAGAAGCATTAATACATCGTCCATTTAAACCAGCGCATTGTTAAAATGACCACCAAAGTTTATGTTTACGATAGTGTTGCTGATACAATCTCTATTTACGTTGTTTATATGACCAATGTGCAACCTTGAACCGGTACACGCCACATGAGAACATACAGTCAAGGTAGGTGAACGGTTTAACGACAACTTCACACTTGGGAACTTGCTTGACATATTATCCTAATAATTCAATCCTCACTTTATTAATTTAGCGAATGCGCGCCGCTATGAGATGTACAACCTCTTCTGTAAGTGACGTCTTTTCAAGAAAATGCAACAAGTAATGTCAATATTCTCAAGCAGAAAACAATATTTACTAATATGGTCACTTCGTTTTCATATTGCCATATGGGGCAAATATTGCTTACTGTCAGTATATGGTGACGTCACATGTGACGTTTTCTGGAAATGACGTCACTTAAAGAAGAGGTTGGAAATCGTAGAGCGGCGCTCAAATGTACTGTTTGTTTCAAATTAGATCAAATTGTGTTTGTAACCATGTATCTCGATAAATACATACCTCCAAACTCCTCACCATGATTGTCTCCCCTGTCTCCTCACTATTTTTGCCGATCACTAGTGACTAATGACTTACTGACAATGTAATACCCGCGTAGACTGTTTGATACAACAATGATATTACTTGACCAAAACAGTACTCAGCATGTGTTTTATTTGACCTGTAAACATGGGAAAGATGGACAGATTGTAAAGTGGTATAAAAACGTCACACATTAGTTTAGCGTTCTTTCGCCTTATATAGTGTTCAGAGTATTTTCTGCCCAGTTTCGGCCTATTGTTGTCAGCTGTCTTGACTTGTCCTGTGATCTTTTCCATACATTAATTCCCCCTTCACTGTTTGTCCTCTTTGATTCTCCTAGTTATTCCTTATTGTCTGCCAGGTCATTCCTTGCGCCTCTGTTCCCTAACGTGTGTACCCCTGAACCTACTCAAGTGCCTTATGTTTTCTGTTGTTTTCCCGGAGGTCTGTGTGGGGAGGCACTGTCTTAAGTATGTGGCGTTTCTCCCAGAATGTCAACATGCGTATAGACAGACGCACAGTGAGGCCAATTGATCGTCAATATAAAACGTTGTGAGGTCAATAAATTCGAATCTGAATGTAAACACAATGTGAACATGTCATGTAAACAAACCGGAGGATAATAAGTCAACAAAACAATTAGCACTGTAATCATGTCGTTAGTGGTCAATTATGACTGTAAATATATCAAATCTGTGGCTGTTATAATTCCTTCCACACACATGAAATAAAGTCTTACCAAGATGTTAGTCTATATAAACTGATTTTGTTTTCTAAACTTGGTGTTTTGCAAATATAAGAACAGAAACAATTATACACATTTGCACCCATTGAACAGATGGGAAACCTGAACTTTTAAAGAAAAAGTGGTCAATAATACAAAAGTTATATATTTTTATAATTATTTTCCAATTTCTATCTGAATCGATTTATTAATTTCTAAAGTAAGTCTTACCTTTCGAATCGGAGTACCAGCATCAATCATACCGACGGCCCTGGCGCGTTCTTCATTGGCTTTTGTCGGCATCTTTTTCTGTTTTTCGAGATGTACATACAACGTGGACTGCATTGAAATGAAATTCACCGCTTACTACACAGTACACGTGATCCTCGTGCCAAAACTTGAAAATCGTACTCACCGTCACGCATAGTCAACCATGACGATAAATAGGTATTTTCTTTGTGAAAGTCGAAAGAGTACTATGTATAATACTAGAATGTCAAATTTGAAGTCGGCATATAAAACCGTTTTCTTGAATTTGTATTTTATTACATGGACGTTTAGAAAATTTGTACATTGTATAACAGCCTTTATGTGATCAACATATTCAACTGTAACATGAAAATATACAAACTAAACCTAAAGGTTGTGTGTTACACATTATAAAACACTTATTGATTCCATTGCATAATATAGAAGTATTTTTTTTTAAATTTCAGTAGGCCAAAGGCCCGTGCATATTCAACTGCACTTATTGTTCTGATAGTCGGAAACGTCCACTCTAATTAAAGATATATAATACTCATTGTTTTGTTAATTTGTTTACCTAAACAATCATGAATCAAAGCGCTGTTAGCGCTGAAGGCCTGTGGCTGCAGATAGCTGAATTTTGGATTTGCTTGCCCTGTGTATATCGAGTTACTTGTTTTTAAACAAATTATCATATTCAGACACACAAGTATCCGGTATGGCTAATAGTTTCAATGTTCAAGTTTCCATTTGATTATCTCCATTTATCAACGTTTAATGGTGAGAAGCGCATGCATGCTAATTGGACATTTCTATTTCTAACATTTCCTAGAACATACTCCGGATTAGTATAAATATGGGTGTTTCCCGTTAACCCTGCGGTATAAAAAAAAATACAAACTATAAATATAAACCGCAAAGGCGATAGCCTCGCCATGTGTTTTGACAAGTTTATCAATATTCACATTTATGGATTAACTGATTTATGGTTTTTACATTCCGGTAAACGCACCCACAATTCGGTTAAGTAGTTTTTAAAAAACAAAAGTATTTTTGGAAAGGAGAGAAAGTATACTAGCTTATGCTATCGATCTTTTTTAAATATATCAATATAAATATAAATGAAAAGTCTGACCGAACTTCAAAATCGTTTCTAGGCGCGTCTAAATATTAGGCTTACGTTTAGACTTAGGCTTAGACTTCCTCCTGCGGGTTCTTACAGGTTGTAAACAGGAGTGGATCTACTTTATTTGCTCTATTTGTATCTTTTATATACTTGAAAGGTGGAACCCATCTCAAAAATACCTAGAAAATTACAATTTCTTACGCAAAATCTTAGACTCAAGGGTTAAAGTTGCCGTCGTCGTTGACAAAATCTAAACTTAACTAAGTTTGTCGGTAAGTACGTTTGTGAAATAGACTTAAATCGATTTGGTTAAGTCTAAGACAAAGTCCAAGTTTAACTCTTAAGTCTGAAATAATTATTTGTGAATAAGTCCAAGTTTAACTCTAAGTCTGAGATAATTATTTGGGAATAAGGGCCCAGTTCGTACCTGTGGTAAAACCCATTCTTTGCAAATTCCGGATTTCATCTATTAAAATGATTGCCAGGCGATATACTCCACCTACCAATAGTGCCAGTCGTACACACATGTACTATACGTGTATCGAAATTTACGAAGCTGCTGAAGGGGTGGTCAATGTAATTAATGTATAAATCGGTCACATTGTATCATCATCTTTGAAATTTTAAAGTAAATCGCCATATTCGCCATATTCGCCATATTCGCCATATTCGCCATATTCGCCATATTCGCCATATTCGCCATTCGCCAATCGCAATTTTATTCCCACTTTGATCACAAATGCGAACATTGTCTCCGATGGCGATCGACAGCGAGGGGCGTGACTTTTTAAGGCCCATTTGGAGCCCCTTTCAGAGAGTTTCTCTTGCATGCAAGCAGCAGAAGGAATTCCATCGTAGCGTCCACTGCGCAATATACGGCGAACTATTTTCATGAATGCAATCGTAGTATAGGCTAACAACAGCGCATGAATATCAGTGTATCGGAATGAAAATTATACGCATGTATAAACCAATGTGCTATAAAGGATAAGACATTCTTAAATATTGACTCTTTATATGCTTTTCTAATACATTTTAAAAGTTTTTATTATGCAATGTAAAGTGGTATGTGCTGAACTTTTAACTCCCCGAGTATTTAAAAGGATGCGTACTTCGGACTTAGGGAAAAAAGGTCAAATGGACAGCATCTGAAATGTAGCATAGATGCTATGGCCTGGGGCGTTAATCTACTTAATATAGCTAAAACTTCAGTACATATGCATTATCACAGAATACATTCATAATGTATTTCTCTGTATTAGTCAAAAAAAGAAGTTTGTGTTATAAAATTAAAAAAAACAAGCGGGTGTTTTTTACTAGTATGGTCTGTTAGTAATATGATTAAACAAGATTGTTTTAAACGGTTATACTCGTATGTGGTAATGGTTCTTATTAATGATGTTTAAGACTATGTAACAACAATACTGGATGAAGCCCATTAAAAAGTTTAAGGCTCAGATGAATCAGATACATCTTTAAGGTTATATATGCATTGAAACCTTATACCGTACTCTTAAATATGTCTTGTCATAATTGCGGTAATCATTTGATAATACATGTATGTGCTCTCATTTAACACTTCAAGTATTAATGTATAAGCATGTTCCTTCTCCGTCACACACATGTTTTAATGCACACATATATATTTCAGTTTTTTCGTCTACTGTAGTTTTGTATGTATGTTTGATATTTTGTTCCTTTTCAATCTCATAACTATATGTTTATATGTGTGTATTCTATACCCGCCTGGTTGACTCACCACTCGGGAAGTAGGAGTTCGATTCCCGGCCGGACATGTCTTGTCTCTCGTGACGTTTGGCTACGGTCATTTGTCCTCAACCTATGATGTATATCAAGAAGTTGTTAGTACTGGTTGTTGATTAATCTCAAGAAAAACTGTTAGGTCGACTGGCCGCAACTTCTTCCTGGGCTACCAGTACTCGAGCCATACTCAGAAAGTGTTGAATTCGTGATATATCCCCGCACCGCACGGGATTCAAACCCACAACTATCGGACCGCAACTTCTTCCTGGGCTATCAACCAGTACTCGAGCCATACTCAGAAAGTGTTGAATTCGTGATATATCCCCGCACCGCACGGGATTCAAACCCACAACTATCGGACCGCAACTTCTTCCTGGGCTATCAACCAGTACTCGAGCCATACTCAGAAAGTGTTGAATTCGTGATATATCCCCGCACCGCACGGGATTCAAACCCACAACTATCGGACCGCAACTTCTTCCTGGGCTATCAACCAGTACTCGAACAATACTCAGAAAGTGTTGAATTCGTGATATATCCCCGTACCGCACGGGATTCAAACCCACAACTATCGGACCGCAACTTCTTCCTGGGCTATCAACCAGTACTCGAGCAATACTCAGGGAGTGATATATCCCCGCACCGCACGGGATTCAAACCCACAACTGTCGGATCGTCAGTCAGTCTCTCTGCTCATCGACCACTACGTCTCTACGTTTTATGCTTACTCGACACAGTTTTATTTAATCAAAGACTTGAAACAAGTGAAGCAATGAAAACAGACTTCAGAATAACGGGAGTACATGCACCCCTTCCCAATTGAAAAGTGGGTTTTTTACCAAAAAGCGAGTTTTTTCTGGGTTTTTAATAAAAAGCGAGTTTTTTCTGGGTTTTAAGCGAGTCTTTTTGGAAATAAGTGAGTTTAAGTAGGTTAAAGTGGGTTTTTTCCCCCGCAGAAGTGGGTTTTCTGCACAAGAAGTTGGTTTAAGCGAGTCTTTTTCTTACAAAATGAGCAAAAAGCGAGTCTTTTACTTTAGAAGTGGGTCTTTTTCTTAAAAAGTGAGCAAAAAGCGCGTCTTTTATTTTAGAAGCGGGTCTTTTTTCTTATAAGCGAGTCTTTATACTCAAAAAGCTAGTCATTTTCATAATAAGTGGGTTTTTCGCCAGAGTTTATTACTATGAAAAGACTCGCTTAAAACTCGCTTTTTAGAAAGTGGGTCTTTTTGTATTGCTGTTTTTAGTGAGAACAAAGATGATCATCTTAAGAGCTTTTAGCACTCTCAAGCATTCTCAAGCATGCTAATTGTTGATTTTCCATTAAAAACCTTTATGTCAAAAGAAAAGAAGAAAAATACATAATTTATCCATTTATTTATAAGAAATGTCCAAGATATTTTGATAAAATAATAACAAACAAGAGTGGCAAACTGTCACAAAATACGCCCGTCATAAGTCAGACTCAGAGCATGGGGCGATGTGGCTGGTTATTGAACTTGGCTGAGATATATTATACCCACAAACATTTTCACCAAGTTTGGTAAAGATGGGATGAAAACTCTTTGACTTTGAGAACAGACAAGGCTAATTTGGCCACTTTTGGATAATTCAAGGGCCATAATTCAGAAGTGCCTGGGGCGATGTGGCTGGTTATCGAACTTGGCCCAGATATTATGCCCTCAAACATTTTCACCAAGTTAGGTGAAGATCAGATGAAAACTCTTTGACTTAGAACTTAGAGAGCGAACAACATGTGGATGCCGCCTGCCACGGGTGTACATTTTTAGAGAGACTCACATTGCTTATATATACATACATACATGCACCATATGACTATTTTGACTTAAATGTGAATTATTTAAAGCATATATACTAGGAAACATCCTAAACACAAATGTATATATAACTAATAAACAACAGTTTCAAGAAAATATTTCAAAGTTTTCACTATATAACTCTATGTAAAATAGTGACCCCAAGGGCGTGGCCAATTTTGATCCCATAGGCATAATTTGAACCATCTAGAACCACTAGACAATGCTAAACACCAAATATCTAAGCCCTTCCCTTACTGTTTGGTCAATAAGACTTCTTAAGTTTTTTCCTTTCAGTTGCCATGGCAACCAGAGTTATTCATGGATTAGTTTCTTTGAACAAATTTGAAAGGGGACCACCCAATTAGGATTCTATGAAGTTTGATCAAAATTGGCCGAGCTAGATACATAGATAGACATTCTTTTATTTCCTCCATGCATGGAGAGCAGAACAATATATGTACAAAGTTAAACTATACAATAGTTAACTAACAAATCATCAACAACTCAACATGAGTCGTACATGTATACATATGAGAAACACCTGTAAATGATGTACTAATTATATCTGAAAAAAACCAAGAGCATTTTAGCCTAACACTACACCATACTGATACGCGATTTAAGTGCCTTATACAAAAAAGTCATAACTAAAGCGAAACAAAAGACAAGCGTGTTAACAGCACTCGGTAAAACTGATATTTGTTATACTTGTAATTGAGTTCAAACAAGAAAGACCGCAAATCACAAGTTGTAGAATATATGCAACTTTCTTGGAAAGGTCCTTATCCGTTACAGCTGTACTTTTTCCAGCGATTTCACAGTAACCACATGCCTTCAAGGATTTAATTTGCCTGCCTGAAGACAACATGTCCATTGTAAATTCCTTTAAATCACTATTTTCAATGAATTGCACCTCTGTGCACAACTGCTTTTGTGCAAACAATGCTGTCAGTAAATGATGTCTGACATCACCGGTTCCATGTGATGATTTGATGAGGATTCCATTCATATCCTCAAAACCGAAACAGTACCATGCCCAGAGTGGCCCATGTCGTCTGGCAGAGTCAGCAAGGTGGCATCTAATATTATGAATATTGAGTCCACAATTTTGCGGTCCATACAAATGTTGAAAGGACAGGTGAAATTTCAATACGTGTCTCAAGTCCCTGTTTTCGAGACAAAAGCTGACCGCATGTGTGGCATGTCAATGGATGATGCACTGGAAAAGATTACATGAAAATTATTTTTAGAAGTCAATCAAGAGCAGCCATTGTAAAATCAGCAAGATTTTACAATTACAATGCCCAAGGAAGAAATATGCGAGATGTTATGTTTGTGCTGAATCACCCGCTTTAAAGTTACTTAGTTATTTTGCACAATGTCCAATATATATATGATTTGTTCTATGCAAAAAGTGTTTTTATTAATTCTTAATAACATTGTCATCCAGTGGAGGAGTTTTTGCCATATATGCCGTTTTTAAACTAATATAAATTTGCTGGCAAAAACCCAACCCTGGGTATCTTAAAATAATTTGCCACCACGATTTTTCTTTCAAAATGTGACATAATGACACTTTATGCCAAATTATTTTTATTGAGCAGATACCATTGGCTACCCTTATGTTGATACTTAAGTGATGGCACATGACCCGAACTATGGTAATAATAAATGTTGGCCTTAATGTAGTGAACTTTTTTTAGTATAAGAAATATTGGACATCATAAATAAATGACCTTGATCTTAAAAGCATGTGACTTTTACAAGCAATTGGGACACCTGCACTTTACCGCAAAATATATAAGAAAAGAGACATGCAATTAATATGTTGAATTTTATGTTGTATAAAGAGAACTACCGCCCCCACTATCACTCAAAGGCCACTGGGCTGTTGACAGCTGTACCATACCAGTAAAGTGCATTCTAGCCCAAGCAAAATCAGGAATTATATGTTCAACTATAAAAGAAATATCACCTGTTTGACTTCCAGTTGTTGCAGGAGTAGAACTGTTGGCCATCTTGAAGTAGTCAGGATATGTTTAACTGCAATGAATATAATACACATTAAATAAGCAACATGAAAAATATTTAAATAAATATACAAGTATCTTTTTATGGAAAAAGCATTTTACAGTGTTTTCCTTGACAGTAATTAGTCACTATATCAATTTTCTGATTGCTGTGATGACTTGTTTGAAGAAGGCTACCCAGTAGAATACCTTTCAGATGTCTGGCCTATTCAAAATATTAATCCATCTCAATTTTTTTCAAAACAGAATTAATACAAAGCCTAGATCTAGGAATGAATATCTTGAAGTACAATAATTGATAAAGTTTGCTAATAAGATACATTTTAAATTAGGTGACTTATATATATGTATGCAAAGGCTATTAACAATTTATATTAATTTTAAAGTTTAACTTTAGGATATATAAAAAATACAGTTATAAATATATTAGCATATTTATCATAATAAACAAGCCATTTAATTTTATTGCAATCTGAGTCTTATCAACATATTCTGTTCCTCATGGCATATTTTGTATGATGAATGTGTTTATTGAATTTGATTTTTTCTTTCATGGTGTTTTGCTAGCTCATCCATGATTGTAATATATGACCCTGCTTGCTTAGTATAATACTCTTAAAAGCAATAAACCAATTCAGACAATTGTGCTCCTCCCATAATTCACATAGAGCCATTGTCTTTGTGTTAGTGCTTATTAGCTCCTCCCATAATGAACAAGGGGCCTTTGTTTTGTCTTAGGGTTTTTATTACCACCTCCCTTGATAGCCATATTTGCATAATCTTGGCTCAAACTGACTCTGCAATAAATGGGGGGTGTATTTTTAAAGAATAAGATTAATTAATGAAGCTGCATGAGACAGGATGTGGGCCATAAAACTTCTTTGAACTTAAAGGGGCTGTTTATTGGTTTCAGACTTCCTGTTCTTGGGGGCAAAAGTTACATCATTAGGGACCTTATAACTTGTTGTGAAAAACCTTTTATGGCCTCTATGCAAATTTGATAGTTTTTTTAATTGAATTGTTTACTGAAATATATACAACATATATTATGAAAAGTTAAAAGAAGTAAAAGTATAATCATCAAAGTAAAAATGGTAATAAAATGTTAATGACATTAAGTTATTAACAGTTTAAAAACAGGTGGGAATGGACTCATGGTAAGATGGTATGTTCAATGTTGCTAATTGCAACTTTAAACTTTACCAGGGTGGGGAGACATGGAATATGTAGACTGTTCCACTGATGGACAGTCCGGGGAAAGAATGTGTATTTGTAAGTCTTTAGTTGCAGGGATTAGTCTGTATGACAGGGTATGGTAGTGACGGGATGCTCTAGTTAGAGGATTGAGATAACCTTGGATGGGGATTGTAACCAAATCATTTCTTATTTTGTACATAAGGGACAGTCTAGAGTCAATGTGACTTAAGTCTAACCTGCGCCACTTCAGAATCAGACTATCTAGCATTTCCTTAACACTAGATGTGCGTCCAAAGTCAGACATCGCCCAGCGGGCTGCCCTTCTTTGGACTGACTCTAGCTGATATATAAGGGAGACCAGATTTATAAGTATGTATAAGCATGTTCCTTCTCCGTCACACACATGTTTTAATGCACACATATATATTTCAGTTTTTTCGTCTACTGTAGTTTTGTATGTATGTTTGATATTTTGTTCCTTTTCAATCTCATAACTATATGTTTATATGTGTGTATTCTATACCCGCCTGGTTGACTCACCACTCGGGAAGTAGGAGTTCGATTCCCGGCCGGACATGTCTTGTCTCTCGTGACGTTTGGCTACGGTCATTTGTCCTCAACCTATGATGTATATCAAGAAGTTGTTAGTACTGGTTGTTGATTAATCTCAAGAAAAACTGTTAGGTCGACTGGCCGCAACTTCTTCCTGGGCTACCAGTACTCGAGCCATACTCAGAAAGTGTTGAATTCGTGATATATCCCCGCACCGCACGGGATTCAAACCCACAACTATCGGACCGCAACTTCTTCCTGGGCTATCAACCAGTACTCGAGCCATACTCAGAAAGTGTTGAATTCGTGATATATCCCCGCACCGCACGGGATTCAAACCCACAACTATCGGACCGCAACTTCTTCCTGGGCTATCAACCAGTACTCGAGCCATACTCAGAAAGTGTTGAATTCGTGATATATCCCCGCACCGCACGGGATTCAAACCCACAACTATCGGACCGCAACTTCTTCCTGGGCTATCAACCAGTACTCGAACAATACTCAGAAAGTGTTGAATTCGTGATATATCCCCGTACCGCACGGGATTCAAACCCACAACTATCGGACCGCAACTTCTTCCTGGGCTATCAACCAGTACTCGAGCAATACTCAGGGAGTGATATATCCCCGCACCGCACGGGATTCAAACCCACAACTGTCGGATCGTCAGTCAGTCTCTCTGCTCATCGACCACTACGTCTCTACGTTTTATGCTTACTCGACACAGTTTTATTTAATCAAAGACTTGAAACAAGTGAAGCAATGAAAACAGACTTCAGAATAACGGGAGTACATGCACCCCTTCCCAATTGAAAAGTGGGTTTTTTACCAAAAAGCGAGTTTTTTCTGGGTTTTTAATAAAAAGCGAGTTTTTTCTGGGTTTTAAGCGAGTCTTTTTGGAAATAAGTGAGTTTAAGTAGGTTAAAGTGGGTTTTTTCCCCCGCAGAAGTGGGTTTTCTGCACAAGAAGTTGGTTTAAGCGAGTCTTTTTCTTACAAAATGAGCAAAAAGCGAGTCTTTTACTTTAGAAGTGGGTCTTTTTCTTAAAAAGTGAGCAAAAAGCGCGTCTTTTATTTTAGAAGCGGGTCTTTTTTCTTATAAGCGAGTCTTTATACTCAAAAAGCTAGTCATTTTCATAATAAGTGGGTTTTTCGCCAGAGTTTATTACTATGAAAAGACTCGCTTAAAACTCGCTTTTTAGAAAGTGGGTCTTTTTGTATTGCTGTTTTTAGTGAGAACAAAGATGATCATCTTAAGAGCTTTTAGCACTCTCAAGCATTCTCAAGCATGCTAATTGTTGATTTTCCATTAAAAACCTTTATGTCAAAAGAAAAGAAGAAAAATACATAATTTATCCATTTATTTATAAGAAATGTCCAAGATATTTTGATAAAATAATAACAAACAAGAGTGGCAAACTGTCACAAAATACGCCCGTCATAAGTCAGACTCAGAGCATGGGGCGATGTGGCTGGTTATTGAACTTGGCTGAGATATATTATACCCACAAACATTTTCACCAAGTTTGGTAAAGATGGGATGAAAACTCTTTGACTTTGAGAACAGACAAGGCTAATTTGGCCACTTTTGGATAATTCAAGGGCCATAATTCAGAAGTGCCTGGGGCGATGTGGCTGGTTATCGAACTTGGCCCAGATATTATGCCCTCAAACATTTTCACCAAGTTAGGTGAAGATCAGATGAAAACTCTTTGACTTAGAACTTAGAGAGCGAACAACATGTGGATGCCGCCTGCCACGGGTGTACATTTTTAGAGAGACTCACATTGCTTATATATACATACATACATGCACCATATGACTATTTTGACTTAAATGTGAATTATTTAAAGCATATATACTAGGAAACATCCTAAACACAAATGTATATATAACTAATAAACAACAGTTTCAAGAAAATATTTCAAAGTTTTCACTATATAACTCTATGTAAAATAGTGACCCCAAGGGCGTGGCCAATTTTGATCCCATAGGCATAATTTGAACCATCTAGAACCACTAGACAATGCTAAACACCAAATATCTAAGCCCTTCCCTTACTGTTTGGTCAATAAGACTTCTTAAGTTTTTTCCTTTCAGTTGCCATGGCAACCAGAGTTATTCATGGATTAGTTTCTTTGAACAAATTTGAAAGGGGACCACCCAATTAGGATTCTATGAAGTTTGATCAAAATTGGCCGAGCTAGATACATAGATAGACATTCTTTTATTTCCTCCATGCATGGAGAGCAGAACAATATATGTACAAAGTTAAACTATACAATAGTTAACTAACAAATCATCAACAACTCAACATGAGTCGTACATGTATACATATGAGAAACACCTGTAAATGATGTACTAATTATATCTGAAAAAAACCAAGAGCATTTTAGCCTAACACTACACCATACTGATACGCGATTTAAGTGCCTTATACAAAAAAGTCATAACTAAAGCGAAACAAAAGACAAGCGTGTTAACAGCACTCGGTAAAACTGATATTTGTTATACTTGTAATTGAGTTCAAACAAGAAAGACCGCAAATCACAAGTTGTAGAATATATGCAACTTTCTTGGAAAGGTCCTTATCCGTTACAGCTGTACTTTTTCCAGCGATTTCACAGTAACCACATGCCTTCAAGGATTTAATTTGCCTGCCTGAAGACAACATGTCCATTGTAAATTCCTTTAAATCACTATTTTCAATGAATTGCACCTCTGTGCACAACTGCTTTTGTGCAAACAATGCTGTCAGTAAATGATGTCTGACATCACCGGTTCCATGTGATGATTTGATGAGGATTCCATTCATATCCTCAAAACCGAAACAGTACCATGCCCAGAGTGGCCCATGTCGTCTGGCAGAGTCAGCAAGGTGGCATCTAATATTATGAATATTGAGTCCACAATTTTGCGGTCCATACAAATGTTGAAAGGACAGGTGAAATTTCAATACGTGTCTCAAGTCCCTGTTTTCGAGACAAAAGCTGACCGCATGTGTGGCATGTCAATGGATGATGCACTGGAAAAGATTACATGAAAATTATTTTTAGAAGTCAATCAAGAGCAGCCATTGTAAAATCAGCAAGATTTTACAATTACAATGCCCAAGGAAGAAATATGCGAGATGTTATGTTTGTGCTGAATCACCCGCTTTAAAGTTACTTAGTTATTTTGCACAATGTCCAATATATATATGATTTGTTCTATGCAAAAAGTGTTTTTATTAATTCTTAATAACATTGTCATCCAGTGGAGGAGTTTTTGCCATATATGCCGTTTTTAAACTAATATAAATTTGCTGGCAAAAACCCAACCCTGGGTATCTTAAAATAATTTGCCACCACGATTTTTCTTTCAAAATGTGACATAATGACACTTTATGCCAAATTATTTTTATTGAGCAGATACCATTGGCTACCCTTATGTTGATACTTAAGTGATGGCACATGACCCGAACTATGGTAATAATAAATGTTGGCCTTAATGTAGTGAACTTTTTTTAGTATAAGAAATATTGGACATCATAAATAAATGACCTTGATCTTAAAAGCATGTGACTTTTACAAGCAATTGGGACACCTGCACTTTACCGCAAAATATATAAGAAAAGAGACATGCAATTAATATGTTGAATTTTATGTTGTATAAAGAGAACTACCGCCCCCACTATCACTCAAAGGCCACTGGGCTGTTGACAGCTGTACCATACCAGTAAAGTGCATTCTAGCCCAAGCAAAATCAGGAATTATATGTTCAACTATAAAAGAAATATCACCTGTTTGACTTCCAGTTGTTGCAGGAGTAGAACTGTTGGCCATCTTGAAGTAGTCAGGATATGTTTAACTGCAATGAATATAATACACATTAAATAAGCAACATGAAAAATATTTAAATAAATATACAAGTATCTTTTTATGGAAAAAGCATTTTACAGTGTTTTCCTTGACAGTAATTAGTCACTATATCAATTTTCTGATTGCTGTGATGACTTGTTTGAAGAAGGCTACCCAGTAGAATACCTTTCAGATGTCTGGCCTATTCAAAATATTAATCCATCTCAATTTTTTTCAAAACAGAATTAATACAAAGCCTAGATCTAGGAATGAATATCTTGAAGTACAATAATTGATAAAGTTTGCTAATAAGATACATTTTAAATTAGGTGACTTATATATATGTATGCAAAGGCTATTAACAATTTATATTAATTTTAAAGTTTAACTTTAGGATATATAAAAAATACAGTTATAAATATATTAGCATATTTATCATAATAAACAAGCCATTTAATTTTATTGCAATCTGAGTCTTATCAACATATTCTGTTCCTCATGGCATATTTTGTATGATGAATGTGTTTATTGAATTTGATTTTTTCTTTCATGGTGTTTTGCTAGCTCATCCATGATTGTAATATATGACCCTGCTTGCTTAGTATAATACTCTTAAAAGCAATAAACCAATTCAGACAATTGTGCTCCTCCCATAATTCACATAGAGCCATTGTCTTTGTGTTAGTGCTTATTAGCTCCTCCCATAATGAACAAGGGGCCTTTGTTTTGTCTTAGGGTTTTTATTACCACCTCCCTTGATAGCCATATTTGCATAATCTTGGCTCAAACTGACTCTGCAATAAATGGGGGGTGTATTTTTAAAGAATAAGATTAATTAATGAAGCTGCATGAGACAGGATGTGGGCCATAAAACTTCTTTGAACTTAAAGGGGCTGTTTATTGGTTTCAGACTTCCTGTTCTTGGGGGCAAAAGTTACATCATTAGGGACCTTATAACTTGTTGTGAAAAACCTTTTATGGCCTCTATGCAAATTTGATAGTTTTTTTAATTGAATTGTTTACTGAAATATATACAACATATATTATGAAAAGTTAAAAGAAGTAAAAGTATAATCATCAAAGTAAAAATGGTAATAAAATGTTAATGACATTAAGTTATTAACAGTTTAAAAACAGGTGGGAATGGACTCATGGTAAGATGGTATGTTCAATGTTGCTAATTGCAACTTTAAACTTTACCAGGGTGGGGAGACATGGAATATGTAGACTGTTCCACTGATGGACAGTCCGGGGAAAGAATGTGTATTTGTAAGTCTTTAGTTGCAGGGATTAGTCTGTATGACAGGGTATGGTAGTGACGGGATGCTCTAGTTAGAGGATTGAGATAACCTTGGATGGGGATTGTAACCAAATCATTTCTTATTTTGTACATAAGGGACAGTCTAGAGTCAATGTGACTTAAGTCTAACCTGCGCCACTTCAGAATCAGACTATCTAGCATTTCCTTAACACTAGATGTGCGTCCAAAGTCAGACATCGCCCAGCGGGCTGCCCTTCTTTGGACTGACTCTAGCTGATATATAAGGGAGACCAGATTTCGGAGCCATATTCCAGCTGGGGTCGTACTAGGGTCTGGTAAGCCATGGATTTCAGTGGGGTTGATTTTGTTTCTACGAAGAAAGCCTAGAGTTTGATTTGCTTTTGTAGTTGACCTATTTATGTGGGTGTCCCATGAAAGATCACTGGAGATATCTACTCCAAGGTATCTTGCTGAGGTGACAGATTCGAGGAGGGTATTATGAAGGAAGTATTGTGAGGGAATAGAATGTTTTCTCCTGGTGGTGTGGATGACTTGGTATTTGGAAAGATTGAACTCCATATCCCAAACGATATACTAGAAACAACAGACATGGTATACTTACGAGATAGATATGCTGTCTTGTATGATCGTTTCGTCGTACCAAATTATACAGAATAATCGCAAAATATGTAAAAAAATAGTTTGTGCAACACATTCGACATTCGACACACATTCGTACTCTTCCGGAAGTATTCGAATCGCGAGATTTTCTCCTTTTTGAAGATTACGTCTATTTTTCGTTCATATCATACAAAAATTATCATTCATCTCATTTTTTATTATATTACAACAATACATATATATAATTATGTTAAAACTAAAAATAAATAACTTAAAAATATATTATTATTCTCCGGAAATCTACCGGACATTGCCGAGTGACTAACGCGGTTGTTGATTGGTCGAGATTCATATGGCGCATTTAGCGCGAACTTTGGCATTTGAAATTTGCATTTGTAAACAAAACATACAGACATGTTCGCCTTATTATACTGGGAAGACTCCACGTTTTCTGTGGTAGGGTTAAGTGCCCTAGTCTCAACCATGAAAGAGATCAACGAGCATGCTGCCGGTGACCACGTAACGGCGAAATTTAAAGGCAAAGTTTCCCCGGCAACAATTTATGAGATCGGTGGTGAGTAACTATTATATCGATACTTTATTTGTAGCAGCATGCCCAAAGTGCAATTGATACTCTATTTTTAATCAGAAATTGATTATGTGATAGTTTACCCACACGATAAATGAATCTGGATGCCTAAATGTCGAATATTGGTATCGGGACAACTCGGCCCCTAACCAACTCGACCCTACTATATATATTCCCTATTTTTTGGCGAGTCAACTGGACCCCCTCTCATTAGGGTACTCGTCTCAGTACAGTTGTTCACTTGGTAATTTGGATACCCATTCACAAATTATGAGTAGAATATTTGCTTTTGTGACAGGCTGCTCGATGAGGTTACCACTAATGTCAACGGGGCTGCATCAACTAGTGATTTTAGCTGGAATTTTGGTTCTGATGCATCCTATCATACACTAGGATTTGCCTCTCAGGTATATCAATGTAGAGATGTGGGGTTAGACGACTGCCCGCTTAGCTCAGTCAGTAGAGCACCGTACTAGTGTTTAGGGGGTCGTGGGTTCGAGTCCCACATCAGGCGCGTTTTTTCCCCTTGATTTACTTTAATGGTGGCAGTGGTGTTTGACGGCCCACAGTGGTTGAGCCTCAAATGCTGGAAGGGGAAGGAGTGTAGTGATGTGGGGTTAGACGGCCGCTCGGTTAGCTCAGTCGGTAGAGCGTCATACTAGTGTTTAGGGGGTCGTGGGTTCGAGACCCACATCGGGCCACTTTCCCCCCTTGATTTACTATATCAATTTAGACAAATATCCCCAGTCAATATTTTAATAATTCTGTAGGCATTACTAAAAATGAGTTGGAACTTTCTGGAATGTATTTCATTTAGATCATCTGTTCAAGAATTTTGGTATGCATCATGCTCATGATTGGAAGTTGTTTTTTGACATTGTTGGTGACTTTTTACTTACTAATCATTTACTAATCATTTACTCTTGTTGTAATTTTCAGGTGTGCACGTCCACCTATGCCCCCCTCCACCCTCTGCCACAAGTGTGAGCTACATGGATATGTTGTCAGACAGGAATGAGGTAATTTATGATTAACAAATTGATTGCTTGGTCACAGTTTCGTAACTTCTAACACAGAAATAAAAGTATATAATTAATGATCAGGCCTCCAACACTTCTGGCATTACCCACAAAAAACGTTGCTGTTTATTCTTGTCATTGTTTAGTTAAACTTTAACATTGTTTCAATAAATATATTGAAAGACAAATCTGGTGCATTTTCAGGTTCAGGTATCTAACTGCTTACAAGAAGCGAGAGATATCCTGTACCCACAGACAGAAAAGCCATGCCTCAGCTGCTGCGACCTTCTCCAGGAATTGCAGTACAGGGTGACACAACTGGAGTCTGAGGTATTTGTCATACAATTGATGTGAAATTTTGGGATAACTGTTTACTCAGACTTGCACTTTTTTATGACTGAGTCTGATTTCTGACTTTGAGATTCTAAATATTCCTTAAGTTCTATTGTTAACTCATTGTATTCAAATATTTGTCAAGCTTATCTCATACCATATATGCTGCCTCAAATTTGCGCTCATGATAAGTATAGTGGCTGCCCCAATAAGGCGTCCAGTTAGTTCTAGCTTTCAGTGACAGATAATGCATTTATGCATCATTTTATTGTAACAAAACGCTATTCTATACCGAAAGTCAAATAGAAAAATATATATCAACAAATAAGTAGTGTAAGCACAGCCAAATAAACTTGGATTCTTTTCTATTTTGCGCTTCGTTTCTGTACTATGAATGGCAGGTGCCGATAGTGACAATGAGAGTGTATTCTCTGCTTTTAATTCTGACAATTTCGTGCCCTTGGTTTAATTAACCTGTATGCACAAAGTGAAAGTAGTGACAGTGAGAATGAAAATATCATAGGACAAAATGTCATAAATCCGGCATAGGCTTATTTCAACCAGATTATTATCTTATCAATATCAGATGTTCAGAGCTAGATAGATAATGATAAGCCTATGTGTTTATCAGTTATTCAGGAGTAGTAAAGAACTGAGGATAGATGGATGGTATAGAATGAGTTAAAAAGACAGTTTAAGGCTTTATAATCTGGAGTTTCAGGCCTGGAATAGTATGAGGAATAGCAAACCTGAGACTCAAATATACACTGTTCATTGTAACTTTGTACCCTTTATCATATATCTATCATTCTGGAAATGGATAATGCATTGCATATTCTTTTCTGTATTTAAAAGAAAGATTCAGAAGTGTTTCCACTTGTTTTACAGATGAGACAACCAATGCATCCTCCCTCAAAACTACTAGACAGTATATTCTAAAGGAAAGAGCTCGTTACAACAAGCCTAAAAGGATAAGTTTTTAAGATAGTAGAACATAATTTATGACATTTTCTTTGTGTGAAATTTTTAATTGAATTTCAACCGCCTTTTTGTCTTGTTTTGTCAATTTCTAGCTTAATTGCCTGCAAAACGAACACACTGAAATCTCTTAGAATCTTACAGATTTTTTAACCAGGTTTTTGAAAAAAACCAGGTTATTAGAATGGTGTATGTCGTTGGGCGGGCGGGTGGGTGGGTGTCAAACTGGGAGGTTTCCGGCGAATAACTTGAGTTCTGTTGATCATATTGTAACCAAACTTGGTGTACAGTAAGAACATATGGAAAGCTCGCTTGGGATTGCTTTGGGTTCGGTCCGACAAAGGTCAAGGTCACCATTACTAAAAATAGAAATTTGGTTTCCGGCGAATAACTGTAGTTACATTGATCATATTGACATCAAACTTGGTGGATAGTAAGAACATGTGGAGAGCTCGCTTGGGATTGCTTTTGGGTTCGGTCCGACAAAGGTCAAGGTCAACGTTACTAAAAATTGCAATTTGCTCTCCGGCTAATAACTTTAGATTTGTTGGTCATATTGACATCAAACTTGGTGTATAGTAAGAACATGTGAAGATCTCGCTTGGGATTGCTTTTGGGTTCGTTCCATCCAAGGTCAAGGTCACTTAAAATTTAAAAATCAGTTTCCACTTAATATCTTCGCTATTCGTGGGTGTATTGACATCAAAGTGTGAGTGTTTGTATGCATGTATCACCTCTGGCACCTTTGCAGCATTGATGATCATCATGTATTCATTATACAAACAGAGCCTTGGTTACAAATAATTAGGTTTAAAACCTGGTTTGTGGGCATTGCCCATTTCTTGTTGTTTTTATTTCACTGATGCTCTTGACAGAACTGTAAGAATTTTAAAATCATTAATCTTTTATCAATAATAACGAAGACAAAGTCGTTGGTGAATAGATGGTGAAAAAGTGTTCTGTGAACTGTATATTCTTAACAATACAGCAAACATATCTCATTTCAGATGTCATCTCCAACAAGTTTGCCATCCCTGTATCTCAGGTAGAACAAGATATGTGGGGCCCTGCGCCGACTGAGTGCCATGGATAAATAGGATTTTAGAAATCGGTGCTTTGTGTTGAAAGAGACTTTTATTTAATTGTTCTTCAAATGTGCTTGTCTATATATTTCTGTTTTAAATATAAGTTTCACCTTTCGGTTTTAAAAGTGACCTCAATGCCTTTAATAAGGAATCTTACATGACTTTAGTGCTAGTAAAATATGCCACTTGTATGTCTTTGAAGCAGAGATTATGACATTTACAATTAGTCTGAATGTGCTATGTTTCACAATTTAAACATGTGCTTTTTATAAAATGCTTAAATAGTTAATGCAATAAGTATTGTGTAGTATTGACCTGTCAAAATTTACATAATTTTATGGTTGATGCACATGTTAAATAATTTTTTTCTTGCACCCTATTTGTTATTTTGTCTGTTGTCAAATGTGTTGGTATAAATCAAATTTGTTTTGGGTGCATCTGATATTTTGAATGTAATTTAAATAATATTACCATTTTTGTTATGTTTTACTTGCAAAAATCTTATTGTGCATAGCAATGCATGTAGTTCTACCCTAAACAAGTATAATTTTATGATATCCTCTTCCAACTGAAGCAAGAACAAGTTTTTTTTGCTCTTTTTTAAATGCTCATTATGTGGTTGATATTACAGTGTCTTTCAAATGATATTTTCAATGTAATTTACATGGTATTTTTGGTGTCTTCCCATGATAGTTTTGATGTCTTTAACATGATATTTTTGATATCTTCATATGATATGTTTGATGTATTTCACCTGATATTTTTTATGTCTGCACATGGTAAGCATTGGTGCTCATGTTTTAAATGCTCATTTTGTTGGTGATATTACAGTGTCTTTCAAATGATATTTTTATGTTTTTCAAATGATATTTTTATGTCTTTCTCATGATATTTTTATGTCTTTCTCATGATATTTTTGATGTATTTCACATGCTATTTTGGATGTATTTCACATGCTATATTGGATGTCATCACATTATTTATCAGTTTTCTCTGTTATCATTGTTCAAAATTAAAGTAAGATTAATTTAAAAGGTTTTTTTATTCATCAAACTATTTTTGTTCAGTTTTAGCCCATACAACCCCGCTTTTTGCTGACTTTAAGGCCAGAAAAAACCACCTTTTGCTCACTTTAAGCCAAGAAAAACCTGCTTTTTGCTCACTTTAAGCCAAGAAAAACCTGCTTTTTGCTCACTTTAATCCCAGATAAACCTGCCTTTCGCTCACTTAATGCCCAGAAAAAACTCGCCTTTTGCTCACTTTAAGCCTAGAAAAAACCCGCCTTTTGCTCACTTTCAGCCTAAAAAAAACTCGCCTTTTGCTCACTTTCAGCCTAGAAAAAACTCGCCTTTTGCTCACTTTAAGCCTAGAAAAAACCCGCCTTTTGCTCACTTTTAACTCAGAAAGAACCAGCTTTAACCAACTTACCAAGAAGTGGGTTAAAGTGGGTTTTTAAACACACTTTTTTTAGGAAAGTAGGTTTTTTATGTATAAAAACCCGCCTTTTGCTCACTTAAAGCCCACTTAAAACCAACTTACCAAGAAGTGGGTTTTAAGTGGGTTTTTTAACTCGCTTTTCTAGAAAAAGTAGGTTTTTTATGCGTAAAAACTCGCCTTTTGCCCACATTAACTCAGAAAAAACCCACTAAGTTGGCTAAAGCTGGGTTTTTTGTAGGTTTTTTCTGCTCGGTAAGCTAAAAGACCCGCTTTTAACCCGGTGCCAATACCACCGTGTTTAACGCGGATTAAACCCGGTTTAAAACCGGGTTTTGCTCACTTATTTGGGAAGGGACTGAAACATATTTTATTTTTTTACAAAAGTTACGGAAACAATACATTGTATGATTAAGACTTAAATGGTACGCATTATGTATAGCCTCACTTTCATGCTTCGGTAAATATGTATTTTGTCTATAACTAAGTGAGTCAGAACCATGTTCCCCACTCCTACGTGACGTCATTTTCACAGGTAATGCACCATCCTATTGGCTAGTCGGGAGAATCCCCCAAATTTAATTTGCATGTATAAATATAACAAAGTAGACGACAGTTATGTTGAAATGACATCGAGACACTGACGAACTTGTACGTTCGGTAGATCGTTGTCGTGATCAAATATTTAAATAACATTGTTATAAAATATTTACACAAATTTTAAGTAATTTCAAGTTACTGTTGGGATTGGATTAAATAAAGTATTTGAACTGGATTTTAAAAAAATACAAAAATGCCGTCATCATACACGTTTGGGAATGTTGACAAACGGGAAGATCAGGTAAGCTTTAATGTTTAAAGAAAAGAAAATTTGTCGTTTAAAATACGTTTATTGACAATTTATTGTAAACCCAATATAATGTATGCAATACAATTTGATACAGTAGTGTATTTTCGCTCCATTGTTACTTCATTGCATCTAAATAATGATATTTTGTTTCCGTGTGTCCTAAAATTTTGAAAGACTTTCGCTGAGTTGTGGATTCACACTGTCGCATGCCGATATATTATATCCATGAAGTAAAACGTATCGTGCATTTGTATAAGATGGCCTTAATGTTTTTTCTCTCCTTCTCTTCCATTGAGATACTTTTCAATCATTTTCCGAACGTTTGTTGAAGTGTTATCGTTTTTCCTAAAGTTTATGCTTTTAAGCAATATAATACATAAACACGAAAGCGTATTTTTAATAATTTTTAATGGTTTTTAATGAAAAAATATTTTGTGTCAAAAACCACACTTGGTATTTAAACACTTAACAGACATAGTCGTGTCGACACGTCTGTATTCAAGATTGTGAAGTTTTGGCGCTTCCATATTTGCTAAGCCCAGTCTCGGGACATACTTATATCAATAAATGATCGACAGAATACAGTGAAGTTCAAGTATAAGACCTTTAAGTGGTTTGAAGAAAACGTGTCTTAGTTGCGAGATGGTCTATTATCTTGGTAAAATATGGAAAACATATTGAAACCTGGCCCATGAAAATACGTCTTCATTTAAGACACAGTCTTGCGATTTGTAAAACTTGGACAAAGTCTCGAAAGTAACAAATATATGACAATGATAAGTTCATATTTGAGCGTGTTACGTATTTTTGTGAGTATACATGACTATGTAACTCGCGAAACTGTCACGTATATTGCTCGCGGATAATTTATACAAGTAAATTAATGTATAATGTATACTTGGTGAAGTGAGGTCTGTCATTTACGTATGTGGTTAGCCTCAATGTTAACTGGATTTTAATTTGTTTATACAATAAGCAGCTGATTCATTGTTTTATTAGAAGATGTATGTAACATTTAACATTTAAAACAATTAGGCATACTGTCTCTTAAACATTATAACACTCGTTCATTGTCAATCATTAAGTATCTGACCGGCAGATTGAATCATTCCACGACCTATGGTGGTGTTATCTTATATCATATTACAATTATAACATCCGGTGCATATGTATAGCTTTCACCACAGTCTGTTGGCCTCGATCTGGGGTTCTCATCTTTGACTCGAACCACGATACCCTTAGATACAGAACCATTGTTTTCTATACATCACCACACTGCATTATGACAAGTTGAGCTGAAACTATCACCGTCACTTTGACACGAGATGGTGTAGCTTACTGCGTTCAACACAAGATCTAGCATTTGATTGAAAAAAAAACCTATTTGAAATAGTACTTGAGGATTCGAACTTTTGACCAGTATAATTATGCGCAACTTCAATAACGCCCGTCTATCGGACTTGAAAAAATAAGACAGACGATCGGTGTAGTCTGATTGGACGAATTTGATCGACGTTTTATTTGATTAAATATCACAGTTCAATTAAATTTAACATTAATATTCAGGACATTATCGGCAAGTCATTTACATTCTCCATATCTTCAGTAATATAATCATGCAGTAAAAATATTAAGACGTGAATAGCATTACCTTGGTAAAATATTGAATTAATTATACATAAAACGCAAGTTTTATGTACGTTGTGTGCAGTAATGTATTATACGCCAGACATGCTTTACTGAACTAGATCATAAAAAAACGATAGGAAACATTTTTCAATCTTGTTTCGTTTGATGATTGAGATGCGCAACTATACTTTTGAAAACGTGTACAACTTTATGTAGACTTGTCTGCGTTACATGCGTTTGATGTCTCTTTTTAATTCGCATACAATCTACAAGTGCGTAGTTAATTGTATAGTTTAGCTGTTAACTTGCTCAATGGAAGAGACGAGAATAGACTAGGGAACATTAAACCCGTGAACAAACATACAAACTTGGTTCACTGACTATGTAGGCTGGTTTAAAACCCCTAGGGGCATGATTTTATGAGGTCAACATTGCTAAGTGTATTTAAATTGCTATGTAGAAGTGTTTATTGTTGCCAGCGTCGATGAACTGTTTCAAGTATTGTCAACATTGCTTTCAGCTTGCAAAATAATTTCTACCTATAGAAATTGCTTTATTTAAATAGTTTTACAAAATGTGAGACTTTACACGATCTCCTGCGAACATATTAAACAATACCGAAATGTGTACAATGTATGAAATCTTTTTTTACGAGAATACTGGTTAGACATTTAAATCATACAAAAACACATCTTCATTAAGCCTGTTTTACATTTGATTTTCATCCATCAAAAGATGATCATGAATATTCACTTGAGTTGCAAACGTAACGATCAAGTAATTCTTGACAGATTTATAAATTTTGATGTCCACAAGCAAATCATCCCTTACCGTCACGAATCAAACACCAGCCACAGACATTTAAACCCCGTATTTAGTCGCACTAAATGGGAAGTTATGATACAATTTTTACAGTTATAATTTAATGAGCTCGCTTATTTGGTTTTTAAGCTGAAAAATAACACATTTGTCAGATAGGTAGTGTACCTCTTCAGTGGACATTTGTGACACTAATTGTACTGTTTTATCGGGACAGATGTTGAGCCTATGTCAAACATACAGTTCTAGATGTCTGCTATGGATATTGTCACAGTATTGCCAGCATAAACATTTATGTTATTAACGCAAATTTCTCCTTATCCATTTGTATCATTTGTCCAAACAGATTGTGGTCCGAACTTTATTGTTGTTAAGCCTGTTAGTTGGTTTCATCAAACACATTGCAATATTTGTATTTGAGAGGTGGTAACGATGAGATACCTTCGCTTGTGTGGATTATATCACTTCTATATCCTCGGCATACTATATCATCTCACTTTGTACACTGAACGAATTTTCTAAATGTTCATGTAATAAAATACAAATTTAAGAAAACGGTTTTATATGCCGACTTTAAATTAGGCATTCTAGTATTATACATAGTACTCTATCGACTTCTACAAGGAAAATACCTATTTATCGTCGTGGTTGACCACGTGTGACGGTGAGTACGATTTTCAACTATTGGCACGAGGATCACGTGTACTATGTAATAAGCGATGAATTCCATTTCAATGCAATCCACGTTGTATGTCCGACAGATAATATGCCGACAAAGAACTCCAGGGTCGTCGGTATGATTGATGCTGGTACTCCGATTAGACAGATATGACTAACTTTATCAATTAATTAATAAACTCAAATAGAATTAAAATATATATTTTTGTATTATTGACCACTTTTTATTAGTATTTCTAGTCGCCCGTCTGTTCAATAGGCGCAAACATGAATTTTGTTTCTGTTCTTATATTTCGACGAACTACCAAGTGGACGTCTAGAAATTGTGTTCAGTGTATTTCACCATGTAATATTGCCTTCACTTAAAAATCTACGTTTAATTTATTTAACGCTAGATAACAAAACATGCCTCGAGCAAAACTCGTTGTAGGTAACTTAATGTATATACTGCAATGACTGATTTAGTGTGATATATAAATAAAAATGTCAACTCGCAATTATACGTGATGGATTTGGCTTGAAATAATAACTCTTCATCACAAATCCACATACCATATAAACAATTAGGCTTTACACTGATTCTGCAATACCATAGCTTTCAATCGTTGAAACATTTGATTGAAAAAAAAAATATTTTCGTTTTTGAAATTATTGCAATTGTTGTTTTAACATATATATGACATGATGGACATAAATGGATAACCATTATGTCTTGCTATCACCTGTATCATGGGTCGTACTATAACGATGAGTAAATTGCTTTTATTTGGGGCTCATCTCCCAGCATGCAGTCAGTCGATAGTTTGACGTATTTGCAATGTCCGGGACTAAAATTAGGCATTTAACATGTCTCCAACATTAAGGCTGCAAGCTCGCTATATCTCTTTAAGTATGTAGGTTACTAGACAACTAGAAGGAGAGGCACATGTTAGATTTGTTGAGAGGTTGTTGGTCTAGAGAAGTTTAGGAGAGGCACATGTTGGCTGTTGTTGGTCTAGAGAAGTTTATGAGAGGCACATGTTGGCTGTTGTTGGTCTAGAGAAGTTTAGGAGAGGCACATGTTGGCTGTTGTTGGTCTAGAGAAGTTTAGGAGAGGCACATGTTGGCTGTTGTTGGTCTAGAGAAGTTTAGGAGAGGCACATGTTGGCTGTTGTTGATCTAGAGAAGTTGAGGAGAGGCACAAGATGGCTGTTGTTGGTCTAGAGAGGTTTATGAGAGGCACATGTTGGCTGTTGTTGGTCTAGAGAAGTTTAGGAGAGGCACATGTTGGCTGTTGTTGAGAGGTTGTTGGTTGAGAGTAATTGTGTTGATAATATATTCTCACTACATGAGAAAATGATACTGTTACTGAATATATTATGTTGCTCAAGAGAAGGCCACTGTGGAGAGGTTGCGCTGTGTATATAAAATCCGATTTTCTTTGCAGTCTGACAAAAACGGTGTGAGTGATGTGAACGGAAGCGCAGACACTTTAGACACAAAGGCCAGTGTAGAGGAGGAGCGTGGACAATGGGGCAGCAAGTGGGAGTTTATATTGTCCTGTATTGGGCTCTCAGTGGGGCTTGGTAATGTTTGGAGATTCCCTTATCTAGCTTACCAATATGGTGGAGGTAAGTTAATAAACTTCTTAATTTCATCACCGATGTTTACCATCACGATCATGTTTGTGATTCGTGGTTCTTCATGTTGTGTACGATGTATATGTATAGTATGTATGTCACCTGGTGCTTTCGGGGTGTATGTGAACTTTATCGTCTATGCTGTTATCATCTATTGTAAGAGACGGTTGTGATTTGTACAGTCTATTCAAATGTTATCGCTATTGGCGCATTGTCATTATGTAAAGTACAAGAGCTTTGTATAAAAGCTAATCTACATTTGATCGAATTCCTTACAAAGCGGTTTTGTTCTGATGAATGTGGTGCACTATTGACGCATACAGTACACACACGAAATGTTTTAAATAAACACTTAAACTTAAATAATTTGTAAAACCCGAGTTGTGAACCGCTCCTATAAACCAATACTTTCTGATCACTTCGGTGGTTAACGGGTACATGATATTTTGTACAGTGCAACTTAATGAGTTCTATTAAACTTGACTAACCACCGGTCTGTACTTATATTTCAGCTGCGTTTTTGATTGCCTACCTGGTACTCCAGATATTGATCGGTAAACCAATGTACATGATGGAACTTGTGATGGGACAGTATTCAGGCAGAGGTCCAACAGCTGTTTGGGCAATGAATCCTAGCGCTAAAGGTATGTTACTATCGAACATCGCTGTATGTTATACACACATAGGTTCTGTAAATGATTCATAAACAGTCCAACCTCCTCAGAACAGAATCGTTTTGGAGATGCAGTCCAGAGGTTGTTGCTCTAAGGAGATGAATCTGTTAAGACGTCTGAACAAAGCTCTGACTACGGTGGCATATATGTGACATGTGTGAAATTATTGTTATCTCGTGGCCACGACTGACTAACTCGTTCCCATGACATAGAATGTCGTTGCCACGACTTAACTATCTCGTTCCGCCGATATAGTTATCACGTGGCCACGTAACTCGTTCCCACGACATACTAAGTTGTAGGAACGAGATAAAAATAATTATACAAATGTCACTTCTATTCCACCGTACGTATATGGTACGCGTTAGTTTGGATTTCGTTGTGGTTTTTGTTTACTCGATTAAAGTGATTTAATGTTTACTAGAATCTGTATTTTATGAGAGTTCGTAGTTTTCATTGACTGACTATTACGATACAAGAAAAGAACTTGACTCGACACAATTGCATTAGTAAGCACCATGTATGCTAAATTCCATGACAATCGACAAGTATTTTCATGAAAAATGAGTTTCAATAGTAATAAAATAAAAAATAAAAAAATTTGTTTACTCGCACCCCCTGTAAATTCTTCATTTTCTTTCTATATTTAATACAAGTATAAGATAACTGACAACTTTGCTATGTACAATTGTATTATGTAATTATATATTTTCACTGCTTTGTTAAATACTATGAAATAAAAGTTATCTTTAATAAAATGAAATGATATGGTTGAAAAATATGTGCATTTTTAATGTACTGAGTATTATATAAAAAAAATTTTTATTATATTTATTTATTTTAGGTATTGGAATATCTATGGCTTTGATATCGTTGGTTGTGGCGATATATTACAATGTGATTATGGCTTATACATTGTTTTACTTCTTCTCGTCCATGCAGAAAATCTTGCCTTGGACGACTTGTAAAGACGTAAGTAGTATTGTAGACTAAAATGATAATTAAAATTCTTAAACAATTTATTGAAATAAAAGATTAAAAAAAAACTATTGAAAACTACAGAATCCTACAAAACAAAAGTAAAAACAAACTTTGATTTACAACTCAATGAATTAAAACGTCCTTTCAAAAGCATGCTTAACAACGACTTGTATTCTATACTTATTCAACAAAGAGTAGAAACCCCGTATATTCACAAGTATTGGGAAGTTAGATTTGATAATTAAATTTCAAAAATGAGCGCTGCTGTGGGATTTACAACCTCTTCTGTAAGTAACGTCCTTTCAAGAAACCGCAACATGTGATGTCACTATTTCCAAGCATGAAACAATATTTACTCCATATGGTCACTTCGTTTTCATAGTGCCATATGGGGCAAATATTGCTTACTGTCAGTACATGGTGACGTCACATGTGACGATTTCTGGAGATGATGTCACTTAAAGAAGAGGTTGGAAATCGTACAGCGGCGCTCAAATGTGTATATTATGCTGTTCAAAAGAACTGATTCGCCATTTTCTATTTTGAGAATCTTCACTGCATTATAAGAAACAGTAAAATCTGTAACGATAACAATGACTTTGACAGTTTTACATAGACTGTCACAATAGTTCGTTTCATTTCAATTAGGGATGTCACAAATGGCAATTTTGGTATTCGAATATTCAAACCATCGACCTTGAAGTTCGTATTTAATAATAAGACATTTGAAATTCGAAGTTTAAATTTTGTGTTTTAAACTAATAACTTAAGTTGTAAAAATCCCCAGTGTTACATATGTCAATTATCACCTGTAGATATTGTTTTCACGCGTAAATTGTCATTAAATGCGATAATGACCATCATTGAAATTTAAAACACTTGCATTCATAATGCTTGCTAATATAAAATTCAGATGAAAAGCCTGTTCATTTTACTATAAAATTCCAAAAATTGGAGGTGAAGCAATTAAAGCTTTCCCAAATTGGCATATTGTACGACGCACATTTTGCAAATTTATCTAGGGTCTTTTTCCCAAATGGACAGAAAAATGACTTAAATGACACACAATATTTACTCCTCTGATATTAACAAGTCGCTGGTGTATGTGTGTTTAGGAATGGTTGGACTTAGGATGTACGGAGCAGACACAGAAGAAGTTAGTAGAATGTGTCTACAACGCTACTAGTAGATGTATGTGTAGTGCTAACTATACAATCAACGCGATGCTGGGCGACAACAATGTTACCTGTACAAATACTACCAACGTTGCTGTAGCTGAACTCTACTTCGAGTAAGCTTTGTCATCTTATTCAAATTCTCCGAGTATTTTTAATTTAACAGTCGAGTGTTTCGGTATGTTTTCCACTTCCTATGTGTGCCTCCTGGTCTATGTATGCCCCCTGGTCCTATTTGTACCTCCGGGTCCTGTGTGTGCCTCCTGGTCCTATTTGTACCTCCTGGTCCTGTGTGTGCCTCCTGGTTCTATGTGTGCCTCCTGGTCATATGTGTGCCTCCTGGTTATATGTGTGCCTCCTGGTTATATGTGTGCCTCCTGGTCCTATGTGTGCCTCCTGGTTATATGTGTGCCTCCTGGTCCTGTGTGTGCCTCCTGGTTATATGTGTGCCTCCTGTTTTATGTGTGCCTCCTGATCGTATGTGTGCCTCCTGGTCCTATGTGTGCCTCCTGGTCCGATGTGTGCCTCCTGGTTATATGTGTGCCTCCTGGTCCTATGTGTGCCTCCTGGTCCTATGGTTGCCTCCTGGTCCTATGGTTGCCTCCTGGACCTATGGTTGCCTCCTGGTCCTATGTGTGCCTCCTGGTCCTATGTGTGCCTCCTGGTCCTATGTGTGCCTCCTGGTCCTATGTGTGCCTCCTGGTCCTATGTGTGCCTCTTGGTCCTATATGTGCCTCCTGGTCCTGTGTGTGCCTCCTGGTTCTATGTATGCCTCCTGGTTCTATGTATGCCTCCTGGTCCTGTGTGTGCCTCCTGGTCCTGTGTGTACCTCCTGGTCCTGTGTGTACCTCCTGGTTCTATGTATGCCTCCTGGTCCTGTGTGTGCCTCCTGGTTCTATGTGTGCCTCCTGGTCCTATGTGTGCCTCCTGGTTCTATGTATGCTTCCTGGTCCTGTGTGTGCCTCCTGGTTCTATGTGTGCCTTCTGGTCATATGTGAGCCTCCTGGTCCTATGTGTGCCTCGTGGTCCTATGTGTGCCTCCTGGTCATATGAGTGCCCCATGGTCATGTGTGTGCCTCCTGGTCCTATGTGTGCCTCCTTGTCCTGTGCTTCCTGGTCCGTTTTGTCTTGTTTATGAGTCCTGTTTCGCTAAATACAAAAGTAATATCTGAGAGCGGCATTTGTTATTAGTCTCAAAATTGCGTTTTGCAGTGTATGTACGTTAACCATTAAGGTTATTACTCAATGTTTCGTAATCATTACGTCGTTTATCCTACACAACTCGGCCATGGGAGGAAGCTGTCGGTTTCCTGTGCGAGAACAGGTTTGCACAGGTTGGTAATCCAGGAATACCATTAAAGTCAACGTGTACAAATAAAATACTTTGAGGAAAGGTGAAAAACAATCAATTTATAATTTGAATTACAGAAAGACAGTTATCCAGAAAGCCCCAGGTATTGAACCTGAACATGTCGGAGCCCCAATCTGGCAGTTGTCTCTTTGTCTCCTGCTGTCCTGGATGGTCGTAGTAGCCTGTCTAATCAAAGGAGTGAAATCGTCCGGGAAGGTCAGTATCAAACATTTGTCCTGTTTCCATATAACTGAACTTCATGCACTATTAAAGATGTATCTGGCTCATCTGAACCAAGACATACGTCATCCAGTATTGTTGTTACATAGTCTAAAACATCATTAATAAGGACCATTGCCATGTATAGTCGTTAAAAACAATCGTGTTTAGACATATTACTAACAAACAAAACTACTAAAAAACACATGCTTGTTAAAAAACTGGAATTTGTGTTTAATTTGATGATGATACAATGTCTTTTCCCAACAAATACAGAGAAATTTATTATAAATGTATTCTGTGATAATGTGTACAATTATTGAAGTTTTAACTAGATAAAGTATATTTTCAAGATTATTGAGGTAAATAAATGAACATAATATATCTTGAATCTGTATTTGACCCGAAACTTCCCGTACGAGATAAGTACTCACTTAATAATTTCCAATTTCAAGTCGTTTCGTCTTAATATAAAAAGGGCATTGCGTACACGTAACCTTTTTTCAATGAAATCCGAAAAAAATAACTGACCTAAAAATGAAATATAGCTCTAACATCCTAGTGGTTGTATAATCATAAAATAATTCTCTTTATTTCAGGTTGTGTATTTTACGGCCACCTTCCCGTATGTTATATTGTTGATTTTGCTGGTCAGAGGATGTTTGCTAGACGGCGCTATTGATGGTATAAAATATTTTATCATCCCCGACTGGAACAAACTTCTTGAACTAGAGGTAAATGTCTCACTGTGTCCATTCAGCAGATATCCACTGGAAAAGTATTGTTACAACTTATCTGGGTATTCAGTGAACGAAAATATGATTGTATATACCGGATTAGTTGCCCTTATATAAATATATATACTGATCTAAAAACGAAACTTTCGTAAAGTAGATCTAAACATTTCACAATTAAATATGACATGTATATAAACCTGTACATGCAGTAGTATGTATTGACCTTGTACTTTGCAAATTCGTCAGATAATCACCTGATGTAAAACAAGGTAAACTTATTCAGCAAAAAAAAGGCATTCCACGTGCTCGCACGGGGAGGGACATATCCGGTAGACCAGTGTAACTACGCCAATTTTAAGTGCATCAAATGCATTATTTTTACGTCTGTCAGTGCCATTTCCATTTTAGTGAAAACAATCGGCGTTATAGCATTTTATTAGAATCGAATGACTTCAGAAAGCAGCTCGTTGTATTTTAGCAAAATATTCATACGTTCCATTGACTTCATTAACCATTGTTGGCGTATTGTTAGTAATGTAAGAAAGCAAGTTACATATGTTTGTTATTTCAGGTGTGGGTTGCTGCAGCCGGGCAGATGTTCTTCTCTCTCAGTGTCTCCTTTGGTGGTATTCTCATGTTCGGTAGTTATAACAAGTTCAGCAACAACGTTTATGGGTAAGACGTTTTCTCTTATGTCAATTCCTTTATAATAATAAAATAACTATTTTTTTATCCTTAATTTAAAGATGGAAGCTTGATAATCCTATAAGACTTATCTCACTCGAGGCCATCTGTCATATAACATTAACAACAGTAACAAGTAATTCATATATACAAGGTATAGACAATACAAAATATGCATACAATGCTAATTAAAAAACATCATGGAATGGTTTCATTACAACATGCGTTACTTAACAAACACAAGACAGATGCAACACATACAGAGAAAGAAGTATATATATATATTGACATACAACAGCAGTGACCCGAGTACGATTAAGATAAAGATCATATTTGACACAACAGGTAGTTTTTTAACAATGAGCAGAACTGTTTTTCAGAACTGATATTTTTTATCTGCATATGTTGGTCACATAAAGGTTAGGCTAGTACCACATTTAACTCCCGACAATGTTATGATTTATAGAAAACCACGCTTAATTTCCAAGAAGTGTTTTTTGTTTTTTTTTCTTAAGTCGAAACTTGATGCCGTGTTCTTTAAATCATCTAGGCACCAAACCACTAATTTTCTAGACTGGTACTAGACTATCCGATACGTGCGTAAATATTGACAAGCAAAAAACAATATTTACTCCATATTGTCACTTGGTGTTCAAATTGCCATATGAGGCCAATATTGCTAACTGTTATTACATGGTGACGCCACATGTTTTATGGAAATGAAGTCACTTAAAGAAGAGGTTGGAAATCGTACAGCGGCGCTCATTTATAGAAGGATATAAAATGTGTTATGGTCTTAACAAACTCAGCAAACCTACCATGAACGTTTCTTAGAATGACCGTTTTCATGTTTCCAAGTCATGTTGGGTAGCTGTGCACTTTCTATATGGACTTTCCTGCTCGACTTTATTTCACATGTTTTATCTTTCAGTGATGCCTTGTTGATTAGTATTATGGATGTGGTTACAAGTATCATAGCTGGTTTTGTCATATTTACCACATTTGGTGGTATGGCCAAGAAGATCGGAGTTGAAGTAAAGGATGTTGCTAAAGGTGGCTACGGTCTGGCTTTCATTGCTTATCCAGAGGCTTTGTCTAATCTTCCACCGGCACAACTTTGGTCTGTTCTCTTCTTCTTCATGCTGTTCACCCTTGGTTTGGACAGTGAGGTGAGTTTAGCCAGATTTTCTATGAATATATATATAGATGACACCGCAAATCAGAAGTTGTATGTATAACAACTTGTCATTTACTATATTACAACCGGATACATGATCAGAATAAGCTCTTATGTCAACTTGCAATTTACTATATTACAACCCGATACATGATCAGAATTAGCTCTTATGTCAACTTGCCATTTACTATATTACAACCCGATACATGATCAGAATTAGCTCTTATGTCAACTTGTCATTTACTATATTACAACCCGATACATGATCAGAATTAGCTCTTATGTCAACTTGTCATTTACTATATTACAACCCGATACATGATCAGAATTAGCTCTTATGTCAACTTGCCATTTACTATATTACAACCCGATACATGATCAGAATTAGCTCTTATGTCAACTTGTCATTTACTATATTACAACCCGATACATGATCAGAATTAGCTCTTATGTCAACTTGCCATTTACTATATTACAACCCGATACATGATCAGAATTAGCTCTTATGTCAACTTGTCATTTACTATATTACAACCCGATACATGATCAGAATTAGCTCTTATGTCAACTTGTCATTTACTATATTACAACCGCATACATGATCAGAATTAGCTCATATGTCAACTTGTCATTTACTATATTACAACCCGATACATGATCAGAATTAGCTCTTATGTCAACTTGTCATTTACTATATTACAACCGCATACATGATCAGAATTAGCTCATATGTCAACTTGTCATTTACTATATTACAACCCGATACATGATCAGAATTAGCTCTTATGTCAACTTGCAATTTACTATATTACAGTTTGCATTGCTGGAGACTGTGATGACGTGTATACAGGATGAGTATCCGCACCTTAGGAAATACAAGAGTTATATGTGTGTTGGTTTTGGTGTCGTTTTGTATTTCTGTGCTCTACCTTGCGTAACCCCGGTAAGTTTACGTCATTTCTAAACTATTAAGGATGCGTATTGGTCGAGGGGTAGGGTCTCTGTCGCCTGGTTCGAATGTCGTAAGCTCGAGCCACGCGTCGAACGAGGGTTTGATGATTAACTTCACAATCCCGAATATTGACGTTTGTAATTGTTTGTAACCAAGAGGGCAGTCATCAAGACAGATTGGTATAAGTTGTAACAACTTGTTTCACAATCGATGTAATCTAATTAAAGATGTATCTGGCTCATCTGAACATAAAATGTTTGAATTGGCTTCATCAAGTATTGTTTTACATTGGCTAACACCGTAGCAGTGTGTATAACCGATTGAAAATATCTTATTTTACATATACCATATTACTTACAGACAATTTGTTTTATTTATGATGTACAAACATCTTTTTTCACCAAGTACGGATCAATACAGTATGAGTTCATTTTTTGTAAATGCATGTTTATTGATGTTTACCTATAGGAAATATATATCATGTTTGTTTCGGTAAAACAATGAACCAAAAATGAGCATTATATTACTTTAAGTTTACAATAAACTAACTGCATGTACATGTATATTGATAGATATAGAAACATTTATAATGAGTATTTAATGACATGTAACGCATATTTTTCAGGCTGGAGATTATATTGTATCATTGATGGATCATTACGGGGCTGATTTCTCTGTATTGTTTGTAGCAGCTTGTGAATGTGTGGCTGTCATGTGGGTCTATGGTAAGATACATTAGCTCTAATTAAGTAGAAAAAGTTCAATCGGCCGAAACACCTTTCTTGTAGAAGTCTGTTCATCTGCAAGATATGATAGTAAAACAAGTTTTGTTGGCTGATGCATGGACATTGTACCCTTGTGATTGATATCAGTAGTTGTCTGTTCATCTGCAAGATGTGATAGTTAAACACTTTTCTTTGGCTGATGCATGAACATTGTTCACTGGTTATTGCAATTAGTAGTTGTCTGCTCGTCTGCAAGATCTGATAGTAAAACAATTTCGTTGGCTGGAACATGGACATTGTTTACTTGTGATTGCTATCAATAGTTGTCTGTTCATCTGCAAGATCTGATAGTAAAACACTTTTGTTGGCTGATGCATGGACATGGTACACTTGTGATTGCAATTAGTAGTTGTCTGTTCATCTGCAAGATCTAATAGTAAAACACTTTTGTTGGCTGATGCATGGACATGGTACACTTGTGATTGCTATTAATAGTTGTCTGTTCATCTGCAAGATGTGATAGTAAAACACTTTTGTTGGCTGATGCATGGACATGGTACACTTGTGATTGCAATTAGTAGTTGTCTGTTCATCTGCAAGATGTGATAGTAAAACACTTTTGTTGGCTGATGCATGGACATGGTACACTTGTGATTGCAATTAGTAGTTGTCTGTTCATCTGCAAGATGTGATAGTAAAACACTTTTGTTGGCTGATATATGGACATTGTACCCTTGGGATTGCAGTCAATAGTTGTCTGTTCATCTGCAAGATGTGATAGTAAAACACTTTTGTTGGCTGATGCATGGACATTGTACCCTTGGGCTTGCAGTCAATAGTTGTCTGTTCATCTGCAAGATGTGATAGTAAAACACTTTTGTTGGCTGATGCATGGACATTGTACCCTTGGGATTGCTATTAGTAGTTGTCTGTTCATCTGCAAGATGTGATAGTAAAACACTTTTGTTGGCTGATGCATGGACATTGTACCCTTGGGATTGCAGTCAATAGTTGTCTGTTCATCTGCAAGATGTGATAGTAAAACACTTTTGTTGGCTGATGCATGGACATTGTACCCTTGGGATTGCAGTCAATAGTTGTCTGTTCATCTGCAAGATGTGATAGTAAAACACTTTTGTTGGCTGATACATGGACATTGTACCCTTATGATTGCAATTAGTAGTTGTCTGTTCATCTGCAAGATGTGATAGTAAAACGCTTTTTCTTTTGCTTAATGCATGGACATTGTACACTTGTGATTGCTATCAATAGTTGTCCGTTTATCTGCAATATGTGACAGTAAAACACTTTCGTTGGCTGATGCATGATCATTGTGCGTCTTTCTTGTATTTGCTATCAGTAGTTGTCTGTTCATCTGCAAGATGTGATAGTTAAACACTTTCGTTGGCTGATGCATGATCATTGTGCGTCTTTCTTGTATTTGCTATCAGTAGTTGTCTGTTCATCTGCAAGATGTGATAGTTAAACACTTTCGTTGGCTGATGCATGATCATTGTGTGTCTTTCTTGTATTCGCTATCAGTAGTTGTCTGTTCATCTGCAAGATGTGATAGTTAAACACTTTCGTTGGCTGATGCATGATCATTGTGCGTCTTTCTTGTATTTGCTATCAGTAGTTGTCTGTTCATCTGCGAGATGTGATAGTTAAACACTTTCGTTGGCTGATGCATGATCATTGTGCGTCTTTCTTGTATTTGCTATCAGTAGTTGTCTGTTCATCTGCCAGATGTGATAGTTAAACACTTTCGTTGGCTGATGCATGATCATTGTGCGTCTTTCTTGTATTTGCTATCAGTAGTTGTCTGTTCATCTGCAAGATGTGATAGTTAAACACTTTCGTTGGCTGATGCATGATCATTGTGCGTCTTTCTTGTATTTGCTATCAATAGTTGTCTGTTCATCTGCAAGAATTGATAGTAAAACACTTTCGTTGGCTGATGCATGAACATTGTGTGTCTTTTATGTGATTGACTCCAACGCAGTCTTGCAGTAATTTTCCTGCCGGAACTATTCGTCGTGTATATAGTTGTATTACATATTTCTATTTACTACTATTGTAGGTGTGAGACGTTTTATCAACGACTGCAGTTATATGTTGGGTCATCCTCCAAAACCTATCGTTTTCTGGGCAGTGTGCTGGGCATTTTGTTCACCAATATTAATTGGGGTAAGTAAAGCCTATATTAACTATATATGGATGACCGTGTAAAAGTCTCAAACATTAGCATCAAACATTAATTCGCTTCCACTCGATATAGTCTACTCGTATATGATATAAATATCAAATATGTGATGTATGTTATGTAACATATATATATTAATGTTACATAACATACACCACATAGTTGTGAACCGAACATTCTCGATGTGCATGGCTCAAGTTTTAGCATGTATTGAAGTCCGTCTTAAACAAGTTTCGCGTACTACCGATTAGAATATGGAGGCGGGGACTGTTATGGTGTGCATATTTCAAATTTATAATAAATTTTATTCGTTTTCATTAAATATACTCAATGACGCTGTGAAAGTTTCATATTGTAGATGTATTGACTATAGGTTTCGTGTGGATACCTCTGTCCAGCAGTATTAAAACAATGGGTTAAACTTTGCTACAAACACTTTGCCACAAGTATTTGAAACCTTTATCGTCGCACATATTACAGATCATTATACTGTAAGTATAGTATAGATTTATTGACCTGTCAAACTGTGCATATCTGCATGGTCAATGCACACGATAAATTAGTAATCTGGCCACTTTCGATAAAGACTAATATATCGTCTGCATTGACCATGAAGATTAGCAAATTTTGAAAGGTCAATAAATCTATACTTTAAGCATAATTAAAAGTGAAAATAGAAAATGTTTGATTTGTTTTTCAGGCACTATTCATCTATCGAATGATAGCTTACAACCCACCAGAAATATCCAAAGGTAAACCATTTCCAAAGTTTGCACAAGGAATCGGCTGGGCTCTTACTATAATTGTTTTGTTACCCATTCCAGTAACATTTTTGTACAAACTCTATAAAGCAAAGGGTAGTCTCATGACACGTCTTCGATTTATCACCACACCCGCAGCAGATTGGGGACCAAATGACGGAAAAGACCGTAAGCCACTTGAAGATGCATACCATATGGAAAGAAAATATGGACTCGACAATCCAGGAGCAGTTAACTCGCATATATAAACATAATCAAATTACACTGCGCATGCGCGTGTTCATTATCAATTTCATAGTGTACATAGACAATATATCCATACAGTCGTCTCCTTTAGTGTTTGTTTGCATTATGTATTTTTCATATCATAGTCAAGGTCACTGCAGACTTTCTTTAGTAGTCTGATATTTTACAGACGTTGATTTTTACACGTCATGTACTCAGGTGTTTACACCGAGATGTTTATATGTGTTGACCATTTTCACAAACTTATATCATGTAGTAATAAACATTACATATGCACGATGTGTTTGTCATTGTACTGTTAACTGTCTTACTGAATGCAAACCTACCAACAGTGTCCATCACCAGTGCCTGCACCTACTCCTAAGCATTGCAATCCTACCAACAGTGTCCATCACAAGTGCCTGCTCCTACTCCCAAACATTGCAAACCTACCAACAGTCTCCGTCACCAGTGCCTGCACCTACTCCCAAACATTGCAGTCCTACCAACAGTGTCCATCACAAGTGCCTGCACCTACTCCCAAACATTGCAAACCTACCAACAGTGTCCATCACAAGTGCCTGCTTTTACTCCCAAACATTGCAATCCTACCAACAGTGTCCATCACAAGTGCCTGCACCTACTCCCAAACATTGCAATCCTACCAACAGTGTCCATCCATCACCAGTGCCTGCACCTACTCCCAAACAGTGCAAACCTACCAACAGTGTCCATCACAAGTGCCTGCTCCTACTCCCAAACATTGCAATCCTACCAACAGTCTCCATCCATCACCAGTGCCTGCTCCTACTCCCAAACAGTGCAAACCTACCAACAGTGTCCAACAGCAGTGTATACACCTACTCCCAAACATTGAAAACCTACCAACATTGTATAACATCAGTACCTGCACCTACTCCCAAACTTTGCAAACCTACCAACAGTGTCCAACATCAGTACCTGCACCTACTCCCAAACATTTCAACTTGTTGCAAGAGTCAGTCATATCATTTACAAGTCTAGAGTTCTACTCTGCTGTGTATTGATTTCAATTCTTTCAATTTCAATTTACGTGCATCAAAATATCTTTGTTATTGATGCAATCGCTTGAAAGTCTAAATGAAATATCTGTTTATGTATAGCAATCACGATTGTGCACGAAAAATATGGTGTAGATATATGAGTACAATTTTAATATTGTCTAATAAAACACATAAGAGTGTATTTGCAGCTTAGGCAACAACAACAACGTTATATTTGAGCGCTGCGATGGAATTTCCTACCTCTTCTGTTAGTGACGTCATTTCAAGAAAACACAAGATGTGGTGTCACTATGTGCAAGCATGGCACATCATTTACTCCATATGGTCACTTTCTTTTCATATTGTTTTGAGGAGCAAATATTGCTTACTGTCGGTACATGTTAACTGTTGCTAAGCGTTTGTTGCTCTAGGGAGGTTTACTAGAAAGTAAATTCTTACAACATGAAAAATATGATACGGTCATTGAAGAGAGTTCGTTGCTCAAGAATGGGCGACTTTGACAGGCTGCATGTTTGTATTTGTATATCTAATGTCAAAAACAAAAACACGATTATTCATCTTTTATTTATATACAAATACATGTAAATTTTTGAAAATATAAAAAAATCAATGTAAGATATATTGATACGTCTGTTACTAATAGTATAGACGAGAGTTTTATCATAAAGTAGTATAAGTAAAATAACTCATTATATAAAAAATAAATGACTACATTTTGATTGATATATAAATAAATTTTGTTAATTAAAAGAGTAAAAGAATTGTTTCAAAATACAGGTGACTATTGTTAGCAATATATTCTACTAGCATCTTACAGAGTGTGTGTCTGTAGTTCTGTCCTACAAAGCCAAAAAATCATTTCATACACTATTGGTCAGTATTCAAAACAATTGTTCCATTCCCAAGGTAAATAATCATCTCATATATTACTGGTCAGTATTCAGAACAATTGTTCCATTCCCAAAGGTAAATATTCATCTCATATACTACTGGTCAGTATTCAGAACAATTGTTCCATTCCCAAAGGTAAATAATCATCTCATATACTACTGGTCAGTATTCAAACCAATTTTTCCATTCCCAAAGGTAAATACTCATCTCATATACTACTGGTCAGTATTCAAAATAATTTTTCCATTCCCAAAGGTAAATAATCATCACATATACTACTCAAAGCTAAAGAAACGTACATCCATGTTATATTAATACATTTGAACTTTTTGTCTACAAATCAAAAATGATATCAATTTTCCATATAACCAAATTATGCATCGATATTTAAATTCTTCTATTAATAAATATATACATGTCCAAAGGGAACATCCGTCATTTTGTTGTTGAAGAAATCGTCGCTTTATTATGACAAAGTGGTCATAAACGATGAACGTAGATTCGGCAGCTTTTCATAGACGTTTTCGATACTTCATTTTATTTGAATCATGAATGCTAAAGCTTCCTGCTATTAAAATCAACAGAAAATATATCCTGTATTATTTTAGAAACAATGTAAAATCCTACTGGTGGGTTAGTTCTTTTAACCCGTGTGTATTAGATAATAGTGTCAGGTGTATATGCTATTGCTTTCATCAAAATATAGAGGTAATTGCTTTAGCAAGATATGAAATCAAAAGTAAATAAAACATGGGAAGAATGTGAAGGTCACCAGCAGAACCCACACAGGCAGCTTGTTCTGGACGTCTACAATCACCGAAATATGGTCCAACACACATTGCATAGGCCATCACGTGAGCAATGTAGTTCTGTTCCTGTACACCATAGAACAAATGGGACATAGGTCCGTTAGCATAGATGGCAACATCTTCTCCACCATGGGTCTCCCAAGGCACTGGCACGCCGGATGGGAACTGGTAGTTGTTGTCATCTTGAACAAAGAAGAGTTTCATGTTGTTAAAGTATAATGGTACTACGTAGAGTTCAAGCTTTAAGCATCATGCAGAGAAAACTCTAATTCATCTTCCTAATTGTCAACTTAAGTAAATAGTATACAGTTATTTCATGGTTATTTGGGTAACAGTTAAAACTGTTGTCCCGAGGTGGAGGGGATGACATCTGAACTGTTGCCCGAGGTGTCATCTCCGACACCAAGTGACAACAGTATTGACTGTTACCAAAATAACCATGAAATAATTGTTGTATTACCTGATCAAAAGTTCATCTAAACAAAAAAGGAAAAACTGTTTTATTACCTGATAATTTTTTATCTAAAAATAACATTTGGAAATTACAATGACTTCATGGCGCCAGATGGAAACAGTTCATACTGTTGACCGGGGAATATTTCAATCCAAGACAAATTGATAGCTTTCATCTAAAACAGCAAAAAATAACAGATTTGTATTTATATAAAGAATCAGGTAATAATGTAATGTATTTTTTAGCGTTTCATTAGTTTATTAAAATGTAGTCCTAGATTAGAACATTGTTGTTTCAAAGACATAAAATTGACTTAATAGTGATTCATATATAATGTAAGGTTTTAATCATGATTAATTTTACGTTAATAACTGATTCAACATATTTGAAATTCATACATCCACATGTCGCCTGATTGACCAGCTTAGCTTACTATGGATATAATAATACAAGATTATGAAACTTGAACATTTTTTAGAAATCATCAAAACTTACGCATGTCTACGTTATACAGGTTCTCGCGAGGTTCCTTGTAATTTGGGCCGTTTCCATAAAACAACACACTGTATGGTTTGTCATCCATGGGTTCTTCAGTGGTATCAATTGGTTCTACAAGACCTACAGATAAATAGTGATTTATATAGAGTAAAACTGCAGTAATTAGACCACTGGTTCCGAAAAAAGTCTTAATTGTGGGGTGGTCTGATTATCGACATACAAACATCAAACCGACATCACCAAAAATAACTGTTTCTCTGTTATATCAAACCGGCCTTACCAAAATAACGGTTTCTCTGTTATATCAAACCGACCTTACCAAAAATATCTAGTCCCCTGTTATATCAAACCGACCTTACCAAAAATATCTAGTCCCCTGTTATATCAAACCGGCCTTACCAAAATAACGGTTTCTCTGTTATATCAAACCGACCTTACCAAAAATATCTGTTCATCTGTTATATCAAACCGGCCTTACCAAAAATATCTAGTCCCCTGTTATATCAAACCGACCTTACCAAATATATCTGTTCCTCTGTTATATCAAACCGACCTTACCAAACATATATAGTCCCCTGTTATATCAAACCGACCTTACCAAAAATATCTAGTCCCCTGTTATATCAAACCGACCTTACCAAAAATATCTAGTCCCCTGTTATATCAAACCGGCCTTACCAAAATAACGGTTTCTCTGTTATATCAAACCGACCTTACCAAAAAAATATGTCCCTATGTTATATCAAACCGACCTTACCAAACTTATCTAGTCCTCTGTTATATCAAACCCACCTTACCAAAAATATCTGTTCCTCTGTAGGCATATCCAGCAATATCAAATACGTGAGAATGATCACCAGTGACAATAATCAAGGTATCATCAAAGTTGGTCATACTCATAGCTTCCTTCAGTGCATCTTCCATAGCTAATGTTTCATGTAATGCTTTCTTTGCTAAACCGTCATGGTGACCATGATCAATTCGTGCACCTATAAAAGATAAATAAAAAAACTATATGACAACATCAACAAACACAATCATTTATTGTGTACAGTGTAACATCACTTTAAAACCACCATGCAATTATGATCATCTCATTAATGAGACCGTTTTCCATGGACTAGCTTTTTTTTCCATATTTGTACTCGAGAAATCAGTCCACCTTAAAAATAAGATCGACTTTCTTCAGAACCAAAGGTGGTCTTATTATTGAGGTGTCTACGTATATATTCCGATACAGCTTCGTTAAAAGCAAACTATAGTTTTACATCAGATCCTAACATATCAATGCTTGAATTTGTTATTCGAAACACAACGGTCTTTTACATGAGTAGTTCAGCTGAACTTATCAGAGTTCCAAAGTTTCCAACCAGTACTAATGTTTCTTTTCTTAATCTACTCATAACTCACGCACTTGATATTTTCATTACTTGATACTCCTTGCCCAAATTTCGATATCACGACAACCACTAAGATTTGCAAAGCCTCCAATTAAATCACGCACGTTGTTTTATAGAACATGTGTGTTCAAATTTGATCACAAACGTTTAATGGTGCGAGTTAAATAATCCGCTAAACATATCAGATTCTAAAAATCATTTAAATTTGATAACTTCTACTTATGATCAGTTATATCTTTGTATGTGATTGTATAGCACAGTCGGTTTGCAATTACAATTACATTGAATTATTACCTTAATAAAAACGGACTATAACTGTTTCATTAAGTCAGATTCGATGAAGCAAAATGACGTACATACCTTCAACCAGAAGGAAAAATCCAATATCGTCTTTTAGAAGAACATGTAAAGCCTTTCTTGTCATCTCAGCTAGAGATGGTTCCCCTGTACCAGATGTGTCTCGGTCTAATTCGTATTGCATATGGTTGGGCTCAAACAATCCTGGAACCAGTAGAAAATGCTAAGTTTAAACATGTAACAAATACAAATTAGTAAGTAAAACTTCACTTCATGGTCACTTCGAAATAAAGACCACATCATTGATAAGACCTTAATTTTCATGTACACGTAAATTCCTTCCATATTTTATCTCGATAATTAGTCCACCTCATTAATCAGACAAACTTTCGTGAGAATCATTAAATATATTATTAATATCATGGTTTCACTGTAAATGAAACATGTTGCAAAAATCGAAAGTTTTGAGTTTTGATTGCAAGAAGTATACCTCATCGATAGCGACTTGTGTAATACGTAAATTAATATGATGATCTTTTCAACTGGTTTTAGAAACATTATAGTTTGATTTTTCTCCAAAGAACAGAAAATTATATGCGATAAAACTCCGTGTCAGTCAACTTGAAGAAAACGAAACAAGTCTTTATCCAGTCATTGTACAAATGTATATATATGTTAAGTCATAGCCAGATTGTTAACCGGAAACATTTGTCTTATATGTCATCAGGACATGTATTGCAGCTCGTGAATTTCTACTTTTCATCAAACCCGCCTCTAGTTGGTGATTGTATGCAGTTCTGTAGCTGAACGTTTACATTTTAGAGATTTCCAGATTGTCAATATAAAGATTGGCCTCCTCTCTCCATGAATTAAGAACATTAAAGTGATAGCCATTGTCAAAAATGTCTTCATTCTAATATGTTTGTGCACAATGTTATAAATGGCTTAGGAATGTTTATATATTTGAATATGCTTATATCGTTTATAACTAGATCATCATCGTCATCGTCATCGTCAGCGTCAGCGTCATCGTCATCGTCATCGTCAGCGTCATCGTCATCGCATCGTCGTCATCATCGTCTTCGCATCGTCGTCATCGTCATCATCATCGTCAGCCTCATCGTCAGCGTCATCGTCATCGTCAGCGTCATCGTCATCATTATTCTAATGAGTGTATGCGAAATGCAAACTACAATATTTGGCAAATTTGATGATATGATAACTACCATTAAGAAAAGCAATTAATTGAATACCAAGTAAATAATCAGTATGTGAAGGATCAACATCATCAAATTGTTGCTTGTTCCACACATAATTGTACTTCAGTCCTCGATTCTTCTTATCATTCTTCCAGTCCTGAAAAAAATATGAAAAAACATTTTGTATAAAATCATGTTTCCATTGATACAACATATTAAGTTAGCTTTAGTCAAATACATTATGAATAAATCTACGCGTACAGTAACGATGCTAACAGAAAGTCTGTTCATAATATGTGTTCCTTAATGGGGCTCATATTTTAGTTTATGGCGACTCTAGTACTTTTTTGAATAATAGTACTAAAATTATTACACTACTTCAAATCCTGTGTACCATTATAATAGTTAAGCCAATCTGGAGCCGAGTATCTGAATAAATGTATTAAACTATTAAACGTATTGTTTGTAACTACCTCTATCAGATTTCTGCCGTCTAGTCGATGGTTTTTATCAATGACATTAGTTTCCGGGTCCACTGTATCATTGGGTAAGAAATAACGTCTTCCACCTCCAAGAAGTACCTGAAACAAACAAAGTGCAGTTTGATGTTGTTATGTATGGAAGTTTTTGCTATGTTTATTAACTCTATTTACATTTTAATACTGTCAGTTGTTCAAACCATTGTCCCTGACGTAAGTACTGTATGTCGAATGTAAAAATTCGCCCCGTACTTCGTCCATAGGGTAGTTAATATTAATCCACTTAATAAGTTAAATTTACACGAAAATGGCGTTAGGTCGCTGTGGTGTAGTGATAAGCATAACGGACCGGCAATCTGAAGACCCGGTTTGAATGCCGTAAGCGCCATTGCCAATGTTTCGTGTTCCTCAAAACATGATATGTTGTCAATAAGTACTAGACTAGTTTATTCTTCCACGAACAACTGACGGGTCTCTTTAATTGGTTCACCATACAAATTCCATCGAGTTCCGTCATACAATACTACATTAATGATTGTGATCGGACAAGAAGACTGTTCAAAGATTTACGCATTACTAAGGATGCCCCTTTTGTTTTCTAGCTATTTGGACAAATTGTTTTCTAAAAAATGACTTGCTGAAATTCAATATCACAATTATTGAACGTGTTATAATATAGTCTCATTATAATACAAACAATGTCAATTTATTAAATAGCACAGTCCGATTCAAACCTTGCAAAACTATACAGTATAAAGTACAACTAGTTCAAAACAACATTCACACATCTAATCTGAAATCAGTTAAGTACTAATGTTGAATACAGAGCCAGCACTGCTTCCAGATATGTATTCGCCGCGGTCATGTTCGGATATTGATGTCAGAGCTAGATCTGGGTTCGTTACTAGATATGCATTGAGATTATTTTTAAAAACAACTTAAATAACGAAATGTGAGCTGGCTCTTTATTCCACATCAGATATTTATTCGGTGCGAACCCGATTCGAATGTTGATTTCAGTGCTAATTGGGTACATTTGCGTATTCAAATATGTAAGTCGAATAACGATGTCAGTGCTGGCTCTGTATTCAACCTAGTTAATATACGATGTACGATTGTTGCGCCAACTCCTCTCATCTTCGCCAATGTCCACTTTCTACAATTCAATACCAAGGACGACAACAAGCCGGTGTAACCTTACATTGTACCAACGATGATAACGCCGATTCCGAAGACTAAGACGAAGGATTAAAATACTTGTTTATTACGTTGATGTTGATATGGATAATGCTAGCATTTCGCTCATAAGGATTTGTTATACTGAACCATTTCCCAATAGTTCATAGTGACGTGTACATGTATCCCGGATAATGCTTCCTGGGAGAGTAATTCGGCGGGAGCATGTCGTCTCATAATTCTCTCTATCGCAAATAAACAAGGTACCCGCCACTTACATATATGACTGAAACAGGACATCCTGCCCACCCATTATATTCGATGGTCTCTTTTAAGACGAAGTAGAACAATTCTTACGCTTATATCATTATTGTCATCAACAAGTTGTTGGGCAATATCTTTGCAGTTTCCTTCAATGTCCTTTGTATTTATATCTCCCTCCCAGTAACGATCAGCTGAGTGTGCGTACGCTGCCGCCGGTGTGGCGTGTGTGATCCGGGATGTTGTCACAATACCTGTTTTCTTCCCTGAAATCGAAGATAAGAAGTGCTTGAGTGATATCTAGAGTTCGAGTCCCGCTGGGCCAAGTTTGATCACGAGCTTTACCGTCCCTTCTTTAGGTGCGAGCTCTGGTTAGAAAAGTAAAAACTCAAGATGAATTAGTATACTTGACGCCATTATAACGCAACTATATGAACTAGGCGTCATTTTAGTACCAACTGTCAAAAGCGTGTTACAGTTATCTATGTGTTGATTCTTGCACAATTCTTTAATGGACTCTAGACCAACTATATTTTATTTCATTATTGATTAATTTTATGAAATTATGTTTGAGAAAAAAAGAATAGTTTTGCCTTTCTAAGATCACTTTATCTATATGCACACTTTTTTAGTATAAGAACAGTCAGTACTTCTTTCACGATGTAAATACATAAATTTAAGCTAAATGGAAAATATAACTTGGACATTGCTGTACCCGTGCATTGATGACTAGCCTTGATCAAGTCGCCGATGTATATTATTATTGTTGTGGTCCGCTTTTTTACACTCATGAATCCCCACGAGTATGTGCTATCTGATGTTCAGGCCAGGCTTGAACCAAGGCTAGTCGATAACCGATTAGATCAACGTTTAATGAGTAGTGACTCGGATCGACCGCGTTTTACTAAATTACGACAAGTGTACATTGAAGTTCAGTAAAACCTCAATAATAAGACCACCATTGGAACCATTAGGACCCTTTAAACTGGGCTTCTTATTGAGGTGATCTTAATATTGAGGTTGAATAAAGAGCAAAACAGTGAAATTGGACTTGAAAATGGTGGTCTTTATATTGATGTGGTCTTTAAGTGAGGTTTTACTGTACATGTATATGTTCGACATCATTTCACTACATAAGATCAGTTAAAATTTTCGGACCATATTTGTCCAAGATTGAGTGTAACAACTCGAAGATCACCAATGTATTTAGCTATACCTCTCTTAGTTGTAAGTCGATCGTATTATTGAGTTAACTATATTCGAAGAATTAAAACAGATCCAAGACAACACGGTGTTATTAACCAGATGGTCTTAATTTTGGATCGGTCGTTAAGTAAGGTTTACTTTATTATGAAGCTCGATATAGCAACATGATAAATGCAACAATACAATGCTCCTACAACAAGGGACCTATCAGTATAAATACCGATGGCATTGAACCAATCTGATAGATTGTAACCCTCTCCCTTAATTATCGTATTATCATGCGTATTACAATAACACACTATTGACTGAGCTGAATCTTAAGTTGATATTTTTGTCGAAGTTGTTGAACATACCTGCTGTCTTAACCCAGTCGAGAATTGTATCAACTTGATGGCCATCTTCGCTAGCACAGTCTCCACTTGTTGCTCGACTGTCTAGGCCTATAAGGAACCAGTTGGTTTTCACACCACTTAGCATTGCAGTGGCTGTACCGGCAGAATCTGGGGTCTGTCTGTCAACATTGTATGTCTGTAAAAAGTATTGCAAACTTACATTGAGATATACAGTAAACCTTATATATACGGAACACCCGTGGAACCTTGGTCACTGTTCTTCAGTAGTTTGCTATGTTCATAAAATATGTTCCTTATTACATCAATGTTATACGCATAACGTTTTATACTCCACAAATTAACGGCAACAAAATTTGCTGCCATTCCTAGTATTCTAATCGTTGCCATAGAAGCAAGGTAATGCCTATGCTGCATTGGTTCAGAAGAGAGTAACCATACCTAACAATATCGCTTATCAGATAAATCCAGTCGATGCGATTCGATATCGATGGGGCTTTTAGTGAGCAGTCAATTTGTCTGTCGGTAGTTTCCGTAAGTGATCGTAAATTTTCCGATGATCACCGATTGATAACTGGTATAACACATTAACATGTAGCCTCAGGCTATCTTAGATCTATGTATCCGATAAACGGTTAAAACATTATGTTTTATGATCATAAAGAAAAAAGTATTGGAGTTTTTGTTGATGAAACCTGGAACCAATATATATAGGCCGTTCTCCAGGAAAACGGGGCTTAATGACAAAATTTTCGATTTTCAGCTTTTTACAATTTCTGTTGCCTCAGACATTAACAAACCGTTTGACTCTATACTATTTCATTTTCCTTTTTATAATGTTTTAAAGACAACACGTCATGCTCACAGCAACGTCATTTCGTTTTGGCGACGTCATCTGAACATCATTGATGTTCTATGACGGAAGTGGGGTTTTTGGCCATTTCATTTCATCCATGTTTTTTAATAGATCATTTTCATATGCCTTTAGATGGAATGGTCTTATAGCTTTGTTTTATACATAATGGGCCCGTTTTATCAACGTTCTTACGCACGAAACTTTCGTAAGATTTTCTTACGACGTTCTTACGATCTCAAGAGCGTTTTATCAAAAATTGTGTACGCATGCAGTCGCTACGAATTCGTAAGTTTGAACAAAAATGCTACGAATGGTTATAGGCATTCGTAACGTTCGTAACAAAAATGATATTAATATTTCATATTAACCAACAACAGTTATAAACTTTTTTATAAATTCATCTACTTCATATCACATGCAATTGTCTGGCATTTCTGAAAAAAAAATACATTAATAAGTATTTATTGTTATCTTCTAAGTATAAGATGATTCCATACATACTAGCTGGTATAGTAGTCAAACAAAGTTATTATCAGTCACAAAGTAAAACTACTGACAACCAAAAAGTAATTTGAAGATGGAATAAGAAGTGTGTATGTGGAATTCATTGAATTAAAATGTATGGTTTACATTTAAAGTACCGTATCAACTATGTCATACAACCTTTTAAATTGAATATTGTTATTTGGTTACTGCTAAGCCTAATTTTAAACAGTTAAGGCATGAACTGGATGAATATACATTGATTTAAGACAGGTAAATTATTATCATTTGGCAATTTAATGGTTTGTTTGATTGTTCCTATTTATTATATGAACGTTTCTAAATCATTATAATTACTGTGGTTGTGACTTTAAGCAGCACTTCACATTTTCTTTAACAATAATCTGCATCATTAACATCACAAGCTGAATGACATCCTCAATGACATTTGACTGCAAAATAAAGTATTAAATCCTCAATAAATTAAATCTTCTAGTTAAAACTAGAATTTTTTTTTTATTTAAGCAAGGTTTTATTCTTCTGTGCTAGAATACCACTCAATATATTAGTTCTTAAGCTGTATAGTAGAGTGTGACGTAACCTTGCGAGAGTTGGGTGGGGTCGAGCCCCACACTGGGTACACACCCACCTGCATTTACATGAAGATAACAGCAGTATAGTGACGTAAGTGGGAGGAGAGTAGCGGGGTGATACAGCCAACTGGTTAGTATAGTTGGTACAGCGCCCTGCTGGTGTAGAGGGGGCGTGGCTTCGAGCACCTCATCAAGCGCCACACTACTACAGTACTTTCATATTTCAGTTCGAACCTCTTATGACCAGCCCCTGTTGGGTAAACATTCGCATCTTAGTCATCAGACCTGCAATGGCAAACCTGATCACCCATGATGTTTTAAGAAATATAAGGCAGGCATATCTGCCGGCATATCGTATTGAATACTGTTAAGTGTTCTGTTACGTTGTGCCAGTACTTTTAAGCAGCTGTCCACAGTTTTCTCGTCTTTCTCTGAAAAGTTGGTTTGCCTAGTATTTTACATGAATATACCTTGCCGCTTTAAAGTTTTTTTAATAAATGACAAGGCTTAAACTTTAAAATGTAAGGTGGTAGAGATTTTTAAAAAGAATGGCACAATGAAAACTTGAAATGTTTTTGATGAAGAAAAAAATGCATGTCTAAATATCGGTTTGTATTATTAAAACTTCAAAATATCGTGGTAATATAGTGAAGGCATTGGGAAAATAACAGCGGTCTGGAAAAGGCTTCTTTTTGATTTAAAAAAATGTAAATATTTTTCCAGATATTCAATAATTTTACAGTTTTATGTGACAACATGAAAATTTCATTTTAAATATAGAATAATGTTCTATTTAGTTCATTTTAACCATTTGTTGTCAATATATAAATCATGATTTAACTTATAAAGTGAGATATGGTTAACTCAAGTCGACTTATATTACAAATTAAATACATTTTATTTCAATGCAAACGTTTCAATCTACTTGTGTCATATTATCTGTCGTATATAGAATTTCCATTCAAACTAAAACTGACATGGGATTCTTTTCAGTATTTTGAATAAGTTGGCTAGATATGTTTGCATAAACGCAACACAATATAATGCCTGTATGCATTCTTTCTTTCGACTTTGATGAGTCATAAGGAAATCACTTTTTATAAATAATGCAATTCATTTTTTTTTTCAATTTTATACGTTCTAAATCAAGAGACCAGCATATTTGTGCGCGTGATATGCAAACATATACGCTGTGTTAAAAATGTATCTGGTTCATCATAATGCAAAAATATTTGAATGGGCTCATTCAGTGCTGTTGCTACAATGCCTAAAACATCTTTAATTCATAATTTTGGGCTCCTTTTATACATGGAAGTTTTCCATTGCGACATGCATAATCATGCTGTTTTAAATGTTGGTTGATATTCTAATAATTATATGTATCGATCTAACCTCGAATTTACCATAAAATCACGAATAATGATCATATAACAATCAGTTTCTGCATTCGTTAAAGGTAAACATTATTGAAGGTCTCTTTTTTTTTTAAAGCTTGGCCCGTTATGTCCCTAAGTATGAACCTGACACCCGCGAGATACGTCTCTTTTGACCTCCCCGTGAAGAGCGTGTACTGTTTTACTGTGCGCACGAACATTCTTATTCGTAAGATCACTGTCATACTTACGACCGCGTTGATAAAACGGTCGTAAGTATTTTCGTAAGACAACTTGTCACAAAAAAGACTATCCGAATCAGTATCACTCGCTGATCTTCGTGTATTTCCACGAGATATCACGGAAACAATCTTGACATTGACAGGTACTTTATGTATCTCTAAATTCCCCCATCTTGTTTTTCATAATAAGTTGCATCAATTGACACCGTTGGAACAAGCATAACATGTCCTAACAGAATCTGCTTGAAACTTTGAATTCCCGTCTTAGGATAAGTTAAAATAATGATTTAAACACGTCGGACGTCCAGGAAAAACGCATCGTTCACACTGATTTCAATAGGAAACTGGGTGGCTCAAGAAAACTGTAAATTCCCCTGCATAAACATCTAAAAAAAATCTATATTTTTATACGATTGAAAAGACGATACAATGAGGTTTCCAAATCTGGTTGAAACTTTTGAATATGTTAAAAAATAAAGAAGCACTCATAAAAAATACGTACCGTTCCCCTTCAACTCAATGAAATTAGACGACTGGAAATATCGATTTGGGCCGATGCGATAAGCGATATTGTTGGACATGGCGCAGTTATAAGCTAGTCTGATAATCGAGTTGACACGTGGACGTAAAAATACTTAAATGGTCAACGAAAATGCCGTCTTGCTAATAAAGTTGTCGCACTTAGGGAATATTTTAATGAGGTTATACAGTAGTTAATGATTGTGACCGTGTGCTCTAGCCTTATAAAACAACAATGTATAACATATACTATGTATAAACATCATCATGATAGAATATAATGCTACAATAAATCAGAATTCGCTTATTTGAAAATCTTATAATTAAAGATCTCTATATTTTCGTATTTATACTCAGACATAATTGTAAAGTTCAGGAATTTTAGTGGATCCGCTAGTAGTGTGAATATTGTATTAGACACAATGTAAAAATACTAGTGAAAATTGATCCTTTTTTTATGGAAACCAACTTAACTTTGACAGTGCCACGTGTGGGAAATCTTCGAAAGCTAGAACTGTCTCCTCACCGGGTTGGTTGTTTAACTGTCCGCGTAGAATTCTAGCAGCTGTCACAGTTGTAGGACCCATCCCATCACCAATAAATAAAATCACATTCTTGGCGTATCCAATGTTCTCTTTTATCCCAAACCGCTTTAGGATACTTTTCTTGGCTTTGGCATTCCAATACGATGGATCTGGAAAGTAACATTCAATCGTGTGGTCAACATTAGTGTTTATTTGTTGTCTCCCTACCAGTCAAACATGGTTTGATACAAAAGTTTAATTTTTCGGTTGCCCCACGTATCCAAAGTATTAGTATATGTTCTGCAATAGAAGCAGAAAAATGGTAGATAACATAAAGGATATATAAAAAACGAAATAACAGAATACTGTTAAGTTGGTTGTGAGGGCAGTGATCTCAACTTCGTAAATGGAGACCACTGCGTGGAGATTAAGTAAAAATACCCAGGTTACATAAATTATAAGCAAGTTTTACTCAGGCGAATTGTCACATATGTGACAAGACAGCGATTTTCTTGCGTCGATACATAATAATCGTGCGATACTTATCCTCGCCTGACCACAGTTCCTGTTTTGGTTTTTATTTGCGTTTATTTATCGTCGCCACCGGTTTGCCATATGGGCGATGTGTCCGGAAGAATGTTAGTCATTTTAGATTTCTGGAGGATAGTGCATGATACAGGAGATGCCCAGTTCCAGAAACACCCCTGGTGGGTGGATGTAAAGCATCATAAACGGGACCTCGTCCGAAAACATGTTAGTACTGTCAGTGATGGAGCGGGTAATCGAACCTGCGATCCCAGGGTTACTAGTCCTGCGCGTTACCAATGGACTACGGATCCGCTACAGTTCCTGACCGCCGTTTCATATTTTATATAAGAAAACGATGAAGGACGTAAGCCTATATTTTCAGAGACATAGATATCAATTTACAGGAAACAAACACACTGGAACACTTAATTTTTTGGTTTATTTGTTTACCTAAACAAACATGAAAAACTACTTTTAAAACTTCAATAAATATGCATGATCACAAATGCGAATGTTTATAGTTGTCGAAAAAGACGTTTGTATTATCATAAAATTAAAAAAACTTCCACAAGCGGGTGTTTTTTTACTAGTTTTGTCTGTTATCAATATGATTAAACAATATTGTTTTAAACAGTTATTACACATGGCAATGGTTCTTATAAATGATGTTTAAGACTATGTAAAAACAATGAAGCCCATTAAAAAAGTTCAGATGGGCCAAATTTATCTTTAAGTTAACTTTTGGCAAGTAAATATTTATTCATAAAATCGCTTTTAAATATTATTCTTAAATAAACATAAAACGATTGATTGAGTTCAACTTACGCGGCTGATTCAAACGCTACAATTCATACGGAAGGACGAGCATAATAATAAAGCAAAAATAACTTTTGAATTTAAAATGGATAATCCGAGGTATAGAATGAAAAGCAAACAAATGTGATTTTTTAAACAAACACTGTCGGCGTTCCGTTTGCATGATTGTGTTTAATCGCAATTTAGTAGATACCATATTCGTTAAACGATGTTAGGTGTGCAGTTGATGTGCACTTAATTACGGACATTTACATATGAGCCGCGTCGTGCGATTTTGGGCCTTCTGACTGTACCGTAACACCGTCAGAAAGGTTTATAGTTTGGTTCTAAATAATACTGATGACTATGGAACACCGCTGGGGACTATATCGATATTAAGCTACCTCCGAAAATTTTTCTCCGATTGGCGTATTTGTAATTCATATTTTGAATAAAACTCTCCTGTTGTTTTATCCGTATTGTAGCTCTCTGGTAGCGAGTTTACACCCATACCCTTCTACAGGTTGTATCTATCTGGTAGCGAGTTTACACACATACACTTCTACAGGTTGTAGCTCTCAGGTAGCGAGTTTACACACATACCCTTCTACAGGTTGTAGCTCTCTGGTAGCGAGTTTACACACATACCCTTCTACAAGTTGTAGCTCTCTGCTAGCGAGTTTACAGACATACCCTTCTACAGGTTGTAGCTCTCTGGTAGCGAGGTTACATATACCCTTATACAGGTTGTAGCTCTCTGCTAGCGAGTTTACACACATACCCTTCTACAGGTTGTAGCTCTCTGGTAGCGAGTTTACACACATACCCTTCTACAGGTTGTAGCTCTCTGGTAGCGAGTTTACACACATACCCTTCTACAGGTTGTATCTATCTGGTAGCGAGTTTACAGACATACCCTTCTACAGGTTGTAGCTCTCTGGTAGCGAGTTTACAGACATACCCTTCTACATGTTGTATCTATCTGGTAGCGAGTTTACAGACATACCCTTCTACAGGTTGTAGCTCTCTGCTAGCGAGTTTACAGACATACCCTTCTACAGGTTGTAGCTCTCTGCTAGCGAGTTTACATATACCCTTCTACAGGTTGTAGCTCTCTGGTAGCGAGTTTACAGACATACCCTTCTACATGTTGTAGCTCTCTGGTAGCGAGTTTACACACATACCCTTCTACAGGTTGTAGCTCTCTGCTAGCGAGTTTACATATACCCTTCTACAGGTTGTAGCTCTCTGATAGCGAGGTTACATATACCCTTATACAGGTTGTAGCTCTCTGGTATCGAGTTTACACACATATCCTTCTACAGGATGTAGCTCTCTGGTAGCGAGTTTACACCCATATCCTTCTACAGGCTGTAGCTCTCTGGTAGCGAGTTTACACACATACCCTTCTACAGGTTGTAGCTTTCTGTAAGCGAGTTTACCCATATAGCCTTCTATTAGTTGAATCTCTCTGGTAGAGAGTTTACACATACCCTTCTACAGGTTAAAGCTCTCTGGAAGAGATTTTACTCATACCCTTATACAGGTTGTACCTGTAACATTCTTGTGACCAGTATATTTGTAGACTACACATTTTATAATATTGCCAATGTAGTGGGTTGTACCTGTAACATTCTTGTGACTAGTATATTTGTAGACTACACATTTTATAACATTGCCAATGTAGTGGGTTGTACCTGTAACATTCTTGTGACCAGTATATTTGTAGACTACACATTTTATAACATTGCCAATGTAGTGGGTTGTACCTGTAACTGTCTTGTGACCAGTATATATGTAGACTACACATTTTATAACATTGCCAATGTAGTGGGTTGTACCTGTAACATTCTTGTGACCAGTATATTTGTAGACTACACATTTTATAACATTGCCAATGTAGTGGGTTGTACCTGTAACATTCTTGTGACCAGTATATTTGTAGACTACACATTTTATAACATTGTCAATGTAGTGGGTTGTACCTGTAACAGTCTTGTGTCTTACGCTTTGTTTTATACACCAAATATACTCAAGATCTAGAAAAAAACGTCTCACACAAAATGGTATGAAAGCCGTAGTTAAATTTGCAGTTTGATATCACTATTTTATTTCAGTGATATTCAGTATAATTCAATTAAATATTCAGTTTATCACATCTAAAGCGGTGTGTTTAATAACACTGTTTATGATTCAACAACAAGTGACCTTGGCCCGTATCATTTATATACAAATGTATTTGAACCTGTCAAAATCAGGCTACTTCATACATTGGTGTTTTCTTTCATGAATGGTTTGTCTCCTGAATAATTATGTTAATTTTTAATCTCAATAACTTTGACATAAAAATACAAGTTTATTCACTTTAATAGAAACACCGCTTTACAAATCGTGATACATTTTTGAGTTTTGTGTATATAGAGTTTCTGTCATAATGTATGAATGTTTCGAGTATCGCCAAATCTCCATACGCTTGAACGCCTTTTTCATTTACTACATCACTGGTATGCAACGATGTCAATCGTGATGCAGTTCTAAACGACGACGCGTCATCGATTCGCAACGAAAAATGTCATCGTTTCTCTCCACTAACGAGGACATGCAGACCATTTCGCTGTATGGAAGTCTAAAATAATTAAGTTCCAGAGACGATCGGGATTTTTCTTGGCTGGGTAATTTAACTCTTGACAGTATGTAATCCCAGCTTATGTTTTCAATGTTATGTTTTCGGAAATTATACGGATAAACACAATTATTGGCACAATTGTACAACTGAGGTTTAAGAAATATTATTAAATATCATTTATTTCAGTAAATATACTGTAAACGGCCATGGAATAATGCACAACAAGAATTTTAATGAATTTTATACTCATGTTATATAAAATCATGTGCACGTGATCTATTTTCGATGTAAAATAAAGCTTTGATTTGGTGTTAAATGATGTTATCGATGCCTCAACAAATGTCACCATTACTAAACGAAATCAAATATTATGTCATCGTTTCTAAACAAAGGTGTTACAGATACTAAACGACGACCATGGGAGTTTCCTATGATGATGGAGAATCTGTTTTCGTTAATACGCTGGAACTAAGTAATATTGTGGTCGTGGAATCGACAGAGATGCAAGCCAGACCTGAGCAACACACCTTACCTATTGGAATAATTAGCTTACCAGTATGTTTATTGAGAAACACATTGTTATGATCACATTCTACCAAACACGTAAAAGAACGTGATTTAAACTTCACTTTGCCATCACATATTAAAAACTGCAGAAATGACACTTTTTCATGTTTATGATAACGTATACAATATGCCTTACTGCCCTCTCTGTGCTGTCATTCCATATGTCGCAAAAGCTGCATTTAACTCGGTGATCCTGAAACAGAAGTAAAAAAATAGCGAAACAAGTCGATGCAAGTGTATACAACAAAGTGGTCTTAAGATTGATAATATGATGCGTAACTCATTTAACTTAAATGATTTAAACAAAACAAATTTTATTTGTGTATCAATAAAGAATCGCCAATTAAAAATTAAGAGAAGTACCATTCTATAAAAACTCATATATTTTATATGTGTATAGAAATTACATTGTTTTGTGTGTAGACCACTTATGCGAAATAAGCTATACTATAAATGTATTATAATCAATATGTGTTCCGGTCAATCAATTTCCACTTAGATTCTTTTACGTGTTTGAATCACTATTTTTATAGAAATCCAGAATTGAAATCGGGGTCAGCTGGCTACGGTCACTGAGAAGTAATTCGCCTCCAATTACTTTTGAAGTGGGAAAACTGTCAGTCGCTGGCAGCGGAGCCGAGAAATGCACTGGTTGTGATAAATGGAATTGTATTTGATCCCAGGTCTGTATATGACATTTAAATTATCAAAACCATCTCGCACGATTTGTTCAGTAAGGGTGCAAGCAAACGTTAGTAGTCCGGCGGTTAACAATTTCATGGCGTTTGATGCCGAAATGATGCATGCAAGTGCAACGTATACAAATGCATCCATGGTGGTTATTGTGCACACTGGACTGGGCTGGAACAATTTCGATAACTGTGGTAAAAGGAGTATTCATGTCAGTGCGAGGTAACTCTGACTTCTTACTCTAGTTTAGGGAATAGAATTCTGATCGTAGATTGTAGACAGAAGATTTGCAGCAAATATGATAAAATAAGCAATTCGTTCTTAAAATTTATATAAAAAGAAACATATTAAATTCAAGAATATGTGTACGCTCTTACCATTTTACTAACAGAGATTCGTTATTGATCGCTTGTTAACCTGAAACGAAATTAACAATCGCTTAGAAACTATTCCATTTGCATTAATGCTTTCGTTTAGAGATCATTACATAAAATCTGATTTCGTTGAGACATCATGACACACTCTGCGAGAAACCATGACATTCGAAGAAAACTTAATCGTAAAATATACAGTTACCAGGCGTTATTTTTGTGTGAAATTAGTTGTTTTGGCATTATATGGACAATGTTATACTGAGAAAATCAAAGTTGTGATTAAAATGTATGTTTTTAAGCCATTGAACTGCAATGATAAAATACACTCCAAAGTAAACGATTCTAAACGATAATATGACAAAATACCAATTTCACTCGTACTAGTGTAGCCGAAATAAATACTGAAGGACATAGACATGCACCGTGGTTCATACCCTGGCTGAAAAACGAAGAAGAAATATTTGCTCTGTATTAAAAACAACATAAGATACATATTTACCGAGATGTGTCCTCATAACAGGAGAGAAACGATGACATTTTTCGTTGCGAATCGATGACGCGTCGTCGTTTAGAACTGCATCACGATTGACATCGTTGCATACCAGTGTACATAGGCAATTATTAAATTCAAGTGAGATAGGGATGGTACAGTTGTGTACTTCGCAAACTTTGTATTCTTTTAAAAATACAAAGTACATTGTCAGACGGCCTTGTTTTAATGGTTTCTTCGCTGTACAAACATTTAAACTAGACTTTTATGATAGTTAGTTTTGATAGTTAGTTATATCTTATTTTTTTCAAAATCCAATAAGCCTCGCGGCCCATGGGTACAACATATTTACAATAACATGTATATACAGGATAATTCAAACATATAAAGTTGCGGAGAAGATACATTTACATTAAATTAAACATGTGTGTTGACCAAAATGACAATTTTTATAGAAGCATCAACTGTTTACAAAAGTTACAATAATATATAAATAAAACAAAAAATAACCCAAGCTTGTTTCCTGTCGAAAACGAAATACAGGACATGGTTACTGATTACCATTCACCATTTATGAGTAAAATAGTTTCTTATACAAGTATAGGTAACATTTTTGGCGGTTTATGTTAAGATAAATACACTTATTGGGCCGTTAAGCTCAATTCGAGTATGACCGACTAACGCCGACTATACTGAAAAGTTCAAGTTGATAGTACGTGTATACAGAAATTAGATTATTGTGTGGCATACATAAACATAATTTGTCTCTGTATGATTCAATAATTAAATTAGAAGGTGTTTTTTACATTTTTGCAATAATTGTGTTTTTATGTCTTCTGGTTAAGTTTCAATATTATAATTGGGTAACTTCACATTGGTCGTGTCAATTTGCCGAATCCTGGTGTGCTGGCTGATCTATAATCTTATCGCCATGATCACATCGCCAAGATCACATCGCCATGATCACATCGCCATAATTACATCGCCATGATCACATCGGCATAATCACATCGACATGATCACATCGCCATGATCACATCGCCATGATCACAACGCCACAATCACATCGCCACAATCACATCGCCATAATCCCATCGCCATAATCCCATCGCCATTAATCAAATCGCCGTAATCACATCGACATGATCACATCGCCATAATCACATCGCCAAGATCACATCGCCATAATCACATCGCCATAATCACATCGCAATAATCGCATCGCCGAGCAATAACTATTCTCATTTTGTTACTGTTTCATCTATAGCAATAAGTCCAAAACAACATTCGCCAATACCCCTGATTAATGAATCATCCTCAATCTTACATAGATAGATTGATAACAAAGTTAACACAATCAATGGCGCCACATGGGACAAATAACGCTAATGAGATTATAAATTTTAATTGGTTTAACTTAATGTTCAAAGTTCGTCAAACCTCTACCTAACGATAGTATTTCTTCTTTGGATCAATCAGTGAAATATTTACTCAGAGTCAGATGTTATAAAATCAATCAAACTATATATAGCCAGATCCCCGGTCAGATACTTACAGTATAGATCACAAAAGCGCTATGTGTGCATGTGGCGCACGTAATAAATGCTTACAATTTTAGTTCTTATCAAGATTTATATTTTCTTGTTTGTTTTGATGGAAAATACAAAATTTCTATTGGAAGTGATGTATCGTGCCAGATATTTCATTCGGTAAAGACAAAGTTGAGATATGCTCGAGTATATGATAATATAACCCTACCATTCTCCTGTGCTGGTATGTTTGGAGCTGCGGCCCCGCTTGCAATGTTCGCCAATACACCCACCATAAGAAACAACGTGATCCACAACACACTCTCCATGTTATACCTTAAGGGACAGAAAAATGGTAAAATTTTACGGCACAGTTTTGTTCAATTCAGTTGTCAAAGTATCTCAAAATGTTTTGTAAATCGATTCAATATCACACTGAATCTCTCGGCTAATTTCAATACTAGTGATTATATTCCAATAAGGAGTTCCTAACAAGGTCGTTACACAAATTCATAATCACACAATCAACGACCTATTTAGGTCTTTGACACACTTTATTGACAAATTGTACCACTAATATTCCATCGTATGTTAATCCACCACTTCTATATCATATTCATAACAGAAACAGTTTTCAATAACGAGTTTCTAACAAGGTCGTTACACATAAGCAGACGAGTTTCTAACAAGGTCGTTACACATGAGCAGACGAGTTTCTAACAAGGTCGTTACACATGAGCAGACGAGTTTCTAACAAGGTCGTTACACATGAACAGACGACAAATTCATAATCACACAATCAACGACCTATTTAGGTCTTTGGCACACTTTATTGACAAATTGTACCACTAATATTCCATCGTATGCTTATCCACCACTTCTATATCATATTCATCACAGATACAGTTTTCACCAGCATACCTACACCATCTGAAGCTTTCGGAGCATTTCGGTGTAATTCCATTATGCTGAATCCAATCCGTGCATAATTCGTTATGTTAATTCCATTATCTTTCGTTGTGCGTTTCACAAAGTGATATAATGTCCGCGTTCACAGATTCAATGATACTTGTTCTAAGCGCATACATTAAGGTGAGCTAGCTATATAGATCCATTGAGAAGGGGAGCATCTTATTTACCTTGATATTGCTGCTGGGCATAGAGTTACACCAGAACCCCTTTAATCCGGAAACCCCTTAAAGGGATACCCTTTACATTTGTAACGTCAAGTTTATCAAAACACACTGACAGGGATTAACAGTATAGATATGTAGAATGACTTTCAATGATGTTCTACATTTCGGTAAATGCACACACAATTTTGTAAAGTGTTTTTAAAATCCAAAGTATTTTTGGAATGGAGAAAAATATACTAGATCATGCTATAAAGTTGTTTTTTCAAAATGATATCAATTAGATATAAAATCAAGATTTTCCGTGCACGTCTCTTGTTTCTGGTGTTATTGCTTTTTGGAATAAAAGCTTTACTTTGTGTTTTTTTATAAAAAGTTGATAGCATGAGGTGGATTTGTTCATTATCTTTGTATCCATGTGTTTCTTTTGCAAAATTAAGCATTGTGCAATTAGCCTGATTTACCGGACTACATGTACAATTTGAAAGTACCAAAAGTTCAAATAACTAATTATTTTTCAATAATTTTACAAAATTATAGCAGTATTAGTTTAAGGACTGTATAACGATAAAAACAATGTACATTTCACATTGCTATGCTGATAAGTTTCTATATTTCTATATTTCTATATTTTCTATAGCATGTATCGCCTTAATTCAGGAAACCGGACAAAAAAATTTGGCCAAAAAGGATATTTCCATTATAAATCAGCCTTTCAACATGACAAGCATTTTGTCATGATTGCAGTCTTCATTGCTATGACAACAAACTGATAGATGGCACTTGATGATAGAGGGGTTTCATGACTGTCTTTTGAAAGGTTATTTGTTTAATTTATCACCCCCTGTGGTATTTTAAATAGTGTATCTCAGGGGGTTCTCATCCAACCTATCAATTATTATAAATTATTTGAGTAATTGATTATTGCAAACATTAAACGTGTTTTTAATTTTGAAATTATGTCTTTGGTATCAACACAAGAACAGTCATCGAGATTGATTGATATACGTTATATTACATTGGTTCAACAATCAATACAAAGAATAAGTAAAACTAATGCTTCAAATACATTACAAAATGTGCTATCTTTACTATTCATGTGTAAAAGCCTATTATTCAACTGCAGTCTCTTTTTGGCTCACTACAGTTTACACAAACTTTGTTCAATGCATCATAACTCTCAATTAACACATAAGTCGTAAACTATAAATGACAACTACATCTGCCGTGGAATTTACAATCGACGTTAACATGTTTAAACGCTCAGTTACGGCTAACAGTCGCGAAAGTTTTGTATTGTATCCCTTGCCCACCATATCACATTGTCTGCACACGGGGAACCAAATTGCAGAACGTTTCGAAACATAACGTAACGTGAGCCAAACCATTTATTCATTGGCTGACCTTCTCACAAATTGTTAACAACAACTCTGAGGTAAAATAGACTCATTTCCATAAATAAATAAATACTAACCTACAGATTCACGGTTTATGTTTGATATATTACTCCTTCCAAGGTATAGCACGCGCGACGTTTTGTTAAAGGTAAATGAGAAGTTGTATTTATGTGGTCACGGTTTGAAGTTATGAAGATACGTTAGGTATGGAACGTCACAACTGCAATAACAATCCAATAACAATGAAGATACGTTAGGAATGGAACGTCAAAACTGCAATAACTAAACCAATGACAATGAAGATACGTTAGGTATGGAACGTCCCAACTGCAAAAACTGCAAACCTACCAACAGTGTCCACCATCTGTGTCTACATCTACTCCCAAACATTGCAAACCTACCAACAGTGTCCAGCATCAGTGTTTACACCTACTCCCAAACATTGCAAACCTACCAACAGTGTCCAACATCAGTGTCTGCACCTACTCCCAAACAGTGCAAACCTACCAACAGTGTCCAACATCAATGTCTACACCGACTCCCAAACATTGAAAACCTACCAACAGTCTCCAACATCAGTGCCTGCACCTACTCCCAAACAGTGCAACTTGTTGCAAGAGTCAGTCATATCATTTACAAGTCTAGAGTTCTACTCTGCTGTGTATTGATTTCAATTCTTTCAATTTCAATTTACGTGCATCTAAATATCTTTGTTATTGATGCAATCGCTTGAAAGTCTAAATGAAATATGTTTTTATGTATAGCAATCACGACTGTGCCAGGAAAATATGGTGTAGATATATGAGTACAATTTTAATATTGTCTAATAAAACACATAAGAGTGTATTGGCAGGTTAGGCAACAACAGCAACGTTATATTTGAGTGCTGCGATGGAATGTCCTACCTCTTCTGTTAGTGACGTCATTTAAAAAACACACAAGATGTGGTGTCACTATGTGCAAGCATGGCACATCATTTACTCCATATGGTCACTTTCTTCTCATATTGTTTTGAGGAGCAAATATTGCTTACTGTCAGTACATGGTGACATCACATGTGACGTTTTCTGGAAATGACGTCACATATAAAAGAGGTTGGAAATCGTACAGAGGTACTCAAATGCTTTCCTCACAATAACCTAATACATTGTAATCTCTTTAGAACTACACACTCAGGGAAATGTACATGTTAAAAGTCGTTAAGAGTTTGTTGCTCTAAGGAGGTTTACTAGAAAGTAAATTCTTACAACAGGAACAAAGATGATACAGTCATTGAAGAGAGTTTGTTGCCTGAGAATGGGCGACTTGACAGGCTGCATGTTTGTATTTGTATATCCAATGTCAAAAACAAAAACACGATTATTCATCTTTTATTAATATACAAATACATGTAAATATACTTGAAAATATAAAAACTACACTGTTCAGTATATTAATACGACTGTTACTAACAGTATAGACGAGTGTTTTATCATAAGTATTATAAGTAAAATAACTCATTATATAAAATATAGATGTCTACAAATAGTTTTTGTTAATGAAATGAGTAAAATAATTGTTACAAAATACAGGTGGCTATTTTTAGCAATATATTCTACTAGCATCTTACAGAATGTGTGTCTGTAGTTCTGCCCCACAAAGCTATATAATCATCTCATATATTACTGGTGAGTATTCAAAACAATTGTTCCATTCCCAATTGTAAATACTCATCTCACACACTATTGGTCAATATTCAAAACAACTGTTCCATTTCCAAAGGTAAATAATCATCTCCCACACTATTGGTCAATATTCAAAACAACTGTTCCATTTCCAAAGGTAAATTATCATCTCATATACTACTGGTCAGTATTCAAAACAATTTTTCCATTCCCAAAGGTAAATAATCATCTCATATACTACTGGTCAGTATTCAAAACATTTTTTTCATTCCCAAAGGTAAATAATCATCTCATATACTACTCAAAGCTAAAGAAACGTACATCCATGTTATATTAATACATTTGAAATTTTTGTCTACAAATCAAAAATGATATCGATTTTCCATATAACCAAATTATGCATCGAGATTTAAATTCTTCTCTTAATAGATATATACATGTCCAAAGAGAACATCCGTCATTTTGTTGTTGAAGAATCGTCGCTTTATTATGACAAAGTGGTCAAAACGATGAACGTATATTCGGCAGCTTTTCATAGACGTTTTCGATACTTCATTTTATTTGAATCATGAATTCTAAAGCTTCCTGCTATTAAAATCAACAGAAAATATATCCTGTATTTTTTTTAGAAACAATGTAAAATCCTACTGGTGGGTTAGTACTTTTAACCCTAGTGTATTAGATAATATTGTCAGGTGTATTGCTTTCATCAAAAGATAGAGGTAATTGCTTTAGCAAGATATGAAATCAAAAGTAAATAAAACATGGGAAGAATGTGAAGGTCACCAGCAGACCCCACACAGGCATCTTGATCTGGACGTCTGCAATCACCAAAATATGGTCCAACACACATTGCATAGGCCATCACGTGAGCAATATAGTTTTGTTCCTGTACACCGTAGAACAAATGGGACATAGGTCCGTTAGCATAGATTGCAACATCTTCACCACCATGGGTCTCCCAAGGCAGCGGCACGCCGGATGGGAACTGGTAGTTGTTGTCATCTTGAACAAATAAGAGTGTAACGTTGTTAAAGTATAATGGTACTACGTAGAGTTCAAGCATCATGCAGAGAATACTCTAAATCATCTTCCTAATTGTCAACTTAAGTAAATAGTATACAGTTATTTCATGGTTATTTGGGTAACAGTTAAAACTGTTGTCCCGAGGTGGAGGGGATGACATCTGAACTGTTGCCCGAGGTGTCATCCCCGACACCAAGTGACAACAGTATTGACTGTTACCAAAATAACCATGAAATAATTGTTTTATTACCTGATCAAAAGTTCATCTAAACACAAAAGGAAAAACTGTTTTATTACCTGATAATTTTTTATCTAAAAATAACATTTGGAAATTACAATGACTTCATGGCGCCAGAGGGAAACAGTTCATACTGTTAACCGGGGAATAGTTCAATCCAAGACAAATTGATAGCTTTCATGTAAAACAGCAAAAAATAACATTTGGAAATTACAATGACTTCATAGTGCCATAGGGAAACAGTTCATACTGTTGACCGGGGAATAGTTCAATCCAAGACAAATTGATAGCTTTCATGTAAAACAGCAAAAAATAACATCTGGAAATTACAATGACTTCATAGCGCCATAGGGAAACAGTTCATACTGTTGACCGGGGAATAGTTCAATCCAAGACAAATTGATAGCTTTCTTACAATGACTTCATAGCGCCATAGGGAAACAGTTCATACTGTTGACCGGGGAATATTTCAATCCAAGACAAATTGATAGCTTTCATGTAAAACAGCAAACAATAACAGATTTGTATTTATATAAGGAATCAGGTAATAATGTAAACTAATTTTTAGCGTTTCGGTTAATAACTAATTGACCTTTCTGCAAATATTGATTGACAGCTCGCGTTAGCCAATCGCGTTGCAGTATTTGCGCACACCTCCGGCATTGTTTTATCGACGCCATTTTGTTAGACAAGCGGTACAGTTGTCAACAAGAGTGGTAGTTTCTGGGAAAGCAAATTACAGGGTGTTTATTATTGACAATGGTGAAAAGGTGTAGTGACAATAGATGTCCAGACTGACAGGTGGCGTGAAATTCTTACCTTTTCCAAAACCTAAGACAAATTTGGAAAAAATGCATGCGGTGGATTAAGTTGTGCGGCAGACCGCATCACGAATTAAATCCGTCTAAAATTAACGCAAACAGATATGCCCATTGATAAAAAGATGACTTTTTGTTTGGTATTTGGTATTTTTACCTTTAAATATCAATTTGACTGGGAGGGGACAAACATTACAAGTTAATGAAAAGTATGTACCCTAAAACATGAAGAAACACAAATTTACAACTTAAAATGTTTTTATTTCACATAATCACATATATGTGAAAATATATCAAACCAACTACATTATATCTGTATATTGAGGGAACATAATATTATTTTTCTAAACAAAAATAATTGACTTATGTCAGCAAGTAAGCAAGTATTTGGACTTGTGTTTGCTTAGGACGGACATTACTTTATAAATTTGTCATAATTTAAGGCTGAGTTTGTATAACTAAAATTACCAGAATCATTATAAAATCAATAATTATTGCGATTAAAAACATGAAACTGAAACATGTATTATTATAAACATATATACATGGAGAAAAATATCTTAATTTTGGTTATAATTGATCTTGGAGAAAACTCTAAATACATGTGATATACCAGTATTGGTTACTCACTGTCAAGTATTTCTTTCGAACGTAATTTACATGTATTTCAATTGCATTGGGGGTTTACAATTTATGTACGTATAGAAATTAGTAATATATCTGGTTTAAAATCCTAAATATCACACCTACGAGTATGTCGATTTTGTTAAATAAACAAACCTATTTTCTAACATTCAACACAAGCCTGATCATTTATTTTTTATAAATAGTCATTTAGTTAAAGGCTATAAAAATAATTTACATGTATGTGTGTGTATACATTTCTCAACGTTGCTGTATATATGTGTCGGATGGTGACAGCAAAAACTGATTGGATGCATATTGGACTCCCACTGGGCCAGACTGTGAAATGCTGATTACGGGGCTGGATAAGATTTACATCTAGATAGTGCACACATGCGACATTATTGTTTATTGCATAACATTATATAATTTGTCCAACCTATGTACATGCCTTGTGGCCGCCCTCTGTTTCTATTTTATCATAGTATCTTTACAGTATGATTTCTGGAATTTGTAGAAATATATGTTGCAGGATTTGAAGATTTGAGAAATAATCCTGATATTCTAATGTCCATCTCCACGCAAAATAAAGGTGGTTTATGTACACAAACATAACTATACTTAAACTTGATGACTAAAATGACTTTCATTCACACTAAATAACATTATACATAAGGGGACGGACGTACATTACAGATAACGTTTCATGTTTTTTTGGTAAATACTTCCCCTGTAATCCCGCAATAAACTGCAAACATGGACTTACATGGAATAATAATGATCACGTGTAAATGTATTGCATAATAATCGGTTCGAAATTGATCTGATATAAAGGACATTCTAATATAAAATTCGTCTTCTAAAACATTACATAGTTGACATTTTCTTTCTGATCGTGGTATAGCATTTAAGGTTTATTCCATCTTCCCGTTTCAATTTCCAGTCTATGGCTTGAAACTCTTAATCTAGTCAAAGCAAATCTATATTAGATGTAATATTTATTTTGTCAAGATATGATTTAAAGTCGAAATATCATATAATGAGGAAAAATCCGATGGAATACTATCTACATCAGCCCGTTATAGTTCTTTGTTCGACGCCATATTGGACATGGCTTGTCTAACGTGGTTACAGCGAGAACCTGTTACTAAGGGGGGCGTGGCTACGAAGCGTCTGCAGAAAGGTCAATTCTACACATTTGTAATTTATACATCCACATGTCGCCTGATTGACCAGCTTAGCTTACTATGGATATAATAATACAAGATTATGAAACTTGAATATTATTTAGAAATCATCGAAACTTACGCATGTCTACGTTATAAAGGTTTTCACGAGGTTCCTTGTAATTCGGGCCGTTTCCATAAAACAACACACTGTATGGTTTGTCATCCTCCGGTACTTCAGTGGGATCAATTGGTTCTACAACACCTACAGATAAACAGTAATTAATATAAAGTAATTCTGCAGTTATTAGACCAGTGGTTCCGAAAAAAAGTCGGTCGTAATTTTGACGGAGTCTGATTATCGACATAAAATATGAAAATTATTGTCCATGAAAACACGACATTTTTGACGATGTGGTTTTATATCCGATATGGTCGTAAAATGATGTTTTAGGGTAATGTAGAAATATTCTTGATGTTTCCCCGAATATAATTTAAGTCAGACACTCAGTGCCTACAATGTGTGCAGCGCGGTACGTTTTATTTATAGAAATTTTGCCTTTGTTATATCAAACCGACATTACCAAACATATATAATCCTCTGTTATATCAAACCTACCTTACCAAAAATATGCATTCCTCTGTTATATCAAACCGACCTTACCAAAATTATCTGTTCCCCCGTTATATCAAACCGACCTTACCAAAACTATCTGTTTCCCCCGTTTTATCAAACCGACCTTACCACAAATATTTGTTCCTCTGATATATCAAACTGACCTTACCAAATATATCTGTTCCCCCGTTATATCAAACCGACCTTACCAAAAATATATAATCCTCTGTTATATCGAACATACATTACCAAACATATCTAGTCCTCTGTTATATCAAACCGACCTTACCAAACATATCTAGTCCTCTGTTATATCAAACCGACCTTACCAAACATATCTAATCCTCTGTTATATACAACCGACCTTACCAAACATATCTAATCATCTGTTATATCAAACCGACCTTACAAAACATATCTAATCATCAGTTATATCAAACGGACCTTACCAAACATATCTAATCCTCTGTTATATCAAACGGACCTTACAAAACATATCTAATCATCTGTTATATCAAACCCGCCTTACCAAAACTATATCTTATCCCCTGTAATATGAAACCGTCCTTACCAAAAATATCTGTTCCTCTGTAGGCATATCCAGCAATATCAAATACATGGGAATGATCAGCAGTGACAATAATCAAGGTATCATCAAAGTTGGTCATACTCATAGCTTCCTTCAGTGCATCTTCCATGGCTAATGTTTCATGTAATGCTTTCTTTGCTAAACTGTCATGGTGACCATGATCTATTCTTGCACCTTGAAAGATAAATAAATTAATAATATGACAAAATTAACAAACAAAATCCAGTACAAATGGCCCAGATATATTTAATCGAAATATCATAGATACCATAGCAATATGTCAAAGCAAAACTGGTGTTTACGCATCCTGAACATATAGAATTATTGCTCTTTCAACCATCGATACGCCTTGCCCAAATTTCGCTTTTACCCATTGATACGCCTTGTTCAAATTTCGCTTTTACCCATCGATACGCCTTGTCCAAATGTCGCTTTTACCCATCGATACGCCTTGCCCAAATTTCGCTTTTACCCATAGATACGCCTTGTCCAAATGTCGCTTTTACCCATAGATACGCCTTGTCCAAATTTCGCTTTTACCCATAGATACGCCTTGTCCAAATTTCGCTTTTACCCATCGATACGCCTTGCCCAAATTTCGCTTTAACCCATAGATACGCCTTGTCCAAATGTCGCTTTTACCCATCGATACGCCTTGCCCAAATTTCGCTTTTACCCATAGATACGCCTTGTCCAAATGTCGCTTTTACCCATAGATACGCCTTGTCCAAATGTCGCTTTTACCCATCGATACGCCTTGTCCAAATGTCGCTTTTACCCATTGATACGCCTTGCCCAAATTTCGCTTTTACCCATTGATACGCCTTGTCCAAATTTCGCTTTTACCCATCGATACGCCTTGTCCAAATGTCGCTTTTACCCATCGATACGCCTTGCCCAAATTTCGCTTTTACCCATCGATACGCCTTGTCCAAATGTCGCTTTTACCCATCGATACGCCTTGTCCAAATTTCGATATCTCGACAACCACTAAGATTCGCAAAGCCTTCACTTTAATCACGCACGTTGCCTTATAGATGTGAGTTAAATAATCCGCTAAACATATCAGATTCTAAAAATCATTTAAATTTGATAATTTCTACTTATGATCAGTTATATCTTCGTATGTGATATTATAGCACAGTCGGTTTGCAAAACACGTCTTCATTGAAATATAACCTTATTAAAAACGGACTATAACTGTTTTATAAAAAGTCAAATTCTATGACAAAATGACATACATACCTTCAACGAGAAGGAAAAATCCAATATCGTCCTTTAGAAGAACATGTAAAGCCTTTCTTGTCATCTCAGCTAAAGATGGTTCCCCAGCACCAGATGTGTCCCGGTCCAATTCGTATTGCATATGGTTGGGCTCAAACAATCCTGGAACAAGTAGAAAATGCTTAGGTTATACATGAAATAAATAAAAAATAGTAATTTAAAGTTTACTTCATGGTCACTTCGAAATAAAGACCACATCAGTGATAATACATTTAATTTCATGTACACGTACACATTTGTAGTTCTACCATATATTATCTCGATAATAAGACCACGTCATCAATCAGACAAACTCTCGTTATAATCATTAAATATACTATTAATATCATGAGTTCGACAGTTTTGAGTTTTTATTGCAAGAAAAAATAACTCAGCGATATCGACTCGAGTAATACGCAATTAACCTGGTGATCTTTTCAACTGTAGAAAACATTATACTTTGACGATAAATTCTGTGGCAGTTAAGTTGAAGAAAATAATACACGTCTTTATCAAGTCATTGTATATACTATATCATAACAAAGGCCAGCTTGTTAGTCCGAATATTTTTCTTATAGATCATCATGTCATGTATTGCAGCTCTTGAATTGTGTGAACGAAAACCACCTTGGTGCCTCTTGTGTGAAAGTATGAATGGTTAGATTTAAAAAAGCCTGCTTCATGGACAACATTTGATTGGTCTCAATGTAAGTCAAAATAAGTGTTATACTGCTACGCCGAATAAACTGATTCTATACCAAGTAAATAATCAGTATGTGAAGGATCCACAGCTTCAAATTGTTGCTTGTTCCACACATAATTGGACTTCAGTCCTCGATTCTTCTTATCATTCTTCCAGTCCTGAAGAAACGTTGAGGAAACATTTAATATAAAATCATATTTTCAATGATACAACATATTAAGTTGGCTTTGGTGAAATACAATATAAATTAATCTACCCGTACAAGTACGATGCTAACAGAAAATCTGTTCATTCTCTGTGTTCCTTAATGGTGTTCATATTTTAGTTTATGGCGACTCTAGTACTTTTCTAAATAATAGTACTAAAATGAGTACACTTCTTCAAAGCCTGTATACTAAATAGTAAAGCCAATCTGAAGCCAAGTATCGAAATAAATTAACTTAACGTGTTGTTTGTAACTACCTCTATCAGATTTCTGCCGTCCAGTCGATGGTTCTTATCAATGTCATTAGTTTCTGGGTCCACTGTATCATTGGGTAAGAAATAACGTCTTCCACCTCCCAGAATTACCTGCAACAAACAATGAACAGTTTAGTGTTGTTTGTATGGACGTTTTTGTTTTGTTTATTAACTCGAAATTGAATGACAATTCAACTATTCAGTCACCGCCTACTTTAAATAGTTGTTATAAATACATTATTATCATACCAAAATGTGCATATATATTAACATCTGGCTATTAATTAAAAAGGTAAGCGCGAAATCCCCAGCATTCAGAAATCCTTTAAATTGTCCGAATTTCGTGTTATGGGTAATCTGCATTATTTCAATATCCCCTTAAACCGGAAGAAATGATAGTGAATGTACATGTATGTATCAGCTTTACATCAAGAGAAGAACATTCGAATAACGATGTACAAACTGGCTTGTCTTTCGCTTTCAGATATGTATGCGCAACTGACCCGTTTTGATGTTGAGGTCAGTGCTAGCTCTTGGTTCGTTACTAGAATACATTGAAATAAATTTAAACAAGAAATGGGCAATGCCCACAAACCAGGTTTTAAACCTAATTATTTGTAACCAAGGCTCTATTTGTATAATGAATACATGATGATCATCAATGCTGCAAAGGTGCCAGAGGTGATACATGCATACAAACACTCACACTTTGATGTCAATACACCCACGAATAGCGAAGATATTAAGTGGAAACTGATTCTTAAATTTTAAGTGACCCTGACCTTGGACGGAACGAACCCAAAAGCAATCCCAAGCGAGATCTTCACATGATCTTACTATACACCAAGTCTGATGTCAATATGACCAACAAATCTAAAGTTATTAGCCGGAGAGCAAATTGCAATTTTTAGTAAAGGTGACCTTGACCTTTGACGAAACGATTCCAAAAGCAATCCCAAGCGAGCTCTCCACATGTTCTTACTATACACCAAGTTTGATGTCAATATGACCAACAAATCTAAAGTTATTAGCCGGAAACCAAATTGCTACTTTAAGTAACGGTGACCTTGACCTTTGGCGGAACGAGTCCAACCCCAAGCAAGCTCTCCACATTTTCTCACTATACACCAAGTTTGATGTCAATATGATCAACAAAACAAAAGTTATTGGCCGGAAACCAAATTTCTATTTTTAGTAATGGTGACCTTGACCTTTGATGGACCGAACCCAAAAGTAATCCCAAGCGAGCTCTCCACATGTTCTTACTGTACACCAAGTTTGATGGCAATATGTTCAACGAAACTCAAGTTATTCGCCGGAAACCAAACTGCTATTTTTAGTAATGGTGACATTGACCTTCGTCAGAACGGGTCCAAAAGCAATTCCAATTGAGCTCTCCACATGTTCTTACTATACACCAAGTTTGAAGTCAATATGATCAATGTAACTCAAGTTATTCGCCGGAAACCAAATTTCTATTTTTCGTAACGGTGACCTTGACCTTTGTCAGACCAAACCCAAAAGCAATCCCAAGCGAGCTCTCCACATGTTTTTACTATACACCAAGTTTGATGTCAATATGATCAATGTAACTCAAGTTATTCGCCGGAAACCAAATTTCTATTTTTAGTAACGGTGACCTTGACCTTTGTCAGACAGAACCCAAAAGCAATCCCAAGCGAGCTTTCCATATGTTCTTACTGTACACCAAGTTTGGTTACAATATGATCAACAGAACTCAAGTTATTCACCGGAAACCACCCAGTTTGACGCCCGCCCAGCCGCCCGCCCGCCCAGCCGCCCGCCCGCCCAACGACATACACCATTCTAATAACCTGTTTTTTTTCAAAAACCTGGTTAAAAACTACTTTAAAATAACGGGAAAGGAACTGCCTCTATATTCGGTGCTAACCCTATTCGAATGTTTACATTATATTCCCCATAAACTTTGCCTATCAAAATGGCCGACAATATAGAACAAGGGAGGTAAATTTTGATGGCAATGATGTTGATATGGATAATGATAGCATTTCGCTCATTGATGGCAATGATGTTGATCATCTAATAAGGAGTAGTTATACTGAACAGTTTCCACTAGTTCATAGTGACGTGTACATGTATCCCAGATAATGCTTCCTGGGACAGTAACTCGGAGCATATGGTCTCATAATTATCTCTATCGCAAATAAACAAGGTACCCGCCACTTACATATATGTCTGAAACAGGACAAACTGCCCACTCATTATATTCGATGGTCTCTTTTAAGACGAAATAGAATAATTCTTACATTTATATCATTATTGTCATCAACAAGTTGTTGGGCAATATCTCTGCAGTTTCCTTCAATGTCCTTTGTATTTATATCTCCCTCCCAGTAACGATCAGCTGAGTGTGCGTACGCTGCCGCCGGTGTGGCGTGTGTGATCCGGGCTGTTGTCACAATACCTGTTTTCTTCCCTGAAATCGAAGATAAGAAGGCGTAGTGATCGAGTGATACCCTTCCTTTTTTACTAAAAAGTGATTTTTTTCGGGGCTTATTTACAAAAAATGTGGGTTTTAAGCGATTCTTTTTGGAAAGAGCTGAGTTTAAAGTTGGTTAATAACTCGCGTTTATGGAAACTCGCTTTTGCTCACTTGTAGCCATTAAAACAACAACTTCTGGAGTAGTCTGTTAACAAACCCACATTAACTCAGAAAAAAGGTTTAAACCCGGGTTTTGCTCACTTATTTTGGGAAAGTTATTTAGAGTTCGAGTGTAAGCTGTAAGAACGTTTTTCAAAATGTAAATAAATAGATTTAAACTAAATTGAAAATATTGTTGAGTTAAATATCAAAGAATAATAAACTGGTCCATGCTAACACGGTCTTATTAATTAGATTGGATTTTGGATTGGTCGTTAAGTAAGGTTTATTTTATCATGAAGTTCGATATAGCAACATGATAAATGCGGCAATACAATGCTCCTACAACAAGGGAACTACCAGTATAAATACCGATGGCATTGAACCAATCTGATAGATTGTTAACCTCGCACTTAAGCATCGTATTAACATGCGTCTAATGTTTACAATAACAGACTATTGAATGAGCTGAATCGTAAGTTGATCTTCTTGTCTGAGTTGTTGAACATACCTGCTGTCTTAACCCAGTCTAGAATTGTATCAACTTGAGTGCCATCTTGGCTAGCACAGTCCCCACTTGTTGCTCGACTGTCTAGGCCTATAAGGAAGTAGTTGGTTTTCACACCACTTAGTATTGCAGTGGCTGTACCGGCAGAATCTGGGGTCTGTCTGTCAACATTGTATGTCTGTAAAATGTATGGCAAACTGACATTGAGATAAACAATAAACCTTTTATATACGGAACACTCGTGGGACCTTGGACAATGTTCTTCAGTAGTTTGCTATGTTCATGAAATATGTTCCATATATCAAAGTGTTCTTTATACCAATGTTTTATACTCCACAAATTGACGGCAATAAATTTTGTTGCCATTCCTAGTATTCTTAAAAATCGTTGTCATAGAAACAAGGTAATGCATAGACAGCAGTGGCTCTGAAGAAAGTAACGCGTAGCTATAAGCTTGACTGATAATAGAGTTGACATGGAAGTAAAAAACTTATTTATAATAAATGTTCAATGAAAATACCGTCTTGCTAATGAAGTTGTTTCACTTATGTGATCTTTATATGAGGTTATTCAGTAAGTTAAATAGTGACCGTGTGAATATTGTTTTAGACTCAATGTAAAAATACTAGTGAATTCCTTTTTTTAAGAAAACCAACTTAACTTTGACATTGCCACGTGTGGGAAATCTTCGAAAGCTAGAACCGTCTCCTCACCGGGTTGGTTGTTTAACTGCCCGCGTAGAATTCTAGAAGCTGTCACAGTTGTAGGACCCATCCCATCACCAATAAATAAAATCACATTCTTGGCGTATCCAGTGTTCTCTTTTATCCCAAACCGCTTTAGAATACTTTTCTTGGCTTTGGCATTCCAATACGATGGGTCTGAAAATACATTCAATCATCTAGTTAACATTAGTGTTTGTTTGTTATCTCCCTACCAGTCAAACATGGTCAGGGCTCCAGAAATGTTTTTCAAGGACACTTGTCCCGGACTAATGGAAATGTAAAATATGCCTTGTCCGACATAGGAAGCTAGTTATCCGAGAATATCGGTCAAAATATTAACACATAAACATACACAATGATAGCTCCACAATCTATAATTATTCCTCACATGTATTTGTTTATGGGATTCTAAGGTTTGACTTACAACTGAACAATTGCTGATGTTGGTTAGCTTTAAAAACAGACTTGTCCGGGACTAACTTCAACTCAACTGTTGGTAGCCCGATTCAGCATTAGACAAGTCCGGGACGTCGGGCTAGTGTATTTATAGAGCCCTGCAAAGGTACCATTCAAAAGTTACGTTTGCTTATAGCAGATACGGTTTTAGTATTAGTCAAAGGAAACTTAGAGAAATAATGACCGGTACAAAAAGATATTGGTCTAAAAATTGTAATCTGTTTTCTAGAAATAATTAAACAGTAAACATATTGTGAGCCATTACTTTACAACTCTGCTGGCATATACATTTGTGTAAAAAAATAACAACACTTTCACTCATTATAAGTAAGAAACAATGAAAACAAAAGGATACACAACTACTAAAATGTAATAGAATTATTAATAACATTAGATAACATAAGTATTAGAAATGCACATTGAGAAGTTTAACATAAGTGTATTATATTATGATGTACAAGAACGACTCTCTATTATTGTAATGTTTTTAATATTTACAATGAATGCATAATCCTTCGATGATAGTTATGGTCGTGTTTTTTTGGTCTATCAATCTGTTTTCATGTAACTACCTAAATTAATAGTTTATGTTCTGCAATTTAGAAGCAGAACATAGACAAAATCTGGTAGATAACATAAAAGATATAAAAAAAACGAAATAACAGAATACTGTTAAAATGATTGTCAGGGCAGTGATCTCAACATTGTAAAGGGAGACCACTGCGTTGAGATTAAGTGAAAATAAATGCTAAATTATCCATCTTTTTAACTTCTTTATTATATCAACGAATACGTTATACTGTCTGGTGGGAAATTTTACGACAATTTTTGCATGTTCACTTTTTGCATAAAATGTCTTTTGAATGTAGATCATTTCACTATGTACATGTATTTATGAACATATATGACTAGTTAATTTGTGTAAATATGTATTGCAATTAAAGCGGGTGTAATAAGAAAAAGCGATATATGTAGATACATATGTATAACAAAACGGTCTTTATTTGTAGAAATCATTGTTAAAATGAAAAAAAAATGAAACAATTAGCACTTTTTATTATTCCATTGAATTATAGCAAAACTGTACGGTATTTGGGTAGCTTCGAACCTACACGATCTTGCGTGGGAGTCAGAGGCACTGCGCAACCGTGTCATCGCTTGATCGTGTTTGTTTTTTTTGTAAGTATAAATTTCTTTTTCGATAGAACTCATTGTTGAAATAACAAAAAAACACCCAACACACTAATGACCCAATATTAATGAGTGTCTGGTCAATACTAACCCAGTATAGTTAATATTTCACTGTATGTATTTCGAAACATAAGACAATATAAGAAGTGACGAGACAGAAATGTATTAGTGTGTACAGTAACTACAGTTGTCAGATCTAGTTCATGGGTGATGAAAGATTAAACAAGCCATTAATTCATCACGACCTTAAAGATATATTAAGCTCATTTTTGGTTCATTTGTTTACCTAAACAAACATACAAAATCTACTTTATCTAGTTAAAACTTCAATAAATGAGCATTATCACAGAATACATTTATAATATATGTCTCTGTATTTGTCGAAAAAAGACGTTTGTGATATAATAAAAATTAAAAAAACTTTTTATAACAAGCGGGTGTTTTTTTACTAGTTTTGTCTGTTACCAATATAATTAAACAAGATTGTTTTAAACGGTTATACATGGCAATGGTTCTTATTAACGACTATGTAACAACAATACTGGATGCAGCCCATTAAAAAAAATTAAGTTCAGATGAGCGAGATTCATCTTTAAGTTAGTTTTGGCAAGTAAATACGTACATGACATGCTTGTATATATTCATAAAATCGCTTTAAAATATTAATCTTAACTTAACATAAATCGAGTGTTTAATATCAACTTACGCGGCTGATTGTATGCATAAAGTCTTATTCAAAGGACAAACAAGGGCAAAAATAACTCATTTAAATTTAAAACGGAAGATCCGAGGTGTAGAATGAAAAGCAAACAAACGTGTTTTTTTAAACCAGCGCATTCAGAGTTCCGTTTGCATGATTGCGTTTAATCGCAATTTAGTATATACCATATTCGTTAAACGATTTTAGGTTTGCATTTGATAGGCTCCAAGTTACTGAAATTTACATGGTTCTAAATACTACTGATGACTATGGAACACCGCCGGGGACTATTTTAAACACGTCTACGGTTGAATCTCTCTGGTATAGCGAGTTAACACATACCCTTCTACGGATTGAATCTCTCTGGTAGCGAGTTTACACATACCCTTCTACGGGTTGAATCTCTCTGGTAGCGAGTTTACACATACCCTTCTACGGGTTGAATCTCTCTGGTAGCGAGTTTACACATACCCTTCTACGGGTTGAATCTCTCTGGTAGCGAGTTTACACATATCCTTCTACGGGTGGAATCTCTCTGGTAGCGAGTTTTCACATACCCTTCTACGGGTTGAATCTCTCTGGTAGCGAGTTTACACATACCCTTCTACGGGTTGAATCTCTCTGGTAGCGAGTTTACGCATACCCTTCTACGGGTTGAATCTCTCTGGTAGCGAGTTTACGCATACCCTTCTACGGGTTGAATCTCTCTGGTAGCGAGTTTACACATACCCTTCTACGGGTTGAATCTCTCTGGTAGCGAGTTTACACATACCCCTCTACAGGTTGAATCTCTCTGGTAGCGAGTTTACACATACCCTTCCACAGATTGAATTTCCCTGGTAGCGAGAGTTTACACATACCCTTCTACAGGTTTAAGCTCTATGGAAGAGAGTTTACACATACCCTTCTACAGGTTGAAGCTTTCTGGAAGAGAGTTTACACATACCCTTCTACAGATTGAAGCTCTCTGGAAGAGAGTTTACACATACCCTTCTACAGGTTGAAGCTCTCTGGTAGAGAGTTTACACATACCCTTCTACAGATTGAAGCTCTCTGGAAGAGAGTTTACACATACCCTTCTACAGGTTGAAGCTCTCTGGTACAGAGTTTACACATACCCTTCCACAGATTGAATTTCCCTGGTAGCGAGAGTTTACACATACCCTTCTACAGGTTGAAGCTCCTTGGAAGAGAGTTTACACATACCCTTCTACAGGTTGAAGCTTTCTGGAAGAGAGTTTACACATACCCTTTTACAGGTTGAAGCTCTCTGGTAGAGAGTTTACACATACCCTTATACAGATTGAAGCTCTCTGGTAGAGAGTTTACACATACCCTACTACAGGTTGAAGCTCTCTGGTAGAGAGTTTACACATACCCTTCTACAGGTTGAAGCTCTCTGGTAGAGAGTTTACACATATCCTTCTACAGGTTGAAGCATCAATACAGTATCCTTTTCTAAGATATATTCAAGTCAAACCATAGTATAGCTTCTTTTAAACTTATGAAATTTTATTATTTTTCTGTGTTTTAGTTGTTTATTGAAATAGGTTGATTTCGATTACATTTATGATGTACAGATGTTTAGTATAGATTTATTGACCTGTCAAAATTTGCATATCTTCATGGTCAATGCACGCTATAAATCAGTAACCGGCAATTTTCTAAAACGACTTATTGATCATTAGCATTGACCATGAAGATATACAAATTTTGACAGGACAATAAGTCTATACAATAATTCAATGGAAAGTTGTCAAAATCGCAACTTCGTTACAGATCACTTGTTTTCATAATGTAGATTTTTAAAGTAAAAAATGACCGGTTAGCTCTTGTGACCAGTATATGTGTAGAGTACACATTTTATAACATTGTCAATGTTGCGGGTTTTACCTGTAACAGTATTGTGTCTTACGCTTCGTTTTATACTCAATGTCTGAAAAAACGCCTCACACAAAATTGTATGAAAGCGGTAGATAAACTTGCAGTTTGATATCACAATTTTATTTCAGTGATATTCAGTACAATTCAATAAAATATTCAGATTATTACATCTAAAGTTGTGTGTATACGCTTAGAACACCAGTAACCTTGGCCCGTGGAAAGACCACTAACTAGTATTTTGCGTCTCATTAATATACAAATGTCTTTGAACTTGTCAAAGTCAGATTTCTCGATCCATTGATATTTTCTTTCATGAGTAGTGTGTCCGCTTAATATATTAATTTTCAAGTTCAATGCTCAGTTTATTCAACTTTGACATAAAAGTACAAGTTTATTCACTTTAATAGAAACACCGCTTTACAAATCGTGATACATTTTTTAGTTTTGCGTCAATAGAGTTTCTGTCATAATGTATGAATATTTCGAGTATCGCCAACTCTCCATACGCTTGAACGCCTTTTTCATTAACTACATAAGCAATTAATAAATTCAACTGAGATGGGTGTGGTGCAGTTTTGTACTTCGCAAACTTTGTATTCTTTTAAAAATACAAAGTACATTGTCAGTCGGCCTTGTTTTAATGGTTTCTTCGCTGTACAAACATTTAAACTAGGGTGTTCCGAATATTTACTATGGTTCAACCACCGATTTAGTATGGTGGAATAAAATCGTTTCTTATACACGTATAGGTTACAGTTTTTGCGGATTTTGTTACTGTATGAGCTATAGCAATAAGTCCAAAACAACATGCGCTAATACCGCTGATAAATGAATCATCCTCAATCTGACATAGATAGATTGATAACAAAGTTAACGCTTATGTAATTTTTTTTTATTTAAAAGAAATTTTACGAAAGTTCTGGATAAGTTTAATATTGGTTTATCTAAATGTTCAAAGTTCGGCAAACCTTCATCAAACAATATTATTTCTTCTTTGAATCAATAAGTGAAATATATACTCAGAGTCGGATGTTATGAAATCAATCAAACTATATATATCAGATCCCCGGTCAGATACTTACACTATAGATCACAAAGGCGTTATTTGTACATGTATCGCACGTATAAAATGCTTACAATTTGAGTTGTTATCAAGATTTTTATTTTTCTTGTTTGTTTTAATTAAAAATCCAAAATTTCTGTTGGAAGGGATTTATCGTGCCAGATATTTCATTCGGTAAAGAAAAAGTTGAGATATGCTCGTGTTTATGATTATATAAGCATACCATTCTCCTGTGCTGGTATGTTTGGTGCTGCAGCGCCGCTTGAAATGTTCGCTAATACACCCACCGTAAGAAACAACGTGATCCACACTACACTCTCCATGCTGTACCTGATGTAACAGAAAGATGGAGAGTTTTATCAATCTGTCAGTGTAAACAAAATATTAAAAAGCCATGTACATCTATTTTTCATGTTTCCTTGTGCTTTTTGAGTGACTATATCATCGTATGTTACATATTCTACTCGTATTCACTAGGACGACCCGATACATGCATCCCTTCGCTTACATACCTGTACATACGTCATCAATCACTTTAAATATTCTTTTTCCCAAGCACACTGTTGTTATGGAACAACCTTCCTTTCACAACAGTAACTAAACCAAATTTAGAGGGGTTCAAGCAATCGTTGTGACATATAGTTTCTATGATACGTCTGTCTGGCACTGAGTCTATGTAACAATTTACATCTGATAATGAACCTTGGCATGAATTGAAACCGCATGTCGAAGATAGTGTCACTGTCACAATTCAAATATACATGTGCTAATAAATGCGGGAACAATCCTTCTGCGTCTCTTCCTCTGGTCGAGTTTTTAGGAGGCAGATTACATGAGCAGACGACAAATTCATAATTACACAATCAACGGTCAATTTAGGTCTTTGACATAATTTATTATCAAATGTTACCACTAATATTCCATCATATGTTTTATCTACCACTTCTTTATCATATTCACCACAAAAACAGTTTTCACCAGCAGACCTACACCATCTGAAGCTTTCGGAGCAATTCTGTGTAATTCCATTCTGTCACAATCGGCATATATTTGTCGGCGATTGAATAGCACTAATTTTCCAAGTCCCCACGCGAAGGACCATTCACTCCCTTACCGCCAGTGCCTAGCCCTAACCACATCTTGATTCGATTCCAGGTTCAATTGCGGATACAAGAAGAGACAGCTAGCCGGCCGTCCTACGTACGTATGAATTCGCTATAAATGTTAATTCTATCGTCTTTTCTCGAGTGCTATAATGACCGCGTTCACAGATTCAAAGATACTTGTTGTAAAAGGGCACGATTATCACGTGTCCATCCACATACATTAAGGAGAGCTAGCTATTGCTGCTGGGCATAGAATTACATCAGAACCCCTTTAAAAAAACGGAAGCCCTTTAATGCGGAATCCTCTTTAACCTAACAAATCGTCCGGTCCAAAGTTTTACTATAAATATATCACCCCTTTAATCCGGAAACACCTTAAGGGGATATCCTTGACATATGTAATGACAAGTTTATCAATACACACTGACAGGGATTAACAGTATACACTGTATAGTTAATTTGTACATGTAGAATGACTTTTGATGATGTTTTACATTCTGGTAAATGGACACAAAATGTTGTAAAGTATTTTTTTAAATCAAAAGTATTTTTGGAATGGAGAAAAAATATACTTGATATCAATAAATTATGCAATTCAAGATTTCTACTGATGTTGTATTTTTTGGAAAAAAATCTTAACTATATGTATTTTATAAAAAAATTGATAGCATGAGGTTGATTTATTTATTACCTTTGTATAAATGTGTTTCTTTTGCAAAATTAGGCAGTGTGCAATTAGCTTGATTTACCGGACAACGTGTACAATTTGACAGTACCAAAAGTTCGAATAACTTGATTATTTTTCAATATTTTTTTTAAAATTATTATTGCTGTTGAAGATGAAGGACTGAATAACGATAAAAACAGTGTACATTTCAAATTGCATTGCTAATAAGTTTCAAAAATATTGCTAAAAAGTTAATATGGTTATTTTTAGAGATGTCAACGAATTTTCGAATATTCGTTCATAACTTCGAATATTCGAATCCTGTTTCAATATTCGGAAAAATATACTTAATAAAAACTTGATGAAAAATAGAAATTGTCGTTTGTGTGTTTATCTATTTGCCGACCCCGATTTGTGTAAGAGAGTAATAAAGATTGTTGTTGATATATACTGGCCGTTTGTTACCATTTGATAGTCCATAGTGTCAAATAGAAGAAAATAAGTGTTTAATCGTTAGTCATTACTAAATTGTAAATGTCGATAAACTTGTAAAAGTTTATGCTAATAAATATAATCATGTATGTAAACGTCGGTAATCTTGTTGTTGACAAAAGGTGTAAAAAGTAGGCAGTTAAAACCACCGACAGGGACTTGAGTTAATGACTCGCTTTTTAATTAAGGAAGGTTAAAGCTGGGATTGAGAAAAGAAACATGCCGAAAAACGGGAAACAACATAATTGGCATACTAATTGTTCACGTAGATCGTATCATCCAATCAAATTGACTGTTTAAAACATTTTACTCAAAGTACAACGAGCAAATGCATTTCGTTTGGTTCGATTTTTAATTAAGTACTGAATATTCAAAAATAGCGTGGCGATGCATATACTTAGAAGACAACTTAAGACAAATGGTTTTTGTCTCGACACAAAGATATTCATAAACACGAATATTGACAGTCAGATGATCTATTTACTGCAATAACTTCATTCGTCATAGTCTTAACTTCCGGTGAAAACGAAAGTAGAATACACGCAGCACGTAAGGAAATATGATTTTTTTTTAAATTTATGTCTAAGTTGTGACGATCGAATATTCGAATATTCGTTCGAAAGGCTGATCGAATATTCGAATACCTGATTTGCTATTCGTTGACATCCCTACTAAAAAGCTAATATGGTTATTGTCTATAGCATATATCGCCTGAATTCAGGAAACCGGATAAGAATGGTGGTCAAAAAAGGATATCTCCATAATTATAAAAACACCCCTTAAAACTGGACAAGAAAAAGTCTCAATATTGATGTTCTCGTCTTTACACGAGACCTTCCAACGGAAGAGTTTGATCCAGAGCACTTTATTAGAAGAAATGATTTTTCAATGCATATTCGATTACACAATTGGCATATTATAAGTTTAAAACATACAATAAATACAGTCCCTCAATGTTGTTTTTTAATATTTCACATCTAATTAGTGTTTGACTAGAGCACCTGTCTGTCATGATTGCAGTCTTCATTGCTAAGACAATAGTTGTGTGGCTTTAAGATTAGTTGAGAATGCCATTATCAGGCAATGGTAAATTATTGTTCAATTTATTGGTCAACATTTCTCAAACAATTATTTCAATGGCTG